>ML681966.1:88632170-88822475 GCA_007922195.1 Podocnemis expansa
CACACACACACACACACACACACACACACACACACACACACACACACTTTTACCCATTTATAGCCTTATGGTTATTTGAAAACAAACACCATCGGTACACCAAGCAGAAAACTGGCTTTGATGCAGTGAGAAGTGAAAGAAGTCAAGTCCTGAAATGTCAGAAAATACAGAGCAAGTTGAAACATTAACTCTGTCTTCTTAAGCTTATCCCTTAAATCATGGTGGACTGAAGTTTCAGTTTGTGTGAATTGATTTTGTTTCTTGGATTTTCACTGGAATTATGGCAGTTTATTCCAGTTGGGGGTCTGGTGTCAGATCTGTCATTTTATCATTAAAGTTGTCAATCAATAAAATATAACGTGTGTGTGTGTGTGTGTGTGTGTGTGTGTGTGTGTGTGTGTGTGTGTGTGTGTGTGTGTGAGAAACTGAGATGTTGATACAACTGTATAAAATACATTCTAGTACAATAATACAATTTATATTCTGTCTGGGCTTGAATTTTATGGCTATATGAGATATACCAAAAGGAAAGAAAAAGTGAAAAAAACTAATGCAGTAATTTTAAATGCCACAAACCTGTCCCATGACAGACTGAGGGCAAGCTGAAATGTTGCCATTTGCTTTGCAGGGCTGTGAAACAAATATTTGTTCTTTTTAAGGCTGTTATTGTTGTAAATGACTGACTATGGGGCTGCTCACTGAAATGAATGGGAGTTTCATGATTTACTTCAATGGAAGCGGGATCAAGCAAGACGAGCCCACAAGTGCAAAGTGTATTTCTCCAGTCTCCAAGGTATTAATGACAGTTGTTCCATATCTAAGCATTTTATTCTTGGCTTTGGATTCAGAAAGGTACTGATGGAAATTAGGTGCCTAAATGCCTTTTCGGCATCTGGGACATTGTGGTTTGGGCTCTTGGTTGCAACCGTAATTCTGGCAATTCCTAACTTCTGATTGTTTGGAGATCGCAACATGAATAAAGATTCTTTTTTCTACCAGTAAGCTGAGAACAACAGTACGCTGTTAACTGCTATGGACCAGCCCCTGGAGGGAGAGAGATTTCAAAGACATTAAAACTGAGGGTTCAATATGTAGGAATAGGCCCTTTTTTTATTGAGGCATATAGATTTGGCATGCACTTTCTGAGAGGCAGTGGTGGTAAGCAGTAGATATGTGATTATGACATGCAGAAGTACGAATGCTGTTTTTATGTCTACCCATAATGACCTTGTGCCAGCTCACAATTGCTTTTCTCTAACAGGTTGGGTGGTGGTGCTTGAATTCATGATAGAGAAGGTTGGATTGTGTGGGGTATAGAATAATTAACATCTGTCAGTAGAAGAAGTGAGTCTTGAACTGCAGGCTTCAAGCTCTGTTCACTTTCCTTTAGGCCAAAGGGGAAGTAGAGGAAAATCCCTTTGAAAGGGTCCCATCCATCTAGAACAGTGGTTGTCAAACTTAGGGTCAGGACCCAGTACCGGGTTGCTGATCCTCAAGCACTGGCTTGCAGCACCCCTTGCTGCCACTGCCAAAAGACTGGAGTGCATTGCTCAAAGATGTAATTTGCTGAGTTGTGGGCATAAATGATTTTTTTCAACTGGGAACTGAAGAAAAATGTTTGAAAACCACTGGTCTAGAGAAGGCGTTCCTATCTTTACTGCTGTTTCAGGAAGCTGACAAGCATACTTAGTGCAGAGAAGACATTCAGAGATTTGAACATCAAGACTCACAAGTTCAGTGGTGCAAGGGCAAACGGGGATTTTCTGTTGCTTAATTACTTGGCCAAATCTGAATGAATTTTGATGGGAATAGCAAAAGATATATTGCTTGTCCCAAGATTGTGCCCCAACTTGATTTCAAGTTCTTGTTACACAAAATGGAGCCATTCAATCACTTAAAAAAATAAAAAAAACAGGAAAAAATGAGTTAAAATTCACAAAACTACATTTTTCCTTAGTCTCTTTCTCTGAAATGACAGAACCATGTTTGCTGATTTTTGTTTTTGTTTTAATTTTTAATCAAATGGGGACAGAGACCATGTAAGGATGTTTTTAGTCCAAATATTAAAGTTTATCAACATTGTAAGTCTTTGAGTGTAGGGGATTATAAAAGGAATTGATAGCCAATCAAAGAAGTCAGCATAATTAATTAACAGAAAATACTGCATTTTCCTGAGTTTGCTTAGACCTGCATTTCTCTGTGTGTATATGCATACTCACAAAACAGACTACTTATCCTTCTCTTGTCAAGGATTTCATTACTTTATGTAGAGTCTTGCACATCTAGAATTTGCAGTCCCATTGCCAGTGAAATTATTTATGAATAATACATCACCACATCACATAAACCCAAGCAATGATTTCTTGAGAGAATGAGGGAATGAAAGATGGCTGTACTTACCAGCTGTTTAGGTCAGGCAATACACTGATAACTAATTTATTTTAATCTTTGTTAAATAAAATATACAGTTCATTCCTCTCTAGTGTCAGCTGCCAAAGGGAAGCTACAGCAAAGCGGGAAAGTGAGCCAAAGTTCCCACATTTTATTAACAGTCTGCTTCTCAAGGCTGTTGTAGCACAATTAGGAAGCAGTATTAAACAAGTACATAGTATGCTGTGTTGCACTGGAAGAACCATGGGCCACAGGTCAGTCTTGTCCACATAAAATCTGGAGAGGCGTTGTATCGCACTGTCCATTGTTCTGTCCACTGGTGGACAGAGACAAGAGAAGAGGCATAATTAAAGGAGTCCTCCCTAACCATTCACTGACTGAACACTCAACCAATGTGTTTTCAAATGGATAGGACTCACACAGGGAGCCATGCAACAAGTTTATTAAACCCCCTTGAGTCACATGGGTTCAAATTCTGGCAGCATGCAATGAGAGCTTAATCCTTCTGCAGTAAACATAGGGTGTAATAAACATTATTTATTAAATGTATTCTGTGGTAAGAGCTTTCAAAGGTGAGATGCTGTCTGTCCTCTATAGACTTTAAATAGGTCACAGCATCTCTTCTGTCCACTGTCATTTACACCCCAAGATGGGTATCTTTCAGGGAGGTATCTCTGTCTCCATCCCTCATCCTCAAGATTTTCAAAAGTGGTGTATTTTTTTCTCTGGTAGAGACAATGTAAAATGGTCTGAGCTTCAGAAAGTGTTCAGCACCCACCCTTTGAAAATCAGCCCCTATAAGACACCTCATTTAACAAAACAAAACCAAAAATAAAAATAAAAGGATCCCAGACTAATCAGTTGCTTGGGAAAATCTTGGCCATTTTTTAAATGCTGACTTTAAGTGCAACTTGCAGGGACATTTATTGGGAGGAAAGACTTTATTCTTCAAAGGCAAAATAAAACTTAAAAAATAAATAATAAAATGCTGAGAACTGAGAACTCCACCAAATTGTTATGGCTTTTAAAATAACCTGTTTTTACACTAATCATATTTTCACAATGTGAAAAATTCTACTGGAAGCCAATTGCTTTTTATGTACTCTGCTTGTTTCTAATTACTTAGTTAGGCTCATTAAAAATAAATAATTTCCTAAAACTTGACAGCCCTTTGGTTCCACTGGGCTTTGAAGCTGCCGTGTTAAGTGAGTTTCCAAACTAATTATTATTTATTATTTGCATTGCTATAGCATCTAGGAACCCTGGTCACAGTGCAGGACCCTATTATGGTAAGCAATGTATAAACAGGGGACAAAAAGGGACAGTCCTTGCCCAGAAGAGCTTACAATCTAAAGCCCAGCATTATCAGACTGGGCGTTAAGTGACCAAATATGTTTAAAAATCTGTCATACTGCACTCTATTCTCTTACAGAAGAAAAGAGATGTTTGGTTATAACATACATTTTAATGGAAAGAAAGCTGACTTATGTTGTAAATTCATAGATTCAAAGACAAGATGGACCACCGTGATCATTTAGTTTATGCTTCTGAATAAACACAGCCCATAAAACTTATCCACCAAAAGTCCTAAAGCAGATTCTTTAGCAAAACATCCAATTTTGATCTAAAAAGCACCAGTGATGGAGAATCCACTGTGATGCTTGGTAATTTTTTCCACTGGTTAATTATTATTAAAAATGACCATCTTATTTGCAGTCTGATTCTGTCTAATTTCTACTTTCAGCCATTGACTCCTGTTCCACCTGTCTCTGCTAGATTGCAGTACCCATTATTAAATATTTATTCCACGTGCAGATTCTTATAGACTATGATCAAGGCACCTTTAGCCATTTCTTTATTAAAATGAACAGATTGAGCTCCTCAAGTCCATCAGAGGATTCATTTTATAAATTTCTATCTAATCCACTTCAGAGAGTGGGAAGAGCTGACTCAGAAGTTTCAGCTGGAAAGTTAGGTAGGTGAAAAATGGCATTTTAAGTAAGTTGAAAATTATTTTTATGTTTACAAATTCTGATTCTTTGAACTATTTCAAAATCAATTCTTTCCATTTTGATATGAATGGAATAAAATAGATTCTTTTTTTCAGTATTTATTTTTTTCCATCCCTTCCCTCATTTTATTTTCTCACTGGGAAACTGGGAGAGAAAATGAGGAGGAAAAAAAATTATGAAAACCAAAAACCTGTTCAACTCAGTTTCCTTCAATTAACTCCAAATTTAAAATTTTCATTTCAGTTTGTTTCCTCAACAAAATGGAGAAACACCTGGAAAAATTCAAACTTACTGCAATTTCTCATATTGTTTGAATTTTTTCACAGAATAAAATGCCTGCTTTTCAGCCAGTCATATCAAAAGCTTCATCTTCCTTTAAACTGTTGAACAAGACAATGAAATAAAAATAACCATTTTGCAATTTATTTGTCTAGCCCTACATCAGAAGGGGGAAGCTCTGTGACTCGAAGATTAGTAACGTAATTCAATGAGCATTGCAAAGGGTTTGGAACCAGCAGCTAGGATCACACCCAATATTTTGTGATGTTTACTCTGTGATACACAGCGGTTGTCCATAACCTCCTTCTCAGAGGCCTAGATCTCTGGCAGTCATATGAGCCAGCTGGGAATGTGGCCTCACCTATTAGAAATACGACTGACTGTGCGTTCAGCTGTGTACGATTACCCAGTGGCTCCACAACAAAAGAAAAGTAACTATAAACATGGTAGATCAGCAGTGACACAGGCTTCCATAACTCCTAAATCCAGAAGGAACCTAGCATGGGTCTTGGACTACCCTTCCTCTAGAGAGAAGTTGTCTTTCTTTTGCTAACTAGGTTTCAGTTCCCTGACACCACAGGACTTTCAACCTCACAGGCCCTCTATTCCTGGCTAGGCCAGCCCTCGCCTGGCCTTGATGGTTAACAACAGGTGCACACCAGTCCCAGTGCCATTGGATCATGGTATCCAGCCCCTGCCACCGGCCACCCACAGAAGTTCTCTAGAGCCTCTGAAGCCAATGCTGCAATGTTCTTCCAATTTACCAGCTTAACTTTAGATCACAGCTCCTGTAAATCACCCAGCCCTTGTGAGTACCCATCATAAAAAACAAAAAAAAAGCAGTTTTTTTTAAATAGTGGAGATTGAATCTGAAACAAGAGAGTGTAATGAAAATAAGGGACATAATACAAAACAAAAGTGCAACACACACATTTGGGTCTACTTTCATCAATAGTTAGTTTTCCTGTCAAATACAGAAGGTTTCCCACCAAAGTTCAGCCAGCTGCTGAGTTGGCTGGTCGCTCCAGAACAAGGATCCCCAAACATTAAAAAAGCAGCACCCTCCACCAGGGGTTTTCCTCAGTGAAGGGATACAGAGTGTTCTTCCCCTGACTTTGCTATACTGAAAACAATCTTTTGTTTCTAATCACAGATAGAACAAACCCCTGTCTTCTAATAAGGTTTCTTTTTTCACCTGTGTTTTAGACTGTTTCTCATTGTCTCTGATCATTTCCCATTCAAAGTCTAAACAATCAAGCTTTGCATTACATCGCTGGCAAAAGAGGACAGAGTGTGAACATCCCTTTGCCCTAATGGGCCATTTTCAAGACATCCTCGTGACTCCAGAGCTTTTTTTCCTAAAGCAGCAGCTCCCAAACTGTGCATCATGACCCAAAAGGTCATGTACCATCAGGAGAGAGGGTTGTGGTAGTTCCTGGTGTGCAGAGGAAGCTAGTTTGCTCTGCACAGTGATCTCACCTCTATGGTATGTATGAGGTCACGATGCATGAAAAATGCCATTTTGCTCTACAAAATGGCATCTTCCGCATAGTGTGACCTCACACACGCCATACATACATGATCACGCTGTGTGGAGGAGACCATTTGTAGAGCAAAATGATATTCTCCATTCTGTCTGGGGGCTCAGGAGGAAACAGTTCATTAAAATGGGGTCACTCCAGCAACAAGTTAAGAACTCTTTCCCTAAAGCATTTTCAGTGCATACACCTCATTTCCTAAATACTATCCATGCATACGTTGTGCCCCGATTATGAACCTTGACAAATTGCAAGCTTCTTACAGATACCTTATATGTTGTTCTTTTGCATAAATATCCTGTAGCTAAGACATGTATTTAGTGTAATGAGTTGGTCAGGTTGGGGGTAAGAATTGTTGCAAAGAACAGGGGACCCTCTGCTAAAGGGTCTTTGTTTCATACGACCATTAGGTCATCCAGTCAGACCTCCTGAAGAACACAGGCCATCAAGGTTCACCCACATACTTTCATACTGAGCCAAACAATGTGTTTCTTTAAAACTGTAACTTTCTCTTCATGTTTTTCCGTCAGGTCATTGGCATAACAGCTGTCTTTGGGGTTCCCTTGAAGGAATGGGGACTATCTGTTGCTAATGGAGGACTAGGTTATGATTCATATTACACGCTCATGCAGAAGAATAAGGAGAATCAGCTTCTTTTACAATCCTGCAAGGACTATCCATTACAACTGAAAAACAAACAAGGAGGTCTGTGGCACTTAAAAGACTAACAAATTTATTTATTGCATGAGCTTTTGTGGGAGAACAAAACCCTGCAAAAATAACTTAGTCTTTAAGTGCCACAGGACTCCTTGTTTATTTTATTGAACTAGACTAACACGGCTACTCTTTTGGACCTTTACAACTGGGTGACCACTGGGGAGATGGGTAAGATGTGGAGAAAGAAGGGTAAGTAATGGTCAGAGCCTTGGTTCCAGTATTTCGGCATGGCAGTGAAGACTTGGCTGTAGTTGGAGACTTGTACAGTCCAGCAGCAAGCAGGGGCTAGAGGGAAATAGGAAAGAAATTTTGCCTCTGAGGCAGGTGTACACGTGGGCTGGGCAACTGAGCATTTAAATGAAGCAAGTGCCTTCACAAGCAATGTGCTTTAAAAAATAAAATAAAAAAAACCACCACTTATGGGCAACTGTATTAAGCTGAATGTGAAATTAATCCTCCAAGTAATGTACTGTGGAGTAGCTGTGAATTTACCATGAGCAAAATGATATACAGGATTTCTTACATATGAGCAATGGTTATTGTCTTTCATATGGAACTGTAAGAGACTTACAGTCTATGGGCAAGTAAGTTACTAAACTCTGACTGGGAAAGAAAAACAACAGCAATTGCTTTTAACGGTTTATTCTGAAGAAATATTTTATTTTATCTGGAAAAAGCTCATTCTGATCTGGGCTATTTCCATTTCACATTACTATTATTTATTGCTTGTATTACTATGTGCATGTAATTTCATTCCTTATGTATGTAATATTCTCAACCTCTATTTCTTAATGAACACACTTCAAATCTTAGGAGCTGATTTTCCAGCCCTTCCTCCTGGGTGTAATGTGTTTATGCAAGTAGTTAATGGTCCAATTTACCCAGTGTCTGATGCAAAGCCTACAGGAGGCAGTGTGGCCTAATAAGTAGGACACCAGACTAGGATGTAGGTGTTTTAGGTTCTACTCTGTCTCTGCCATTGGTCAGCCGGGTGACACAGAACAAGTCACTGTACTTCTCAGTGCCTTAGTTTCTCCATTTGTAAGATGGGGATACAAATATTAATCTTCCTTTGACATCTAATGAGAAGGCTACTAGGTTGTCCATTCTCCTGGTTATCCCATCTCATGAGAGAAGACTAAGGGTATGTCTAGACACATGTGGGTGGCCCATACCAGTCAATTCAGGCTCAGGCTGCATGTTGTTTTCATTGCTATGTAGACTTCTGGGACTCTCTCACCTTCCAGGGTCCTAGAGCCTAGGCACCATCCAAAGCCATGATATCTACACAGCTCTGAACCAGCCAAGCAACCTCAGGCCCATGGGCCAAAATTGGCTGGCACAGGGTGTCTAATTTCTGTGTACACATTCCCATAAGTACTTTGGGTTGTTCAGTCTAGCAAAATAAAGGCTGAGACAGGACCTAATTGCACTCTGCCAATACATTGAATGCAAACAGTGAGAAGGAAGAAGAGCTATTTAAACTAAAGGAAAATATTTTCTCAAGAATAAAAAAAGGACAAAGTGGCCATGGATAAATTGAGGTTGGAAATTGAAGGTTTCTAACCATAAGAGGAAGAAGGTTTTGGCAAGATGCAAGGCACTAAATACAGCCGTTTGAAGTGGAAATCCATCAATTTACAGAAACAACTCACTCAGATTCAGATAGACATCATCTTCCTTTCAAAATGCAAAGAACTGGGCATTATACCTAATGGATTGAAGATAAAAAAAAATCCTTTACAATCAACATATTACATGGACTACAGTGAGAGATTATGCCACACAGTCTCACATAAAGTCAGAAACTATCTGATCAGCATCCTGTACAGCAAACAGAGGAAAATTAAAAATGAACTTTCAAAACTGGATTCCCTCATAGAAACCAACCTACAACACATTCTTCTACATGGCCGGACTTCACAGCAAAGAGAAAATCCAGCTACAACACACACTTTGCTTTCCTACAAAAGAAAAAAAAAGATACCAAACTGTCTAAAGTACTATACGCCACTACAGAAAACAAGAGCAACACCTTCAACCCAGCCAACAACACTGTTAATCTCTCAAGCTACACACTTACTCCAGCAGAAGAATCTGTGCTATCTCAGGGACTTTCCTTCTGCCCCACAACCCTCACACATAAGATAAAATTCTGCTGTGATCTGGAGGCCTACTTTCGCCATCTAAGACTCAAAGAATATTTCCATAACACCACTGATCAATGCAGTGACACACAGATACCTTCCTCCGAACACTACAAGAAGAAATATTCTTTGTGGACTCCTCCAGAGGGTCGGACCAAGAGACTAAACTTCTACATTGATTGTCTCTGCCACCATTCCCAGGCTGGAATTGTGGGCAAAAGACATCCTTTACGTCATAACCTCAGCCCTACAGAATGCATTGCCATGCACAGCCTCAGGAACAACTCTAACATTATTATTAAGGAGGCTGACAAAGGAGGTGCAGTTATCATGAATAAACTGGATTATGATCAGTAGGCTTATAAACAACTCTCCAACACAACATTCTACAAACCACTTTCCTCTGACCCCATTGAAGAATACCAAAAGGAATTATGACACCTAGTCAAGAAACTCCCTAAGACAGCACAGGAACATATAAAGACAGAAACACCACCAGAACCCTGGCCAGGGACATTCTATTCACTACATAAAATCCCTAAAAAAGGAAACCCTGGACGCTCCATCATCTCAGGCATTGGCACTTTTACTGCTGGCTTATCTGGCTATGTGGGCTGCTTCTCAGGCCCTATGCTATCAACATTCCTAGCTATCTTTGAGATACTACGGACTTCCTGAAGAAAATCCAATCCATTGGTGAGCTTCCAGAAAACACCATTCTGGCCACTATGGATGTAGAAGCTCTTTACACCAACATCTCACACAATGATGGATTACAGGCTATTAGAAGAACTATCCCAGATGATGCCACAGCACAACTTGTGACTGAACTTTGTGACTTTGTGCTCACCCACAACCATTTCAGATTTGAGGATAATTTATACCTCCAAGTCAGTGTCACTGCTATGGGCACCCACGTGTCCCTACAATATGCTAACATCTTTATGGGCGACTTAGAACAACGTTTCCTCAAGTCTTATCCTAAAACACCATTCCTTTACCTAAGCTAAACTGATGATATCTTCATCATCTGGACCCATGGCAGGGATGCTCTTGAAGATTTCCACAGAGATTTCAACAATTCCCACTCCACAATTAAACTCAGCCTGGAAACTCCACACAGGAGATCCACTTTCTCGACACTACAGTACAAATCAGGGATAGACACATCAACACCACCTTATACTGAAAATCTACTGATCAGTATAGTTATCTACATCCCTCAAACTTCCATCTTAAACATACCACATGATCCATTGTCTACAGCTAAGCCCTAAGATATAACCACATTTGCTCTGATCCCTCAGACAGAGACAGACATCTTCAGGATCACTATCAAGCTTTCTTAAAACTACAGTACCCACCTGGGGAAGTAAGAAAACAAATTGACAAAGCTAGATGGGTACTCCAAAGTACTCTACTGCAGCAGAGGCCCAATAAAGAAAAGAATAGAACGCCACTAGTCACCACATACAACTCTCAAGTCAGACCTATACAGCAGATCATTAAGGACCTACAGCCTATTCTAAAAGATGATCCCTCACACTCTCAAGCCTTAGGAGACAGACGTCTCCTCACCTACAGCCACCCAACCTTAAACAGATACTCACCAGCAACTACAGATCTAACAACAGAAACTGTAAAGCAGGCACATATCCCTGCAACAAACCATACTACCAACTTTGCCCACATATCTGCACAGTAGAAACCATCATAGGTCCTAATCCAGCCAGCTACTCCATCAAAGGCTCATTTAGCTGCTCATCCACTAATGTGATCTATGCCAGCATGTGCCAGAAATGCCCCAACACCTTATACATTGGACAAACACGATGATCCCTGCACAAAAGAATAAATGAACACAAAACTGACATCAGAAATCACAAAACTAAACAAAAAAACAGTTGCTGAGCACTTCCATCTTTCTAATCACTCAATAAATGATTTGTTAACAACCGTCATCAGAGATGTGACGGGGACATCAAGACTTCAAAGAGAAACAGCTGAAGTGGAATTAATATGCAAATTAAATTGTGTGAAAGCAGGATTAAATTGAGACTATGGGTTCTTTTCCCATTACAACAAGTAATTTGACTCCAGCCTTCCCAGGGTTTGAACCTAAACAACTGCTTTGATTTGCTGTTACTGTATGACTGGATCCTATGTTTTACACCCCCTTGCATTTATTTTCATTTCATTCTGTAAGTTCCCCCATCTTTGAAGCATCTGATGAAGTGGGCTTTTCTCCCATGAAAACTCATGTGAAAAATAAATGTTAGTCTTTTTTTTTTTTTTTTGGACTAGACTAACTCAGCTGCCCCGTTGGAAATTGGCAAGAAGGTTTTGGAACAGCTTCCCCATAGGAGCAGTGGGGACAAACAACCTAAGTAGATTTAAGATGGAGTTTGATAAGGTAATGAACAGGATTAAATGACCAGGTGGCCTGCAATAGCAGAGGCCTGACCTTGATGTCCAGGAGAGCCCCTTCCACTACAGTGTCTTCTTCTCAGAACTGCTACATAATAGCAAAGAATTACTACTGTCATTAGTCAGTGGGTGTAGCACCTTTCATTTCAATGGGCTTCCAACCAGCCCCATAAATGGGAAGTATTATTTGCAAGGGTAACAATTGCAGATCTGAAGCCCCTAATTCACAGTTATAAGTACTTTGAAGCTAGTTAAAAACAGATGGTTCTCTGGGGGTCAATTTTTTTAAAATGACTTATGAGCTTAAATCCAGAAGAGATTTCCTTTTGAAACTGGAATTCGGCCAAAGTGATTAGGAGCTACTTTTGAGAAATCTATCCTTAAACAACACATCTGTGCAAAAGAGCCATGACTTACCTAGGCTCAGTTTACTTTCTCCCTTAAGCAGCTGGGCAGGGTGGGTCAGGGAACAGGCAGAGCACAATATCCCTTCTACTCACAAGACAACTCAGAAATAGTGGCAGATGGAAGAAATTTAGCAGAGGTCAGCAAGACCTTACTACTATCAGACTCAATGCTGGTGTAGGAAACCAGGAAACTTGTAACCTCCAAACACAGGGGTACAGGAGGCAGGGGTAAAGGATGTTAGAATTTTGAGGTGTGTTTGAGGTATAATTCTTTTTGGCATGGTGAAGTTTACACACCTTCTTTGCCAAGGCTGTCTCTGCAGTTATGATGTAGCTCTTAATATAAGAGCACTACAGAAAAAGAGAGGCATGTCTCTACCACAGATGATAACATCTTAGAGGATGACTGGAAAAAATGCTAGTGATTTTTCTTCTCAAGTAAGGAGAATGAGTATACACAAACAAACACTTTATACAGTCCTGGACAAAACTGCAAGACTAAAAGAAATGGGTGCACATCCAGGGATATGGCACACCCAGGTGACCACATCCCTACATTTTTGTTCTTCTCATGAGAGTATTCCACAGCAGATTGTTTTTAACATGGGTAGTTATGATATAATATTAGAAAAAGTATTACTCATTTTCACCAGATGAGTAATGAAAATGTCTCCAAAATTCTTTTGAAAATGTAGCCAATAGTACTTTATACTAAGGTCCAACATGATAGTGACATGCAATAACTACTGAAATTCATGTGCCTGCAATGCCCCCCACCTTATGTATCGGACAAACAGGACAGTCTCTGCAGAAAAGAATGAATGGACATAAATCTGACATCAGAAATGGTAACATCCAAAAACCAGTAGGGGGACACTTCAACCTCCCTGCTCATTCAATCAATGATTTGTTAATAGCTGTGCTCAAACAAATTGGGTATGTCTACACTATAAAAAGCAAAGTCTGCTTTATTAAGTTGACTTAATAAAGTCTACTTAAAGTCGACTTTAAGTAGACCTTATTAAGTCAGCTTAGTAATGCTACACTACATTAAGTCGACTTTATAAAGTTGACTTTAAATGGGTGCCCTGGCTTAATTCGACTTTATAAAGTCGACTTAATGGCCCCACTGCACTAAGTCGAGTTTATTAAGTCTACTTAATAACTCCACATTGCCTTAAGTTGACTTAATAAATTCGACTTAACAGTAAAGTCGACTTTATAAGTAGAACTTATAAAGTCGACTTTACTGGACCCTAAAGTCAACTTTATTGCCCTGCAGTATAGACAGGGCTCTGTTTAAGTTGACTTAAGGGCCCTTAAGTTGACTTAAACACATAGTGTAGACGTACCAATTGCTTGCAAATCAAAGCTTTAAAAAGAAATTGAAGTATTGGAATTCATATGTGGATTTAACATCATTGCCTTAGGGTTAAACAGGGACTATGGATTTTTTTTCATGTTATAATAGGTAATTTGACCTACTCACCTCTATGCTATTCTGTGGTATTTGAATCTAAACAACTGCTTTGATTTGCTATAACAATATGACCTGATCCTATGACTTACACGTCCCTGCATTTAATTTCCTCCCATTTTGTAAATTCCCCATCTTCAAGCATCTGACAAAGTGGGCTTTCCTCCCATGAAAGCTTATACAATAAATCAAATCTGTTAGTCTTTAAAAGTGCCACAGAACTCCTTGTTTGTTTTACTGAGCTAGACTAACACGGTTGCCCCTTTGGAACTTACAGAAAACCAGAACACTTTTGTGTGTCTTGTATCCTGTAAGTACATAACAAAAACATTTGAAGTAATAAATGTAAGTAGTAGAAATATTTTAATATAACAGTTACATAGTGCTTTTAATCTACAGCAGGAGTCTCAAATACACGGCCCGTGGGCCACATGCAACCCCTAGAGTTATTTCCTGCGGCCCTCAATGACATGATCATTACCAATATTTGCAATATCATTGTATGGAAAGGTTTCAGTGGTTCAGCCCTCGGCTACTGTACTAATCCTCATGTGGCCCTCTGCTAGTCCTTATGTGGCCCTCATGGTGATTTGAGTTTGAGACCCCTGATCTAAAGACTTCAAAGCACTTTACAAAAGAAATCATTATTCCCATTTTATCTATCAAAAAACTGAGGCAAAGGGTAGGAAAATGACTTGCCTGTGGGCATCCAATAAAATTGGAAGCACTAGGAATTGAATACTGGTGCTGTAAATTCCAGTCCAGATCCTACCCATTAGATACACCACCTCCCTTATTTAACACTAAAAGTTACACTTATACTCCTCTATTCCTTGAGGGATAACTGAATGTTAATGCACCTGATGGAAATCCACAGTACTGATCAGAACATTCCTGAAGATGCTTTTCTATGATACAGCTCCTCAGGAATATAGCTCCATGAGAAATCAATTCTAACACATTACGCAGAAGTGTGACACAGTCTGGCATCTACAGGCTGTACGCAGGCCCCTCAGCTGTCATCTTCTAAATCAATTTCTCTCACTTGATGCCAACACTGCATATTAGTTTTTAAGTTGGCTTCCTTCTGAATAAACTGTGGCAAACTGCTGTTTGGCTGCTTCCAGAAAAACCAAACCCACCTTTGAAAAAGAGCAAAGTAGAGGGAAACATTAAATATCAGAGCTGGATTTTTGACTACTTTATTGGTTTATAAGTTTCTTAGAGCACCCAAAGGAAAAAAGTCCTCGTTTAGCTTGTAACGATTCGTGACTGGCTCCAGACATTAGGCACTGAAAAAAGGAACCTGATTTTGGCACCAACAACCTCGGTGGTTCCTTTCTAATCAACCTAGCACTAAGACCTCATCTACACACAAAAGCTGCAGTGCTTTAAATATACTGGTAAAGACACCTCCACTCACAGGAATTCTGTGCCACAGAGCAGAACAGTCCCACTGAAGACCTTCTGCCCATGGCCACACATCTTCCATTCCTGGTCCTGCCACCACTCCCATTTGGTTGGCTTGGTGCTGTGTCCCCCCCCACAACAAATCACCTGGTCCCCCTCCTCTCTTCTGTGGTGTTTTGGACTACCTAGGGTCATTGGGGTTGTCATAGTGATAAATGGGAGGGTCATTTGGGTGCTAGGGAAACCTGTCTGCTGGTCCTCTCTCTCTCAGTTCTCTTTCAATAAAGACTCCTTACACAGCTCTGAATATGCTGCCTCTCCTTATTGGATTATAATTTCCCCTAAAACTCCACATCTGGTGACAGAGGATGGGATTTGTCATGGAGTTGGCTATCCTCAACAATCCTGGCAACTTTGGAAAACTAGAATGCAATGTAAGAAGCAAAACTTTATTTTACTGCTTGCATGGGGGTTGGGTTGTAGCTGTGAAAGCTGATCTGTTTGCCTGAGGGCTAGCTGGCTATTCTGAAAGCTGATCTGCCTGTTGTTAAGTGCAAGGAAGAGATAAGGCTGGCTGGCTATTCTGAAAGCTGATCTGCCTGCTGTTAAGAGAAGAGACAAACAATAACCACAAGAGGGCATCATAGCTTTACTTACTACAACCCTTGAAGCATATGATCATTCGGCAGATTCGTGGCAGACATATACAACCCGATTTCAAAATTTTGTAATAGCAAATGACAAACTAATGAGAAGAAGGTACCAGTTTTTCTAACGGTCATTGGAGTTAAGACTTATGATTTGCTATGTGATTTGCTTTATCTGGAAACCCCTACCTGAGCTTCTGGGGCCGAAAAAGGCTTGGAACTGGGCTGAAGCCTGTGATGTTGCATTTAATGAAGCTAAACACTCACTGGTAAACTCTAAGGTTCTGACACATTTTGACCCATCTTTGCCCCTAAAATTGGCTTGTGATGCCTCCCCTTATGGAGTTGGGGCTGTATTGTCACATATTATGCCTTCTGGTGAAGAGAGGCTGATTGCTTTTGCTTCATGCTCCTTGACCAAGGCAGAAACTAACTATGCTCAAATTGAATGCAAGGCACTGGGTATTGTTTTTGGTGTTCGAAAATTTCACCAGTACCTGTGGGGAAAGAAGTTCTTACTTCTCACTGACCATTGAACCCTGACATCAGTTTTGGGGCCACACACAGGCATTCCACATTTGGCTGCTAGTCGGATGCAACAATGGGCATTGATACTTTCTGGATACACATATGAAATCAAGTACAGGCAATCCTCTTTGCATTGCAATGCTGATGGCCTTTCAAGACTACCCTTACCGGCACACCGTGAGGATCGGGGCCAGGAAGGAATCTTTTACTTTGAACAGGTGGAAAACACACCCGTCACGGCTTCTCAAGTGAAGAAAGCAACATGGGTTAATCCAGTACTCTCACAAGTTATGGATTTCGTGATGCATGGAACGTTCTTACCTGACTCTCAGGTCTCTCCTGACCTCCGCCCCTGCGTTTCTAGGAGGACAGAGTTATCGACCCAATCTGGGTGTTTGTTGTGGGGTATGCGTGTCATTATCCCACCTTCACTGAGACCACGTTTGTTGGAACAGCTCCATTCAAGTCACTGCAGCATAATGGCATGAAAGAAATTGTACAGAGCTATTTCTGGTGGCTGGGCTTAGACAGGGCCATTGAAGAAATGGCTAGAGCTTGTACCTCATGCCAGAGCGTCCGGAATGCACCTCTTCACCTGTGGGATTGGCCCGAAAGGCCATGGCAACATATCCATGTTGATTTTGCTGGCCCATTTGAAGGATGTATGTTTTTAATTGCTGTGGATGCCCATTCAAAATTGCCAGAAGTCTCTGTAATGCAGTCCACTACTACGGAAGCCACTATTCAGACCCTGCATGGCTTTTTTAGTCATTATGGTCTTCCAGAACAGCTGGTGAGTGACAATGGACCACAATTCATTTCTCAGGATTTTGAAACTTTTATGAAGGCCAATGGAATACATCACATCAGGTCAGCACCATATCATCCTTCCACCAACGGACTCACAGAAAGGTTCGTACAGACTATGAAGCAAGCTCTAAAATCTGTAAAGGGACGTTCACCTCTTTAGAAGCATCTGGACAACTTCTTGTTGTCCTACAGAAACATTCCATGGGCTACAACTAAGGCATCTCCAGCTTTTCTTATGATGGGACGGCAGTTGCACTCTTGTTTTGATTTGTTGAAACTAGAAGACACACGGCAAGTGGTTCAATGCCAACAGCAGGACCAGGTCAGCAGACATTCACCAAGAACAAAGGGCCGCACCTTCAGTATTGGACAGCCAGTTCTCGCTCGAAACTATGCTTCAGGAGCTAAATGGGTCCCAGCAATGGTCATTGCCCAGACAGGACCTGTTTCCTACTCTGTCCAGACAGTGAGTGGCCTAGTTGGGCGACGGCATGTAGATCATTTGCCTCTCTGTCATATCCATCCAGAAGATGCATCTCCAGCAGACATATCTGACTTCACCCTTACTGATGATACAACATCAGAGCATGAAACTATTATTTCTGTCTCTCCTGCTCCAGCCACCCCTTCAATGCCTTCAGCCTCCCTGGACCAACCAGACACAACATTCTCTCTGGTTCTGGCTACTTCCCCAGTACCTGTGGTCACTCCACCACCAATACCACCTTGTGGGGTGGGCACACCAGAAGTTCATCGTAATCCACCTTGAGACAGAAGGCCTCCTAATAGGCTGGATCTTTAGCTAGTGGTGACCCCCTCTTCATGGGGCAGAATAATTCCCCAGGGGTTTGCCAGAGATGGGGCAGTCTACCCTCATCTCCTACTTTAGTTCTTATTCTTTCTGGGGGGCAGAGGGCTTCATTCTGGGGGAGGGAGCTTTTTCATTAGAGGGGGAGGAATATGTGGTGTTTTGGAATACCTAAGGTCATTGGGGTTGTCATAGTGATAAATGGGAGGGTTGTTTAGCTGCTAGGAAAACCTGTCTATGGCTGTGTTCACACGGCACTTTTGTTTCGAAACAACCTCGTTGTTTCAAAACAAAAAAAAACATGTTCACACGACGCACAGTTGTTTCGAAACAAGTTAAACCCCATTTGGGGACGAAACAACCTTGTTTCGAAACGCTTGTTTCGAAACAACGCATGTGAACATGTTGTTTCGGAACAATAGGTTCCGAAACAACATTTAAAGGGCTGCCGCCTCAGCACCCTGGCCAGGGAACACTCAGCACCTTGGCCAGGGTGCTGAGGGCTGTCCCCTGGCCAGCAGGCACTGGCGGGGGTCAGCGCTGCCCGGCGCTGCTCCCCGGGTGCCGGCAGGGTCGGGGGAGCAGCCCGCGCTGCCGGCTGAGCCCGGCGCCCCGGACCCGCCGGCGGGGTCTGGGGGCAGCTCTGGCGGGGGGGCTGAGCCAGCAGCAGCTCACCCCCAGGGGTAACGAAATAGCATGTTCACAGTGAACTTGCTATTTCGTTTCCCGCTTTTTTTCTTATTTCGAATTAACATTTTGTTAAGTCGAAATAAGATATTTCGAAATAAGGTGTTGTTTCGAAACAAGTTGTTTCGACACAACTTGTTTCGAAATAACCCTGTGCGTGTGAACACAGCCTATTGGTCCTCTCTCTCAGTTCTCTTTCAATAAAGACTCCCTACACAGCTCTGAATATGCTGCCTTTCCTTATTGGATTATAATTTCCCCTAAAACTCTACATCTTCCACACTCCCTCTTGCTCCCTCTTGCCTCAGACTCTGAGTGGCAGCTGGTGTAGCTGAGCAGGGGAGGGATGTGGCAAGCAGAGAAGGCGAGGGACATGTGAGGTAAGCAGTGCTGAAGAAAGCAGAGTGGGGGAGGGTGAATGCAACTGATGGCTGGCAGAAATTGGAAGTGATTGAGGAGGAGAAGGACCTGGGTGTACTGTCTGATTAGGATAAGTATGAGCTGTAAATGCAATGTGACTGTGAAAAAAGCTAATGCAAAAAAAGCTAATGAGGGCCTAGGATGCATTAGAAGAGATATTTCAAGTAGAGATAGGGAGCTGTTAATGCTGCTATACAAGATGTTGTAGTGGCTAGCCCATCTGCTTTACATGCAGAAGGTCCTTGGTTCAAACCCCAGGAGGTTAGACTAGATGATCTCATGAGGTTCCTTCTAACCCTCTGATTCTAATCTTGTTGAGACCTCATCTGGAATATTGTGTGCAGTGCTGGTTCCCATATTTAAGAAACTTGAATCCAAACTGCAAAAGGTATAGAGAAGGGCTACAAGGATGATCCGTGGAATGGAGATCCTTCTGTACGGGAGGAGACTCAAAGGCTATGTCTGTACTTAGAGCTTCAGTTCGAATTACTGAATTTGAATTAGTCAATTCGAACTAGTAATTATTATTTCAAATTCAGTCAATTTGAATTGGCATGTCCATGAACAGGACTTGCTAGTTCAAATTTGGTATGGGGCGGTATTGTATAGGGGAAAATCAAGCTGTGGCTAATTCAAACTAACAGTGAATTCAAATTGAGATGGCCACACTGGGTCAATTCGAATTAGTCAGTTCGATTTGACCCTGACTTCGAAGTCAAATGGGGTTTGACCAATTCAAAGTCAGCTTTCATCAGTTTGAACTAAGGAGTTCTTCAATTCGAATTGAGGAAAGCCCGTGTGTCCATGCACTTAATAGAATTTAAATTGATGGCAGTCAATTCAAATTTAGCTCTAAGTGTAGACATATCCAAAGAGCTTGGCTGGTTTAGACTAACCCAAAAGAAGGTTGAGAGGAGATATGATTGCTCCCTGTAAATACATCAGAGGAATATATAGCAGGGAGGAAGAGGAATTATATGAGTACAGCACCAATGTGGACACCATAATAAATAGATACAAACTGTCTGTTAGGAAATTTAGACTTGAAATTAGATGCAGATTTCTAACCATTCACGGAGAAAAGTTCTTCAATAGCCTTCCAAGGGGAGTTGTGGTATCAAAAAAAAACTCTATTTGGCTTCAGGACTGAGCTTGATAAGTTTATGGAGGGAATGGTATGATAAGATGGCCTAGTCTGGCAACTGACCAATTTCTGACTACTGGTAGTGGATTATACCATTAACATGAGAAGGGACATTAGATGGGGTGGATTCTGAGTTATTACAGAGAATTCTGTTGCAGGTGTCTGAGTGGTGAGTCTTGTCCACATGCTTAGGGCTTAACTGATCATCATATCTGGGGGTGGGAAGAAATCCCCCTCCTCCAGATTAGATTGGCAAGGGCTCTGGTGTTTTTTTGGCCTTCTTCTGTAGCATAAGGCATGGCTTACTTGCCAGTGGATTTTCTGTGATTTGAGGACTTTAATAACTAAGTGATAAGTCACAGGTTTACTGCAAGAGTGGCTGGGTGAGGTTTCATGGCCTGCATTGTGCAGGAGGTCAGACTAAATGATCATATTGGTCCCTTCTAAACTTAGAGTCTGTGAGGCCAAGCAGGGAATGGGGCATGTGGAAGATATGAGGAGTGGAAAATGGGAAGGTGGGCTGGTAGTTAGAGCTTTGGCAGTGAGTGGGGTGCAGGGGGTGGGGGCCATGGGCATAAGAGGTAAGACAGGGAGCTAACCTTCCTTAGGAAAATCTTTCACCATGCCACCCATTGCCTGGTGCCAATTGCTAGGCCTCTGTGTGATTGCCCCTCTTGTCCTACTCTGTCAGCAAGCCTGGGTATAGATTGGGCCTTGAAGAGGCAGTTTGGACTGGGAAAAATGCCTTTGGGAAAGGAAATGATTGATAGCCATGAGACTGACTTGAAACTCAGTATGGGGGATTTTCAGTTTAGTCTTTGATTAGGTCTCTCTAGTCTGCTTTTGAAAAACATTGGGGGGAGTGCATTGTGTGACTTTTGTTATGCAGGACATGAGGCTAGATGACCATGATAATACTCCCTAGCCCTTAAATATAATTTTCAGTGTTTTACAAAGGAGGTCAGCATCATTACTCCCATTTTAGAGAGGGGAAACTGAGGCACCCTGAGGTTAAAGTGACTTACTTCTAGTCACCCAGAAGTCAGTAGTAGAATCAGAAGTAGAACCAGGTCTCCTTAATCACAGTACAGTGCACTACCCCTTTAGATCAGAAATAGATCCATTAAATGGCAATCAGTGACCAGGATCAGATGGCAATCACCAGAAAGTTCTAAAAGTACTCAGCCATGAAGTTGCAGAATTACTAACACTTGTAGGTAACCTATCACTGAAACAAGAGGCTGCATCAGATGACTGGAAAATAATTAATATAAAATCAGGTTTTTTTTGGTTTGTTTTGTTTTTTGTTTGTTTGTTTGTTTTAAATCAGGGATCTGGTAGCAGTTCTGGCAATTACATGGTGATAAGCCTAACCACAATAACTGCAAAAATTGGAGGAAGCTATAGTAAGAATTTAGAATTCTCAAACAGATAATGAACATTATATATTAGGGAGGAGTCAACATAACTTTTCTACAGGGCAAGTCATGCCTCACCAGTCTATTAGAAGTCCTTGGTGGAGTCAACAAGCATGTAGCAATAGTGTACTTGGCTTTTCAGAAAGCCTTTGACAAGCTCTTTCACCAAAAGCTCTTCAGGAAACTAAGAAGTCATTGCATTGGGGGATGGGGAGTAGTAGTCAAGCCACATAATGTTAATCAAACATTGACCCTGCCACCTCTGAACCTTAAGCCCTCATCATAAACTTCCCCTCCCACCCTCTGGGATATTATTTCTGCTTTCAACATTGAAATGACCAGAAGCAACATGTGACATGGGACATCTCTAAGAGCTCTTCCCACTGCACTCTACCAATCAGAGTTGGTTTCAGTCCTGGAGGACCTACTCAAGAATGGGTTTGAAACTGGAGAATAATTAAAGATGGGGAGATCAATCTAGAAGAATCACATGACCCCTGTAAGAACTCCCACAGCCCTAAACTAATTGGGGTGAGTCTCATGCTGGTGTGCCTGAATGAAACAGGTACCAATCAGAATAGGTATAGCATGAAAACTCCAGAACACTTCATCCCTGGAGCTCAGTGGTTGGCCAGCTGGCAGAACCATCCCCAGAAGATTCATGACTTCATGGAAGAGACCAGCTTGTTTCAAGAGTATGTTTCTTAGAAATCATGGGAACACTGAAGGCAAATTTCATCATGTCCATGAGAATTATGAAATTTGTTTTATCTCTGAGGGTGCTCTGTCATCTGCAGAGAAAGTACTACCTCAGCAAGAGTTCAGAACAGGAAGAGCAGAGCTGCCAAGGGGAGCCCTTTGGTCCAGTCATTGATGGATATGCCAAAACCTGATCCTGAGATCCTTGAATTCACCAGGCAGACTGACAAACATAATGACTGCCCAGTGTCAACTCCCATGGAGGCAAATGTCAGTGGTGAACTGGAGTTAGAAAAGGTGAATGGAACAGATGTTGCTCAGGTAAATAGATGATAAAAAGCGGCAGTCATAGTCTGATAAGTGTAATAGACTAGGAACCGATCTAGGGTTGCATAAATCTAAACTCAGCTAGTCAACAGCTGTTTCTCTTCTGAAAATCTCTTGACAGCTTGACAACACCTTTCCCAGAAGCCTTTGAGAACCAATCACATAAGTAGCCCCGTGAGGGTAAATCTGTCACACATCAGCTCTGTTTACTCATACCTGAGACACAGACCTCAGGAGAAGATCCTGCAGAAGAACAAAAATGGAAGAATGAATCAGTTCATTAAATGGCAGGGGACCTGGCATTCATTTTCCATAGGCAGCTGTAAAATGGTGTTTAAATAAGTTTTATTAATCACCTGGTTTAATTTGTCATTGTTAACTTGTCCTCTCTATACTTGTGTTAGTAAGAAATGCTACAACTAACAGTCATGTCTACGCAGGTGGCTTTGTTGAAGAAAATATATTACAGAACCTGGGAAGCTGGAAGCTTCGTAGAGGTGAAGCCTCTTTTTCAAGCTGTGAAAAGCACAGCAGAACTTTGAGAAGGAGACAGGTAACAGCTTGGCTTTCAGACCAGGAAGCTTAAACTTTATACTAATCAGCTCAGATATATTTAAAAAAGATGAAGAGATCATTGTTTGGAATTCAGATGCACAATGGCAGGCAGATTTAATGGGCATTCCTCAGTCCTCCAAACATACCAGTGGTTTTAAATTCCAAAGGGGCAGCTGCATTAGTCCAGTTCAGTAAAACAAACAAGGAGTCCTGTGGCACTTAAAGAGTAACAAATCAATTTATTGCAAGTACATCTTAACGGCATTAAACATTCTATCTAAATATGCCTGTGCCTTAGACTTAAATGCCAAGTCCGCTAGTGAAGTTTCTAAGGGCTTCAAAATTATTTTTAACAAAGGTCAAGTGCTTCAAAACTTACAAATCATTTGGGGAAAATAATATTTAAACAAACATGTATGCAAATTATTAAAATAATGTGATGTTTACTATTTTGTTACTAATAAGGAAGTCAAAACTGGGACTCTGGAGCAGTTTAGCAGAACTTTAAAATCTAAGATGTGGAGATATTGTACATCCAGAACATCTTTCACTATGGCAAAACATAAACTTAGTTTCTCAAGAGGTTCAAAAAAAGCTTTCAGTGAGTTATATGTACCAGATCCATTGCCTGAATCTATCATAGCATGTTTTTTTGTATCACCATAGCAAGAGTTTTTTATTTTGACCAAATTTCAAAATTCTGTTCTAATGACTTAGTTTATAAAGACTGAATGGTAATGACTTTTGTAAAAAATAAAACCTATAAAACATCAGTGTCTGGGCTCATACAAAGTATGTTTCAAGAAGCCCAAATGTATATCTTATACAGATATTAAAATCATTGCTTCTCAAAGGACCATAGGTCATGGGTTTAAAGATATTGAATGTCTCATTGGCTATGTGTACAGTGGCAAAGTCATTTCAAAATAGTTATTTTGAAATAACTATGCCCATATTAATTCAAAATAATTATTTCAAAATAGTTAGTCTTCACATTACTCCTATTTTGAAAAAAAAATAGGCATTAGCATTTTGAGTTAGAGGGTCTACATTAGACTCTCTAACTCAAAATGGATCCCCTGGCAGAATGACTGGACAGGGAATGCCTCACAGGGCTGTATTCCTCTCTGGGGACAGGGAACCTCTGGCGGGCTCGTTTCCTTGCTGGAGGCAGGGAACCCCAGGGGGGACTACTTCCCCCCAGCCCAAGGCATGGCAATCTACCCTCCCACCAGTCCCTCTGTTCAGGCTGGGGGGGGCGGGTTAGGAATGGGCTGGGAGCCAGATCCGGCTCTGAGCTGCTTGTGGCTCCCCACAAGCATACCTCATTCAGTGTGTGAAGTGTCCACCAACAGCTGTGTGGGGGAAACAAGACAATCACTATGCTCTCAAATGAACTCACATAGAGAAATCACCATAACACCTGTGGTTGAACACATTTGCCAGAATGATCACTCCATATCTGATCTATCAGTCCTTGTCTTAGAGAACCACACCTTTACAACACACATGCAACCTACAAAAGATAAGTCTGGGAACTTAAATTCGTAACTCTGCAGGACACCAAAGATCATGATCTGAATGGAGACACTGGTTTTACGGGTCATTACAACATTTTGTAATCTACTTCTCCTTTTTTCTATGACTGCAGAGGTGCTAACTCCCCATTTCATTGTCAGTGTTTTTTTGTAACATGCTAGCTCCATATGCTTAGCAATCTCTGTGCCACAGTGCATTTAGCTGTGACACTCTGGGTAACTTTTCCAAACCTCAGAAAAATCTCTGTAAAACTTGAAAGCTTTTCTCTTCCACCAGTACAAGTTGGTCCAATAAAAGACATTACCTCACCCATCTAACATCTCTGACTTCCTTTCACTATTTTTCTCAGAGTTAATTAGCAAAAGAATTTTCATGCTAAGAGGAAATATATTACAGTCAGTTTCAAAATTTTCTACTGAAATCAGTTATTAAATGTCTCAACCCAGTCCCTAACAGCTGTAAAATACTTTGAATATACACAACACCTATTTCACGGTTCAGGGCAACAGTACTTATGTTCCCGCACTATGATTCACCAAGGGAACCATTCTAGTTTCTAAGCTTCTCAGCCATCACCTTTCTTGGGTTAAGTCCCATATTTGTCTCCCACTCTGGATCAGGGTTTTTCAGGTTGCACAGTCTACACTATGAGATTCCCAACAAGCTAAACTCTAAGTGAACGAGCATTTGCATTTTATGAACAGCAGTAATTACTAGCAGTCACAAGTTACCATACAGCTATTTGTAAGCAAGCACACATATTCTTAAGGTGAAAGCATTACAGAGGAAATATATAACAAATCATAAAATTTCCTATATACATGCTAAAAGTTTATCAGAGGTCATCCATCAGAATTTTGGGCCTCATTAGACCAAAGTCTTTCCAAACACTTACACTAAAGCAAATGCACTTGATGTGACTTCAAGGAAGAAAGGTGATATTTTTTGTATAAGAGCAACTACTCTATCCATTGAAGTAACTTATATTTTTCATACGTAGAGACAGTCTAAACTTGAAATTTCTGCTTAGCAGCATTTTTCCATTTTCTAAAATATGGTTTTGTTCTGAAATTGTCAGACTGCTTCATTATAATACACACAGGAGACTTCAGTCTAGGATAGAAATGTAAGGCTAGAAGGGATCTTGAGAGGACATCTGATCCAGCCCTTTGAATCAAGATAGGGCTGAGTATAAACAGAGACACTGATCCTATACAAATCACATCTTGCTATTTCACTACAGGTTTCACGGTCTTTTAGGCTGGGATCTTCAGAAAAGCCTAAAGAAGTTAGGCACCCAACTCTCACTGAATGTCCCTTTGAGGCCCCTTTCACATTAAATGACATTAACCATTGAATCAATTATATTAGCATATGGGAAAGTTTCCTGTTGCTACGGACAACATCTGTCAAGCACTGCTCCATTAGAAAAGATTCATAATTTAAAGAGAAAACACATTAAATAATTTCTGATCGTGATATTAATGGAAAGAGATCATTTTAGGATTATCTGTAAATGGATCTGTCACGTGTGACACTTCGGGGATGTCCACACAAGGCTTTTATTTCGAAACAAAACTGGTTGTTTTGAAATAAAAGCCCCTATGTCCACACAACGTTTTCTTGTTTCAAAAGGAGGGAGCCCATCCTTTCGAAACAAGAGTCCTCCTTTGGAAACAGCTTAAACCACTTTGGTTTCGAAAAGAGGGTTATTTTGAAACCAGTTGTATCGAAATAACACTATTTGGACATGTTATTTCAAAACAAGGATTGTTTCGAAATAACAATGACCTTCATCCCAGGGTGCATAGCACCTTGGGAGGAATGTCCCACCCCCTCCCTCAGCACCCTGGTCAGAGATCAACATCCTGGCCAGGGTGCTGAGTGGAGTGCAGGGGGTCTGAGGGTGCCCCAGCTGGCTTCCCCCACCCCACTTCCCCTTGCTGGGAGCAGGGGGGACGGGTGCCTCAGTCCCTTTACACCCCTTACCCCGGGAAGGGGAAGTGGGGGAAGCCGGCTGGGGCACCCCCAGGGCTCTGCCCCCCACCCATGCTCCTGGGGAGCTGCCAGCCCTGCAGCCCAGTCAGGGGGGCTGCAGCCCCCGCGGGGTGGCCACTTCATGGGTGGCTCACCCTGCCGCTGGGGCTGCCGCCATGCCCGGCGGCAGGGCTGGGGGTGCTCTGCCCCGGAAATCCCCAGGTGCCCCGCTCCTGCTGGGGGCAGGGTCAGGGGTGCCCCACCCTGGGAATCCCTAGGTGTCCTGCTCCTCCCCGGCGGTGGGGCCAGGGGGGCGTCCCAGCCCGGGAATCCCCGGGCACCCAGCTTCTGCTGGGGGCATGACCGGGGGTGCCCTGCCTCGGGGATTCCTGGGGCGGAGCACACCCCCATCCCCGCCCCCAGCAGAACCGGCACACCTGGGGATTCCTGGTGTGGGGCGCCCCAGCGGCAGGGTGAGCCACCCATGGAGCAGCCACCCCACGGGGGCTGCAGCCCCCCTGAGCGGGCTGTGGGGTGAGCCACCCAGCAGTGGCTCACCCTGCTGGGGCTGCAGCCCCTTTCCCACCTGGGCAGCGGAGCCTGGGGCTTCCATGGCACCCCAAGCCATTTGCCCAGAGGGCAAGCAGCTTGGGGCACCCCCAGGCTCCTTACAAGCCCCCCCCCCGCTGGTGCCAAGGGTGCCCTAACTCAAAATAGCAAATCCACTGTGTGGACATGCTATTTCAATTCCCCCTTCTAATTGTTTTTTGGTTATTTCTAATTAAGTTGTTTCAAAATAAGGGCGTTATTTCTAAACAACTTGTTTTGAAATAACCTATTTTGAAACAACTCCCTGTGTGTGGACATAGCCTTGTACATTAACAGGGTCATCACTGTTGTAAACAAACAGAAGATTCAAATAATATTGCAGCACTGCCTGGGATGGGAGGGTGGCAAGAGATAAAAAGCAGAAAACAGAAGTATCTAGAAGTTAAAGTGCTCATTCAACATTAACATAAAAATACAGAACAAAAAAAAGACTTGCTCATTCAAGGAAAAGCTTGCTTTAAGGACTTTCTCAGCTTAATATGCTGATTTGGTGTAAATATTTTTTCGAATGTTCTCAGGGTATGAGGGATAAGCAGATTACGTGCCAGCTGAAGCTTGCTGTGTGATTTGTTACTCTATCGTCTCAACGTCTATCTTTTGGACAAGGAAGATTTGGGGCCTTGTTTTTCCCTACCCTGCCTTTGTGTTAATATATGCTTCTGTGCAAAATGAACAATACATTTTACCAAATCAATAACAATGACAAGGAGTCCTGTGGCACCTTAGGCTATGTCAACACCTAAAATCTTAATTTGGACTTTGCTAGTCTGAACTAAGTAGTTCAAAAGTTAGTTTGAACTAAATGTGTTTTTTTGTAGTTTGAATTAACTTTTAGTTCAAACTAGCTGCACTATTTTTTAGTTTGAACTAGCGTTTTAGTTTGAACTAAAAGAGCACGGTTAAAAATGTGCTTAGTTCAAATTAACCACTAGTTCAAACTTATTTAGTTTGAACTAGCTTGTCTACCTTGCGCTAGTTCAAACTAAATTTGCAAATAAGTTCAAACTAAGCAGTCAAGTTTGAACTAACCAGCCAAACTATCAAGAAACTTGAAGGGAGATTGCTAGAGATTCCTGAAGGCTAGCTGGGACCATGTTCATTAATGTCTCCTGATGTAAGGGGCTTTTCCATAAAGGCTTAATTTTGCCTGCAGGAACATGTTGAAAAGGAGTTGCAGAGAAACTGTTCATGTTAAAAAAAAGAATCTACAATCACATAATTAAAGCCTTCACCATACTATACATGAATGAGGGGTCTACATACGTCTTGAATTTGGGCATTTTTATAGCTTTTGACACCTCTTTAATGAGAACTCTCAGATTCTTTCTTTGACTTCCAGTCTGACCTAAAACACATTGCTTAGGGTCAATTCCTGCATACACTACTAAACATTATTAAGAGGACTGAATTGATTTTTGGTTGTTAAGCAGGATGGATTAGGGATGTGATGCTCTACTCCCTTAACTGGTTTTATGCCAGCACAACTCCATTGACATTAATAGATTTATAGAAGCATAAAACAGATGCACTGGCATATACCACTGAGGCACTAAAGTGCTATTTAAGAAGGGCAAAGTATTAGAATTTTATAACAGGTACTAGTTTTCAGAACTTAAAAAAAAAAGACTAGTATAGCTTGCTTTGAAGAAAGTTGTTTGAAGGTAAACACATTGTTTCAGCATTAAGTATATGGAGGAGGAGCTAACACATCTATCTGATAAGATGCCAGGAATGTCACTTTATGTGTCATTCAGAAGGCTGTTATATTTGCAGAATCAACATGAAGCAGTGGAAACCGCTACAAGCATAGGTGAGAACCCTTTTCGTTCAGCATATCACCCTTTGAATCATGATTTGGTTTCAAGGTCTTTTACCAGGCATTTTTACCATCCACGTCCAACTATCCATACCAAGAGATGTAAATCATTGTGATATCAGAGGTAAATCAACCAGTCACCACTCTGTAGTTACTTTTCATGCAACAATTTCATTGTTTGTATGAGGTAATCTGCCCAGATGGTGGATTATTAGACCCAACTGCCACAGATCTTCAAAAACACCCACACAACAGCGCAACCTGTTCACACAATAACCTCAAACGTACACAAATCTTCACTGCAGTATGTACGCACCATTCACCACCTGCACAAATAAACAAGACTGTCATTCTGGAACCTAGAACATTTAAGGGCTCTTTTTGTTCAGTCAATTTATCAGGATCAGGCAACACTGTACAACGTGTGAACCAGGTTGGATGCTGGCATCCAAAGATTTCTGTGCTGGTTGGAATACAATAGCTGATCAGAGTAGGTGGGAGTAACAGCTCTGTGGAATAACAAAAAAGGGATTATGTCTCCCACAAAGGGCAACGCTGTACAAAAACTTGGGGACATGTACAAACAACAACATATTCACATGGAACCAAGAGCCCCAAAACACTGCCTATCTACATGGCTGCTGTGCTGTATTCCTATTCATGCTGCTTTATGCTGGGTTGGTGTGTTTACTGCTTCAGTGGCTTGTGAAATAGTACACAGACATGCTAGTGTGGTCACCTGCCACAGGTACTGAAATAATCTGATTCTGAGCCATATGTATCTGGACACAAATAAGAACAGGCCCCATGTGCATTGATATATGGTGACTATTCTAAGCTTAGGTTACACACAATTAAAGGTATCTTCACTGGATACAGAGAACCTAAAAGAAGGAGAACACTAAGGGAAAATGAATCAGACACTGGGCACAGTCAGTTATTAGGTCCAACTACAACACATGCAACACCAGAGGCTTTCATCTACTAATACCCAATAAAAATGTCTCATCCACTGCACAGGGCACACTGCTCATTCAGAACTGGTGAACCATCACTCACACAAGTTGCCCTGTTGAAAACAATGGGACGACTTGTGTTAACAACTTCTTACCCCTTTGAGTAAGTGGCTCACAATATGTCCCTAAATGTTAAATGAACACAAGAACTCTTGAAATACCTAAAGAACACATTTGATTTGGAAGAGAAAATAATAAAAGCAGGGCCGGCACAATGCAGTAAGTTCCATAAGTGTTGCAGGGGGCGCCAATGCTTGAGGGGTGCCAAAATGGGGTCCGTGCCATTGTGCAGCAGTGATGACATCACTAGTCTGTGTCAGTGCAGGGGTGGTGCTGGAAACACTAGCCCCATTCCTGATTAAAAGAATAATTTTATACACCAGCTCTCAAAGGTAGAACCAAGAGTGGGATTTTCAAAGAGGACTTATTTAAACCCTCAAATCACAATGAAATTCAATGAGTTTGTTATCTTAGCCACTTATTCCCTTTGAATATTCCAGCCTAAAGACTACCATCATTTCCATTATACTGAAACAGGTTGCGAATGTTTCAACAAGACAGTGCAGCATCAAACAGTAGTGATGCATGAAAACCAAAACTTTTTGCAGAAATGTAGCAGTTTTGACTACATTTTCAGCAGGGAACGTTTCTCACATTCGAGGTGGAGTTTCTTGCCAAAACCAGAAAGAACAAGCCATGCTCTAGGATAACTTCACCCTCATTCAGTAATGCACCTGTACTTCCCTGGAATGATGACAAATAGAGAAAGGATTTGGACCTGTCTCTCTCAGATCTGAGAAGACTGTCCTAACCACTAGTTGACTATTTTGATGGATTAGTCACGTCTTGCTCAAAAACTTCAGAAGACATTGGGAGGATGGGAAAATATTTTCCAGCCATGACAGATGCCACACACTTCTTTTTTTGATGCACTAAGATCTCATAAATGAATTAAAACTCTCTCTGGGCTGAAGTTTCACACAAGGAACATGTCAACACAAAACCCAGAAATAATTATGTACCTGGGTGAGGATTTGCTTCCTTTTAAAAAACAGAAAGGCTATGTCCACACACAAAGTTTTATTTCAAAATAAGTCATTTTGAAATGACTTATTTCAAAATAAAAGCTTATTTCAAAATGACTTACTTCAAATTAAAAAAAAAAATTCAAAATAAGTCAAGCCCCTCCAATCGAAATAGCATGCCCTGTGTATGGACATGCTATTTCTATTCCCTGAGAGGGGTATCCTGGGAGGTGTGGCAATGTGGCCCCCTGGCAGGGCTATGTTGCCACACAATCCCCTGCCTGGCTCTCACCTGGAGAGCCAGGCAGGGGAAAAAGCAACCAGGGCGGGGAGGAGGGGGCAGGTCACCAGCCGGCTGGCCAGCAAGGGGGCTTGCCAGGAGCCAGGGGGTGCCACGGTTCCCCAAGCTGCTTGCCCCACTGCAGGTGTGGCGGGGCAAGCAGCTTGGGGACCCACGGTATTGGATTGCAGCTCCTGCAGCAAAAGCCGGCTGGGAGCTGTGGTCCCCCCAACTGTCCTGCCACCTCAGCAGAAGCGGTCCAGGGAGCCCCGCTTTTGGCTTTGCCCACCGCCAGCTCCTGGGGGCTGCAGCCCCTGTGGGGTGGCCAGGAGCCACCGCTACTCACCCTGCTGCCAGCTCCTGGGGGCTGCAGCCCCTGAAAGCTGGCTGCCTGGTGCATGCCATGCACCCTGGGAGGAAGGTCAAACGCGTTATTTCAAAAAGATGGTTATTTTGAAATAACATGTCCAAACGGCGTTATTTTGAAACCGCCATTTTGAAAGGAACTGGGTTTAAGCTCTTTTGAAACAACAGCTCTTGTTTTGAAATGATGGAGCCCGTCATTTTGAAATAAGAAAACGTCATGTGGACCAAATCTCTTTAAGACCTTCTAACTCAAATATCAGATGTGTTCCTAATGAAATGTGCATGAGGCTATATTTGTAGATTAATTGCTCTTGAGACTTAGTAGAATAAATAAAGCAACTTAGACATTCCAGTTAGTGCATATGCATACTTTAAATATTATAATTTGGGATCAATTTTTACAATCTAATTCTATCAAATTCAAGAACTTAGGACAGATTACAGGTCAATGCAGAAACTGGTCCTTGGTATAACTTTAAAAAACATTATTTAAATGCCTGAAACTGAATTCTCTTAGTGGAGCTAGAGTGGTTGTTACTGTATTTACAAACAATGTGTTTTAAGCTCTGTAGAAAAAGGATAATTTTGTGGTTTAGGAACAGTCTTTGGACTCAGAAGATGTGGGTTCAATATCACCTCTGCTAAGAATTCCCTATATGACCTTTGGAAAACCAGTTACTTTCTCTTGGTCTCAGTTCACTTTAGCAAAACTGGATGGTAACAATTATTTCACTCCTCTTTTGAGCGCTCCATGAGGTTCATTAGCAGTTTTACCTATTGATTGGACACAGAAGGCTTTATGATATTACGATGATAGGCAGCAAGACAAATGCCTAAACTAGATTAGACATCAATCAATGAATAAATAAAATATGTAAGTTAGAAAGAGAAAGAGTCAGCATCTAGTACAATGAAGCCTTCATCTATCAAGAAATGAGGAGGAGTCCTGTGGCACCTTAGGATATGTCTACACTACAAAAACTTGAGTTCAAACTAATAATTGGAGGTTAATTCAAGTTAACCTCAGGTTAGCTTGAACTAACCTCCAAATTATTAGTTCAAACTAACAATGTGAACTAATTTGAACTAATATTAGTTTGAACTAGTCCACGTTGTTAGTTCAAACTAACTATCCTTAGTTCGAAATGTTAAGTTTGAACTAAGGGTTAGTTTGAGTCAACATCACACTTAGTTCAAACTAACACTAGAACTAAGTGCTTAGTTTGAATCGAACTAAGCATTCCTTAGTTTGAACTAAGGAATTTCTTAGTTCTAACTAAGGAAAGGCTAATGTAGACAGGAGCAATTTATTTCAAATTAAGCCTTATTAATTCAAACTAAATTGGCAGTGTGGACATAGTCTTAGGCTGTGTTCAGACATGAGTTTTATTTCGAAACAACAGCCATTGTTTCAAAATAAAATTTCTCATGTCCACATGATGTACCATTATTTTGAAACAACAGGACCCATTGTTTCAAAATAACGGTCATTATTTCGAAACCGTTAAACCTACCCTGACATCGAAATAGTCGTTGTTTCGAAATGGCTGTTTCAAAACAATGGCGTTTGGACACCTTGTTTCGAAACGGCCATTTTGAAACAATGCCTCCAAATGGCTGTTTCGAAACAATGGGTCCAAAAACCCATTGTTTTGAAACAACGCTATTTCGAAAGCGGCTTTAGGTGACCTTCTTGCTCCCAGGGTGCCCAGGGGCAGGAAGTGCCCTGCAGCCTGCTCCCTTGTGCTGCCAGCCTCAGCCTGAGCACAGCAAGGATGGCACACCAGCAGAGGTGCTCACGCACTGGGCCGATGCCAGGTGTCCATATGGACCACAGGGGAGACCCTTGCCCCCATCAGGATCTGGTCCAGGGGGGGACATCAGGGCATGGTTCCGGGCGTGACACTAGAACGTCAATGTCTATTCAGACACCACCCAGGCCCTGGCTCAGGAGGGCTTCAAGCACACCACAGAACAGGTGCACTCGAAAGTCAAGGGCCTGCACCAGGACTATGCCCAGGTAAGGGATGCGAGGCTCCTCTACAGGGCAGCAGCTGTCACCAGCTGCCCTTTCTATGAGGAGCTGGATGCATTCCTGAGCCAGGAACCGGGGGCCCCACCCCAAAATGTGCAGGACTCCAGCGAGCTGCGCACCAGACCCACATCGCTGGAGCCAGAGTGGACTGCCTCAGAGCACAAGGAACCCCTCGAGGTGGGTGAGACCAGCTGGCCCAGCATGGCTCCTCCTGCAAGCCCGGAGCTCCTGCCAGAAGGGGAACTGCAGCCCAGCGGAGGAAGCAGAGGAGGAGGAGGAAGCCACTGAGGAGGGGACATCACACCAGACATCAGGCATCACAGTCAGTGAGTGTCCCCGCCTCTGCCCCCAGACAGGGAGGCCCAGGAGTGCAGGGACTGGGTTCTGAGGGGGGCATGGCCCTGGGACAGTGGGGCTCGGGCCCCGGGGCTGGGGTGCACAGGCTCTGGGGAGAATAGGTAGGTGTGGCAGCATGCAGGGCAGGGAGCCTGCAGCCAGCACTGCTGTCACATGGCCTCGGGAGACTGCCCGGGCCACATGCTGCCAAGGACAGCTCAGTACTGTGGGCCATGAGGCCACATGCCCCCTGAGTGCAGTGTTCACAGCACACAACTGGGAATCCTCTTGGCAGTCAGGGCATGTGTTTGTAGCTCACAGGCTGCACACACCAAGGCCGATAGGCTGACACTTAACTGTTCTCCCTTCTGCCCTGCAGCTCGTCCACCCATGTGCCGGCCTTCTGCCCTGGGCCTGCCGACCACTGCATGGCCCAGGAGAAGAGCTTGCCTGAGCCAGGACGACATACTGGCCAGCATGCTGAAGCTCACCCAGCAGGTGAACGAGTCAACCTGGGCCTGGTGCATCAAGCAGGCCAGCCGCCAGGTTGCCGCTAATTGGCAGCTCCAGTGTGCCGCCAACGCTAAAGACCGCGTTGTGGCAGCCCTGGAGTGGCAGGCAGTGGCACTTGAATGGCAGGTGATGGCGCTTGAATGGCAGGCGACCGCCAGGTGGCTGCCATTGACTGGCAAGGAATGGCCCTGGAAAATCTCCAGACTGCGGTCCAGCACATTGGGGATCACCTTTCTTCCCAGCAGGGGATGGACCCAGTCCCTCCCAGGGACCCAGTTGCCCCTTGTCACCTGTGCCCCCGGACCTGGGGTGGCCTCAGAGAAGGCCGTGGGGCTGCTTGCCCTGCCCCAGGGGTGGCTCCCCCCTAATATGCCCCCCCAGTTGTCCCCAAAACACCACCCCACATCCCCTGTCCCAGTTCTCTGCCCCCACCCCACTTCCCCATCCCAGATCTGTGTCCCCACCCCACATCCCCCATCCCAGTTCTGTGCCCCCAGTTGTGCCCCCACTCGACCCTTCCTACCTCCCCAGCTCCACCTTCCCCAACCCTCTTGTTTGTGTAAATAAATCCAGTTCACCCACGTTATAAGTTGTGCTGAGTGTTTTATTGGGCTGGATTCAGGGTGTGAGTGGGTTGGGTGGCGGCTGGCTGGGCAGAAAGGGGCAGCGGGTGGTGTGGTGGGGCTCACCTGGTGGTGTGGGTGGTATCAACTATTCCCCCACACTTTGGAAAGCCCAGGGCAGTGAGGCCGACGATGCTGTCCTGCAGCACTCCCAGGGTGACGAGGCGTGGCTGCAGGACCGGATGATGGCATGGGTGACCTGAAGTGGCGGTGACCTGAAGTGGCAGTTCCCTGATGGTGGACGTCCCGACACTGACGAGATGGGCAACAGACCTGTGGGACTCAGGAGTGGCCATCTTCCAGAGAGTGATGGCCACACTCTTGTCCTCATCACCGTGTGCCCTTGGTATAGGACTGGAGTGAGCTCGGCAATAAGGGGTGATGGTCTCCCTGCTAACCTGAGGTTCTTCCTCCAGGCTTGTTGCTCCAGGTTCACTGAACAACCCATTCCCACCACTCTGTGCTGGTGCCCAGTGCCCAGATGGGCTTTGGAACAGAAGGGGGATGGAGAGCTGTTGCTGCTGTGATGGCCACTGAGACGGTGGTCCGGGGCTCATCCCTGGGCTCATCGGGCTCAAGGAAGAGTGTGTCCCACAGCAAGGCAGCACCCTGCAGGCTAGCAGTGGGTCTGCCAAGTGCTCGAGATGGTACGGGAGCCAGGGAGCATCCCTAGCCATCTCTCTCACAAGCGCTTGGGAGTCACAATGGACAGGGAGGGGTTGTCCATTCATGCTTTTACATCATTGGCTGCCAACCTGGCTGGCAACAGGGCCACCAACATGGGCCAGTGAGCCGGCCATGTTGCCAAACCTCCCATGCTGCCCCTCTCCTAAAACTGAAATAGCATGTCCACACACAGGGCATGCTATTTCACTTTGAAGGGCCTCCCTTAATTCAAATTTAAAAATTCCCTTAATTCGAATTAACTTATTTCAAAATAAGTTATTTTGAAATAATGTATTTAGAAATAAAAGCTTAGGTGTGAACACAGCCTTAGAGGCTAACAATTTTAAGGGGGAGGGCATAAGCTTTCATGGGCTGCAACCCCCTTCATCAGATGCATGAAAGACACATACATCTGACAAAGTAGATTATTCCAGGACATGAAAGCTTATGTCCCCCTTCCCCCAAAACTTTTGTTAGTCTCTGAGATATCACAGGACTCCTTTTCATTTGCTGAAAACAAACTAACATGGCTCCCCTTCTGAAACTAGTCTATCAAGTTGATTTCCTGTGAGGAAGTGTCTCAAATAGTGGGTTCCATGGTAAGGGACAGATTTTTCAAAGCACTGATCATGCTGGATGCTGAACTTCTGAACATCTGGCTATAGATGTAAACTCTGTAAACTCAATCAGCTGAATATTATTATGGTTGGTAAAGTATTGTAACATTACTTCATGGGAATTTATGAGATTTTGATCTATGACTGCTCCTGAAATATACTAAAATTCTAGGTAACACCAAGCCATTTCCTCAGAGACAAAGGCGTACTGGCATCTGCCAGCAAGGGGGGTGGTATTAAACAAAGAATTTACATTTCAGCTAAGAAAAACTTCAAACCTTATATACAGAAGCTGTTTATCTGTAGCCTCATGGGGGGAAATCCTCAAAGGGAGAAGAGTATAAAAATATGAAACAATGTCTTTTACCTTGCCTCGCTCTTCCTTCCACCTCCACGTTCATGACAACCATGACTCGCTAAGAACAGAACAAAATGGGAAGTAGCCCTAGGCTGGCAAGAGCTCATAGTGAGACATACCTTTTGGTTTAAAACCTATTAGCTTTGGTAAAATTTAGGAACTAGAATGCATGTTTTTCCTTCTATTTCTTTTGTAATCAATTCTGACTTTTATAACTTGTAATCACCTAAAATCTTTCTCTCTAATTAATAAACTTGTTTTGTTGTTTTATCTAAGTGAGTGTGTTTGATTGAATGTTTGGGAATCTTCTACTGAAGATAACAAAGGTGGCTGCATAATCATTAGGCAGTGTTGGAAAAATGGATTATCTATGGATTTGTCTTGACTAGGGGGCTCAGTTAAGTTGACTGAACAAGGTTGACTTAAAGCTGACCTTATTAAGTTGACTTAGAGAGTCCCCATTTTTCTACGTTGACCTTATTAAGTTGACTTAAGCCTGGGGACCCACTTAAAGTCAACTTAATAAAGTTGACTTTAAGGCTACGTCTACACTGACAGTGGCAAAATTGCTGCTGTCAGCCCGGCATTCTGGGAGCGCTTAGCGGCAAGTCTGAACTCACTGCTGCACTCCTGGAAGCCAGTGCTGGAAGTCCTGGCTCCCAGGAGACGTAGGGGAAAAACAACCACAAGGGATTTGCAGTTGGCTTTCCTCAGTGTGTCCCAGCAGCTTAGGAAATCGCCATCATTTACGCAAAGGCATTTTACATGCCTTGCATAAATGTCAGTCAATCGCTGCTCAGAAAAGCCCTAAGTGTAGGCTAGGGCTAAATGGCTACCCTGGCTTAAGCTGACTTAACAAAGTTGACTTAAGTGGGCACTTTGCATTAAGTTGACTTCATAAAGTCAACTGAATGCCTAAAGGTGACTTTAAAGGCTGGAGTTATTAAGTCAACTTAAGCAAGTACTTACATCAATTTAATAAACTCCAAATGTGGGCATGGAGTTGCTTAAGTTGACTTAAGAGTGGTTAAGTTGGCTGAAGCCTCCAGTGTAGACATAGCCTATATGAGCTTACACTGTCTGGGACGGTACCAAGCAGTATAAGATTCACATGCCTGGGGAGCAATGCTGGGACTAGAGATGCGCAGGTGTTACACGATGTGTAATTTATGGGTGGCTGGGCAGAACATTAATGTACTCAGCTGAAAGCAATTTTACATGCTGCTGTTTGTGAGTAAGCAGAGCATACAGGGGTTTCCTGTTCACCAGCAAAGCAGCGTATGGCACTGCAGGCTGAAAAGCAATGGGGACGCAGCAGTCCAGAAATTCAGCATCCTGGGGAATGTCACAAGTGCATAAATGAATGCTGAGCCTTTTTGAAACTCTGATCCCACCTGGGGCTGTTGAACACTTGAAAAATCTACCCCTTGGCATGTAAATCATGAAACCTGTAAAGTTCACTCTCCTTAGTTAAACAAAGAGATGACAAACAACATATATACTGCAGTTCAGCAAAAAACTCCATGGCAAGGCTATATTGCTGTATAACATACTATTAAGGTAACAGCAATAAAGGCAAACTTCTTTCCAGAGAAACAGACAAGGAGTCCTGTGGCACTTTTAAAGACTAACACATTTATTTATCGTATGAGCTTTCATGGGAGAAAATCCCACTTTGTTGGATGCTTGAAAGTGAGATTTTCTCCCATGAAAGTTCATGCAATAAATAAATTTGTTTGTCTTTAAAAGCACCACAAGACTCCTTGTTTGTTCTGCTGAACTGGACTAATACAGCTACCCCTTTGGAACCTCTTTCCGGTAGAATCTCTCTAACGGGATTGCAGGGGGATTTACCCTGTCTGAGGTTTATAGCACGTATGCAAGGCAAATGCAGTGTATTCAGCCTGACTTCATTCCATGTAAGCAACCTATATTAAATAAATAGATAAATAAATAAAGCTGGCATAGCAGCATTGCAGAATGCAGCCAGTTATAATGCATAGCTGACAACCTGGGTGAGATATTGTTTACTGGACAACTTCTGTTGATGAAAGAGACAAGTTCTTGGGCCACACAAAGCTCATGGGAATTCACTTTAAAATCTAACAGGCATCTTGCCATGTTTATAAAGCTGAAAGCTAACAAACCAGTGTTACTGATATATAATAGAATCCAACGGGATAAGGAATGTTATATTTAAAGCATCTGATCAAGTGGGATTTTCTCCCACGAAAGCTCATGCAATAAATAAATGTTTTAGTCTTTAAGTGCCACAGGACTCCTGGTTAGTTTAACACTGGATTCTTTTCAGTTCAACTTTTAATGGGTACAGTATTTCTCAAATCAGATATTTGTTTAGTCTTGACCAAGCAATTTATCAATTGAAGAACAGCTCTAAATAGCTCAAGAGAGTGTCTCTTTCTTGAACAGAAGTTGATCAATGAAAGATTATCTCATACCTCCTGACTCTCCAGTATCCTGGGATGATCCTGGCCACAGCAACACTGCAAACAATAATATACACCTGGTAGAAGAGTATGGATAATAGAAGGAGCAGTTAAACAGTGGAGGAGCTCCAATTATCTTCAAAAGGGCACCATTATGTTCCAGGATTACAGGGCTGTATTTCACTCTGTCCTCAGTGGACTGATTACCCACTAATACACTGTTTCATCTTTGAATTTAAGCATAATTATAGAATTGTGTAAGTGGCAACTGCATGCCTGTTTGCTTAATTAATTCTTCTTCTGAATAAAATTTGGTTTTATCATGCAGAATGTCATCTAAATATATTTTCTGTAACTGATCTGGAGGCTCAAAACTAAGCTGGGTTTTCTTGCACTCATATCTTTAACCACTTACTGGTAATTGAGAATATTTCAGCACAGAGATTACAATGGAATGGACCACACAAAATTTACAGTAGGAGAAATATGGAGAAATGGTGCCAAAAACTACTCAAGCTTTCTCACATGAGAGAACTAATTACCTGGCATTACACTGCTGATGTCCAAGAGAATCATGGCAATGAAAATAAATCCTCAGGCTTTCTGGCATCCTTCTTGACGGAAATTTGCATGATGCCACAACATAAAGGGAAAACCACTTTATGCCACCAAATTGGACCCTGAAAGAAGGCAGACAAACTAAAACTGGGATGAAAAACACAGCCAAGGGGGTGCAGGAGTTAACAGGTTCAGAAGCCGATGTGAAGTATGTGGAGTGATCAGACAAAGATGAGAGCTGTAGAAGCCAAACCAAAGGAACATTTTACTTTTGCTATCAAGGTGGGAATGAAAGGGCGCCAGGAGACAGTGCTTTATTTACCAGTGAATATTGACTGCAGACGTTTAATTTCACAGATCTGTTTAGAATCAGTTTTGATTGTAGAACAAACAAGAAGTCCTGCGGCACTTTTAAAGACTAACAGATTTATTTATCACATGAGCTTTTGTGGGAGAAAATCCCACTTCTCCAGATGCTTTGACAGATACTTCAAAGCATCTGATGAAGTGGGATTTTCTCCCATGAAAGCTCATACAATAAGTAAATTTGTTAGTCTTTAAAACTGTCACAGGACTCCTTCTTTCTTTTGCTGAACTAGACTAAGATGGTTACCCCTTTGGAAGTTTTGATTGTGACACCGAGAATTGCAATTTTTGTATCCATTTGCTCTTGAAAGCAGTGTATATGGGCATGGAAGAACTCACTCCTCATCTGTTGTCCAAAGTGGCAGCAAATGGGACAGCTAACCTGACACCCTTGGCAAATTTGCTCCAGTACAGATGAATTCCACCTTTCCCTTACCCGCAGAGCGCTGGTACAGGGAACATGCCAGGAGAGGCCTGCAGTCCAGCTGTCTCTTGATGCAGCAAGATCTACAGTGTCTTTGGCCATGGAAAATGCAATCTGAGCTGACTCATAGCATCCCAAGTTTGTGTCTTGGCCCCCAGCAACAGCAGCATGTGAAGCTTCTCCACTGGTTACCATCCAATAATGGTTGATGTCAGGTCCTATTGCCACTGCTAGCTCTCACCCAATCCTTCACCCCCCCCCCGGCAAGAAAGTAAATTATATGTCCCATTCTACCGTAAGGTATGGAACAACTCTGAAGCCAGGTGGGGCAGGTGGTGACTGGTGCAGAGCACACAGCAGCAACGCTCCTCCAGAAGACTGAGGCAGAGCTAGAGGGAAGGTGTGTTTCCACCCTGATTGTCACAGGCCTCCATGCCTTCCTAGAGATCTGAGTGATACACCAGGACACTGAGGATGTGGAAAGCCTGTTTATTTCCTCTGGGAGTTCAAAGGAGATCCCTATCTTACTGATCATGGACCCACATGGTTTTCTGTCCCCTCTGTGGGCATAGCTGATGCAGAGGATATTTCTGGGAGCTATGTCAAATCGGCATCTTGAGGTAAATTTTGGACTCCTATCCCTTACTGAGCTGACTATGGGGGCAGAGTCTTCCAGATCAGCTACATTATTATTATTTTTTTTTAAAAAAGAAGTTGCTACTTTCACTTGACTTTGACCATCACTCATGTCATTTCTATTTATGCCTTGGTTTTCTCAAGGACATGGCTCCTGTATCTCAAGCTCTGGTGTCATTTATTGCTTTCAAACCCTGTATGCAAGTTCTGACAGTGATTAGACATTCACTGACAATTTCCAAGAGAGGATACTGAACCATGTCCCTTTCATCTTGGAAGACAAATACTTGCAGTTAAAACTCAGCATTGGAATTCAGCCAGTACACCTATCTAAAAAATGTAGAAAATAGCCTCTAAATTTGCTGTACAAAAATATGTCTAGTTTTAGCCATAACTGTAAATGAATGAGTTCTTAGCATTTGCAAAATCTCCCTCTTATTCTCTTTTCCTGTGAAATTGATGGGTGCCTTGCAAAAGACAGTTAAAGCCATGCCCCTATATCCCATCTAGATCTTTCTGCATTGTTAATTGTAAATCTGGAGTTTTCAGTAAAATTTAAGCTCTGAGGCTGCCTATAAGCTGCACACTGAGCCAGAAAATCAGTTCCACAGTGCCTTCAAAAACCCTGCAACAAGATTTCCGAAGTGCTCAGCCCCCACTTGGAAGAATGGGTGTTGCTGTATTTTGAATCCTTTTCAAAATTTGGTTAGATTCCTAATGAAGCTAAACACTGTTGAAAACTCTTGTTCATTCATCAAGTTCAACTATCAGTTCACTCAGTTCTTGTGAATATTTAGTGTTTGTATCATTTCAGAGGAATACTATGTAAAATATACGAATGGTACCTACCATGGCTTATAGATACAACCCAGGACATGTTAATCTTGTTGATCTTCTCCCAATAGATACTAAAATTTCTAGAAAAATGCTGAGCACTCAAGGGAGCTACAGATGGCTCAGCTTCTTGAAAGATTAAGGACAAAGAAACAGACCTATTATTACTGAAGCTGGCAGAAGTTTGGCCAATTATTTGATTGGTAGCTGGTTGAGTCTCCCATGACTGCTTCCCTACCCCCCACCCCACTGTTTTGGCAGTGGGTCAAAGGCATGGAGCAGGGTGGAAGCACAGAACCCAGTCTTTGGCCTGCCTGCCCTCCTCCCTGCCCCTGGGGTGGAGCGGCTGGCCCTTGTGGGGGGCAGGGTGGGAGAGTGAAGCCTGGCCTCTGGGCCATCCTGTCCACCTCCAGCATGGGGCAGGGGGAGGCTAACAGGCCACTTGGTACTGGAGCCTGCTCCTCTCATGTGATAGCTCTGTGGTCAAGGAACCACCAGGTTTTGATTTATGTAAGTAAAACTGGTGCAGATTGCATTGCATCAGAACATCTCACGGGACATATGGAGAACCCTCTTTCACGGAAAATGAAGTAAATACCTATATCCACCTGTGGCCACCACACACAAATGATGGAGCACATCATATGTGAGTGTCCCCTTCATTCTTTCACCAATGCCCTGAGGGACATTCACTAGCTCACTGCTGCAGCAATGTGCTGGCTATCAAATCAAGATACAAATTTCTTCTCATTGCCACCTACCCAAACCATATGAAAGAAGATGACTCCTCCATATTCACAGTTTTGAGGTCAGCTTCTCCAAACCCTGAATTACCTGCACAGACTATCATAATGTAAGGAATCTTATTGAGCTAGTCTCCGAGCTCAGCTTCCACAGTGCAAGTAAAGAGTAGCTTCAATGACTCAAAGAGAGAGATGCCAGTGTAACTGAGATTGAACTCTGACCCCACTGACTTCAGTTCATCTACTCTTGTGTATAAGGACAACTTGCACAGGAAGGGTTGAAGAACCAAACCGTTAATGTTCTGTACCCCATATTGTTTGACTATAGATAGAAGTCCTGGTTCATAAGGATTTATCTGTGTTTCCTATATTACTGTACAGTTAATAGAGGCCCCAACTCAGTTCTGTGCCCACTATGATAAACCACATGCATATACATTCTAAGAGACAGTTCTTACCCTGGAGACCTTACACATGAGACAACTGATGTGAGTAATATACACATATACACCATCTGAAAAACTGGAAACTGAGGAACACAGAGATTAAACCCAGATCATTAGCTGCATTTAAGTGCCTAACCCTCTTTGACATCAGTAGGAATTAGGAACATTATTGGGGCTCTGCACTTAAGTGACTTGCTGAAGGTCACACAGGAAAACTGTGACTTGGCCAGAAACCGAACCCAACTTACCTGTTTCATACACATCAGTGTTTTAACCACAAGATGCCTTCTCAGAGTTCCACTACGATATGTAGCTGATCAGAATTTTTTCTTTAACTCACAATAACATTTTTCCAAACCAGTTTTTGACCACACACAGACTTAACAAATGGCATTAAAATAATCATTTAGCAGAGGATATTGGCTTTAAAGCAGAACTTAAATATGCTTTTATATTTATTATTTTTTCTCAACAGTCACCAAAATAATAATAAAAAAAGATTTAAAATGAAAACAAAAGGTCTGATTAAAAGACTTTTGTATTATTATATTTAAGGCTTTCAAAAAACTCAATACAATGAAAGTTGATAGAAATGTAGCACCTACAGTAATATTAATATCTAATCCAAAGTCAGGTCTTCAGGGAAAAAAACTATGCATGTTGTATCAAGGGTAGCAATGAATGATTTTGACAAGAAACAACAGAAAGAGAAGCAATTTAGTGTAATTTAAAGACAGTTCTGGAAATAAATCACCTACTTTGAAGCAATGGTAGATATTTGGCCCTAAGTTGTGACAGAACAGGATCTATCAACACCTTAATGGCAAGCATCACATACGTTTCTGAGCACCTAATTTTCAAATAAATAGTTTCTCTAAGCCAGAGCCACCAACAAAAATATCTTCTAAATTACTGTGGGCTTCCTGGCCAAAACAATGTTGTAGCTCCTTTTGAACTTTTCAGGCTCACAACTCTGAACAGAAATGACTACAGCTCTCTCTCCCAAGATAAATCTTCTAGAGGCACAGGTTTTCAGAGTAAACATTCTGCAGTTTTTTTACAGATCTGTCAGAAGTGTAGTGCCTAATATAAATGATCCCTCTGTTTATAAGAGCTACAGCTTGTTGTATCAAAGAAAGAAAATATATAGTCTTTTAAGAATCTGTTTCCTTTCTCTTGTGCCCATGTTGATACTCTGCTAAGTCATGATAAGAAATCCAAACGCCAGCATTTTATTCTGCTCTCCACTTTATTTATTTTGCTTACTGCCAGTTTCTTCTGAATAGCTAGCAAAATGCCTCTGCTTTTTAAAGAACCTCAAAAAAAAAAAAACCCAAAACCCCAAAAACCCCAAAACAAAACAAAAGAAAAAAAACCCAGGATCTATACTTTACAGAATGGAAAGGGATTGGTGGTGAAAAATGAACAGCATATGCACAATGGTGTAAGCAGAATCGACATACAAACCTAATGCCTTTGTTAATGTCAGGCCATTTATGTAGTTGTCTGAAATTTGCTTTAGCTGCCTACCTTTGGGGACACATTTTGAAAAGGTTTGTAAGCTAAAATCAGATCACTGGTAGTCTTCACTTGCCTATAAAGAGTAGCCTGGAAAACAAAAACAAAGCCCACACTTTTACTTATGTGATGGGCTCCTTAGGATACAGCCTAAAACCATTGGGTCACTGTGCCCCTTAGCTCTGCAACCACAGCTTTGCCAGAGGTAAGAAGCAAACTGCGCCAGGTGCTGTAACCATTTAGCCACCAGCATGTAGATGCATGCAGAGCTAAGCTGAATGAAGGCTCTCTAAATTCCTCATGAACCATATAGCTGGAAACACCAGCCAATCACCCAAATGCCCAGCATTGCGTCCCAAAAATATACTGTCTTACAGTGCTCTTGGTCTTCTCTTGAACAGTGGGAGCTTATTAATTAAGTCACCTCTTTGTCAAAGGAAAGTGGGCATACACCAGCTTTTGCAATCTGAGCAGACTTCCCAAGCACTACTGAGAAAATCACCAGTAAGGATAAAACATTAAAATAAGTTTATTAACTACACATAGATTTTTAGTAATGATAGCATCAAGGTCAGGGGTAGTTACAAAAAGGGGAAAGAAAGGCATGCCATCTAAATGCTAACCTGGTATTCCAACTAAGCTGTTTTTCTTACCTCACTGCATGTTGCAGGAATGTTACAGTCCTTAACATGCACGCTGATTTAAGTCTTTGACTCCCTAGCACTCTTGTTGCCATCAGCTTAGCTGGGAAAGGAAAGAGGAAATTGTATGATGCCACCGTCCCTTACTTTATACCTTCAAGTGCCTGGAAAATACTAGCCCTCTTTGGCCTTGGTGAGTCCCAGAGTGGAGCAATCCCTGGTGTAGTCTTATGCAACTGAGTGATAGAACTGATACATCACCATTGTGTGGTACTTACACAACTCTTTTATAGAACTGTACCTCCCTTGTTAATGCCCTCTGCTGATCAATGCTCATTTAATTCCCCTCTGTCTTTGAGTCACCTTGCTGTCACTGGAAAACTAGCAATGGGATACTCTCAAACTCACATTTTCCCATAAAACTACACAGCTAAATCTCAGAACTTCATATTCAATTTCAATATATTTTGTCAGAACAGAGGGTTGCAGCAGATTGTGACCTTTCATCGGCTATCTGATGTGGCATGCTTTGTGTAAAATATCTCAGCTGTATAGAAATGATGAAGGTCACAGAACATTACTTTGAGGTACAGTGATAACTTACTTCACCGTGTCAAGTGAAAGGTGTGGAAACACTTGTGATATCTCAGATAACATAATGAAGTAATGATAAAGAAAGATGTTTTTAAATAGAGATCTCTGTAACCTGCATTTTGTGGATAGGATAAGTCTGCTGCTTGCGGAGGTCAGATCTGAGTTCTAATCATATGAACACTTTCACGTGGGGGTAACTGTGCAGGAAGCTATTCATGTGAATTAAGTATTTGCATGAACTGAGCCTGGTTTATTTATTACTTTAATTAATCTACAGTTAGAGTTCTCCACTCAGATTGGGACCCCATTGTGCTGGGCACTGTAGACACACAACAAAAAATAGTCTCAGTTCCAAAGCACTTATAGTCTTTCAAAGCAGACTAAGGTTAGGATGGGAAACAAGGCACAAGAGACACTTCCAATGTCACACAGAAAGTCAGTGACAGAACTAGAAATGAAATCATGGTATCTTGAGTTCCGAGCAGAATGCCTCATGCATTGGGTCACAATGCCTTAGTCTTCTATGAGTGCTTTCTAAAATATCTGCAGAGGGTAAAAATGTTGCTATTTAATAACAGGAATGTGTTTCTTCCTTCAAACTTTCTAATGGATTTAAATAAGGCAGCATGACCTAGTGTTTCAATCACTAGATGGGGATTCTGGTGACCTAGGTTCTATTCTAGGCTGTCTCTGGTCTGCTAAGGTAGCTTTGGGTGAGTCATTTTCCTGCTCCGTGTGCCAGTTTCCTCATCTATACATAGAGATAAAGGTGTAGATTGCTGACATCCTTTGTAAAGAACTTCAACATGTACAGAATTGAGGGGTGCTATATGAGAGCTGGGTATTATCATTACTAATCAATATTCACAATTTTTTGCATTCATATATGGAAACTATTAAATTAGCAACAGAATTCAAAATATTGTTTTGTTCCTGTCTCCAGTTCTGTAATATTTTTATAGGCTGTCCCTTCAGGCAGTGACACATAAACTATTACAATGAAAATGACTTGAGTAAGGTGTTTCAAGAGGTTACTGGCAGAGCTAGGATTGGAACTCAAGTCTTGACTTGCCATCCTTTGCTCTATTCTATGTGTCTCTATCTATAGATCATGACAAGTGATGGGTAAAAAATTTCAACCAACACCTTTCTTCAACAAACAAATATAGATTCAGGTGGGCAGAAACATGTTGTGAATTTTGGGCAGTTTTGCTTCACTGTTTTGGTCAGGGAAAAATTAAAGACAAAGTTTTGTTCCAATATATTTTAAAATGGTTGGTTCTTTGAATTAGAATCACCTTTTCCTTAAGAAATTAATTTTCTTTTTGTTTTATAAGGTTAAGGAATGCTCAAAATCAAAATGAACCTTTTTTGTCTTGAAACAAATTAAGTGTTTTGTTGGAATTAAAAAAAATGTACACATACACACTTTTCAATTCATCCAACTTTTTGAAAAAAAATGTTTTCAAAATTATTATTTGCTTAATTTGTCAAAATTGCCATAAGCCAGACAATCATTTATTTGCTTAGTACTAATAGCAACCTCTACTGGGTCACAAAATGTGACCAGTAAAGTCACTCGTGAGCCATGAAAACTTTTACTGGAATCTAAAGCAAAATACACTTTGCTTCCCTCATTCCCCCACACCTTTACTAGTCAAGGTCAAGTATTTTAGGTCAACATCGCAAAACATTCACACACAATTAAATTATGTAGACTTAACACTATTGTTACATGTTTATCCTTTTGTAATAAATATAAGGTGCTGTGAAAGTTTTTTCACTTTGATTAAGGCAGGGGTCTCAAACTCAAATCACCATGAGGGCCACATGAGGACTAGTAGAGGACCACATGAGGATTCATACAGTAGCCTGAGGGCCACACCACTGAAAGCTTTCCATACAATGATATTGCAAATATTGGTAATGATCGTGTCATTGCGGGCTGTAGGAATTGGCTTTAGGGGCCACGTGAGGCCCACAGGCCATGTGTTTGAGATCCCTAGATTAAGGGGTCATGAGGCTGAAAAGATTGGATAAACACTAACTTAGACCACACTGCGTCCTTGAGTGATGAGAGGAAGTCCAAAGTGGTGAGAAAGTAAAACAAGCAAGAATGAAACCAGTGAGAGTAACTTTCTCCACTTCTATGTGTGGCAAAAACATGATGGAAAACATACCACCACATCCCCAACCCTACTCCTTGCACCTACACACCCATCTCTACCACTACATCCCAACAAGGAAGAAAGGGCAAGGTACTGCATTAAACAGATGTTCAAAGAATCAAATCAAAACATACCCCCCAAACAGTTCTGACCTGACAATCTGACCTTTAAATTCAGTGTTTGCCCTGTGATGTTACATCGGTGTATATGGTGACAGTGACTCAAGATGAGGCAATGTCATGACAAAGACCTTAAAATGAAATGTCAGGGTGTCACATTGTGACTGCGTTGTGGCTTTCTGTGATTCTATATGATGTCAAATATCAGTACTTCAGAGCTTTTGAAAGCAGTCATTCATGCTTAGTGACCTTCCACACAAGTGTTTCTCAGAAAGCAGCTCCATCTCTTGGACACTAAAATGGGGATCCCGAAGAGACAATTTGCCTCTTTGTCAGGAATGTGCAATAGAAACAGTAGCTGAATGTGTCTTTGGACAGTTGCAACTTCCTTCGTGCAAGTGACTGTAAAATTTATTTTGTGCAAATTTCCTGAATAATGGTCAAGGTAGAGGCAAATGACTATACACAGACATCGATCAGTAGAGATGTAAGGTAGGATTTAAAGTGAAGAATATGCATTATACATAGTTAAAATAATTGCTCCTAATCCACACACATTAAAAATCAAACAGAGAAGAATTTATTTGATAGGGTCACACGTCAGGTTACATAGGCACAGCTCTAACTACTATGACTATAATGACTATGACACCAGTCTTTTGGTAAAACACTGAACTTATTCACAGTTTAATGTCAAGAAAGTGAAATAACTGTTTTAATCCTTCTTACCTGATTTGATTTCATCTTTCATTTAGAGTAAAATCATACATCCTGCCATCAAACTGTAGAGGAAAGTGGATAAGAGATGCATGGATTTTATCTCCATTTGAAGAAAAGTGTTAAGCATAATTGGATATCTGTGAATGAAAGAGACAACAGAGCACAATAAGAAGCTATAGTTAGGTCATATATCAAACAAAACAGGTTTCTTAGCCGTAACTGTGACAGGTCACCCCCTGGATCTGGTCTGATGTGCTGTTGTCACCTCTCAGAGTCCATTCTGCAGCTGGAGCTTTGCTAGGTGACTCTTCACTCCTGAGTCAGTCCACGTCAGTTTTCCTGTGCATAATCAGTCCCAAGCCTCACAAGCAATGGTACCTTAGCGAACTCCTCCCAGCCCCAGATACTACCCTGGGAACTTCCATCCTACAGAGATTGGGACCAGCCCCCAATCACCACTGACTCATGTCCATCCATTTAACATTTAAATGGATCATGTCTAGCCTCCCTCACTCATACCCTCTAAAGTCCACATGACTTTAGATAAAACAACTGCTAGTTTATTGATTAGACTATGATTTTAAGTGAGTATACAACAAATCAATGCACAATCATTTAACAAAAACAGTTAGGAGTAGCCACAAGTTAAATAAAAAGTATAAAACACATGCTAATCTAATGGCACTAAGCGGGATCACACTTCGGCTTGTTCTCATCTATCTTACTGCCGAGTCTGGCTGTTTGGTGGTTTTCAGTGACTAGGTCCTCCTGGCCACGTGAGTAGGCTGAGTATCCTTCAGTTGTTTCTAAGATGGTATTCTATTGTCCAAGCTGGCAGCTTCTCTCTCTCTTAATCCTTTTAATTGAAAGGAATGCTTTGAGAGACAGAGAAGCCTGGGGTGCGATGATTTCTCCTGGGTTGTGGTGATTTCCTTACCTCTACCTGAGCCAGGGAGGTCATTTGGATAGCCTTTATAATGTAATTCTCCAGCATCTGTGCTAGAGTTACTCTCGAAGATCTGTGCTATGTAACATGCTTCACATCTGTACACATATATGACACTGCAGTAAACATAATACCCTGGTAAATTATATAGAATTTGTTATGAGGATTCATAAAGGAACCTTGCATGGCATATTTAGTATCACACCTCATAATTTCATTGCAAAAGTGAACAGGAAAGTACATAGACCATAACCTATGGAGGCACAGATGTGCAGTCCATGATGACACTCCTGTACGTTGCCTCAGAAAGGACCATTAAAAAGAATTCTGGAAAAAAAAATAAAGTTAGAAATGGGGCCAAATTAGAACATCAGATCTGCATCCAAACATCTTAACTCAGTGACAGCCAGTATCAAATCCCTCTTTCTAGAATCAAACCTCTAAAATTTCAGTGTGTTTTGGTTAGGTCTGTAACAAAGAAAAGGTTTCATTCTGGTCTCAGTGTTTGAATCCAGGGATTTGGTTCTCACAGTTCTCAAAATGGAAATGTAACCTCTGTACTGATTTGAGGCAGCCAGTAGAAACAATATCTTTCTTTTTTTCTTTGGCAACTTCTTCATTAGAAGGGGGAAGAAAATTTCACTCTTGTTTAACACCCTGTTAAACACCACTTAATGTAATCATTGGGCTTTAGACCAATGCATTTCCATTAAGTCAGAATTGATGTTAATACTCTTGTAATTTAGCTGTAGTTTTCAAAAGCCATCCTCCACACCGGAAAAGGACAACTATTCAGATGCATTCTCATGGTCTCATTAACTCTTCAAGGCAGTGTTTCCCAAACTAATTTGACCATGGAACACTTTTGGGCTTGGAATGTATTGATGGAACACATACGTGCATGCTGGTCTGGAGGGAGGAGGTGTCATCCCGAAAAATTGCCATGTGTGTTGCTTGAAAGTTGATTTAAAAGAGTTGGAAGGAAAAATATTGCTAGCATCAATCCACCTCCAAACATCTGTTCACTTTGTGCAGAACACCAGTGTTCCACAGAACACAGTTTGGGAAATGCTGCTCCAAGGCCTTTACTGACTGTCATCTTCTTTGGATCTCTTGGGGTGAGGCTTCTCCATGATCTGGAAGTGGGCTGTTCCAGGCACCAGGATTATGAGGCGTGAGCCCAAAGTCCCAGTATGCCGAGCCTAGGTCTATTCCTGAGCCAGCAGTGCTCCTGATCTGGGGGTGCAGGAAATTCACCATTAACAGCTAGGTCAGGGGTCTCAAACTCAAATCGCCATGAAGGCCGCATGAGAACTAGTACAGGGCCACATAAAGACTAGTATATTAGCCCAAGGGCTGCACCATTGAAACCTTTTCATACAATGATATTGCAAATATTGGTAATGATAATGTCATTGCAAGCCACAGGATAATAGCTTTAGGGGCTGCATGCGGGCCATGTGTTTGAGACCCCTGAGCTAGGTCATCCCTCTTAATAACAACATTAGTAAAAGGCCAGTACTGAAGACTTAAAACAAGAGACATGCGTGATAGTGTAAGATAGTGTATAGTGAAATACCTTGGGCTGCCTGTCTAAGAAAAGTACTGAAAACCAACAACTCAGCAGTCAACTTCTCTGTCTAACTAAGCTCTCGGGTTTATTTGTATTTCACCTTCTCTCCTCTATTTAATTTGCTGGAGACAAAAAGCAAATTATGTGAAACTGCAAATTCACAATTCCTCACAAATTTACAACTTGAATGTCCTGTTCACACTAGCATAAAAGGTGCTGAATTTTTAAGTGTTAGTTAACATACTTTAACACATTTTAAAACCTTTGTGTAGACAAGGAAAGCTCTTTTTAGCTTGTTATCTGGCTCCACTGGAAACATCCACACTCCTGACTAATGTTCCAAAGGGGCAGCTGTGTTAGTCTAGTAAAGCGAAAAAAGCAAGGAGTCTTGTGGCACTTAAAGACTAACAGATTTATCATATGAGCTTTCATGGGAGAAAATCTCACTTCACAGACACTTTGAAGAGGGGGAATTTACAGAATTGGATAAGAATAAAGGCAGGGGAGTGTAAGACATGGGATCAGGTCATACTGCTTTGCTGACTTAACCCTCAGAGGAGATGCAGTAGGGTCAATGGAAGAATTCCTCCATCTAACTGGGGCATTTTGTACTCTAGGAAATTACATCGATACATCTACTTCACTCAGTGGTGTGTAAAATCTACACCTGAGTTACACAGATAAACTGACTTAACCCTGGGTGTAGACAGTGCTAGGCTGACAAAACTATTCTCCCATTGAACAAGTTACTGCCTGTCATAGAGGCAAAGTATCTGTGCTGACAGAAGAAACCCTCTCATTAGTTTAGATAGCATCTTGACAGAAGTGCTACAGTAGTGCTGTTGTGTTGCAGCAGCTTTTTAAGTCCGGACAAGCCTTAGCTATCATCACTTGGGGAGGTGGTTGTGGCATTCTGCCCACCCAGTCTGGACTGGTGTGCAGCTATGTCACCCCAATTTCTCCATTCCTGGGCTTCAACCTTCCCTGCTTTGCTGTTCAAGTCCCCACTCCTGGGTCAGCTCATTCCCAGGCTCCTGTGTGTAATTCATCCCTCATCCAGTGAAGGACTGGTCTGTCCCAGTGCTCACGGAATAGACTCCCCCCATCCCAGATGCAACCCTGGGAACTACCATCTTGCAGGGTTCAATGCTGCATGTTACAATCTCCTTTACACTTGTGCAAGGGTTTATTAAAGAAATTGATATGCACCAGCTCTGTTCTTCCAAGTGAGGTCTCTGCACACCTGCCTTGCTTTAGGTAAAACATTCACTATGGGAAGATTTTAAGTGAATATGAATCAGAATAATAGAAATCCTAAGATTATTGAGTCAGGGAGTTAGTCACAATCAGATAAAAAAAGATAATTCTTATCCCAAGCTAGGATTAACTGTTGCACTCTGTGCATTCAGCTTACTGCACAGGCCAGCTGTGATTTGCCTTGCAGCCAGACTGCTTCTCTCCCCCTGTGGTGTGGGTAGGGTCTCAGTCTTTGTTGCTGCTTAGAACATGGTTTCCAGGGAAGAGTCCTTAGTCCAAGGTTCCTTTTTCTTTTAAGAAGTTTCCATGACAACTCCTGGGTGCAGGTGATTGCCCTGATTCCTTCTACTTGAGCCAAAGTTCTCACAGGTGCTTCAGCAAGTCCATTGTTCTTGCATGCATGTCTCCCCTGGCTATGGAAACACAGCTTTGTATATGTCTGCATCCATTCAAGCCATGTGAGACACAAAATTGGAGACTTAACATGACAGAGTTTCATATCTGTACATAAGTATGATACTGCAGGAAACATGCTACCCTAACAATAATGTTCTCTGTTATGAGCATTCCAAAAGCACCGTACAAACATAGTTTCCATCAGGCAATACACAGTTACAGTGTAAAGGCAAACATGAATGATACACAGATCACAAAACAAGGGTGTATGTGTGGGGTGCAGCACATCATAGTGATATTCTTCCACTCACTGGAAAATCTTCTTCCATAGGTTTAGGCTGCATAGGACCCTCTAGCTATGCTAGTTTAGTTCCATAGTATAGACAGGGCAGCAGATTCATCTTGACCAGATATTTTACTGAAATGCAACTTTTCCTGTCTACATTACCAGTTTCAAAGCTTATTTGTTAAAACATAGAAACTTGGACATGATAGCTTACTATGGAGAAGTCTAAAGAGATTCCCCAGGGTTTTAAGATCTAGAGAAAGTGATTTTCAAAAATATTTAAGCGATTTTAAGAGGTCAAGTTTCACTGATTTTCAATTGTAATTTTGTTCCTAAATCCCTTAGGTAGTTTTTAAAATCTACCACTTTGAACTCTCTGGGTGAGTGGAGATTCCTTGCTAATGGTTACTAAAAATATCCGTTTGGCAATTTTAAGTAAACAAGCTGCAATAGTAGTAGAAGCTGCCTCTCAGATCAGGGCTGGTTCTATGCAGGAAGCATCTTCAACACTCCCATCCATTTGTTATGCTTTTGAATACCATATTTCCTTTTGATATTTGTTGCCTATTTCAAGACTTTGCCACACAATCTGCATGTATTATTCCTGCCCTAGAAGACAATACATTTGCGAGCTAGAGTCTGTACATTTGTATTTAACAAAAAATCAGCACCCTGAACCTGGTGTACCCTCTTGCCCTCAAGCCTAGCACCTCAGGCAGTTGACTGATTCTGTATCTGGACCCATCAGAGGCATCTTAATACATTTGTTCACATACATGGAAGTGCTCACTAGTGACTGCATTCAAACCCTGCTAACAGCACTTGGAAGTCTCCCCATTAGTCTTATTGACTTCTGAGGACTTTAGTTCATAACTAACAATTTGTGGGTCTAGGGGCACAATGAAATCTCTCCCTCTGCAAACATCTGCCTATAGCTGCATTACCTGCCAGTCATTTTAGAAAAAGACATTTTCCTTGCAGGTCATTTGTAATGAGGCTGGAATTTTAAGAGACATAGATATTTTGTAAACAGCCACATTTGTGCTTTTATGCATGAGCCTGATTTCTGCTTCTTCCTTCTGTTAATCAGCTCTAAAATATGTCATTAAAACAGGGAGAAAATCCATCTACAGCATCAACTGATCATTTTGTTGTTTTAATAACAAATTTAATTTTGAAATACACAAGATATTTCCCTGCTCCAGGCAGTATTTACTTTTTTTTTTTTCCTGCTAAACCACTATTTTGCACATGGCTTTTGCTGCCTCCAGGACACAGCAGATAACACTGAAGACATTTAATTAATATGTACCACAGCATGACCTCAATGGCTAGAACATCTACCCTAAAGGAGCAGCACTGTAGGAGGTAATTAGAGCACTCCATGACATTTATTACTAATGCTCTTCCAGTGACATTTGCTGTTGATGGGCAGCATTTAAAGTTTTCCACTGTTTGCTTTAACTGATGATGCCATAGGCCTCCCTACCCAAAATAGTTACCAAAGATTTTGCTGCCCACTGTAAAGTCCAAGAGGAAATGGGTGAGATTCTGGCTCAATTTAAGCGAGTGGCTTAAATATACTTGAACAGGGTCAGGTTTTCACCCTCTATATGACCAGATCTTCTGTGCTATGAAGTTTGTTGTTTATAGTTATTCCCCCCCCCCCGACTTTTTTTTGGTCTATAACACTCCTGCTTATACCCCTGTGATATCCTGAGATAATTGCCATTTAAGATTGGGAATATTTTTTACAGAAAATCTAGCGTTTGATCTGACATACATTTGATGCAACTGAGCAGATGTATTTCGTGCTGGGAGGCGCATTTGGAGAAAATATTTCCCTGGCAGATCGCTCTAAAAATAACACAAACCAGTTGCTGTTTGAAGATGCTCACAGGTCAGAAGAGTTAGAAGCAGGGCTGTGAGATAGATGAAGGAGCAGAGTACAGGTGAGGTGGTCAAAGATCCATAGTACCTTTCTTAGTCACAATGTTCTGCAATTTCTCACATAGATGTTCATCGAGATGGAGTACATGAACCTACCCCTGGAGTTGCTACTGGGTGTCTCCATCTCTTCTTGTGGAGAGTTCCCCAGTGGTGGTATTGGGATATTTTTGTTCTTCTCAAAGGGCATATGGTATACATCCATTTCCCATCAGACTCTTCCTTTCTGGGGCTCCTGGGCAGGGGAAGGCAAAACTGTTACAGTCCTGACGGTAGTGCCCTTAGTGTACACTGTCATTTTCACTTATCCTGGTCAGTGCTATTGGTTGTCTGGCTCTAGGTTTAGGCTGCAGTGTGGATAAGAGCAAACAGGCTGAAATGCTAGCCAGGGAAGGCTGAGGTGATGGTGATTGGCCAGGGAGCCATCATAGAATATTGGGTTATTATATCTGCCCTTTTAGTGATAATATACCTCCCCCCTTTGTTACATGAGTTCACAAGCTGTGGGTTCTGTTGGGTTCCCCAATAACTTTTAAGCTGTAATCATCTCTTGCTCTCCACCAAAGCTAACTAGGAGATCAGACCCACTTCCTTCAGGAGCACACCTTGCTGCTGTGATATATGCCCACGCTAGCCTATAATACCAGTGATCTGCCATCTATACACAGCTGTGAAAAAGGCTAGTGCAGCCCTATGATGCATTAAGCAAGGCCTTTCTAGTAGAGACAAGAAACCACTATTATCACTGTACAAGGCACTAGAGACACCTCATCTGGAATACCACATGTGGTTCTAGACTCCCATATTTCAGAAAGATGAATTCAGATTGGAACAAGTGCACAGAAGGGCTACTAGGGTGATTAGAGGAATGAAGAACCTGCCTTATGAGAAGAGACAAATGAAGCATGGCTTCTATAGCATATCAACATAAAGTTGAGAGGAGAAATGATTACTATTTATGAATACATTGGAGGCATAAACACCAGAGATGGAGAAGAGTTATTTAAGTCAAGGGATAATGTTTGCACACATGGAAATGGATATAAATTGTCCATAACAAATGTAGGTTTGTAAGTAGATGAAGATTTCTAACCATCAAATAAATGACATTTTGGAAGTGACTTGCAAGGAGATTAGTGGGGGCAACCCTTCCCCCTGCCAAAAATAAAACCAACATGGTTTCAAGACTGAGCTAGGTAATTTTATAGCTGGGATGGTAAGCTGAGGTTTCCTAAAAAGGCATGTAGTTTACCGGCATCCCCTATTACCAAATGTCTCCAACAGCTGAAGATGGGACACTAGATAGGAAGGTCTTTGCGTTACTACTCTGAATTATTTCCCACGTGTCCAGTGAGTGGTCTTACCCAAATAATCTGGATCTAACTGATTACCATATTTATGATTGGGAAGGAATTTTCCCTCAGGTCAGGCTGGTAGAGACCCTGGGGATGGGGAGTTGACTTCATCTACAGCACAGTGCGTGGGTCACTTGCTGGTTTGACCTAGTGCAAATGGTGGATTTTGTGGAACCTGTAGTTCTTCACTTGAGTTTGGAGAACTTCTGTAACTTTCAGGAGTGGTGGATGAAATTCTGTGGCTTGTGAAGTATAGGTCAGAGTAGATGATGATCCCTTCTTGTGTTAAGTCTCCATTTCTGTGAGTATGTCATAGTGTCCACAGCGGTTGTTAGAAAGGTTTGCAATCATCAAGAATTGGAAAGAAAGGTTGCATGTGATTCCCTTTTCAATTCACAAAATATATTTGTATTACAATAGTGTCTATAGCCTTAATTAAGCCTGAGGTCCCATTGTGCTAGGTGTTGTACACATACATAATAGACAGTCCCTTCCTGCAAAGAATTTCCATTGTACATGAACAAGATCAATCAATGGTGAAAAGGGAAGACAGAGGGATGAAGTGATATTTTCAAGGCCAGAGGCAGAATCTGGAATTGAAGTCAGGTCTCTTGCTTCCCAGTCCATTTTCCATAATAGGACCATGTTGGCTGTCACAATTAATGGTAAACCAGCAAGCATTTTTTAAACATTCTTTGCCACTTCCATTCCTATGTCTCAGCTCCCTCTTTGTCACATACACCTAACTGTGAAAAATTAGGCCTAGCGCCTCACATAACTGAGCAGATGTAACAGGCAATGAAGGGAGAAACTCTTCTCCAAACACAACTAGGCCTCGATAATCTCCCTCCCTAACTCCTGAACTCTGTCTTTCTATCTTATTATTAGGGATATCTGGAAAATGGTCCTTCTCCTTCACCCTACCCAGAAATTTTTCACTTTTGGGTGCGTGGGGGGGGGGTGGGAAAAATTGTCTCTTGGGTCGAAAAATAAAAGTCTAAAATGTTTGCTTTGGAAACATTAAGCCTTTTAAACTGAATGTTCACCAAACTGACATAAATTGAATGCTATCAAGCTTCTGCAGTATCTCATGAAAGTTGTGTCCATGGTGCTCTGTTGTCCTGTTCTCTTGTCTGGACTGAGTTTCTCAGCTGGATGACGTCTTTTATGAGGAACCATGACAGTTGTGACACCCAAGATACAGCTGGGGAGCTCAGTGAGAGGGGACACCAGGGTACACAGTGAGATTTAATTCAGTCAGGAGAGTGGAGTCAGGAGGCATCCTGACTGCAACCAGGCATGCGACATGGCAACAGACATGGCATTGAACTTATCTGAAATGGAACATTTTGACTTGGAAAGGCCAAAGTGAGCTGATTTTTTCCAATGGAAATATTCAGTTTTCAGTGAAAATTATTTCAGTTTTCAGGAAGTCTGGCTCTACATCTGTTTAATGAAAATGATTAAGGTTTCCACGAGAATTTACATATATGCAGTTTTTAAATGTAAAATATGTACTAATAAATATGGTACAGGAAAGCCATTTTTGAAGCTATGTTGCTTCTCCTTTTCAATTAAGAAAACACAGTGAAAGCTGACTGACAGCATAGCATACATCATAAGCTTTCTTTTAAAGGATTCCAAATAAGGAAAATGAACATCACAATACCAGGATCCTCCATCTTCTCTGCTAGTTCACTCATTGATGCTAGACTGAATCCTGAGCTCCTTACTCCTGGAAACACAAAACTAATACAGAATCGAGCTGATTATACTCAGCTTGTCATGGTTGGGCCTTGTATTAGATTTCAACTAAATTCAATTACACAGTATTCTCCTTGCTGCCATGAGATGAATGGCAGGAGGAAGATGAATGAACACAAGTGCTGAAATTGATTGATCCCAACATGCAGGCAGGTTGATTAAAGTGTCCAAAAGCAAAATGAGGAATAGTATTCATCTGTAACTACTGGTTGGGTCTTCAATTAAATGTTGTTTTCAACAAATGTCATGAAACAGTCTGAATCTTGTTGATTTTTGAAAGAGGACAAGTTGAACCACACTACAATATCTAAATATGACATTAACGAAACTGAAATTAAACCAATTTTAAATCTGTCATTTCATAGTCCTCTCTTCAATACCTACTCACTATCTAAAATATGTGCTCTGAAACATTAAAGTTGTACTGGATTAATATTTTCAGTTATATACTTTACAAGTGAGTTAAACCACTTTGGGTGTATTAAGTCAGTGACTGGAAAGATGCTTTTCTCCAATTATGTTACAACAAAAGGGTCTTGCATTCTATTACCCAGTTAACTAGCAGATGAGAATGCTATGTCTGAAATAAATTACATCCTCTGTCTGATGGACTTGTATGCACTCACCACTAGACTGGTGCATTCTGTTTGTAGCCTGGGTAATAGCTCAAGCTGATGCCCCATACTTGGCCCATGATCCATTACTCTTCCTCAGAGTCCACTGGAAGTCTTCCTTCCCACTATCAGGACCCACCTTGTCCACATCCTTACCAAGCACTTTACACATGCCACACTCCATGCTCCCCCATTCTATTTTCCAGGAGATTCTGTAGTTCTGATTCTGTCACTTATCTCAGGGATTGCTGCAGTGTACCACCACTCCAGTGAGATCGGCAGGGAGGGACCTGGGCCCACCCAACAATCTAAGTCCTGGCTCAGGAACCCTATGCACAGGTAGATATCATCACCTCCCCACCAAACAGCCTCCCTGGGCCACTTCCTTGCAGACACAGTATCTCTTCTGCCTTTGTATCAAAGCACCTGCTCTGATAAAGCCCTGCAGTCTGCCACAGCTCAGTCCTGCATCCAGACCTGCTTCCCCCTGCAGGCAGCCAGTCCCCCCCACCCCAAACTCCTGAGAACAGCCTAGCCTACCCTGTTTATCAGTGTCCTTTTATATGGGATTCCCAGGCCCTGATTGGCTATCCCACATCCCCTTCCCATTGGCTTTCACTTCAAGGACCTTTTTAACCCTTTCCTAGTCAATGTGGGTCAGATGCTCTTCCACACTGATAAAAAGCATGAGTTGACTCTGGGTTGTCGTCTGCAGAAATATTGCATTCTAACAACACTGACTGATGAGTGAAAAATGAAATAGTCTTCTCCAATCAGGAACCACATGATTAGTTGGGCTGATTTTGGATAGTTCAGGAAAAAATATATAGAGTGGGTATTTTGTCCCAGTTCAATTTAACCATTTTAACTTTGTATCCAGTCAGAGAGCATGTAGAATGTTAGTATTAAGCATAAACTTGACATCATATCCTCTAGAAGAGTGAAATTCAAAGCCCCTGTTATAAGACTACTGCATGAAACACTGGCACTACCTTTACAAATCATTGAAGAATTTCAACAAACTAGGGCTTTGATTCAACAAAATATGTAAATGTGTATGTAACTGTAACACATATTCAAATCCAAATGACTTTACTGCACATATCTAAGTATTTTGCTTAATTGGGGCCATGGTGACATTAAATATGCTTCTGAAACATAGTAACTCGTTGAATTATTTCTTTTGTATTAAAATTAGATGATGTCGGCTGTAGAAAGAAAATTATTTTTACTAAACTTGAGTTATAAAGTCTTCACAGGTGTGCAATCCTGCACAGGCTTACTCAAAGATTCATAGATTTTAAGGACAGAAGGGACCAATATGATCATCAAGTCCAGTGTTTCTCAGCTGGTGTTCCATGGAATATTGATGCTCCTCAGATATAGTCGGGTGTTCCATGATCCACCCTGGAGGGGTAGTAGGGAAGGTAACAATTTAATGCCCCAGCTGCAGCAAATCTTCCAGGTATGCAGTGGCAGATTTTTGATACACACCTGGACATTTCTTTTGCAGCTGGGGCATTTATCTCCCACCACTGTTACCAGCTTTTTTGAGATTGTTTTCATCAGGTGTTCCACACAAAGTAATTAATATCTTTAGGTGTTCCCCAGTCCACTGAAGGTTGATCCAGTCTGTGATCCAGTCTGACCTCCTGAACAATGCAGGCCATAGAAACACACCCACCCACTCCTGAAATAAATACCCAACCTATGAATGAGCCATTGAAATCTCCAAATCATTGTTTAAAGACTTCAAGACACAGAAAAACTACTAGCATGATACCCATGACCCAAACTACAGGGGATGGTGAACACCATCCCCCGGGACTTTCCCACCTACCTTGGGGGAAAATCCATTTCTGCCCCAGATGTGGCAATCAGCTAATCCCTGAGCATCTGGGTAATACCCGCCAGACAGACATGCAAAAAATGAATCTTCTGCATCAGTTCAGAACGCAGCCCATCTAATCTCCCATCACAGTCCATTGGCATATTTACCATTAGTAGTCAAAGAACAGTAATTGCCAAATTAGGATCTCTCATCTTAACATTTCCTCCACAAATTTTTCCAGCTCAATTTTGAAGCCCGGTAGGTTTTTTGCCCCCACTATTCTTATTGGAAGACTATTATAGAACTTCATGCCCCAAATGGTTAGAAACCTGTGTCTAATTTCAAGTCTAAAACTTCCTGATGGCCGGTTTAGATCCATTTGGTCTTGAGTACACGTTGGTGCTGAACTTAAATAATTCCTTTTCCTTTCTGGTATTTATCCTCTGATGAATTTTTAGAGCATAAGCACATCTGCCCCCAGCCTTCTTTTGGTTAGGTCAAACAAGCCAAGATTTTTGAGTCTCCTCTATAAAGCAGGTTCTCCATTCCACAGATCATCCTAGCAGCCTTTCTCTGTACCTGTTTGTAGTAGGTTAGAGCAGTCGCTCTCTGGCTGGGAGGCAGCTGGTCGCTAGCACTCCCCCTGCTGGCCTGAGAAGACTCTGCCCAAAAGCCCAGCCTGGAACCAAAGAAGTGGGCTGGGGGAAAGGGAGGATTATATAAGGGGACAGACTGGACAGCCAAGGGGGAGACTGAGAAGATGAGCTGTGGTTGAGCCAGGGGATCTCCCTCCCCTGGAGAGCCAAAGGGGTGAGTTCTGGCAGGATTTCCTCTATATTGACCTCCCCCAGCCAGAGACCTAGAAGATCTCCCCTTGGTGTAGAGCATGGATGAGGGAAGCAAGCCAGATGCCCATGAGGACCAAGAGGAACTTCCCTCTGTGGAGAACGCCTGTCAAGCAGGCAGCACAGAAACTCCCGTGATTTGGAGGAGCTGCCACTGGTGGATGGACTGGACGGGTTGCCAGACCTGCCACTTGTTGATAATGAAGGCCTGACTGGGATCCAATGGGGCACCTATCTGGAAGATTGCGTGCTGAAGGTAACTCAAAGGGGAAACGGGAGGAAGTTGCCCAGGGGCAGTGGGTGAATTCCTGGCTTCTTTATGGGGTCAGTGTATTGGCCGGAGCCCACTGACCCAATGGCACTCTTCTACCACTGCTAGGGCCTTGGGCTGGAATGTGGTGGAGTGAGTGGGCCTGTGTTCTCCTCCCAAACTTGCCTGAGCTCTGCCTTACCCTGCCTAAGGGGATTGAAGGCCACAAACTTTTGGTATTCTGCCTTGCCCTACTAGAGGACTAGGAGGCTGTGGGACTAGGGAAGTTCTGCCTGACCCTGTTGATGGCTGGGAACTCCACACCCAAAGGTGGCTCAGCTGAGGGCTGAGCTGATTACACTGCTCCAGTTTGAATTCACCTTTCTTAAACATGGGGAACCAGACCTGCATGAAATATTTCAGATGATGTCTCACCAGTGCCTTGCATAATGCTACTAACACCTCTGTGTTTCTACTGGAAAGACCACATCTGATGTTCATGTGAGCTCAATGGAAATATGCATTTTCACAGGAGTAAGATATTCAGGATCATGCCAGAAACATATTAGGGTGAATACCTGAACTGAAGTCAATGGCAAAACACCCTTTAACTTCAAGGGGACAGGATTTCATGACAAATGTATGGCTATACGAGAGCTAGAGGTGTAAATACCATATTGTGTAGCCATACCTATGCTAACTCTCAGCAAGTTAACATACTAAAAATAGTAGCATAGCGGTAATGGAACAGCGATTTCAACAATTTCCACCCCACAAGCAAATTGAGCCTGGAACACTCCACACAGGAGATCCACTTTCTGGACACTACAGTACAACTTAGGGATGGACACATTAACACCACTCTGTACTGAAAACCTACTGATTGGTACAGTTATCTACATCCCTCAGGCTTCCATCCGAAACCCACCACACGATCCGTTCTCTATAGCCAAGCCCTAAGATATAATCGCATTTGCTCTGATCCCTCAGACAGAGACAGACATCTTCAAGATCTCTATCAAGCTTTCCTAAAACTACAACACCCACCTGGAGAAGTAAAGAAACAGATTGACAGGGCCAGACAGGTACCTTGCAGTCAATTACAACAGGAGAGGCCTAATAAAGAAAACAATAGAACACCACTGGTCACCACATACAACCCTCAACTCAAACCTCTACAACAAATCATTAAGGACCTCCAGCCTATTTTAAAAGATGACCTCTCACTCTCTCTAGTCTTGAGAGACAGACCTCCATTTGCCTAGAGACAACCCCCAAACCTTAAACAGATACTCACCAGCAACTACAGACCTAACAACAGAAACATTAAAGCAGGCACATATCCTGCAACAAACCACGCTGCCAACTCTGTCCACATATCTGCACAAAAGACAACATCATAGGACCTAATCAAGCCAGCGGCTCCATCAAAAAGTCCTTTACCTACTCATCCACTGATGTGATTTATGGCATCATGTGCTGGAAATGCCCCCACGCCTTATACATTGGACAAACAGGGCAGACACTATACAGAAGACTAAATGCTCATAAAACTGGTATCAGAAATCGTAACACAAAAAAACCCAGTTGCTGAGCACTTCCATCTTCCTAATCACTCCATTGATGACTTGTTAACGATAGTCCTCAAGAAAATCAATGGGACATGAAGACTTCAAATAGAAACAGCCGAAATTGAATTAATATGCAAATTAAATTGTGTAACAGGTAATTTGACTTCACCGTCCCCTTGAATGCTGTTTCCTAAAGTTTGAATCCTTACAAATGCTCTGATTTGCTGTTGCAGTATGACCTGATCCCATGTCTTATACTTCTCTGCATTTATTTTCATCCAATTCTGTAAATTCTCCCTCTTCAAAGCATCTGACGAAGTGGGATATTCTCCCACGAAAGCTCATGTGATAAATAAATCTGTTAATCTTTAAGTGCCACAAGACTCCTTGCCTTTTTTGCAGGGGATGATGTGAGTGGGTTGAATTAAAGCTCCATTTCACACCCTCAAGTGGCAGCCACACTCTGACCCTGATCCGCCCCACATTCCTGGTCAGGGTCAAAGACAGAACATGGGCCACTGGCAATGAGAATGGGGGTTTGTGCCCCCTGTGCCCAGAGTCAGAAATGCCCTTGCTCTTTTTAGCACACTAACTCAATCAAAGATCAGTGTGAGATAAAAATTACCCCCCAGTCCAAGTTAGAATACATGCTTAGATTTTATTGATGGGGAGAATAATTTCTTCATCAATTAATGTTGATCAGGTAGAATGTGTATCTTAAGGCAGAGAGAACACATGGCAGATAATACTCTATGCTAGTGGTTTTCAATGTTAGGGTCAAGACCAAGTACTGGGTTGCAGACCCTCAGGCACTAGGTCATGGCACCCTTTTCTGTCACTGCCCAAAGACTGGAAGGCATTGCTGAAAGATGTAATTGTTGGGTCACAGGCATAAGTGATTTTTTTTCAGCCAGGTCCCAAGAAAAGTTAGAAAGCCACTGCTCCAGTTGGACATGGCTACTTATATTTGAGAAGACTGGACTAAAAGTTGGATAGGAGATGCACAAAGAGACAGAAATGATATTACAGAGGGTATATTAGCAATGCTTCCACTTCACTTCGTCAAAGTTTGGCTTGGGAACAGCCTTTAAACATCAGATTCAAGCTATACCTGAGAATCTAATTGCTTCTCTTATGAGAAATTAGCAAATAATATTTGATTCTTTCACTCTGGGATGAAGAATGAATAGCAGCCCTGCTGTGTCTCCCAGTTATTATTGGCAACTGCGCTGGAATTTGCAGTAGAAAATATTTTAAACAACAGCTTGAAATGGCAGTGAAACTAAGCCAGTGGGACATTAACTATATTGCTTTATGCAAATAATATTCTGTGGCCATACTTCAATCCCAGCAACACAATTCTGCCTTTCACTGGGCCTTATAGTGTAGGTTTGCCAAATATCTGGTTAATTAGCAGGGGGAAAAGGGGTTTAACTGTCTATATCCCATCATTTTTAAAAACCAAGAGAATCATTATTATTTTAGCATTTATATTTGGTTTGACAAAATAAATGCAACAGCTAGATAAATAGAATAAAACCCACAGCAAAATTGAGTTACCAAAGTCATCTTTTATGGCAGAGGCTGTCAACCTTTTGCGGGTTGTGACATACTTGTGGCATATCACGAACCTACAGGACACACCAGCCCACCTACCCCAACCTGAATCCAGCTATTTCCTTGCTTTCTCTGATACGCTTACTGCTGTGTGGTGACATAGCAATGTGTCCCGACACAGTGGTTGAGAACTACATTCTTATGGGACAGAGATGGGTTAGTCAAAATAATCAGTTGAAGAAATAAGTTACATGCTTTGTCAGCTTCCTCTAAAGATATGCTAAAGGTATATTTTTGCAGGTATGACTCAGCTTGCGAAAACAGATCCTTTGGGTAAATAAGAAAATTGGAATAATTTTATCTACCATGAATTACATAGCTCTCTAAAACAAAGAGAATTACAATTTTTGAATCTGTAGCTCTATATAATAATGCATATTCTTGTAGAGATGATAAATTTGAATAGTCAGTTGCTTGACAGTCCTACTTGGGTAAAATTGAAGCAAGATCTGATAACGGCAGACTTATGCCTTTAGTGTGAGAGTTGCTTACAGGCAGACAACTCCAGCTGTGTAATGGCTTTCACAAAATTAAAAAAAAAAAGAAAAGAAAATATAGGCTTTAAAACCAAATATCTATATGGCATTGCTCTCTTCTATTTAGACACAACCCCAAATGAAACACAAATGGGAGGAGATTACAGTACTAGAAGACATGAGATGAAAAGACAATTTATAATGGATAATTTATATACTGTGGATACAGAGCATCAAGCAATTTTCATAAGTTGAAAAAATCAATGTATTAATTTAAGTCACCGAACAAATATTTTTAGTGAGTTAGGTAATGAAAGGAATTTCTAGTGAGTTATGGAGTCTGGCACTGGTGGTTCAATGTTTCCTGAGGAAACCAAATCTTTATTATTAGATGGCTGTTTTTCTCATGCATTGTGTGAAATAATGCCTTTAGCATTGGTCAAAATCCTAGTGTCCACATCAGAAATGCACACACAAACACACATACCTCTAATCTCCCACTCATCAAGGCTGGTACAAAAAATTGCACTGAAATATTTTTTTCAATAGTAAATGACTAAATTTCGTCCCTTAAAAAAATCTGTTGTCAATTTTCCATTGATAAAATAAATAAAAAAAACAGAAAACATTTTCTCAGCGGCTTTTTGTTTCATATACATTTTCTGAATAAATACCAGAGGGAAAAAAATAAAATAAATGTAATCTAATCAAAACTTTTCATGAAGAGCCCATAATCTCCTATCTCTAAATATTCAGCCATATACTCAGCAGAGACACACATTTGATTTCAACAGAGCTATAACAAGTTGAGAAAGGTAGATATCTGGCACACTATGAAGGAGTTACACTGACTTACACCAATTAAAACTATGCTCACTATATGCAGTAAAGAGTAGATCAGGTTAGAAAACAATGAACAATTTTTGGGAAAAAAATACTTTAAAAAGCTTTCAAATTTTTTTTGTGAAAATAACATTACCAATTTTTTTTCCAAGTTCAAACCATTTTTAACAGTTTTTTTGGAGAGTGAACAATCATGGAAAACGAGAATGAATCACATAGAATGAATGAATTATGAAGAATGAACCTGATGGTATGTCCACACAGGTTGCAAAATGATGCCTGCCAGCCTGGTTTGAGAGAAGCAGGCTGCTGGCGCTATTGCGCTAAATGAAGCTGTGAAGACAGAGCTTTATAGTTTGGGTTGGATGTTGGGTTTGGAAGCCTATCCAGCTCTCCAGATTTAAGATCCTGAGACACAACTTCAAAGAAGCATCTCCATAGCTATCTTTAGCATGCTAGCATGAATCCCACTCTCAAAAATCTGTCGACCTGGGCTGAGGAGCTCGGTTCTGAGGGCTGTGTAGTTCTGCTCTAATGGACTTGGACCTAGATTCTCAAAGAGACTTAGATGTGGTAATGCCAATGCCTAATTTTTAATCACCTAACAAAATCATAGGAACCAACTGTAATTCACAGAGCCTGAGTTAGGCACCTTGGTGCCTTATATGGTGAATGAGGAAAGATAAGCCTTTGACAGAAAAAAAAAATCACAATCGAGGTGGTGAACTGATCCACTGAGAGATGCTGACAGGACAGGTGTGTGCTTAAACCCTGCTCCCTCCCTTGGAGTTTAATACTTAAGTTTGGGCTGCAAGGAATTGCCTGTCTTTGCTAGTGATTCATAGTCAGAAACCCTGTTTGGAGTTAGGCACCTAGAACATCATTTGAAAAATGCCTTCTTGCATTGGCCTGGTGGTTGGAGTAACTCATCTAGTATGTGGGAGATTCACATTTAATATCCCTTTTCTACCTTCCTGAGGAGAAGGGATTTGACCAGAGTCCAGCACAGGGCTCTGATATATTCTCTCAGCCTCTTCTGTTGAATCTGTCCTGCACCCCTCTTGCATTGTATTATTTCCTCACTATCTGACTATATTACAGCTCTTTCTCCTGTTAGTGAAACCTATTGACTTTACTGCAGCTACTTATATGGGCAATGAATGTAAATGTACCTCAAACACAGGCATATTTTCTTAAACAGTTTTCTAGATGTTGCCAACAAAATTTCGTGTGAAAAAGCTGTCATCTAATTGAAACTCTTCCAAATCAATCTGCCAGACCAAGGCAAAATTAAAGACCTGAGAATAAGGTTAAGTACCCTAAACCAAATCAGCTACCCCCATTCTTAACTTTTTCCTTTATCACAACAACGGCATGCACAGTCCAGGTCTACACTACAAAATTTTGTTGGCATAGCTACATTGGTCAGGGATATACAAAACCCACATACCTTTGGGGCAGGGGTCAGCAACATTTGCCAACCGCCATGACAGTTCCGCCCCCTAAACCCTCAGCAGGTGCTGGGGACAGGGCCAGAAAGGTGTCAGGGGGATGGCCAGCAAGGGACAAAAGCCACATGCTCCTTTTCCCTGCTGACTCCACCCCACCAACTGAGGAAGTGGGCCAGCAAAGAGTAGAAGCTGCACGCTCATTTTCCCCTGGGAGTGGGGCCAGCAGGGGACAGGAGCTGCATGAAGGGGCCAGCAGGGGGAGCAGTCACCGCACTGCCGGGCCAGGAACCCTGTGTGCCGCTGGGCATAGACCTGCATGCCAGGAATGGCACATGTGCCAGAGGTTGCCGACTGTGCTGTAGGGGATATAGCTGTGCCAGGAAAAACCCTGGTGAAGATAATCTATGCCAATAGAAGAATACATAGATAAAAATCACTCAGTGAGGAGGCATAAGTGTGTCTTTTGACAGCATACCATGCACCTTTTACAGGGGACTCAGACAGGATTGCTGTATCATCAAGACTGTGTGGTGTAGACAAGGCTACAGTTTCAAGACAGGTGAAGCATTTAGGGTGAAGAGGTGACTAATTATTTTTATCTAAGAGCAGATGTTGCTCTGGTTTAACCTGAGGTATATTGAGTCCTTGCAAGATATGGTAAACAGTTGTTCTTCACATCCATTGGATCTTGGGAAATGCTGGTAGCTCAGTGTTCCAACACCAACCCATATGAACTAAGAATACTCAGCAACCAATCTGGGAAGTAACCAGCAGGGAATTCTGCCATTTTGACTTTTTTTCCATTTCAAAAAGGGGAATGGAAATTTCATCTGAAATTTCTCATGAGACAAAATTGCTTCCCCCTTGTAACTTCGTTTCTGCTCAAAGTATTTTATTTTGGTGGAATTGCAAATTTTCTTTTTCCTGAGTTCAACTTCTAAAAATATATTACATAAAATAAAGTCATTTTGAAAGAAACATCAATATGGTCCATTCTAAAAAGGTTGAAATACTCTATTTTTTTCTCACCACAATTCATGAAAATTGACATACTTCTTCAAAATGTTTGGCTTTCAATGAATATCTATTTTCCAAAGGAAGAACATTTCTCTGGAAAATTTCCAACCAGCTCTGCTCAACACCTTGCAGAAGGCAGACAGTTGAATTCATTGCTGGACAAGATCCAGCGGTAATACACTATACAGAAAATGAACCTGCTGAAATTACAAAGTTGGTACCTATGGGCCAGATCTGGTGTGAATTTGACTTCGGTGTGATGCAAGAAGTATCTTAAAAGTGCAGAAACGTGGAGGACGAGGAGCAACAAAGTTCATAGTTTACGATAATGACAGAATGTCTGCATCATTTGTGGTATGTGCAGAAAGAACTCTGATGCATTCATCATATTATTAACTCAGGATACATGTTCCATTAAAAAAGTCTAATTGATTACAATCTGGCAAAATGTCAAAGTTCAAAGACAGAGAAAAGTGCCAACTCAATTAGATTTGACAGAGGAGATAATTTAATCTGTTCCAGTCATAACTCGACCATAGGTACATGCATAAACCAAAACTAATTTTGACATTTGCCTGAATGTCATAACTATATTTACATCTGAGGGAGACGTACTTTATGTGACGGCTAAGTTAGTTCATGTTGCATTTTCAAATGTTAAATTATTTGTACTCATTGGTAACAACTGTTAAACTTTCTCCAGCAGCGTTCTGCTTTTTTTTTTTTAAATGATGAAGTAATCATAGCCCAAATTATACCAATTGACAGAGCTGATCTTTAAAAATGTGCTTGCAGTTTTTGAGATATATCAACAAGATAACCTCTGCATGTCAAGAAAATACTGGAATGAATGCTACCTCATTTCCATTTTATAGCCTTTGTTACTGACATGGGTGCATTATATTTGAGAAATACATAGCAAGCGGACTCATCATTTATCCTTACCTCTCGAACATGAAGCAGAGTCTGAGACACTTCTGCTTAGGCCTATTCTGCAGTGTCACTTAGATAAAATTGACAATCTACTTTCTTAGTTAAAAATGTATGGGACACGTGAATATATTCAATTGGCAGATAAAGCACGATAAACAAGAAAGAGAGTGTCACATGGAAAATGCCAGTGATGGACTTTGGGCACAAGAATTACAAGGGGGATTGCACTTTGTTCATCCTGGCCCTTGCTACAACGAGTGCAAGGGGCACCGATGAGTAAGGTCTGGTTCGACTGCAGGACAAAGAAGAAATCTGCAGCAGCCTGATTTCCATTAAAATCTGGCCCAGAGAATGCTCATTTGGCTGCAATAGATGAAGTTCTCTGGTGCTCTATCTCCAATCCCTGAAATCACTGCCTGATACCTGCATCTAGCACCTACATAATCATAACAATCAAATTAGCAGACATTAGTCTTGCTCAGTGTTCTGATTTTTCACCAAAACCAGTAGGATTCTCTCCACTGATTCCTAGAATAGGCCCTGAAGTTTCTAAAGTGTTTGGTGTGGTTTTTAAAAAGTTATCACTTTAGAGACAAACAGAAATGCCATAGAGTTGATTAAAATCTGGGAAAAAAAGTCAAAGACAGAGAATAGTGCCAACTTAATAAGATGCTGAAGAGAAGTATATGAAGGAGTTATATACTTAATTTTGTCCTGTAACAAATTAATCCATAATAACATCAAAGTTTAAATGAAACATCATCTTCCCATATAATTTGCTTTTTGAAGGATATAGAAAAACATCAAAACTTCTAATGCAACCACACAAGTGTCCAAAATCAAAAATAGTTAGACAATTCAAGACTTCCCAACTTTCTATTTACTCATATAATCTACTTAGTTTCCTGTAACTCCCTTCCTTATATTATATAATCATATCCAAATCTCAGTATTTCCTTCTGAGGAACACGATTTCTTGTACCCCTATATATGGGGTCCCTTCCAAGGCTTGGTAAACAGTTATTCTCTTCATCAGCCTGACTTTGCTCAGCAACTCACAGATACTTCTGGTCATGACAATAATTAAGGCTGTTGTCTGCAAAGCAAATGGAAGTATTTGCATAGGTCCCTTGATAACCACAGACAAGGTGACATGCACAACTAATAATGCTGGGAAGGAATGGTTTAGGTAAAGCAATGTGTAAAAAAGGTACAGGTAAGATGGAGGGTAGAGGTAAGGTGGTTGTACATGATCTGTGGTGTGAACTCTGCAGCCCCACTGGAAGGAAGAGTCCTTAATTTTACAGAGATCAACAGCATCTAATCCAGTTAGCTGGGTCAGGCACTGTTAAGAGGATTTGGGTCTTGTATAGCTTTTACATTTCTCAAACATTCTGAAAAAAAAAAAATCTCCAATTCCAGATCAAGCAGCCAGCAAAACAAATGAGCTCTTGCTGAGTTTCTATACATCAATTCAGACCTGTCTGTTTTATGACTGCATATACAATACAGTCACCCTCATCTTAATCCAGAGTTTGCACGTTATTATCATTGGTCCATGCTGTGTGGAAGAAAAATTAAGCCTGTATTTTGTTCTGCTACAAGAGCATGAAGTCATATGTTGCTTATATCAGAAGCTGTTTTTTCATCAGCACTGAAATGTAACTGCTATATACAGGTAGGGTCCTTGTCATGTGGTGCTTTTTCCGAGACCTTCTTTCTCCCATGCGATGCCTACACTTCCTAAATTTAGCTCAAATTTGTTAATTTGAACTAATAAGTTTGAATGTAGTTCAAACAACATTCAAGTTTATTAGATTAGTATGGATTAACAACGTGGACTAAATCAAATTACTGTTAATTCATCTTAACCTACTTTGTTAATTCAAACTAGCTGCCCTTAGTCTGAAGTAACAAAGTGGACTTAAATGTCCACATTGTGCCAAGTTCAAACTCAGGATCGAACTAAGGGTTCAGTTCAACCTAGAAGTCAGGTCTTACTAGTTTGAACTAAGCTTTCATTAGTTCGAATTAAGGAATTCCTTAATTCGAACTAATGAAAGCCTCGTATAGAGGGGGACTAAATTAGATCAAATTAAGCCTCCTTAATTCACTAATTTGCAAGTGTAGACATAGCCATATGGAGCAAACAATTGAACAGCAAAATGGAAAAACCATCCTATACATAACACTTTAGAACAATTGTGAGATCTTAATGTGCTATCAATAAGGTTCTTTCGGCAATGGTAAGGAAGTTGGCCCAAAAGCAAATGGCCCAACCAGATGGCACTCCGGAGACCCAGATTCTAGTTATGGTCATTCCACTGGCCTGCTGGGTGTTGGGTAAGTCACTACACTAACCCATTCCTCAGTTTCCCCATATGTAAAATGAAAACAATGAAACCAACCTCCTTTGTAAGGGACTTAGTGAGCTACTGTTAAAAAACATTACATGGAAACTTGGTAATAATAATAATAACAACAATAGCAATAACAATAACTATAACAATAACAATAATAATAATAAATACAAGCTTTAGGGCAAATATTGTGTCAGAAACTATGAAAAATCACCTAAATTATATCCTAAATTCACCCAGTGGTGGTCAATGGTGCTTTAAACCAGCCAGCAGGTTACAAAGATGTATCTATATGACTAGGATGTTATGGGGATAACTTAGTGTGTGTTTGTAAAACTCTTTGAAGAGATTAAGGACTGTAATTAAAATCCCTGGTTTGTACAATACTGATGCAACAAAACACTTTACATGAAAACAGCAATGGACAGTTTTTAATATTAGTGCTGCCACTTTGAAAGAATGCATGGATAGGATAAGTTAATGAACTGGTTTTAATGAATATCTAAGCTGATGGGAAAAAATGCAGAGATGTGCTAAAATATTCTGACTGAATAGCACCCAAGTATCATACATAACTCTAAGCATGAGACCATTGTGTAGGATGCCACTCTTAAAAATCTATCTGAATATTTGTAGGGTCACAGTCATTGTACTAGAAATTCCAGCTGTAATCAGCTGAGGTGAAAGTTCAGTGCCCTGGTACTTTGCAATGATGAAGCATATTATAGCCAAGTGGCAGATGAAGCCAGGGAACACAAAGTCAGAATTTTGTGCTATCCACAGTCTTAGCCATCAAGAGGTAATCCCTACAAATGGCATCCTGAATGAGAGCCTTTTTTGTCTATGTAAACCAGATGATGACATCATCTCACATTTGCTGGAACATTAACAACATGCCCTGAACCACCCTGCAGCCAATACTTGCTCCAAGCTGGACAATTTGTCAGCCTCTTTAGTTTCAGACTGAGAAACCTGTGTCTGTGCAGCAACGTTAGATGAAATGACACACAGCATTTGAAAACAGAATAAGAAATGCTCAGTTGATGGTGGTGATGGCATCTTCAGGACTGCAAAAATGCACTACAGACTTCATAGCAGAGTCACTTCTGGCCTTCTTTCATCTGCTGTGGACAACTGGAACCTTGCCAACTGCCTGGAAAGACAGTGTTGTCATCTCTCTGTATAAATGCAAGGGACCACACAGTGAATGTAAGAGCAACAGTCCAATCACCTTGTTGTCCATACCAGGGAACACATTTGTGCATGTCCTACTGGTGCATTTGGAGCCCCCATTACATCAGAAGCGCTGTCCCTCACATTCAGGCTTTACGAGGAACAGGTCCACATTGAACACCACATATACCAGACACACAACAAGCTCAAGAAGCCGCTGTACATAGCGCAGGTTTAGTGTTAAGGCTGTGTTTGATTCAATTGGCCAGTCCATGTTATAGAAGGCCTTAAAGGCCATAAGTGTTCAACCACTCTGTTGGACTTGATTAGTTAGCTGCATAATGGAACCATTACCCTTGTATCTCTTGGGAATCAGATGCGGCTCCCTTTTAAATCAGTATCTGGTGTGAGTTTGAACTGTGTCTTAGCCCCTGAACTCTTTTGTCAGGCAATAGATTTTATAATAAAGTATTTCATCAGGCGCATAGACATAAAGATCAGGGAGCTCTCACTCTCAGATCTTGACTATGCTGATGACATAGTCCTTTTAATATACAACCCTAATAGGTTTCAGAAGGCACTCCAGCAAATGGAGGAGTGAGCAAATGTTGACACCATGTTTTGTGGTCATAGATAAGTCTGCAAAAGCTTGCATCAAGTCCACTTGTGATGCCAATTTCCTTGAAATATGAAATTTTGAATTAATCTCCAGTTTTTGCTGTTAGAAGTCTGTAGTCAACAGTTTCTCCAACCCTAATTCAGAGGTTCTTTGGTGGATTGGCATTGTAGCACCTGCCACGGGTCTCTTATGATGAACATGGAATCAACTTAATCTCAGCATGACAAGCGAGTTCAGGATCTATTTTTGCTGCATCATCTCTGTAGTGCTGTGGCATATGGACACTATGCTACTCAGGCTGCACAAAGCTAGATTTATTCCACAGAAAATGTCGATGTGGTATAATAGGCATAAATTCCAAAGGGGCAGCCATGTCAGTCTAGTTCAGCAAAAGAAACAAGGAGTCCTGTGGTACTTAAACAGTTTTATTTATCACATGAGCTTTCATGGGAGAAAGTCGCACTTTGTCAGATGCTTTGGAGATAAGGAAACTTACAGAATGGGAGGAAATAAAGGCAGGGAAGTGTACGGCATGGCAACAGTTCACACTGGAACAGAAATTCAAAACAGTTGTAAAGATTCAAACACTGGGGAACAGCATACAGAGGAAGATAAGGTAAAATCACCTGTTACAATGAGAGAAAAATCCAATGTCCCTATTAAGTCCTGAGGCAGTGCAATCGAATTTGCAAATAAATTCAATTTCAGCAACTTCTTTTTGAAGCCTGGATCTGGTATTCATCTGTCTGAGCACAACAATTAGGAAATCATTAATGGAGTGATCACAAATATTGAAATGCTGACCCACTGATTTTAGAATGTCGTGATTTTTGATGTCAGATTTGTGCCCATTCTGCGCAGAGACTGTCCTTTTTATCCAATATATAAGGCAGAGTGGCATTTCTTGCACATGATGGCAAAATCCCATTGGTGGATGAGCAGGTTAATCCAGCAGGGGATCCATCAAAGGCTCATTTCCTCTTTATGCTGTTCCCCAGTGTTTGAATCTTTGATTTCCTGCCACAGCTTGACCTGCTCGCATGACCTCCCCTGCACCTACCTTCCTCCCATGCTGCAAGCTCCCTCATCCCCAAAGTGTTTGATGAAGTGAGATTTTCTCCCATGAAAACTCACACAATCAATAGATTTGTTCATCTTTATAGCCATAAAGTGGAACAACTTTATTCATACAGCAGAGACTTATGGTTGCTCCAATCTACAGACTCCTGGGGTCATAATCCACAGATGGTGTCTTATACATTTCAGACATGTTTCCAGAATGCTGCAAGATGTTCCAGGGATTACTTTTCTCTGGATGACTTGTAATATCCAGGATAAATTTACACCAACTGAGAGGTGAAAGTGGCACAGAAGCAGACCCCCTATTACATGGGTGCATCCATGTCTGTTCTAACATTGGACTCTGGGGCCACCAAGCCCTTGTGGCAATAAAAGAATGAACAAAATGGTTAATGATCAGTATGGCTGACCATTTGTAAAGCATTAAAGAAGAAGACAAGACCCAACATCACGGGATCTGAGGACTTAGAATTATAATCAATCCTCACTACCAAGTGACATAGTGATGTGAACCTGAGCAATCCTCTCATGCTAAGTATAAAATATATTTCAAAATGATAATTCTAAAGAAAATAAATAAGGAATCCCATGGCACTTTTAAATTAACAAATTAATTTATCGCATGAGCTTTCATGGGATAAAATCCCACTTCATCAGACTTGTTTCCATAAGGCCAAAATGCTTCATTTCTGTTTTTTTTTTTTCCTATATGAAAAGTCAACAAAATTAAAATGCTTTAATCTGGTGTAGGATGTAATATGTAGAATATATATTTTAGATGTTGGAACCTATACAAAAAAATGCCTGGTTGTCTATCAAGGAAAGAGAACCACCAGGTAAACAGCTGAACCTTTAGTCTGACCTGGTAAAGAACTCAGTGAGCTCAGTCAGCAGTGGGGTGAGCAAGTTGGGCCCCCCTGTGCCACAGGGGCTGTAGCCACCCCCAGCTGGGCCCCTGCTGCCCTGCAGGGGATGCAGCTGCCCCCAGCCGGCAGCAGGGCAGGGTCTGGGGCTGCAGACTGGCAGCGGGACCAGCCAGTCCACACAGCTCCCTGGGCCTGCAGCCAGGGAGCCCACAGCTTGCCTACCCCCAGGCAGGGCTCAAGGGGCAACCTGCACCCCCTCCGCTGGTGGGGCACCCCACCCCCAGCCTCTGGCCACCTGCAAGCACCCAGGGAAGATGTCTGCTCCCTCAGCCCCTCGCTGGCTTGGCAAGCTGGTCAATTTCACAGAGGTGAAATTGACCAGGCTGCAGGGTCTAGGCACTGGGCAGCCTGGTCACTTTCACCTCTGTGAAACTGACCAGCTTGCCAAGCCGGCCAGGGGCATGGGACTGGGGGTGTAGGAGAGCTCTGTTCCTCCTGCCTGCCCGCAGCCGCCGAGACCGGGCAGCGGGGCAATCCGGGTCTCCAACCCACCACCCCGCCAGCAGCACGGGTGCCCCACAGTCCCTCCCCCGCAGTGCCACCAGCAGCGGAGAAGGCAGGGCAGAGGGATCCCTGCCCTGTGGTCTGTTTCCCCCTGCCTGGCTCTCCAGGTGAAAGCCAGGCAGGGGATTGGGTGGCCACATGGCCCTACCAGGGGGCCATGTTGCCACACCTCCCATGCTGCCCCTCTGCTGAATCAAAATTGCATGTCCACACACAGGGCATGCTATTTTGATTTGAGGGCTTCCCTTAATTTGAATTAGCATTTTTTAAAATTCAAATTAACTTATTTTGAAATAAGGACTTTATTTAGAAACAACTCATTTTGAAATAAGTTATTTCAAAATAACATTTAACATGTGGACATAGCCATAATGAATAATCTATATCTATATATAAAATAATGCAACATAACAACAAATAACTAACAGTATATTTAAGACAAGCATCTGAATGTGGGTGTGTAGTTGCAATTAACCCAATGCTGTGCTTCATTTCAGTGGACTAGTTTCTCGCTGAAACAGTGAATAAATGAGAAACTTATTCAGTTCAAAAGTCTATGTGTGTACCTGTGTGTTCTGGGTAATGGGGAAAAGCACTGGTTAACATTTGTCAAATCAACATTTTTCAATGGCAAAACTATCCAAAAGAAAGTTTTTGAGGTGCTCTACTCAGTTGTTTCAAAATGGAATTGTTCTGTTGACTTCACTGGGCCACACTGGGTGTGTTCACACAGCAGTCTTATTTCAAAACAACAGAGGTTGTTTCAAAATAAGAAAGGCCATGTTCACACGATGCACCATTGTTTTGAAACAACTTAAACCCCATGTGGGGATGAAACAACGTTGTTTTGAAATGATTGTTTCGAAACAATGCCATCTCAACATGTTGTTTCGCAACAACGGTGACTCATTTTGAAATAACTGTTGTCTGAACATACTATTTCGCTTTGAGCTTTTTTCCTTAATTCGAATTAACAAACTGTTAATTCAAATTAACTTACTTCGAAATAAGGTGTTATTTCGATACAACTTGTATTGAAACAGCTTGTATCGAAATAACCCCCTGTGTGTGAACATAGCCACTGATTTACAACAAATCAAAATACAGAATTTCCAGTCCTTTCATATCTTTAGGAACAGCAGCAAACTGCTCCATCAATCTCCTTTAAAAGCCAAGAACAAGTTTTAGCATCTTCTTCAACTAGTAGCTTGATTCTGCTGAGATGAAACTAATTGTTTGGCAATTAATAACTCACATGATGTATGTTTGTTTCCTCTACCCTGATATTTGAATGTGGAACAAAAGTGGTGCCTAATGCTTCTGTAGTACCATTAATAATCTAGCACATAAGGCACCTCAGCATGTATGCGCCACAGTGTACTGTAATATAATTAGCTCAAATCATCAACTAATCACCTTGAGCAAGCAGGAAGGCCCTGGAGCACAAAGTATCAAGGGTGCAGGCAAACCAGCTTAGTCAAGAGGTTAACTTGTTCCTTGACATCATTCATACCAGTCTCTTGAGACAGACCCCTTTCTCATAGACTGCACTTTCAATAATCATAGCAACAGAGACAGCCCTGAGCTCCACTATAGAATGAAAGTAAATCAGAGAGGGACTGTGACAATCCAAGTCTACTAGGAAAAAAGTTCCAAAGTGGTAGCCATGGTAGTCTAGTTCAGCAAAACAACAGGGAGGTCCTGTGGCATTTGAAGCCTAACAATTATTTAATTAATTGAATTAAATTATACAAAGTTATAATAGGCACAGGCAAAATTTGGCCATGCTTACTCATGTTAAGTACATTACTTCACCAGCTATGCCATGCATTTTGATAGATTTACTCACAGAACCCCCTTGAATGCTGAAAGGTTGTTAACATGAGTAACTTGAATCAGATCAACGGGCCAGTTTTTGAGAGTCACTGCTCATCACTGTGAGTAAGTGGATTACAAAATGCCCCAGTGTGAGTGCAGGAGACAGAACATAAAGGCAAGTCTACGCTACAAAACTGAGGTGCCAAGTTAAATGAATGTACAGTCATCACAGTAATTAAAGTACTTTTGCATGTCCACACTGTATTCCTTGTATCAGGAGTGCACATCTTCACCAGGCACGCTTGCAGCTAATTAACCGGCAGTGCAGGATGGGTTTTGAAAGGCAGCAACTGTTGCATCCACATGATGCAGCATCTACACTGATACATCTGTGCGAGCTACCTTTTAGTGCACATTCTTTCAGAGTTCATTCAATGTAAAGGCAGCTTATGTCAAGGAATTCTGTCATGCAGACCATACCTACACGTGTGTGATGATAAAAATTATAAAGACGGTCAGTTTCTGATACCATTCATTGTCATCTTCATGAGAAACTCCATTGACTTTAACATTTCTATGAAGTTCTCCTCAATGACAGATGGTGAAAGTAAATGTGAATGTTGTGGGGGGGAGGTAGTTTATAGAAAGAAAAACATTTTATAAGAGCCATCTGGCTAGCTTGGATCAATCACAATTAGAATAGCCCGGTAATAGTTCTGTCTGAGGAAATCAGTTTATTCCCATTATGAAAAATCTCTTGGCAATAAATTAAATTGTGTGTTTCATCTCAGCCATTGTGGTATAATGTCAGCTGTGTTATAAATCCTGTTCTCTTTGGATTTAGCAAATAGTTTCACTGATTGTGTGTAAAACAAGAAGATTTGACTCATTGATGACATGGTACTTTTCTTTCAATTCCTCCCCACAACCTCCTTTCATTTTCTTCCAGTGAATTTCATCTTTCCTTAAAAATTACCTCTGGAGGGAGAAAGTACTCACACCTAACGTGGTTTTTGTTTGTTTGTTTTTTGGTTTTGTCTCTTTTTTTAAGTTTGAGAAGTTTGAGGGTAATTCAAAGGTCAAACTGGTTATCAGAACATGGAAAGCAGTGACTTTCAGCTGTTAGAATAATTCATTTGCTATTTTGCATTGTGATAAAAATAAAATGTATTTATAGGGGTGAAATCCTAGCCCCCACAGTCAATGAGAATTTGGCCAATGACTTGAATGTAGTCAGAATTTCACTCTTTGGATCGGCTAATAGGTAGTTTAGAGTTTTCTTACTTTGCATTAATTGTCATAAAGAGTATACATTCAACTCTGTTCATACGTGACTGTTTTAGGCCATCCTCCAACCCATAGGTGATCATTACCTATAGTATTAGAGTGTTTTGCTAAGTATTTCAGTGAATCAAGAAGTACAGTTTTCTAGCTTCCTTCTGGTATGTAGTGAAAGAAAAAGATCCTTTGCCACCCATTCATGCCTCTGCTTACCTAATCAGTTTTACATCTATCCATGTCGATATCATCAGCCACTAAATATTAGATCTCAGAAATGTCAGTGCTCATCATAACTCAATTCACGGATGGACTTGAGCATGTTACTAACAAACAATAGGAACCTAATAGAATACACATATATTTAAATTAAGGCCTGTGCTTAAATAACTTACAAAGTTAAGCTGATCAGAAGTAGTGTCAATTCAATATTGTTGTAGGAGACAATAGAGGCACACTACAAAAGAAGAAAAGCTCAGATTGATATTCCCAAGAAATCTGGGGGCATCTCGTAATAGCACATGCTAAAGCTGCTTACATAACTGCCTTGTCATTGTAGTGAAAATTTGATATAGAGCTTAACGAAACCAAGCAAAGCTAAGTAACCCAAGTGAAGCATGTAGCTATTTTAGTTCAGGTGGGACCGTGTTAGCAACCTTAGCCCAAGCAAAGCCATAGTGGAAAGCTAGAGCTAGAATAACAGGAAAAGCACCTACATTGCAACTATAGTCAAAATGACCACAAACACCTGAAATAACAGCTTAGCACCCTACTTTCTATTTACACCTCTCGCCTACCCTTACATGAAGCATAACGGTCTTAGTTTTCCATCCCTCCCCCATGGTCCACGCACCGCATAATCACGTCATAGAAATATTGTTAACCAATAAGCTGTAGTTTTTCTTTGTTTAACCATTTTTGGAAACCTTTGATGTGATTCAATAGACTGTGTTGTGTAATAAATATGAGAAGAAAATGGTCCCTGGGGGCCGGCCGCACTCAGTAGCTCTGGGTGCTAATAAACTTGTAATTCTCCTCCTGCTGTCTGCCTTCTTGATTGACCAGAACAGAGAACAAACCTTTTTATCTCCACACATCATGGTACACAGGTCTGGCCACTCTGTGCAATGCAGTTGCTAGAGCAGTAAAGAATATTTACTTAAGTAGCCTCAACAATATGTCAATAATGCATAGGAAAATCTATACATGAGACATACACTATGTGGTCTATACCTTGATAACAGCAGCTCAGTTTTAATGAAACAAATACACATATAAAACACACAAAGAAAGAAAGAAAGAAAGAAAGAAAGAAAGATTATAATGTTAATGGAGAGACAAAAGCTGATTAATATTATGCCCTTTGGCTCAAAGGCCATTTGCTAGGATACTAGTGTTCAGAGATTTATCATAGATGAGCTACAGTGATTCATTGCTCTGAGGTAATTAAATTTCTGTTGACACAAAAATCTCATAACTCAGGAGGTTTAGCAATCCCTAGAGCTCCCTTGAAAAGAAAATGAAATTAAGGTATCTTGGATGTAGACAAAAGGGAAGAGACAAGTCTTATAAATGTGAGCTAATCAAAAAATTGTACACTACAGACTCATACACACTTGGCTACTTCTGTAGCCACTTGATTATTCTAATGGTCTTTTTTTATAGCTCATCGTGCATCAATTTATGGCCCACTGCACCAAAATGTCAACTGTATCAAATGTAAAATTTTATAGTAGAATATGAAAACATGATTGCACTGCTGCTTCAGACTAAACCAGAGGTGTTATGTCATCTGCAGAATGAGATGAAGATTACAGTTTGCGAATAAATTGCTATTGGGTTTTTTAAACTATTTCTATTGATTTGATTGGTTTTAAACACACATAACATATTATGTTCCTTTTCAAACAACAAAAGCTGGTGATGTTAAGATTGTGTATACCATTTTGTTGTATTTTTGAGTACTTATTACCTTTAAAGAACATTGCGCTTATAAAGTATACTTAAACCACAAATATTATTAACTAACAATAGTTTGACATCTCTTTATTCACACTGTGTTATGCCTTTTTCCACAAGTTGCCCTATTTTCTATAATGAGTGTTCATGAAATAAGATGCTACTCAAGATGAATGAAGTGATCACAATCTAGTTCCAGGAAAACAGAGTTAAGGTCTATAAAATCTAGTAACAGTTACAAGGCTGTTAGCCCCCTGCTGCAGCCCAGGAACCAAGAGTGGCTTGCTGACTCCCCAGACCCATCTATGGGCCTGGACTGCTGGTCTTGGAAACCCTTGAATGGAAAAATTGCCTAGGGATCCAGTTGCACTGAGGTTTATCACTGCAAAGAAAAAGAATAGACATTGAGGTTGGGCTTGGAAGTCTTGATTCCCATGGGAGCAAAGCTAAACTAAAGCTGAACATACTTAAAAAGCTCATCCTCAGCACCTAATCCAAAATCATCGGTGCCAAAGAAAGCTTTTTTTTTTTTTTTGTGAAATTCTGGGGTAAACCCTAAGCTATTTAAATAAAAACATAGGTCTCCATGTGCTACACAACGTTGCTAGGGCTGACAATCTGCAATGAATTTCCCAATTTACAGATTAGACTTTAAGAAACACAACTATGTGCACAGCAGTAGATCTCAGTTTGAAAGACTCCCTTTCCTCTATTTTATTTCTCCTCTGCTTTCTGGGAGCTCTTATTGTAACAAACAGGTGCATTAAAAATAACAAAAAAGAAGAAGAAAAACACTGAACTCTGGTGAACACTTCTGGGACAGATCCTCAACAATGCAAATTGCCTTAGCTGAATTTAGGTCAGTGGATCAGATGCCCAGCTGGTGTAAAGACCAAATCTCTATTGAGGTCAGCACACTTATGCTGATTTCTACCAGCTGTGGATATGGCCTGCTGTGTCCCAAGACTGATCCAATGGCTGCAACGTTAGATTCAATGCCTTTCCTAAGTGAATTCCTTTTGAGTCATCATTTTAGCATCAGAAAAATGTGTAGGTGGTGTTATATTTTCTATGAAAAAATCTATTTTAGGATAATTGCCAGATTTTTTTTAAAATTCTAAAAAAAATTAAGCATGAGAAATATTAACTCTAAAAGGTCTCTCTCTCCCTCTCTCTCTCTCACACACACACATACACAGAATGAGAGAGAGAGAGAGAGACAACTTCAGTACACTGGGCTATTATAAATATCAATGGATTTCAAAAGGAATGCCCATCTCAGCTGCAATATAATGTCTTGATATAAACTACATTTGGAAACACACTATCAACTCTATACAGCAATTGAGAGACATCTAAATAGCTTAAACTCTAAGAGCTGACTAAGGAGTGAAGGCACGCCAAGTCCCTCTCCACGTGATTCCTCGGTTGGGAAAAAGTCTGTAGATCAACCAAGGCTGTCTCATTCAGCCGTTTCAAGCCAATGTTTCACTCATGGTTGATACATGAGGTTTTTGTTTGGAGTGATCTTGATGTAGGGTTGAATCTGCAGTTTTGTGAAATCTTGAATCCCTACAAGTAAGCCTACACCATAGTTCCCAAATATTTTTGCAACCCATAGTGAATAGCCACAGCAAGATTGCAGACACAGCATCTATCACACCGTGGTGAATGGAGAAGGCTAAAATGAGAAAAAGGAGTATCACCACACACTGCCTCCCACAAACCCCTAATGGGCTGTGGGTAGTAATAGTGGCCCAGAGATCTCTTAATTAGCAATCTAGCCAGCTATGGGTAGCATGACTAATCAATGACTACTCACACAGATGAGGAACAGTAAAGAGGTAGTATTCCACATGCAGTAGACATGTGGGGGGAAGGGAAGAGAACGGAGAAACCAGGGAAGGACGAAAGAAAAAGCCAAATGTGACTGATATTACTCATTTCACTTAATGCACTTCTGGATTGTACTCACATGTCAGAGTGATGGGAGTGGCACACAAACTACAGCAGGTTCAAAAGGCTGAAGACATTATCCCTGAACAGCAAAAAACTTGTGTAATCCTTCTGGGTATCAAAGAGAGGAGGAACTCAAAACACCATTCACTTTGATTAGACCACATAGACTGATTAATAGAAATTTAATGCAGGAAACAAATCTGGGCCCAAAGCCAAAAGAATAAACAGCATCTAATAAATAATAAATGACAATTTGAAGTAATGCTTTTTCTTGATCAAGAGAAATCATCCCTATATCCAAATTAAGACAGTTTGGAAAATGAAATTATACTCTTTCCCAGAACTATTAAAACCAACTTGATAGAAATTTGATCAGCCTGCACAACTGACTCTTCAAAAGTCTCTTTGGCAAGGTCTTGGCAACAATTTTGTCATCCAAGCAAAGACACAGCTCTTTAATGCTTCATTTCTCTAATATCTCCTTTCTTGGGCAATAATACAGTGATTACAGCTGAGAAAATTGATTTTTCAGTTCAGTGCCTGATAAATCTAAAAAAAAATCATTTGGGGTCAACCTAAATATTACATATAACCTGAAACAAAATGAGTCCATATTTTCCATCTCATTTTGGTATATTTGGGGGTAGTTTTTATACCTCTTTTATTTTAAAAAGAAAAAAAAAACAATAAATCTGTCTACATTACTAAACAAAATGTCTTTTTTAAAACAAAAATAAAAAAAAAATCACTTCAAAAGGTCAGAACATACCATTTCAACATGTTCAATTTGTTTATTTATTTGGCCAAAACCAACCTCTGAATGCAACCCAAATTCCCAAATAGTTCAGATTGCTGCAAACATGCATTTTAGGTTGAATAAAATATTAAACTGAAAACATTTAGCCAGCTCTGACAGCCTGACTGCTACTTGATGATATCATCCTAGAACCAAGGAAGCAAGTCACAAGACTGCAATGCCTTACAAATCTCTGCAGGGAAGTTCAAGGTGTCTTCCTGATATTTACCACATCATTTCCAGAAGAATTAAGACCCATTCATGTCATCTGCTGCTGAGATCATCAGAAACTCCAGGGAACTTATAGGTCTCATACATAACCAGACCATCTACAAAATATAGCTGTGAGTAATACCTCATTTAAAGTTTTTGGTTCACTTGAGGCGTGTTGCTACTCTTGTTCAGGTGTTGATTCCAAGGGGCTGGTTGATCTTCTGTTTGGCGTGTCTTCCAACCCCACTTAGCAATACTGAGCAGATGTACCCACTGCATTAAGTCCCTATCCCAGTTAAGCCTATTTTAAGCACATTCTTAATTTTGAATTCACAAGAGCTATGTCCACACGGCACTTTTCTTTTGAAACAACAGCCGTTGTTTCGAAAGAAAAGTTGCCATGTCCACACGACGTTTCGTTATTTCAAAACAACGGGACTCTGTTTCTTTGAAATAATGACCATTATTTCAAAAGCAGTAAACCTCATCCGCTTTCAAAATAGCTATTGTTTTGAAACATCTGTTTCAAAACAATGGCGTTCAGATGCTTTGTTTTGAAATGGCTGTTTTGAAACAATGTGTCCGAACGGCTGTTTCGAAACAACGGGTCCAAAAACCCATTGTTTTGAAACAACACTATTTTGATAGTAGTTTTAGGTGAACTGCTTCCTCCCAGGGTGCGCTGGGCCAGAAAGTGCCCTCTAGGCTCATGCCCCGTGGCTGTGAGGCTGGCTAGCAGCTCAATGGCCGAGGCACAAGTGGCTTCCTCCCAGGGACGGCGTAGGGGAGCCATATGGTCCCAGACTGAGTCCTTGCCCTCCTCTGCATCTGGGCAAGGGATGACACCCTGGAGCGCTTCAGGGCCAGCCACAGGAATGTGGACATCTATGCTGACATCGCCCAGCCGCTGTCAGATGAGGGCTTTGAGCATACCACAGAGCAGGTGTGCTCGAAGGTGAAGGGGCTCCGGCAGAAGCATGCCCGGGTATGGGATGCCAGGGAGCTCCGTGGGGCAGCAGCTGCCACCAGCTGCCCCATTTATGAGGAGCTGGCCAGCTTCCTCGCTGATGAGCCCAGTGGCCCATCACACTGTAGGCGCCTGCGGGACTCCGCCAAGGTGCGCAGTAGCGCCACAGAGCTGGAGGGGGGCCCCCTCCAAAGCAGAAAAGTCCCTGGATGTGTGTGAGAGCAGCTGCCCGAGCACGGCTCCACCCACAAGCCTGGAGCTCATCCCAGAAGAGGAGCCCCGGACCAGCAGCCCTGAGGAGCACCGAGGGGAGCAGGAGGCAGCTGAGTCCGACGGGACATTGTGCTGGACATCAGGCGTCCCAGTTGGTGAGTGTCCCCCCCACAAGCCAGGGAGGCCCAGGAGTGCAGGGCATGGATCCTGAGGGGTGCACAGCCCTGGAACAGTGGGGCTCGGGCCTGGGGCAGGGGAGTACAGGCTCTCCTGTGCAGGCATGCCGGAGGGAGGCGTGTGGAGACAGGGTCCCATGCCCAAGCAGGATGGGGGTCCCTCAACACAGGGTGGCAATAGCCAGACTTGGCAGCATGCAGGGCAGAGAGCCTGCAGCCACCATGGCTATCACATGGCTCAGGAGACTTCCCGGGCCACATGCTGCTGAGAACAGCTCACTACCTACCATGGGCCACGAGGCCCTGTGCCCCCTGATTGCAGTGTACAGAGCCCACCCAGCCTTGGAATCCTGTTAGCTGTCAGGGCAGGGGTGTTTGCAGCTCACAGGCTGCACACATCAAGGCTGGTAGGCTGACACCTAACCGTTCTCCCTTTTGCCCCTGCAGCTCGTCTGCCCACTCGCTGGCCTTCTCCCAGGAGCCCGCCACTGGCCACCAGGCAGAGGAGGAGAGCCCGCCCCATGCGCGATGACATCCTTGTGCCCACACTCAAGCTCGGCCAGCAGGCAGAGGAGTCGACCCGAGTACGGCATCTGGAGCAGGCCAGGCACCAGGATGCCGCTGTCCAGCAGCTGAAGTGGGCTGCCAACACCAATGATCGCATCGTGGCAGCGATGGAGCGCCATGCAGCGGCGATGGAGTGGCAGACAGCAGCGCTGGAGTGCCAGACAATGGCGCTGGAGAATGTACACACTGAACTCCAGCGCAGAGGGTCGCACCTTGCCCCCCAGCCTGGCACTGCCCCTGCTGCTGCTGCGCCCAGGGACCCAGCTGCCCCTCACTGCTGGCGGCCCCGCACCCGGGGTGGCCTATCCAAAGGCTGTGGTGCTGCAGGCCATGCCAGAGGGGTGCCTCCTCCCTCAAATGCCCCCCAGTTGTCCTCAAACCCCCACCCCACATCACCTGTCCCAGTTTGAACCCCCCACCCCACATCCTCTGTCTGAGTTCGAAACCCCCACCCCACATGCCTGTACCCCCAGTTCGATGCCCCCACTCGACCCTTTCCTGTCTCCACAGTTCCACCTTCCCATACCCCCTTGCTTGTTTAATAAAAACACTTCACTAACATTGAGAGTTTATTGTGTGTTTTATTGGGTTGAGGTCAGGGAAGGGTGGATTGGGTGGGGGCTGGCGGGGGCAGAATGGAGGAGCAGGCAGTGTGGTGGGGTTCGCATGGCAATGTGGGTGCCATTGAGTATTCCCCCACTTGGAAAACCCAGGACAGCGAGACTGGTGATGATGTCCTGCAGTGCTTCCAGTGTGACAAGGCCTGGCAGCAGGACTGTGCTGATGGCATGGGCGACCTGCAGCGGCACTTCCCCGACGGTGGATGTCCCGACACTGAAGACATGGGCAATGGACCTGTGGGACTTGGGAGTGGCCATTTTCCAGAGAGCAATGGCCATGGTCTTGTCCGCAGGGATGTCTGCCCTCACTACCGTGTCCCTTCAGCACAGGTCTGAGGTGAGCTCGGCGATGAGGTGGATGAAGGTCTCCCTGCTAACCTAGAGGTTCCTCATCCCGGACTTATTGCTGCAGGCTTGCTGGAGAACCCATTCCCACCAGTCTGTGCTGGTGCCCAGCTGGGCTGTGGCACAGAAGGGGATGGGAAGCTATGGGTGCTGTGAGGGCTGCGGAGACGATGGTCCGGGGCACAGCTCCGGGCTTATTGGTCTCAGGGAAAGTGTGTCCCACAGCAGGGCAGCACCCTGCAGGCTAGCAGTGGGTCAACCAAGTGCTCGAGGATGGCATGGGAGCTGGGGAGCATCCATAGCCATCTCTCTTGCAACCTCTTCAGTGTTGCAATGGACAGGGAGGGGCAGCCAGTTCATGCTTTTAGGTGATTGGCTGGCATCCTAGCTGGCAACATGGCCACCAACATGGCCCAGTGAACCGGCCATGTTGCCACACCTCCCATGCTGCCTCTCTCCTAAAATCAAAATAGCATGTCCACACACAGGGCATGCTATTTCGATTTGAAGGGCTTCCCTTAATTCAAATTAACAAACTGTTAATTCAAATTAACTTATTTTGAAATAAGGATTTTATTTCAAAATGAGTTATTTCAAAATAACAGTTACCGTGTAGACATACCCAAGTAATCCCAAAGCAGTGGCTTTACCCTTGAGCCCGCAAGACTAGCAAAGGTTTTGCAAGCAAAGCTTGATGACTTCAGCCCTGAAAGTAATCAAAACCACTAAATTGCCCATTCTGAAAATCAGCCCCCTAGGAAGCAGGTAGGTAGGAACAGCAGGAAAAAAAGCCTCAAGCACCACTCCTCTCAGCCTCATTCTCAAACATCCCAACAACCCCAAGAGTGGGGGTTGAAAGGCAGAGATGGGAAGAGCCCTGGAGTCCCAGCTCCACACCCCGGGACCAGTGATGCGAGAAAGATAAACCTTTGAGATCAATGAAGGGAAGTTTCACTTCATGGTAGGCACTTAGCTCTACATTTTTCCTCTTTTCAGAGCTTTCATTGTGCATACAACATGGCTTAAGCACCATATTTGGGCAGGGTGCTGTCAGACTTCAGGTGTCCTTCACGGGGCAGTCAATTCCTTGTACATCAGATTAAGACATTTGAATGTAAATAGCAGAAACTGAGGAAAAAACTTTTCAAAAAATTATTCTGTGCTACTGTGATTTCTTCCAACAATAATTTGTAAATGAAATGTAGATAAACCTTAATTCCACTTACCTTTAATTTTAAAGTTTAATTACAGTTGTACTAGCCTCACAAAATGATAATTACTGTTTATTTAAACACCAATAAATAAACATTAAATTTTATTTTCTTACTGTGAAATCTATCTAATCTAATAGGCTGATAATAATGCCACTTAATTATATGCAATCAAAGAACTGGGTAATTTTTTGTCAGGTACCATAAAATACCAAGGGCTGCTTTAACACAAGATGTTAACATTTTCCAAGGACAACAGCTCTTTTATGAATCATCATTCTTGCTTGGCTTTATTTTGTTTTGATAGAAAGAAAAGAAAGGATTCAACTTGCCCCCTGACTCCAAAATTGGTCAGAAGGAACACAAACAAAAGTGGGACCCTCATTCACTTCTGTGTCCTCCACTTTCCTGCCAGTCTATTGGTGTACATGTATATTAACATTCATGCAAATATACAGCATTGGGCTTGTAGCTTTAGAAGATCCCCAACAGGTGCGAACTAGCAAATTCAATAAAATGATGTTGATTTACAGTAGCTGAGCTCTGAAGCATAATTCCTGACTACTGCTGTAGGTGCTCCTTATGACTTTTGTACCATGGGTCTTTTTGTTCTTATGGACAGCTGTTGGTCTCTGTGACAATGGAGTAAATTTGGAGAAGATCAACTGGAACCAATGGAATTACTTCAGATATACCATGCACATGTTAACCTCAACTTCACCTACCTGAAGCCCTACTCCTGATTTGAGTCAATTACAGATTGTAGCCTGGAGTATCCAGGGACACTACGCTCCATGGCTGGTTTGGCTGTGCTCCCTTTAGCAGCTTCAAGATTCAATTCACCCCAGCACTGCTTGAGCCATGGCCCCATGAAATGAACTCAGCTAAACTTTGGTGGCCTGCGCATGGTATCTGCTCTGCCCCATACCACCACCTCTGGTTCAAGTGAATTTCACAGGGAATCAGCCTTTCATCCTCCTCCTCCTCCTCACAGGTCAAACAAGGTATATGAACAGAGTGCTGCTCCTCTGAAAACAGCTGTCCTAGCTCTCGGCACCACATCTTGTAGCATCAGGGTTACATTTCATCCAGAGTGCATCAGCACATCCTCATTTCATTAAGCAATGAGATAATTACTTAACATATATGCACATGGAATTTAAACAAGTTTTAACCAAAAGAACAAAATCTTACTCATAATTCCACCATCTAACAAAACATCCAAATGAGAGTTGCCAGAGACGGTGTTTCTTCTTTTCACCAAGAGTGGTAGGACAGAACTCCATATTCTTTTGGCCACAATGCTTGCATCTGTTTGAACCAGAAGTAGCATTTTTAACAGATCCTGTTTTGCAGTGGTGACCAGGCTAATGTAACTCTTTTGCTCTGTGCAGAATTATTTTAGATACACATACACAAACTTTTATTAATGCTAACTGTATTGTATTTGCCCAACACATATATATGAATAAATCAATTCCATTAAAATAATTGGATCTATTCAGTGGTCAAAATCAGAGAAAGTTTATACTACTGTAAAATACCTTCTATTAAAAATACCCATGGCCCAGCTTTGCTCTCATTCATTCTTTACAGTCCTATTCAGAAATGCAAAGTCAGCAAGAAAACTGGTTTCTACTGCATTGCTCGGATATGTGCATGGAATGCCTACTAAAGTCAACTGGAAAGGAGTGTGCCTAGTTTAAAGCAAAGTCTGGTTCTAACTAAAGTCCATTCTATTGAAGGGCCTGTGAAATAATAAAAAAAAAAAAATGCATCTAAACAGCCTTTTAGAGAGAAAAACAATTTGTAAACCTCTCATTCCAGGGACCTTAATTTTATATCTTTACTAAAAGTTACGTTTTGCTGCTTTGCACTATAAGGAAGTGTAGCAGGGAGCTATGGCCGCCTTCTGAGCCTGAGCCAAAGGACTGGCCCGAATGTCCTCCCTGGCCAGAATGGGGAACTGCAAGCCTTAGGCCCCAGAAGCGGAAGGGTGGGGCCGGAACAGGAAGGGGAAGTATAAAAGCCCAGACCAGGCGCTCACTTGGGGCTGAGCTCTTGGAGGGGAAGGAGGTACCAGCCTGCAGGGAGCTGAACCAGAGAAGGCAGACCTGAGCTCGCCAAGTGGTTGCTGACCTTTCCACCTGCCAGTCTTATGGCCTCCCTGGGCTGGGTGACTGGGAAGGGAACCTGGGGGCAGCAGACTGGTGAGGCCATTTCAAGGCCTGCAGATCCCAGAGGCAGTGACCAGCCCTGGAGCCAGGGCCAGTCACTGGTGAGGCTGAGGACCCCCTAACTTGTGGTCTGTGTGACCTGGAGGAGCTCCCCTCTGTGGAGGAAGAAACCCCTGCAGTGTGCAGACTCCATGACCTTGAGGAGCTACCCCTCGCCGAGGAGACTGATGGCTGTGGACCCCAGGACCTTGAGGAATTGTCTCTTACTGAGGAGGCTGAGATGTACCTGGGTCTACCCCCACCAGATGCAGAGGGGTTCAGTGGGATACCCTAGGCCTGCTATGAAGGGGATATGGAGGACAGCTACCCCCTCAGGAAGTAGGTAACCGGACCTCAGAGAGGGAGGAAGTGGCCCAGGGAGGGCTGTGAGTTAGGGATGCCCTGTGCCAGCGTGTTGCAGTTGGGAACCCTGCTGGCCCAGTGACTCCCCTCACAGTCACTGGTAGGGCCCTGGGCTGAGATGCAGTGGAGTGGGTGGGCCTGCGTCTCCCTCCCCAACCCCTCACCCATGTGTCCTGACAGGAGGAAACCAGATGGTGATTCCTAACCACCTGAGTTGTGCTTGCCTGCCCCACCTGGGGGCCAGGGTGCATAGACTTGGGGCAGGCTTGTGTGGCTAGGGGGCCAAGCCAGAGACCTGTGTTCACAACCAGGAGGGGTGCCCTGCCAGCTAACTCTCCTGTGCCCCACCAGCAGGAGGCACCCTCCCGACCGGCCAGCAGCCTCGATTGCTTCCAGGAAGAATGTTTTCCTGTGATTTAAGAGGCTTATACATCCTGTGAGATAAGAATAAATACTCCCTAACTTATTATACTAACAAGTGAAAGAAAAGATTGTGGGCTTAGCACATCAGGCCCAAGAAATGTGGTGTCATTATTATTAATAATGAACGACCTTCAGGTTTTTACATGTGGATTAAACTGGCAACAATCTTGCAAAGTAATTGTCACAGACTTGTGCTGGTAATTTGCAGATTTGTTCTGCATCAATAATAATTTTGATTATATATTTTCAAAGATGAGAACTAGAGGAAGAAAAAAAAACATACAGCAAGAATTATAGTTTTATTATTGCTGTATCTGAAATCATTAAACTTATGGTGGTGCTATTTGTAGAGGCCTCTGCATGCAAATTATCCTGGAATCTAGGTCACAACAAACAACTATTTGATTTCTGATTAACAAGAACAAATTATTGTTCCTATCAAACACTTTTATAAAAACTGATAATATCAAACTTAACTAACCTTTACCAATGTGGTAAACAATGCTGAATTTTAAATGTAGATAATTATATTATCCATGAGATAACGTTAGTCAGAGGATTCATTCTTCACTTATTTCAGGTTCCAAATTTCATTCAATTTGCAGCTCTTTAAAGATCTTTTGAAAAATAATTATCATGCAGATGAATACTATTGAGGCCAGATTCTGTTCTGTAACACTGGTGAAAATTGAGATTTACTGTATTTAAATATAGTGGATTTGCCCAAGTGTTACCAATAATGAAATAGTACCTCCCCTTTCCAAGAACTCAGCAAAGCTCATAGGAGATGCAAGAATTCAAAAACTAATGCTATCATTTCATTGTATTATAAATATGATGGATCATTTTTGCAGCTGGTTTAGACACTGGTGCAGTTATTGCAAAATTTTTAGCAGATGATTTTTTCTCCCAGTAAAATCAGATTTTTTTTTCACTCAGAATGAATCCATTACATGATTTTTATTTCACTCACTCATTAACAGATTGCTTAATTTGGAAAGCTGACAGCTCTGAGAGACAGATTTTATTCTCTCAAAGACAGTGGAAGTTTCATATTTGACTGCAACTAAAACAGGATTGGACCTGTAGCATAGTTTAAAAAAAACATCTTTCATGCATAGAAACAGATGCAGAGGTGAGGTGCCTTTTCTGCCAAGTGTTACACTAGCATGACCACATAATTTAATTTGGTTGAATGAGATTTGAAGAAACCAAAAAAGAATTGGAGTCTTCCCATCCATATTTTATGTGTGTGTTAGTGTCTCTGGGTAAGATTGTCATCCTGTCCAGCATACCATAGGGTATCTTACACAGTGAGTAACTCCACTGAAGTCAATGGCCCAGACCCTTAGGTGAGAGAGGATCTGCAGGTCTGCCCTCAAATAATTAGAGTTCCACTGATTTATATCAAATAGGAATGACCCAATGAAACTACTAATGGATTAAGCCATGCATAAGGAAATCAGAATCAGTCTATATATTTTTAGCTTAATGGTGACTCTGCCTTGATGGAGATACAAAAGGATGAAATCCTGACTTCAGCAAAATCAGTGAGAGTTAGGTCACTGATTTCAATGGAGCAAGAACTGTACCCAAGGGTACATAAACAACATTGATCAGTAAAGGTTAATGCAGCATACAGAGAGAACATTGAGTAAAGCAGGAAGGATGGTATTTTAATGCACAGTTCCCATATAGAACAGCAAAAGACCCTTTAGAAACTAACCCTTTTCAGGAAATGTGGACAGCACCAGTTTCAGTAGCAGGTTTGTAGGCACTCTATTTAGCTCTTTAGAAACCAAGGACAGTTTCTCAATGAAACTTGGCAGAAGGGTTCCAATCAGCAACAAGTGCTGGGTTCAATATCTAGGAGCTCCTCTTAACAACTTAAAACAGAACCAGTTTGAGTCCCCTCACCTCCAGTAATCTAGGAAAGTTTACCACCATCCCCTAGTACATCTTAAAAGCAATATGACCCCACCAGCAAGAACTGAATCTGTGTACAACAAAAGAACTTCTGTTAGAAGGAAAGCACAATTCCCCAACCCTTTAGTCATAGGGTACATCTACATTTAGAAGGTTAGTTTAAATTAACTGAATTTGAACTAATCAATTCAAACTAATAATGATTAGTTTGAATTAAGTTAATTCAAATTAACATGGCTACACTAGAAACCCTAAATTGAACTAGTATGTCCATGCACAGGATTTGCTAGTTCACATTAGGTTGGGTGCACTATTGCACAGGGAAAATCAAACCATGGCTAAGTCAAACTAACAGTTAGCTCAAATTAACAGGGCTACATTGGCTTAATTCAAACTAAGAGTTCAAATTAAACATCACTTCAAAGGTAAACCAGGGTTTATAACTTTGAAATTAGCTTTCATCAGTTCGAACTAAGGCATTCCTTAGTTTGAATTAAGGAAAGCCACTGTGGTCATACATTTATTTAGTTTGAATTGATCCTCATCAATTAGAATTAATTTTGTAAATGTAGACATACCCATTGAGTAAGGAAGACAACATTTCATCACCCCTGCATTCAAATACTAGAGTGATTTGTAACCCCAAATAAACTAAAACTGCTCATTTTAGCAAAGTAGCCCCACCTGTTGCGCACATAGAGTAGGTGTGTCTATGCAAACATGATCTGCTCTATAAGTCTTTTTCCCTGCTCATCACTAGATGCCAGGGGAGAGCTCATTCATACCCTGCTTCAATTGATATGAGATCCCAGGGGAAATTTTCCAGGATGTAATGTGTAGTCAACTTTAACTTGCCCATTGTCCCATGGTTCCAGTACTTTCATGTGTTTATCTATCTTATTGAAAAGATGTTGTATACAGAAATTTAGCATCATCAATTTTATTAAAATTATCTTAACAGTGAGAACACAACAAAAATTGTAATTACCTTACATTAGTCTTTCAGACAACTTTTCTAACAACAACAACAAAAAAAAATGTTAAAATACAAAATACTGGGAAAAGGAACTTTGATAGACCTAATAGCCCAGAAGAAGGGAATTTGGTTGGATAATAGAATCAGCAACCCTCTGTTTGTAGTATAGCAACAAAAAATTTCTTTAAGCTTTTTCAACGGTGCCTCACAGTAGTCAAGCTAAAAATATAAACTGACAAAATAAGAAAATAATACAAGAAAAATATAAATGCTGGAACAATTTTGGTGAAAAGACATTTCATATATTTGGTGGACATGTCTTAGCACAACAGAATATTGGGGTTGTAATTTGTACCCAAACAGCAGCAAATTGTTGGCTATTGTGTTGTTTCAGGTTACATTAGTGTGGTTGGGGTTGTCATATTCACAGAGGGTGTGAATTGTCTTACCTCTTAGGGAAACCTGTTAGTCTGGTTGTGGACCTGATTAATAAAGCTACAGTGAAGAGCTCCAAGCAATGTTTATTCCATAAATCCTATAAATATAGAGACTACACAACTCCTGGGGACTCTACAGACACTGCCTCTTGCCTTTTGAATTACTTCAGCTCCTGCTTTGTGCCAGAGGGCCATGGCCCAGATCTTGAGTGACTTGTCAGGAGTACAGTGCTATCTTGATGAAATCTGTGTCACTGGCAAGGCTGAGGAAGAGCACCTTATAAACTTTGGGGCTACTGTACAAAGACTGGAAGAGTATGGCCTATGCATTCACCAAGGCACATGTGAATTTTTCCAGCCCCTCTGTTGAATTTTTGAGACCTATAATTGATGCTACTGGTCTCCATAAATCTCCAGCCAAGGTAAAGGCTATCATGGACGCTCCACCCCTCTCAGTATATAAGCCAGCTTCACTCTGTTTTAGGCTTATGAACTATTATGGCACAGTTAGCAATGCTCCTAAAATCCCTGCATGACCTCCTTGGGCAAAGCAAAGGCTGGAACTGGAAGGAAACCTGCAATGTTGCAGTCAACAAAGCTAAACTCACATTTATTAATTCAAGGGTACCAATGCACTTTAATCAGTCCTTACCGTTACAGCTAGCCTGCAACGCCTCCTCTTTACAGAATCAGGACTGTGCTGTCTCAATTCATGCCTTAAAGAGCAGAAAGGCCCATTGCTTTTGCTTCCTATATCTTGAGCAAGGTAGAAACTAATTATGCCCAAATTGAACTTGAGGTACTAGGAATTGTTTTCAGTGTCCAGAAATTTTAACCAGAACCTGTTAGGAGAAAAGTTCACACTCTTCACTGACCATCAACCACCAACATTGATTTTTGGGGCCACACACAGGCAGTTCACCTTTGGCTACTAGTTGTATGCAATGATTGGCCTTGATATTTTCTGGATACACATATGAGATCAAGTATAGGAAATCTTCTTTGCATTGAAACACAGATGATCTTTTAATGCTATCCTTACCAGTACCCTATCAAAATAAGGGCAGGAAGGAATCTTTTACTTTGAACAGGAGGGAAACACACCTGTCTCTGCTACTCAAGTAAAGAGACCAACATGCATTAACTCAGTACCATCTCAAGTTATAAACATAACAATACATGGAACATCTTTCCAAGATGCCCTGGTTGTACCTGACCTTCTTCCCTACAAGTCTGAGAGCTTGGAGTTATCAGTTCAGTATGGGTGACTGGTATGGGATATGCATGTCATGATCCTACCATCACTGAGACCATATTTGTTGGAACAGATTCAGTCAACTCACTGTGGTATAGTGTGCATGGAGGAAATGGCACAAAGTTATTGTTGGTGGCCCTGTTTGGACAGAGCCATTGAGGAAACATCAAGAGGCCGTATTTCATGTCAGAGCATCAGGAACGCACCTCAGCTGGAACCTCTTCATCCATGGGACTGGTCCAAAAGGCCATGGCAATATATTCATGTTGATTTTGCTGGTAGATTTGAAGGATGCATATTTTTAATTGTTGCTGATACCCATTCTAAATGGCCAGAAGTCTCTATAATGTGATCCAGTACTACCGAAAGCACTATCCAGAACCAGACTAAAAGGTTTTCCTAACAGGTAAGAGAACTTCCCCCATCTATTACTATGGCAACCCCAATAACACTAATGTAACCCAAAACACCACAGTCATCTGTTACCAAGTGATTTTTTGGTAATTCTGGAGCTACCTCGGGGAAAAGACCACACACAAGGAAATGAAGAATTATTCTCTTATCTATCTGTAGCTGGTCAACTTTTGACATTCTTCCAGAGGTAAATAAAAAGTTGTCCAACTGTACTGGAATGGTTAACAAAAAAATATGGGAAGTTTCTATGGAAAAGTTAACACCCTAATTACCATACGCAAATGAAACAGAGGATAGACAGATACTTACCATATATACTTGTGTATAAGCTGAGACTTTTGTGTCTGAAAATTGCCTTTAAAACAGACACTCAATATATACACTGGTCATATACCAGCTCTAGCCCCGGAGTTTTAAGTCTCCAGCTCAGAGGACGCACTGAGCATGCTCTGGGTTGGAGCACCTGCCAGCATGTGGCTGGAGCAGCCATGTTTGGGAGTCAGCCCCAGTGGGGTTGGAATAAGGAGGGGGACCCCGGCATCTGGAGCAGCAGGTGCCTGGGGGGGGGTCAGTATGGGGAAGCACTAGCAGGGCCTGGGGCTTGGGAGGGGGTTGGGGGAAGCAGAAAAAGTGACTGTATGGCCCAGGGGTCAGGGTCAGAGATGGGGGGAAAAGCGACAGCATGGCCAGGGGGTTGGAGGTGTCGGGGCAGTGAGGGAAGCAGCAGAAGGGGTTGAGGGCTGGAGGTGTGCGTTGGGGATGGCAGGGGAAGCGGTGGCAGGCCCAGGGTTTGGGTGGATGTCAGGGATGGTGAAGGAAGCGGCAGCAGGCCCCAGAGCTTAGGGAGGGAGTCAGAGATGGCTGGGGAAGCAGCGGCATAGCCTGGGAGTTGGGGAGGATGTCAGGGATGGCGAGGGAAGCGACGGCAGGCCTGTGGGTTGGAGGGGTGTCAAGGACAGTGGGAAAAGTGGTAGCAGGCCTGAGGGTTAGGGTGGTAGTGAAGGACAGCTTGGGAAGTGGTGGCAGTTCCCAGGGCATTGGGGTGGTGTCAGGGATGGCAGGGGAAGCGGTGGTAAGGCCTGGGGGTTTGGGAGGGTGTTGGGAATTCTGGGGGAAGCCAGCGGCACAGGGTGAGGGAGCTACAGGCCCATGGCCATGGGTGGACCTCAGCTTATATTTGGGTCACCCATTTTTGTCTATTTTTGGGGCTCAGAACTGGGGGTGGGGGGCTTGGCTTATGCATGTAGCAGCTTATACATGAATGTATATGGTAGATATTTGCTTACGCACTATTCATAGGCTCAGACTCTAAGGTCAGAAGGGACCAGTATGATTATATAGGCCAATGCCCTGCACAATGCTGGCCACAAAACCTCGCCCACCCACTCCTGCACTAAGCCTCTAACCTATGACTGAGTTATTAAAGTCCTCAAATCATGATTTAAAATCTTTAAAGTACAGGGAATCCACTAGCAAGTGAACCATGGCCCTTGCTACAAAGGAAGGTGAAAACCCCCCAGAACCTTAGGAGGATAATGCGCTCCCTCCCTCCCTGCAAATATGGTGATCAGTTAACTCTTTCTTGTGAACTGGCTGATGAGACTTGCCTACATGCTCAGAGTTTATCTGTTATAACTCAGAAACAACCCCATCTACTCTCCCTGCTTAGGCCACTGGCATATCCACCACCAGTAGTCAAAATCAGTTAATTTCCAAAGTAGGCCATCCCATCATACCATACCCTGCAAAAATTTATGAAGATCAGTTTTGGAGGCATTTATGGTTTTTTGTCCCCATAGCACCCCTTGGAAGGCTATTCTAAAACTTTACTCCTCTGCTTGTTAGAAACCTGTGTCTATCCAATGTTCAGACAAAGTAAATTCACTCTGCAAAAAGACATCAATACATATGTCCTATTTTTTTTGACAATGAATATTTTATAGGGAAGTCTGGTTCTCTAGTCAGATATTTCCCTCAATGTAATAAGATCATTAGATGTAACCTATTTTGAGTGTTATAATGATACTCACTCTGTAACACAGTAACATGCCATCAAATAGGGCGATCAGATAACTATATTTCTGTATGTTTATCTAAACAAAACCTCATTGTAGTAATGATGGTTTTGTCTTGGATAGTCACATGAGAAGGATTTGTAAATTTGTTTGTACTTCCTAATGAAGAAATAGTTAAACATTGAAACAAACACTTTAGGGAGTATATGTCAAGAGTGAAGCAAAACAATACAATACAACACAGCCATTCTATATTTAATGTAAAAGCATGAAGTCACAGAATCATAGAATATTAGGGCTGGAAGGAACCTCATGAGGTCATCTAGTCCAAACCCCTGCTAAAAGCAGGACCACTCCCACTAAATCATCTCAGCTAGGGTTTTGTCTAAGCCATCTCATTCCCTGCACATGTTGGACCCAACTCAGTCATCCATGAGACAAGTCCCATTCAGAAAGGCCCTGGGATTGAACCCGTCTTTTTTCTTACTAACCTTCTGGTGCAAGGTGGTTGACAACAGTATTTATCTTGTTTAGCAGACAGCTCACCTTGGAGCTGCAGGAATTATTTCCTTTGTTCCTACCCTCCACTTTATCTCCCCATCAGCCCTTCAGTTCTGTATTAAATTATTCATGAATGAAAGAACAGTTTTCAGCATCAATAATTTACAACTACACCAAGAGGACATGTAAAGCAAAATGCAACTGATAAGGGATTCTGAGCTTTAGCCACTTTTATGATCCCCATTTGTCTCGTAATTTCTGTCATTAATCTTACGTTTTGCTGCACAGAAGAAATGCTCAGTGACAGGCAGATCTCCCCACTGACACACATCTGAAATGGAGGTTCCCCACCTGTAAATGGGATCCACATTTACTGAAGGACTGCCAAGCCTTTGTCCCAGGAGGAGTCACACTGGCTTTTAAAAGGAACTACTTATGCCTAAGGGGCTGCTTATACCAGCAAGAGTTTGCAAAGCTGGGCCCCTAACATGCATGTAATGATAATATTATTAATTAAGTTCTTATTGAGCCTCATTTATACTCCTGCCACTTCACTTGGCAGGAACATGATCTAGCTTTTCACTTTTGGGAGACATGCATTCATTAAGTCTACTGAGTAGCTCCCCAGACATCTCCATAACTCTCCTAGGAAGTGCTTAGATTCTGCAGTGACAAAAGCTATGAAACCCCCTTAGATGGATACCAGAGTCACAGTTACCATTTTAATTAATCTACTCATGACCTTCGCATTTTCTTGGCTTGACAATTCCAGTAACCTCGGAGGAAAATAAGCAGAATCCTGCATTAAGCAGCCTTGCTTAATATCCTCTAGACCCAGGCTATTCAAAGCTTTATTTAAAATGACATGCAAGTTTTTAGTAAGAACTATATTATACTTTTAAAAGTTACTTTCTGCAAGCACCCACCAAGTACCAACAAGGTGGCATATGAATACTTCAGAGAAATAAATCCAGATGTATCTCTATCTCCCATCATCTCTTCTCTGATTAACAGATTTAGTTATTGGTGGTGGTTCTAGTGTAGATAACAACTCTGACTTATCACACAGAATTCTATTACTTGGAGCATCAAGAATTCTTTTGTTTGGTCCCAAATGACGTAACATCTAGCTCAGAGGTCCTGTACTGGACACTTGGTCCTAAGGTGTATTATGTGTTCATAAGGCTCATTTCAACCAGAAGAAGTTACACACTCAGACTCCACTCGCAGTTGCTGCATATCACAGGTGAGTAGGAGATGGTTTTATCCCTCCCAGGAAAATTTAAGACTTCAAAAATCTCTCCCAAATAGGGACACAGTTCAAATCTAAACTAAGCATATGCTCTTTTGTGAGCTGACAAATGACCAAAAACATTTGGTTGGTTAAATTAAAATGTTTTATTTTGATATTTAGATAATTTTTCATTTTACTAATATAATTTACTGAAATTTCAAAACCAAAATGTTTGTATTTTTCTTTTGCTCCTTTAATGGCCCTTTAAGCCCATTTAAAAAACCAAACCAAAACCAAAAATAGAGTACAACCTTTGTTCCTGACTGAGACATCTGAGGCTTTTAGTAAATTGTTCTCAATTGCCAATGATCATTCCCATATTTTTGTTTAAATTCACTCTCCCAATTAATTTGCCTCAAGTGTTTTCAACTTAGTGAAATTATCCATTTTATATCACTGTGAGTGGCAATTCAGAGTGGCACAGGCCTGGCCGTGCCTCTGTTATGATGGGATGGATGGATGGGCCAAACTTTAGCTGTGCTGTGATACCATGCACCAGAGTGCAACACCCAGCGTGGGGATCCAGGCCCTCTCCCTTGGAACAGGAGATGGCACTGTGGAGTAAATGCAGGCAGGCTTGATCTCCAACTCTCCCCATCCCAGAGCATCTATGCAGCAGTAGTATTTTTGGAAGCCTCAGTCTTCAATTTCAGGTGTTGATTGAATGATCCAGAATTCATTCAGGATCCTTTTCTCCACAGTCAGTGACTTGGAAACAGGCAATGCCATTTTTGACAGAAAGTGCCACTTTCCCTTCCCTGTTCCCCACTCACTCCTCCCTAAACTTGGCAGGATGAGCTGCACAATTTCAGTAGTTTGGGCTAGATCAAGTTTATGCTTATAAATGAGTAATTCCAATTCCTCCTGTTACCCACATTTCTAAATAAGTGCTCATATCACTCCTCTTCTCCCCATTCCCTGTTTTATTAGCTTAACATCCTCCTGACTACTCAAGCAAGCTGGTAACCCTTCTCCTGAGATGGAAGTCATCCAGATTGTACAGCCTGCTCTCCTCAAAGAAGATGGACTAACATGCCTTATAACCAGCAAGCACCATTTTTATGTAGTCCTTCCCACAGAATAAGACAAAATAATGAAACCACACATTAATGAATTTGCAATTTTGAAGTGTGTTAACTGAACAAAAAAAAAAAAAGGGGGGGGGGGGAGGAGGTCGGCTCTTCTGTCATTCAATGGAAAACTGCTAACTGTTGCATAGTGGAAGTGCAAATGCTAATGGTACAGTAGGGTAGATAGCACTTTCTCTACTGCACTACCTTTGCATTGTTTCTAATTTGTGAATGGAGAGTGGGCAATGTCTATCTTTACCCTTGCTGAGGTGTCTTTGATATTTACATTCCCTCTGGTGATACACAGACACACTTTCTCCAAAGGAAGGCTTTTGCCATATTTTGTGCATTTTTTGCTCTTTTGTTTAACTCCTTATGCATCTTGAGCAAGAGTTGTAAAAGTTGTTTTGCCCAACTGGAAACACCACTGAACAGGCCTGATTTTCAGAGTGCAGGTGTTCTTCACAGTTGAACAAAAATGCAGTGCCAGCTTCTTCTTGAAGTTTTGCTTCATGTTGCAAATTGCTTATCAGAAAAATTAAGAATATTTCAAAATGATCTTCCCATTATTTAATTAGCAGAGGCAATAAACCAGTGAACTATACAGAGCTTAATACAGCTAAACAACAGAGAAAAAGTTAATGACTCAGTCCTGATTTAATCATACTCTTTTAACCTGATGGTATCAGCACTTATCACCCACAGTTTCCTCTGTGACTGGCACATTACATCAAGCTGCAAATTGGTTCCTAATCTTAACACTATTCAATAAATGAGCACATCTTAGAGTTTAGGACAGGCTATTTCCTTCTGGGTCCAGCTGAGGTGCCCCCTATTTTACAGAGTTTTATTTTGCCAGGTACCTCAGTATTTTTCAGTATGTGAAAGAAATCACAATCAGCTTCTAAATGCCAGTAAAGTTATGTTAAAACAATAGGAGTTACAGAGCAATAAAGGCAAATAAGTTGCAACAGGAACTCCCATAGCTGCCTCCACTCTATTTCCCATCTCCTAGATACCAAGAAACTAACAGAAGGGCTAGGACAAAAATGGAATGAAATACTTCAATACAGTTAATTCTCCAGGAAGACCAGGTAATTACACTTCTTGGCATGGTATATTTATTGATGCTGCTTTAACATTTTTAGCACTACAAGAGCGAGCTAAACACATGTAACAGACATAACTTGACTTTGCAGAATATACATACCACCAAATTTTGAAAAGTGCTCCATGGGCTCTGAAATGACCCTCTTGAATGTTGCTGAGTACTTTTAAAATCTTTTCATTTTATTTAGGTACCTGAATGGAAACCAGAGTCTTTTAAGTGATCTGGCCCACAGAAACTAGCCTCTGTAGATTGTATGCACTGCTGACTGAATATAGCTATTTTACTGTTTTCCTCAAGTAGATACTATACTTCTTCTCCTATAGCTGCTCTATATCTATAGTTATTACACAGTCGTCTTCACTTCTAATTCTCCAAACTTCTCGATTATTCTTGTTGAAGAAAATGATGTCAGGGTCGTTGTTCATATCATAGCCTCTCCTCATTTTCTCCATGCCTTTCCTTCAGATCCATATGCTGCCTACACAGGTATATAACCATCTTCACCATAGTATCTTAGCATTAGTGGATCTACTCACACAATACACCTTTGAGGAAGGGAAATACAATCCCCATTTTGCAAAGTGGGGACTGAGATGCCACATTGTTTTACAGGTAGATTCACAGTGGAGATTTAGGCATTGTGATACTTGAGTAATGGATTTGCTAACTCCAATGCCTACTAGTACCTAAGCCCTCAATTAGGCACCCGGGCTCTCCATGAACTGTTTGGGGAGAATAAGGTGTCTCTGCAGGGGTTTCCCAGAAGCCAGCAGTTGAATAGGGAGCTGCCTTGGCTTGCCAATAGAAAATGCCCAGGACAGAGTTGTGGTGTAAGCCTGACCCTCACAGGTAGGTTGGTACCTCAGTCCACTTGTGACTCACAGCTAAAAACCCTCTGTTGGAGTTAGGCATCTAAGCAAGTCAGTTCTTTTTTGTGAAAACAACAGACACAGAACACCCTCCCCCCCAAAACACACACTTCTTTGTAGCAATAGCTCAGTGATCAGGGTCCTCACCTGGAGATAGGAAAACTGTTTGCAAATTTGTTCTGTCCCTGGTTGGAGCATGGACTTGAAAGCTTGTTTCTTTCCTCCTGGGAGGGAATCCTAGCTATGAGAGGATTGGATAAGCTCATGCATAAACACACATCACATCTAATCTACTCACTCACAGATGTCTCTGGCTTGAGACCAAGCTTGTGGACATGATGTGAGCACGCCTATTGGCTTGGGCCCCACAACCTAAATATTTGGGGATTGTTTGGTTTGTGAACCCTGCTGAGGCTTCAGCACGAGCAAGGAGGCCGGACAGCCTAGCAGCATCAGAACTTCAGCAGGTTTGGGCATGTCCACTGGCAGAGATGTAGGCTTTAAGGAACTGAAGTGCCTCTCATGCTGGGCAGTAGCTGACTGGGATTTCTAAGGAACTCAGGGGAACCTAAATATTGTAGGGTCTACCATAGCAGTGAGGTACTTAAGTCCTATTATGGATCCAGCCATTTGTGGCATACTAAAATGTCACACAGGAAGACTGTATTAGAGCAGCAAGTGGAGGATACTTCCCCTGGATCTCAGTTCAGTACCTGATTCACCAAAACATTCTTATTTCCATTCATCAGTTTTAACCCTAAGTCTTTCTAAACTCATAACCCCTTTGGAAAACTGAGTCACTCTTTTATTGTTGCTTCTTCTTTTCAGAGTCTGTAGGCATTGTATTGGGAGTCAGGAAACTTTGGTTCTATTCCCATCCCTGTTGGTGATCTAGCTAGTTCACTTCATCTCCCTGGGCTTCAGTATTTCTACTTATGAAAAGGTACATTATATTTTCCCTCCTTTTGTTCAGTGCTTTGAGATCAGCAGTTGAAAATGGTATTTGGTTAATTCCCCAGTCCATTTAATATACATTTTGTTGTTGTTTAATGTGAGATCTGTCAGCACTCTCACATGAAACTAACACCCTGTGGTGCTGCAATCTGTGATACACATCAAGGATGTTTTGGAGATAAAATAAATTCTGCCATTATGCGACACGGACAGACTCCAGTAACCATTAAAAGTTTCTTCCACATCTTTGTCCCTAGAATCTTTTGACTGTGCTCTCTTGCTGGCACATTTCAGTGATGTACCTAATATTTTAATAGTTTAAGGTAATATAAAAGGTTATTTGGCCATAGACTCCAAATACCTATTCAGGGAAAAAACATTTTCTTCAGCCTAGTAATCAATGTCATAGAAAAGATCCAACGGCTGGAACCTGAAGTGAAAAGAAATATCAATTGAAATAAGGCATTTTTTTAGGTTCACATTTTTAACAGTGAGATAATTAAACATTGGAACAATTATTCCACAGGTGTGATAGACTCTCCATTATTTGGAGAAGTTAGATCAAGACTGAAAATCTTTTAAAACAGTGTGCTATAGCTCAACCACCAGTTAATGAACTAGTGAATATTGGAAATATTAGTGAAATATTTCAAGAAATATGCAAATTTGACACTGTTGCCTCAAGGCTAAATAAGGACTATGGATTTTTTTCTCATTATAATGGGTGATTTGAACTCACCTTCCTCTCTACGCTGTTCCCCAGTGTTTGAATCTTAACAACTGCTTTGATTTGCTCTCATGGTGTGACCTGATCCTCGACTTACACTTGCCTGCATTTGTTTTCCTCTGAATCTTTTAAGTTCCCCATCTTCAAGCATCTGACAAAGTGGGAATTTTCTCCCATGAAAGCTCATGCATTAAATAAATTTATTAGTCTTTAAAAGTGCCACAGGACTCCTTCTTTAAGATAACAACTAGTTGTATTAGACCACCACCTAGAGGCCCCAGCAGAGATGCTGTGCTAGAGCTTATAGAAAATTTTTGCCCCAAGATGTTTACACATATGGATGTTGCTGGAGCCTGGCACAGGGGGCACATGCCCTGAGTCGCACCGCCAGTACCTCGAATGATTGGGGCCCTCCTGCCTGTCCAAGACCCATCCCCAGCCAGGTATCTGGGGCCGGGCTGCCCATGGCAGTGCCTGCCTCTCCTGGTGGGGTAGCCAGGGCTGGGCTGGCTGAGGCAGCACCTGCCTCTCCCAGCCCAAATCGCCTGCAGCAGCCACTGCCTCATCCCCAGCTGGGGATCAGGGGCTAGGCTGGTAACTGCAGGAGCCCAGGTCCCAAACTCCAGATTGGGGTCAGGGGGTGTGGCTGGAGTCTGGGGGGCAGAGCCCAGGCCCAGGCCCTAGGTCTTTCCCTGGGCAACAGTGCTCCTGCTTACAGTCTAATTAGATAAGACAAAGGATAGGAGATGAAAGAGGGGGGAAAAAAAAGCTTGCTCATGGTCACACAGAGCAATAAAGAGTGGAAATAGAACCTACATCTACTCACTAGTGACCTATTCCTGGACCCCAGAATCAAATAAAAAGACTTTATTCTAACATGTTTATTTTCCATTAAATGGCATATTCATAATGGACCCTTTAAAATTATGTTCATAATTTTATAGCATCCAAACATAGTTGCTCATAAGAAGGCACCGTAAGTAAGAGATTCCCAGCTGGTGTAGAGTTTTGCAACTTCATTGAAGTTACTGGAGTTACGCCAGTTTACATCAACTGAGAATTTGACCCCATGTGTTGACTGTGACATGGGTAATGAATGGATTTTCAGTGAAGTTGAAATGTGTTGGCACTTGATAGCTATATATATATTTTTTAATTTTCCAGTTAATTAGTTATTAGATATACTACTAACCAATTTTATCTGAAAATATGCAGATTTGTTCAGCATATAACCAAAAGGACTTTTTACTAGTCTTTCAGAAATCAAAAACAGGAAATACTTTTGCACAAAATTCACTTGATCCTCCAGAATTTAGAAAGCAGAGAAAGAGAAGATTGGGTTAGGAAATTATATGGTGTTTTAGGAGGAACAAATAAATGAGTTTTCATATAAATTCATTAAAATCTACCCTTTGCCCCCATCCCAGTCCACCAAGATCCAAAGGGCAAAGGTACTACAGTAATTGGATTTTGTGTAGGCAGCATATGCTTTAATTAAGTCACGCTGCACACATTTTAATGCAACTGAAGTTGGATTACTCTGATTAGTCTTTATAATTTTTTTCAATATTTCTTCTAGACATTTGCAGTGGGCTATAACCAAGTGTTACATCCACAAGTGGAAAAATAAGTGTAGCTTGTTTTGCGTTTTGTATTTCTGCAAAAGATTCAGGCCTTTTGGAAATGTAACAAATGCATGAAAATTCTATGATTCCTCTAAGAACAACTTTAACAGCTTTCATGTAATCACAGGGTAATGAAATGAGAATTTACTTCAGTCCCTAGTTTATTAATTATGCCAAGTCTGTGGAACAGATTGTGACCTGTTACAGTCCCTGATCCAGCAACCTTCTTAACTACTCTTAAGCAGCATTGAAGTCAATGGGTCCTAATATACTTCATAAAGTGAAATGTGTTTTGTTGCATCAGACCTTTAGTCTCTGATCATGCAAGACCTCAGCATGGACAAATTGACTTCTACAAGGCTCCTTCTACATGCAGGGTTTTGCCATGGTAGAAGCTCAGATAGTTAGTTTTTCTGCAGTTGCCTGTGGCATAAGTTCCAAAGCAGTATCCATGACAGTCTAGTTCAGCACACCAAACAAGGAGTCCTGTGGCACTTTTTTTCTTCCACAAAAGATCATGCGATAAATAAAGATGTTAGCCTTTAAAAGTGACACAGGATTCCTTGTTTGTTTTAACTGTGGTCTGTAACCCATCACTAAAATCACTCTCTGTACCAGCTAACAGGTGGCATGGGGCATGGCTCACCCACCAGTGAATTTTTTGTCTTACAGTGCTGATCTGAGGACTCAAATAACTCAGAGGTTAGAGGCTTATTGGTGACGTGACTGGGTGAGGTCCTGAGGCCTGCATTGTACAGGAGGTCAGACTAGATGATCATACTGGTCCCTTCTGACCTTAGAGTCTATGGCTACTTCTACAGTGCCAAATTAGTCTGGACTAAGGAAGCTTAGTCCAGACTAATTTAACCCATGGCTACACTAGGCTTTACCTAGTCCAAACTAAGAAATTTCTTAGTTTGAACGAGGCAAAACTTAGTCCAAACTAGCTGGTACCAATGTTATTTTGGACTTCCATGCTTAGTTCAAACTAAGCATGGGCAAGACCCGAACTAAGGCTTAATTTGAATTTAAAGCATTCAAACTAAGCCATTAGTTCAAACTGGAATGTGCAGATAGTTTGAACTAAAAAGTTGCTGTTAGTTCAAGCTAGCCCAAGTTAGTTCGGTCTAACCTTGGATTTCTTTAGTTGGGACTAGCAAGTCTGAACTAAAATTGCTGATATGGACGTAGCCTATGATTCTATGGCTGTATTCACACAGTTATTTCGAAACAAGTTGTGTCAAAACAACTTGTATCGAAATAATGCCTTATGTCGAAATAAATTAATTTGAATTAACAGTTTGTTAATTCAAATTAAGGAAAGACGCTCAAAGTGAAATAGTTTCAGGCAACAGTTATTTCGAAACAAGTCACTGTTGTTTCGAAACAACATGTTCAGACTGCATTGTTTCGAAACAATTGTTTCGAAACAATGTTGTTTCGCCCCCAAATGGGGTTTAAGTTGTTTCAAAACAACGCCCTTATTTTGAAACAATGGGTTCCCGTTGTTTCGAAATAACGGTGCGTCGTGTGAACATGCTTTTTTTGTTTCGAAACAACAGGGTTGTTTCGAAACAAGAGTGCTGTGTGAACACAGCCTATGAGCCTAATGCAACATTAAAGAAAAAGAGAAGAAAGAAATGCAATTACAGGCCAGTAAACCTAACTTCAGTACCCAGCAAATTGCTTGCAAATACAGTAAAAAACAGAATAATCAGACACACAGATGAACAAGATTAGCTGGGAAGAGTCAAGATGGATTTTGTAAATAGCAATCATGCTTCACTGATCTTTTGATTTATTTACAATATCAAACAAATGTGGACAAGGTGATCCAGTAGTCAGACTTTCAGAAAACTCTGACAAGGTTCCACACCAGGAACTCTTAATCAAAGTAGGCGGTAACAGGATAAAATAGAATGTCCTCTCCTGGATCAGCAACTAGTTAAAAGACAGGATGCAAAGGTTAGGAATAAATGGTCATTGGTCAGAAAGAAGAGAAAGACATAGTGGTGTTCCCTCAAGAGTCTGTCCTGGACCAGTGCTGGTCAAAATATTTTTAACTGAACTGGAAAGAAGGTAGTAAATAGTGAGGTGGCAAAGTCTGGAAATAATAAAATATTAAAGATAGTTTAGTTCAAAGATGACTGAGGACTTACTGGAGATCTCACAAAACTGGGTGACTGAGCAGACAAAAAAAGCTGGGGGGGAGGTAGAAGAAATTCAGTGTTGATAAATGAAAAGTAATGAACACTGGAAAAGAATCTCTATGCTATCTTCTCCCCTCCCCACATGACAGAATCTAAATCAGTTGTTACTATACAAGAAAGATCTTAGCAACATCATGGATACTTCTCTGAGAACATCTGTTCCGTGTCAAAAAAGCTAGCAGGATGTTAGAAACCATTAGGAAAGGAACAGATGATAAGATGGAAATCATCATATAGCATATAGTATACCCAAAACTTAAATACTACATGCAATTCTAGTTGCCCTATTTCAAAAATAATATATTAGCATTCAAAAACAGAGAAGGGCAACAAAATTTTTTAAGGGTATGGAAAGCTTTCATAAGGGGAGAGAATAAAAAACTGGGAATATTAAATTTAGAAGAGATGACTAACAGGGGATGGGACAGACAAATTATGACTGCTGTGGAGAAAGGCTTTGTTCACACAGTTTATTTCAAAATAAGTTATTTTGAAATGAGCTATTTCAAAATAAATCCTTATTTTGAAATAAATTGAAATAAGCAAATATTAAATTGAAATAAGGGAAACCTTTAAAGCAAAATAGCATACCCGGTGTGTGGACATGCTATTTCACTTCAGGAGAGGGGCAGAATGTGAGGTGTGGCAACATGGCCCCCTGGCAGGGCCATGTTACCATCCAATCCCCTACCTGGCTCTCACCTGGAGAGCCAGGCAGGGAAAACACTTGCCAAGGCAGGGATCCCCCTGCCCTAACTCCCTTGCTGCCATTGGTGCAGCAGAGGAGGGACTGTGGGGCACCCCCTCTGCCGCCCAGCCAGGGGTCCCAGAGCCAGCTTGTGGGGCTTGCCTGCTGCCAGCCCAGCAGGGGGGCGGTCCCAGAGCCAGCTCCCCAGGCTCCCTGGGGTGCCGGCTGCTGGCGGGACTGCCGATGGCTGGGGGACTGGGACTCCCAGCTAGCTCTGCCACTGCCACCCAGCGGGCAGCTGCCAAGCCTGGTCAGTGGGTCCAGCCAGCTCTGGCACCCGCTACACCCCCTGCTGCTGGCAAGCAGGGGCAGCGGGCAAGCTGCCTCCCGCATGGGCCAACCCTCTGCACCTTGCCTCAGCACCCTGGCCAGGGTGCTGTGGGGGGTGGGAATTCACCCTGGGAGGATGGTGAAAACCCTTTTTTGAAGCAGCCGTTGTTTTGAAACAAGGGCTATTTCGATTACAAGCTACATTTTATTGCTCCGAAAGGCCAGACATTATTTTGAAATTACAGGATCCCATCTTTTGGAAGTAAAGAAACGTCGTTCGGACATGACAACTTTTATTTCGAAACAACTGTGGTTGTTTCAAAATAAAAGCCTTGTGTGGACACAGCCAAAGTGAATAAGGAAGTTATTTACTCCTTTACGTAATACCCAAACCACGGGTCACCCAATGAAATAGGCAACAGGTTTAAAACCATCAAAATACTCAGGGTCAGTAATAAACTAAAAGGCACCCCCACATTCACACACTCCTGCATTTGTTAAACTTTTGAATACCTTATTTTTTATTGCATTTGCAGCCCATTTCATGCCTTGTTGCACAATCTGCATGCATGATTTATCTGTCATATAAAATAATGAATTTGCATGCTAGAATCTGTAAATCTGTATTTATTCATGCCATATATAAGGAAATAAAAATATTTCCTCTAACCTTATATGAAGTTTTTAATTTCAGGAGTAACTGAAATGCACCAACATCAAGAAATGGAACTGTGAACCAACAGTATTAAAATAGTGTAACAGTAGGTGACAGTCCTAGAATGTTAACCCCTCATCCTTTAGAGCTGAAGGCTGCTTTTCTTACCTTTGATCTCACAAACTGAAGCAAAGGATCAGAGAAACACAAAAACTGGCCAATGACCTTTTCAAATGATAAAACAGCAAGCAATTTCAGTCTCTCATTTGCTATTATCGATCAAAGATATGTTTCTATGAGTTTGATCTTCAAAAAACTGTACAAACCATGCACAGAGGTGGCCAGTAACATGAGCAGAATCCTCAAAGCTTCCCATCTATTAGGAAAAGTACCCTTCAGCTCAGCATCATGAATGAGCTGGAGAACCTAGAGTGAAGAGTGCTTCTCATGTGGCAAAATGTGATTGGATGTTGTCCAATTCAACAACATCATTGACATCCAAAGAGTACCCATGTCTGGTGAAGGTCTGTAGAAATTGTGCAAGAAGTTTTTTCTTTCCACTTACTAAGGTCATACAAAAATGACCTTAGGAAAAAGATTAGAGAAAAGTTAGTCCACATATGGAATACCTGGAACATTTTACTTCAAGCATTCTATTTTCCCTTTTGTCACTAACAATAAAAAGCAGCACTCTCAGCCTGGTGCCGTCCAAACCCATTGCTGCCCAAGTCTGGCACCCTGAGCAGTTGCCTCATAGTCCTGCCTCTAAATCCAGCTCTGGAAGTACCTGTGCACACAAACACATTGCAAGATTTTATGTAGGCCTAAAGTATAAGTGAACTTGGTTAAAAAAAAAAAAGAATTAGATATGTTCACAGATGGTAAGTCCATCAGTTGATATAAGCCAACGTGGCCAAAGACACAACCTTCTGCTCTGGGTGTTCCTAAACCTCCAGATGGACTGGATGACAGGTGATGGATCACTTCTGCCCTCTTCTTTGATAGCCTCTGAAACACCTGGAACAAGCCACTGTGAGAAGACAGATTTCTGAGCAAGATCAACCACTGGTTTGACACACCATGGCCATTTTTATGTATGTATACAACTAGTGACCGTTCCTCTCTCCTTATTGCTGGAAATAAGCCCAAACTAAACATCCAGAGCTCAATTTTATATTCCTACTGCATCCCTTTAAGTTGGAAGAATGAGTTCCACATGCTAACTGTTTGTGTGAACAAGTATTTCTAGAGCTGGATTTAAGAGACTGAGGCAGGTCTGAATTTAAAATTTATGCTTGGCACTTATAGCTGTGTTGGGCCAAAAGCATGACCTCCAATATGAATGCCCTAATGTTTTTGAAAAGTTTGGATTGAAATCGGAACATTGAGTTAGTTGTTTGTGTTCATCTTGATCATGAAAAATAGTAAGAGAAGAAAGCCTACGTCAGAGAGGTACATTTGTTTTATTAAAGTAAAATATGCAGTACCCATGGGCTTTAACCTGATTCACAGCTCCCAAGCAAAGCCAGAAGTGCCCATTTTGGTCAAAGTCTGTCAGAACCACCAGAAAGTTTTGAAAAGTTGCAAAAATAGCAAAAAGGAACAAAAGAAGAACTGTCTTAACTATAGCAGACTTTCCAGTATGCTATGATGAGACACTGAAAAGTGAAAAGGGAAAATGGAAAGTAAAACACAAAAGGACCACCACTTTAAAATTTCAGAATTTAAATTTTCATGAAAAGGATTTGTGAAACATTCTGAAAAAATTTTATTGGGGGGCAGGGCTGGGAGGGAATTGTTTTTCTCTCTTTCAAGCAGCTCTAAACAATGTATTTTTTTTTCCCCATTCAGAAGAAAATAAATTGCAATTCTTGTCAAGGTATCCTCCTAACAGTGTTGCTGACTGAAGTGTGGGTGGTCAGGCCTAGTGGTGGAAGCAAGAGGACAGCCCACTCGTGAGAGCTGGGTCCAGGGTAAGCTGAGTTCAGGAAATGAGCTGAGGGTGAGTAACAAAGTGGTAGAAACCAAATGCCAGAGCAAGAGGGGGAAAGTCAGAGTCATAAGTCAAAGTTGGAGCCAGGGGTTGAAAACAGAAGCTTGAAGACAGGGGAGCAGGGACTGGGACAAGACAATACTTGTTGTAGGCACACAGCATGTTGAGCAGCTATTGCTTATAAGCAGTGTTGCTAAACCATCAGCCAATCAGGAGTCACAGACACTCAGACCCAAGCCCGTGCAGCTTGTTCATTGGTGGCCTAGCAGCACAGTTGGTCAGGGAACAGGCCAATCAATGATCCTCTCCCTAACAGCATCCTCCCTTCAGGGTCACCTTCCAGGAGATCTTGGGCAGAGGTTCTTTGGAAAAGCCTGGTTGAAGGCACAAAGGGTGACATGTTCCATGGGTTCCCACACATGCTCCTCTGGACTGCATCCTTGTGAGCCAGTCAGATACTGGGAGGTGATGAGTCAGTCCTGTGCTAAGCTCCAGCTAATCCATGAGCCAGGATCTGGTTCAGAGCTGATACAGAAGCCTCACAAGAGAAACAGCAGCTCAGAGTGCTCAGCCTTGCTCCAGGACTTGGAGCTCTCCTCTGCCTGTCAGTGACAGGCTACGCAAGGTGTAGACTGCTCTGGCCTGTTCCTAACCCTGCTCCAACCTAGGTCTGATGCTGAACTCCAGCTCTAACCATTAGACCTAACTACCACAGCTGCAACTGACTATACCCATCATTATTTGAAAGTTATTGGAACCTTTGCTGGAGCCAATAGGAGTCTAGAATTTGCTGGACCATATACTTCTCTTGGGAAAGTATACGGTCAAAGAGAGACAGCTCAAAAGGGGCTGTGCCACGTTCCTGTTGCTGCTCAGCAGTTTGCTTATCAGTTCTGATCCATATGTTAATTGTGTTGGTGAGATGGTGTAATGACCTAGCCCAAGACTTTATGTCCTGTAGATCTTTCAGACCAGTCCAAAACACTCCAACTGTGCAGCCTTATTCCACTCAGTACCGGTGGAGAGGCAATGGGATTTGCCTGCAGATTGGAGGGGTGATCAACATTGCAGAGTTTGCATCATGGCTTCAGCAACTTGAGTGCAGGGGCAATCACTGAAGATAGCCAGTATGGTGAGAATACACTGTTCCAACCAGCCTAGGACGAGGCTGTAATGTTCCGAGAGTGGGACGACCTGGGCCAAGGCCTCTCAGACTAACAATGAGTCCTACTCAGGCCTGATCTGAGTGAAACAATTTGGGGTGTAGCAAGGGCAGGGCTGGTCTTGGTTTAGGAAACTTGAAATTGATTATGATCCCCACTGTACTTCTCTGGAGGCAGGACCTTCAGCTCCTTGGAGTCAAGTCATCATTGCTAGCAACTGCCTGGGCTCAAATTGCCACATCCTTCACCTACAGTGGGGACACCTCACATCTGCAAGCTTTGTGTGGTCCTTATTGGCTCTGCCAGGGAAACCTTGACCCATGCAGGGACAATGCCAGTAAGATGGACTCCCAACCTTTGTATTTGGGCTGCTCAAACTGTTGCTGACAAGGCCAACAGCTGATGAGGCCTAGTGCTGAAGGAGAGAGTATAGCCTACTGGTTAGAACTGGGTCCAGGATGGAAAGAGTCCAGGAATCAAGTGGAGGGACTGTACTGGAGGGAGTAGAGTCATAAGCCAAAGGCAGAGATGGGGATAAAAGCCAAGGGAAAACAGGGCACAGCCAGCCATTCAGGTCTGGGCTCCTTGGTGTCCTAGAAGTACAGTTTGCCTGGGAACAGGGCAGTCTCTGGTCTTAGCTGGTCTGCTCCCCCCAGCACTCATATGGACAGCAGAGCATAAGCAAATAGCATAACTGTTCACACTAGTATGCACTTACTATAATCCCAGTGACAGCAGGCTCATTAGGTCCTGATCCGCACCACTGAAAAATCAATGGGACTTTTGCCGCTGACTTCTGTGTGTGCAGGATCATGTAGCCATGTACGGCTCCATCTACACTACAAAGTTTTGACTGCTTAGGTCTCAGTCAGGCATATGAGAAATTCTCTGTTCTAGCCAGCATAGCTATGCTTGCAAAACCCCCATAAAGACCAAATCACTCTTCTATCATCATAGCTAATACTGAGTATGTCTACACTACAGGTTTAGGTCTACTTAAACAAAACCTTGGCCACACTGAGAAGGTATTAAGTTGACTTAACTCTGACTTGAAAAGTTGACTCAGCAGTTAAGTTGACTTTATTAAGGTGACTTAAGCCAATCTAGCCCAGGAGTTGGCTTAAGTCAAATTAAGTGGCCTCCAACCCATCTGAAACATGGGGATCTGGGGCTGGAGAAAAGGGACATGGCAGAGATCCAGACGGGGGGAAAAGGGATGCATTAGGGATCTGGGCACAGGGCAGACTTCCACACTCTGCTTCACCAACACTGATCTCATTGGGTATGTCTACATTGTGTGTTTAAGTTGACTTAAGGGCCCTTAAGTCGACTTAAACAAAGCCCTGTCTACATTGCAGGGCAATAAAGTCAACTTTAGCATCAAGTAAAGTTGACTTTATAACTCCCATTTATAAAGTTGACTTTACAGTTAAGACAACTTAAGGCAATGTGGAGTGGGAGTTGCCTTAAGTTGACTTAATTGGCCTCCCAAAACACAGAAAACATGGGGATGGGGGCTGGCTAGAAGGCACAACACAGCTGGGAGCATTCCCAGCTGTGTGGACCACAGCCAAACTCCCCATGTTCCCCGACCTGATCTGGGGTCTCTCCTGTTCTGAGCCCGACCAGGCATCACAGCCCAACCCCAGCATCTCAGCCAGACCTCAGCATCTGCCCACATCGCAGCACAACCCCAGCATCTCAGCCCAACCTCGCATCTCCCTTCATCACAGCCCAACCCCGGCATCGCAGCCCACGGCAGGTTCACCTGCCATCTCCCCATATCACAGCCTGACCCCAGTATCTCCCCATTTAGCCTGACCCTGCCTGTCTCCCATGTTCTTAGCCAGACCCCACATCTTCGTACATCTCCCCTATTCTCATCCCGCCTCGTATGTCTCCCCTATTCTTAGCCTGACCCTGCATATCTCCCCTGTTCTTACCCAGCCCCATGTTATGTGTTAGCTCTGTGTTCTTGAGGAATCAGAGCATAGTATCCAGCCTGTGCCTCCCCCCCACACATCACCCAACCTCTGCTTGAACTGAAAGCCAAAAACAGTAGGAAATGGGAAACATCCTTATCTACTCATATCCAAAAACCATCAGCAGTTAATGGAGCTTCATTTGAATTGACTATGGAGAGCCAGGCTTCAAAGCAAGAACTGCACTGAACCCTGGGATTGAAGCAGCAGGAACCGCATTGAACTCTGGGATTGAAGAAGCAGGGAAACATTGCATGATCTCACATCAACATGATGAAACTCAGCAATTATCAGACCATTCTAGTCATAGACATGATAATTGATACCCAAAATACTGAGTCTGCCTGACTGTATTGTGAGCTTCTCTGAGCCATAACACCCAGCCAGGAATGTGTACTGGCCATTTAAACAAGTCCTTATAAAAAACCTTTACCCACATCCAACAGTACAGTAGTGTGTGTCCTGTGCAAGTCCTGACTGGATCCTGTCTGAGTCTGGATTGAGTCCTGATGCTTGGATCTAAAGCTGTATCATTTTCACTGGGATTTGCCTTTTCCTCTTCTTTGCTGATTGCTGTGGGAGCTTTGTTTCCATCCAGCCTCTGACCATGATCTGCACAACCTGGAAACCTTTTGGCTACATGGAGTGGTGAGACCCCCACCAACTTCTCTCTCTTTTTGTTAATTATGAATCTCTAGGCCTGATAAAGTAGAATCTAGGTAATATTGTAACTGGTTGTTTTTCTTTCCTTGTATGTTTATCAATGTTGTAACTGGGTATTTTGGGGTATTCTTCTCTCTTTTTGTAATTATTATTATTGCTGCAAGTTTTAGATACCTAGCAATAAAATGCCTTGTTATCAAGCCAGTTTCCAGACTTAGTTTAAGACATCATTCCCTCTCCTTTGTGGTCTTGGTTTCCTATATCACTTTGCAGCAATGCTGCTATTACCTAGCCAAAGATCCCTGTGATGCCCACAACCCTGTAAGGTTTGCTCATTGATGGGGATAGTACCCTGATTGACTCCAGGGGCATAAGGGTGACAGCTGAGAAGTGCTGTGTGACCCAGCCTACTGAGCTCAGGGACACATAAGGGGTCAGCTGAGAGTGATGATAGACCTGGTCCGCTCAGAAGCACCTATATAGAAAACAAGTGACACAAGCAGTACGCTAATAGAATTACCATCTTCCTCAAAGAGGAAGTAACCCTAATAAGCAAGCATACCCCAAGTTGGTGGGCAAAGTCAGTAACACACGTCTCCCTGTAGGTGTGTGTTGAGCTTGCCCCACCAGGAGGGCGCCCCTGGTGAGTAACATGGGGCATTGGTCACTCAGGTAGTCTAGGACAAATCCACCCTTTGCCTCATGAGAGGGGCAGGTAGTTGGCTCTACCCCCACAAAGGGGCAACCAGTTATCCAGGGGCTGGGTACAACAGTTCACCCAGGAGCCCTGGAACCCTTACTAGGGTGACCAGTCAATGAGTCTGGTGGCAGTCAGGGGTTCAATGAGGTTGGGGACAAATCAGGGTAACCATCTCAATGAGAGGGAAGGGGGGGACACAGGCCCACCCTGCTCCACTGTGTCCCAGCCCAGGGCCCTAACAGTGGCCAGACCTGCAGGCAGCAGGGTCAGCAGGGTCCCAACTGCAACACATTGACCCCAGTGCAGGGTAAACTCCACCTGGGCTACTGCCCTCCCCCTCTCCCATCAGTACCTGGTCAACACCTTCCTCAGCATCCTCAGGGTACTCACTGAGGGGCATTGAGTAGAGACCTTCCCAGGCATCTGGGGGCAGCAGGTCCAGGAGTTCAGTGGCAATGACCATCTCCTCCAAGGGCAGTTCCAGCACCTCCCAGTCAGGGGCAAGGGGCAGTTCCTCCAGGTCCTCCCCTGCAGGGGGGTCTGCATCAGGTGGTGCCAGGGGCAGTTCCTCCAGGTCCTCTGACAGGTGGGGAGGCCTGCCCCCGCTATTCCAGATCCTCACAGTCAGTCAGGGGGGCACCGCAATTCAGGTGGCCACAGCTTGTCCCCCTCCCATGGCAGGGGATCTTCCCACTGGGTACCTGTCATGGGAGGCCCGAGCCAGCCATCTCAGTAGGAGGCTGGCAGGCAGACCCAGGTCTCCTCAGCTAGCAGAAGGGCTGAGGAGCCTAGCCAGAGCCATCCTTCTCCTCCAGCAGCCAGGGCTGAACTGAGCTCCTCTGCCTGCCTTTTATACTTCCTGCCCCGCCTCTTCCCCTCCTGCTTGATTGGCAGGTTTGTGGAGGCAGCCATCTTGGCTCCTCCTTACAATCCCCCATTCTGAGCCTGACCCTGCCTGTCACTCCTTTTCTGCCCAAACCCATGTGTCTCCCCCCTGCCCTTCTCTGTCCAACCCTGGGTGTTTCCCCATTCTCTGCCCAAACCTGTGTGTCTTCCCCTTGCCTTTTTCAGCCTGACCCTGCCTTTCTCTCCCCTCTCCCATCAACCCTGTGTGTCTCCCTTTCTCAAAGGACCCCCTAATAGTGTTGTAAACTAAAACAAGGAGTCCAGAGGCACTGTTTAAGACTAACACATTTATTTATTGGATGAGCTTTCATGGAAGAAAAATTCCATTTCATCAGTTTGAAGATGGGGGAATTTACAGAATGGTGTGAAATAAATGCAGGGGAGTGTAAGACATAGGATTAGGTCACACTCTAAAAGCAAATCAAAGCAGTTGTTAAGATTCAAACACTGGGAAACAGCACATGGAAAGAAAGAAAGAAAGAAAGAAAGAAAGAAAGAAAGAAAGAAAGAAAAGAAAAAGTTGCTATTCTTTTTAGATTAGATTGTGTGAAAGCAGGATTAAATACTGACTATGGATTTTTTTCCCCCCATTATAACAGGTGATTTGACTTCACCTTCCTCTATGTGCTGTTACTCGGTGTTTGAGTCTAAACAACTGCTGCACCCTGCCCCTGCACTGGCATTTGCCCTGCAACACCTGTTCCAGAGCCAGAGGAGTCTGGGCAATGCAGGGAGGGTTTGGAGTGCATGTCACGCTCCCTGGCCTCCCTGGGCTCCCTGTTGCCACACACAGTATGGAGGGTGGTGTGGTCACTCACTTCTGGTAGTAAAGGAGTGGCTGGAAAAGAGGGGCAGCTCTGCTGTGGTGTGTTGTGGGCCAGGTACCCACAATGCAACACTCCTAGGGTGATGTAGAAGCTGCCAGTGTGGACATGGGCAGTTTCCTGGCATTTTGAATGTGGTCTGCTAAGCCGGCTTAATAAGGTCTACTTTAAGCAGACTTCATTAAGCCGGCTTAACTGAGCCCTGTAGTGTAGGGTTTAGCTGTGAGATTGCCCCTGAACTGGAGCAGAAACCTTTTTCCCCAACACTGGGGCATTTACACACAAACACACCAGAGAGCCACCATGGATCATTTTCACTTTCAGGAAACCAAGGCTGGGGTCAGTGCTGGCTCTTTCTAAAGCAATTAAAAAGGAAAACCCCATGTTTAGGGAAGTGACATTTTCTTCTAGCAGTGGACCAAGGTTTTCTCTAAGGATCTGTCAGGTACGGGTTCAGTGCAATGGGGAGTCCACTGTATTCAGGGCATTCTTTGAGTCTCTCATTGTGCTTGTGAGCCGGGTTTGCAGCCCTGAAACAATCCACCCACATGGTTGGGGTTAGCTTCCTTACACACACACATAGTGGGGTAGGGCTGCTGGAGTAACTGAGCTGACTGTTCCTGTTTCCCAACAACTTCCTATTGGCCAGGGGCATTGGCCTTGAGAGGGGATGTACAACCAGCTGGCTGATGCCTCTTAACAGCCTCGGGGTCTCTATCCCTTGGAAGAACCCCTGGGAGTGGTGTGGGGGAGGCTAAGAAGACCAGAGCAGTTTCAGCTGGTCTTTTAATAAGCTAATTATAAGAACTGCTTTGTGCTTGAGTTTTAAAACTGCACTTACTAGTTCCTGAGAGGTAGATGAGGGTGAGTACCACCAGTGTTTTTCATGCCTATGGCTGGCTGAACCCCTGGGCGTCTGCTGTCAGGCAGCAGAGGGTTTCCGCCCCAGGTTTTTCTGGGGGCAGAATCCATTGCTGAGCTGTTCTGCAACAGAGGCTAATTAAGTAATTTCCCCTCCTAGCTCCATCAAATGCTCTTTAGCTATTGAACTGCAGAGTTTTGCTCCTGTTTTCTCATGCTAATCATACCCATTCAGCTTCTCTCTTGAGGCTAAAAAATAGCAAGGAGTCTTGTGACATTAAAAGACTAACAGATTTATTTATTGTGAGTTTTTGTGGGAGAAAATCCCACTTCGTCAGATGCTTTGGAGGGGGGGACCTTACAGAATGGGATGAAAACAAATGCAGGGGAGTGTAAGACATGGGATGCTCTGATTTGCTGTCGCAGTGTGATCTGATCCCTGTCTTACACTCCCCTGCATTTATTTTCATTCCTTTCTGTAAATTCACCCTCTTGAAAGCATCTGATGAAGTGGGGATTTTCTCTCATGAAAGCGTATGTGATAAATATATCTGTTAGCAGGGCTGGTTCTACTATGAGGCAAGAGACAGACATGGCTTCGGGTGACAGTTCTTAGGGGCGCCTAGCCCAGGGGCCTCAAACTCAAATCATCATGAGGGCCGCATGAGGACTAGTGAAGGGCCACATGAAGGCTAGCACATTAGCCTGAGGGCTGCACCACTAAAACCTTTTCATACAACGCTATTGCAAATATCAGCAAAAACAGTGTTGTTGCGAGCTGCAGGAAATATCTTTAGGGGCTGCATGCAGCCCACAGGCCATGTGTTTGAGACCCCTGGCCTAACCCCTCTGAAGATCAGGCTGGCTCCCACCTCTTTAAATCTTTCCTAGCAACTCAGTCACTGTTAGTCAACCTGCAGCATAAGTCATGTAGGCAGAGTGCAACTCAAATCCCTCTGCAGGCAAACACTACAAGGTTAATGAAATGCATACTTTCACAATGACTCAGAGTCCAGAAGTGAATAACAGTAGGTAAGCAGGGTTGGGGGGGAATGGGGTGGACACTAGCCATTGGGGACTTCAGGAAGCTCTAGTCCCTGGTGACATGGTCTGGGAATTGCAGGAAGTTCAGACACTTCCCACCCCCAACCCCCAAAGTCAAACAGCCTGGCTGTGGCTCTCTCCTCTCTTTCATCTTCCCCTGCACTGAGCCCAAGCAGCTGTGTTTCCTGGGAGACCAGGAGGAGCTGAGGTGAGAGCTGCCTGTTTCTTGAAGTGGCACCCAGGACAGTGAGTTCAGTGGGGTTCCTGGGATTGTTGTTTCAGGGCCAGGTCAGTGGGGAAAGAAGGAGAACAGGGAAACAAGGGGCACACTTTTTAGGAATTTGTTTCCCCCATCTTCAAAACATCTGACAAAGTAGGATTTTCTCCCAGGAAAGCTCCTCTAGTTCCCCTTGGTGGCTGTTGGGGTGGGGGTAGGGGTGGAGGGAAGAGAATACGAAGGCTTGCTTACAGTTATATGATCTGGTGTAAAACCAATGACATGTCTCTAGTTCAAAAAAAAGAATGGTTAACCTATGCACAGAAGGACAAATTTTCCTAGAGTACTTGGCTTGGCACTTGGAAGACCAAAGGTCTCTTTCTGGCTCTTCCCTGAACTGTTTGGGAAAGTCACTTTTCCTTCCTGGGGCTCAGTTTCCTCACCTGCAAAATAAAAATCGTGATGAGGCTTACCTCCCTTTGAAAAGTGTTTTGAGATCTACAGCTGAAAACTGCTAAAGAGACACTGAAATAATCCCTCACTCCTGTTAGATTTAGCCCTTATAGCATTCTTCATCTCAATGCACTTTGCAAAAGGAGGCTGAGGAGGGCTCCCCCAACATAGCCCAGACAGTGTAGCTGAGGTCTCTCCCCCTTCTCCCTCCCCCCAAGCCCAGATGGCAATGGGGGGCTTGAGGGTGGCTGTACCACTCCCCCACAAAGGTAGCAGCAGGATCTCTTCAGGGGACAAGGCAATAGGCCACAGTTATTTGTAAATGTAAAAAATAAAAATAAAAAAACACCAAACCTGACATACACAACTGCATAATAGCCAGGTTAGTCTAGTTCAATAAAAACAAACAAGGAGTCCTGTGGCATTTTTAAAGACTAACACATTTATTTATCACATGAAGTTTTGTGGAAGAAAAATCCCACTTTGTCAGCGGTTTTGAAGGGATGGGGGAACTTACAGAATAGGATGAAAATAAAAGCAGAGGAGTATAAGGCATGACATACTGTAACATGACCTGATCCCATTATTATTATTTTACGATTTTTTATTAAATAGAGGTCTAATATTTTTGTTGCTGTTCTTTGAGCATCTTTCAATTTTACTGTCTTTCCAATATCAAGAGATGATCTCTCACCAGGGCATTTTAAGACAATCTGTTACCTTCTCACTTTTGTTGTGGTGTGGGCAGTTTTGTGTGCTGTGACCATACAATAGGTCTCTTTCCTCCTTCTCTTCAGCAACATTCATTGTTTGATATTTTACTATTCACAAAAGCTTGCTTGAAGAAATCTGTTAGGGTGTGTTCACACAGCAGTCTTATTTTGAAACAACAGAAGTTGTTTTGAAATAAGAAACACCATGTTCACACAACGTACTGTTGTTTCGAAACAACTTAAACCCCATTTGGTGATGAAACAACGTTGTTTCGAAATGATTGTTTCAAAACAATCCCGTCAGAACATGTTGTTTCAAAACAACGGTGACTCATTTCAAAATAACTGTTGTCCGAACATGCTATTTCACTTTGAGCATTTTTCCTTAATTCGAATTAACATTTTCTTAATTCAAATTAACTTATTTTGAAATAAGGCGTTATTTCAATACAAGCTGTTTCAAAACAACTTGTATCGAAATAACCCCCTGTGTGTGAACGTAGCCTTAGTCTATAAGGTGCCACAGGACTCTTGTTGTTTTTGCTATACCAATAAATTAGTTAGTGTTTTAGCCTCCCTGCTGTAGTTATACCAGTATAATGGAAATACCTCTTGAGGGCTAAACTCTTCTTTTATACTCTTATACAAGCCATGGTGGGAGTTGTCTTGCCTTACACCAGTATAAAGCTGTATAATCTTTGTGCACAGAGAAACTCTGAGTCGTTTTGCAGTAGACTGCAGCCCTTTTGAGATAATTAACACTTCTTATTGAATCCACTCCAATACCATTAAAAACTCCAACTCCAGCCTCTGCCACCCCAACCTCCCCCTCTTAACCCATTACTGCAGAAACACAAACCCCAGCCTCTCTCCACACCCCAATCCCCCAGACACCCATCACAGCTTTCCCCAACCACCCCTATGCCCCCAAAACACCCATTCTGGCCTCCCCATTCATCCACTCCAAGGACTTAGATCAAGATGAAATGATACAGCAATTTCTGTTGTTGAAGCCAGAAAAGTTACCCTTTGAAACTGAAAGTTTACTAAGTATGTACATGATAAATGTTATGTGTTAATTAAATCTAAATTCATTAGGATTACTTTTTATTTTTGTATATAGACTAAAAGAATGAATTGATCTTGCTATTTGAATTTTAGGTTGCAAATACAATTTGGAAAATCTTTTTAAGCTTACATGAATGATACTGGAGGGGTGCCACAGCAAAATCTGGCTCAGGGCACCACAACCCCTTGAGCCAACCCTGTCTGTTAGTCTTTAAGTGCCACAAGACTCCTTTCTTTTTTTGCTTTACTAGACTAACACGGCTCTCTCTTGAAGTTGTTTGTATTGAGATAAATCTGAGTGTTTGCAGCCTGCACGATTAATTGATATTCTTGTAAAATGAGCAAGAAGTCCTGCGGCACTTAAAGACTAACAAATGTATTTCTTGCATGGGCTTTCTGGGAGAAAATCCCACTTCATCAGACTCTTTGAAGATGGGGGAATTTACAGAATGGAGGAAAATAAATGCAGAGGAGTGTAAGACATAGGACCAGGTCACACTGTAACAGCAAATCAAAACAGTTGTTAAGATTAAAATACTGGGGAAAAAACAGAAAGAAAGAAAGAAAGAAAGAAAGAAAGAAAGAAAGAAAGAAAAGTTGCTCTTTCTTTTAGATTAGATTGTGTGAGAGCAGGATTAAATTGTGACCATGGATTTATTTTTTCTCCCATGACAACATGTGATTTGACTTCAACCTCCTCTATGTGCTGTTTCCCAGTGTTTGAGTCTTAACAACTGCTGCATCCTGTCCCTGCGCTGGCAGTTGCCCTGCAGCACCTGCTCCAGAGCTGGAGGGGTCTGGGCAATGCAGGGAGGTTGTGAAGTGCTGTGCTGGAACATTGCTGGGCCATGTCAGACTCCCTGACCTCACTGGGCACCCTGTTGTCACACACAGCATGGTGCGTGGTGTGGTCTCTCACTTCCTGTGGTAAAGGAGTAGCCGGGAGAGAGGGCCACTTCTGCTGTGGTGCACTGTGGGCCAGCTATCCACAATGTACCACTCCTAGGGTGACTTAGCAGCTGCCAGTGTGGACATGGGCACTCTCCTGGTATTTTGAGTGTGGACACTCTAAGCTGGCTTAATAAGGTCTACTTTAAGCAAGTTTAAAGTTGACCTTATTAAGCTGGCTTAATAAAGCCCTGTAGTGTAAGTATAGCCACTGATCAGGGGATGGTGCTACTATGAAGGCAGAAGAAGTCATTCTTTCTGCTTCTCTGTCTACATTATGAGCTCTCAGCCAACACAGCTGAACCAGTACAAACGTATCAGCAAAGCCCCTGAGTGTAGAGTAGTCCTAGGTGTTTATACCTACTAAAAATCCTATAACAGATTGGAACCACTGAAGTTAATACTGCAACAAAAGAAAATGTCCATTCTATTTGTAAAACTCTTGTAGATCTAATTCTGTTGACAACTCTCCTTCAATCCTGTCCTGTTTGTGCTGCTCCTGGCATCCATTAATATAATTATGATATTTTAATTTGGCCAGCATGCTTCTCCCCTGCGTGCACCTATGTTCATGTAATCAATATATGTATGCGTATAGTATTTTATCATGTTTCTGGACCTAATTCTTGGGGTAAGGAGTTATTATTAAAATCAGTTGCAAACTAATCTGCAGATTCATCAACAATTTGCATTAGTTAATGATGCTTAACAGAAACAATGATTGTGGTCCAGAATCCTTCTAAAAGGCAAAACAAACATCTAAATTATGACTTCATAACATCTGCTTCCTCTAGGGAGGGATTTATATGAGCTTTGACAGATGTGAAAGCTCCAAAAGACTGGCTATTATGAAAGAGCCAGCTAGCACAGTCTTAGAAAATGCAGCCAATCTGAGTTTATTGAAATGATCTCCATACTGAGGCAGAAATAATACACAGCTGTTCCTTCTGACTGTTGATCAGGAGTGAGATGGCATCCTGTGATATTTTAAATAGATTTCTCTTACTTTGCATACCACCTGGAAGATTCTGACCAACTATTTGATTTCCATTTCACCTTATGTGATGCTATTTCTAAATGTATTAAATATAAGACTTAAGTGCTGACACGACAGTGATGCGGCGGGGGGGGGGGGATAAATAAATAAATAAAACAGCCACAAGGAGAGTGCAAATTCTGCAGCCTCATAACCTATCTGTTAAGCAATAGCATTGTTTCAGGACCTTAAGGGTCAGTTTCACCTTTAGAGATGTGACGTCTGGGTATTAGCTTAGTGCAACTTCCTTTATTGACATTATGTACACCAATTCTAGAACTGATGGCCAAATGACACACAGGTAATTTCCATTTATAGGAATTTCAGCCCAGCACCCATGTCTGGTCCCCAGGTACCAACTCTGCCTCAAGAACTGATTCAGGTTAGATATTCAAGCAAAAAGCTAACTTTCCTGCAGTTTGCAACAGCTAATCCCAAAACTAGTAACTCGGCATTGCTTCAAAAATGCAACAGTGTTCACAGAGCAAGAAAGTAACTTGTAAGTGTTAAGTGCTGAGGAAGGTTGTGCCTACTGCCAGGCTGTCACAGCTGTTCAGGGCTGCTGTTCTTGGAGGTTTGGTGTTAGTGGCATGAGCAGAGAATTCAGCTTGCAGACTCAGCAGATCATGATGTCATTCCTAAAACCACTGTCTTGGTTCAGTGGTGAAGGCGCGCAGCCAGGTTTTTTGTTGACAAAGCACTGAATGAGCACCCTGTGTTTGCCTGTGACGATGGCACTAGCTCAGTCAGTTTCAGTAAGTTTACCAGAAAGTTTCATCTTCAGCTGGACAAAAGGATCCCTCCAAAGACTTTGATACAAACAAGTGACATATTAGTTCACCACATCTGAAGTGTACCACTCGTCCTCTTAAATCTTCTCATTCAAACAAAACACCCCACCCCTTGTCATGTTGTCCCAGCCTTATCTTTCTTGGGGTCAGTGTGTTACTGGGCTACCTGCTAGGAATATATTCAAATAATTACTTGAGAAGTCTGTGTATCTCTCTGTACCATCCTCTGTGACCAGGAGTGTACTTACTTGGTGTTGGCTAATACCTTACAAGTTGTTATTTCACCAAGCCTAGGCCTATCTTTGTTCACACCCTTTGGTTCACATTACGAGATATGCCAAGGATTGCAGCAAGTCCTACAGTAAATATGGCTTGTTAGGATTTTTTTTGTTGAAACAGAAAACATCATTTTGAGGAAACAAAGATTTTAATAAAATCATATACATTTAAACTAAAATGCATTTAGACAAAGTAAAAATAATAAAGAAAAATATATAAAAAGTAAATTTGGAAAGGTCAGTAGTAGGAAAAATGTTTTTATTGAGCCAAAATTAATATTTCTTTTTGGAATTTAATTTCATGAAAATCTTTGAAGTTTCAGCTTTTCAGCCTGATTGGGAATATTTGATATTTAAATATCAAAATTGCTATGAGACAAATACATATTCTGATTAGCTCTGCTTGTCAGGCTATGTGTAACAATCCCCTCTGTGACTCCTACTGTGAAAACACCAACCATAAAAGCCCTCTACCATAGAAATATACATTAATAAAAGAAACAATAATGCTTTGTGGCATAGGTTTAATGAAGAAAACAGGGATATTGGGCACTTCTTACATTTAATGCAGCCCAGTTATCTTTGTGAAATATAATGTACAGCCCAATCCCATTGGCACAATGAAAGCAGAATTAATTTTGGGGGGGACTTCCTCCTTTAATGAACCCGATACAATTCCTAGGGATGTATGAATGTCCAGAGTTGGTGTTAAGGCATACAGAAATACATGGGTACTATTTGTCTGCTCCTTTCCTTCCTGGTGTAGTGTGAACACTGGAACTGGAGCCAGAGAGCCTTTGTTCCCTGGAGAGATTGTTACTGACAGAACACCAGTTACACAATGCTGTTTCTTCTGGTTCAGACACCTTGTTAGCATTTTTGATTCACAGGAATACCCTGTCACAGAGGTTCCAAAAAATTCTAGTACAGGCATCAGGAGAACAAAGGATCAAAGCCCTGGTACCAACAAAGGGAAATCACTTGCAGATAGAGGGGAGGAGATGCCTCCAAGAGAATTGGAGAACCAACAATCAGGAAAACTGCACACTAGAGTATAACAGGTCACCCAAGGACCTAACAGGCCTGGAGATCTGTACTCCTATGGGCATCAAAAGTGTGGGGGATTCAGCTGACCCAGCTCATACAAGGTAACTATGCAAGAGGTAATAATGAATCAGCAAACAACAACATCCAGAGATAGCCTAGTTAGATCATCACAGAACAGAGAGAAATAATGCCATTTGGAGGCTGACCCAACAAAGAAGGAGGGAAGAAGACTCCAAAGAGACAGTTTGAACTCCTTATCAGGTGAAGACCCCAGAAACGTTACCTCTCTCTCCTCCTACCCCCATCATGTGTCTCTAAATATAACAATCTCAAATATTATTTAGCTGAGTCCATAGTAAAAAAGTTCCAAAGGGGCAGCCATGTCAGTCTAGTTCAGCAAAACAAGCAAGGAGTCCTGTGGCACTGAAAAACTAACAAATTCATTTATCACATGAGCATTCATGGGAGAAAATCCCACTTCGTCAGATGCTTTGAAGATGGTGGAACTTACAGAATGGGAAGAAAATAAACGCAAGGAAGCGTAAGTCACAAGAGCAGGTCACACTGTACCAGCAAATCAAAGCAGTTGTTAAGATTTAAACACTGAGAAACAGCACATATAGGAAGTTGAAGTCAAATCACCTGTTGTAATGGGAAAGAGACTTAAAAGAGGAAAAAGAAGAACTGGAAATTATATGCATATTCATTGTTTGAAAGCAGAATTAAATCATGACTGTGGATTCTTTTCCCATTACAACAGGTGATTTGACATGAACTTCCTCTAATCTTAACAACTGCTTTGATTCGCTCCCATTGGCTATGTCCACACACAAGCCCTTGTTTCAAAACAAGCCGTTTCGAAACAAGCTGTTTTGAAATAATGCCTTATTTCAAAATAACAAAAAAGCTGTTTCAAAATAAGGAAAAAAGTGGGAATCGAAATAGCATGTCCACACAGTGGACATGCTATTCCGAGATAGGGGAGGGGAGGGGCAGGCAGGCTTGTGGCGGGCTGGGGAAGCCCCGCCCCCCCGGATTTCCCTGCCCCCACCGCTCCTGCTGCAGGTGGGGGGGGGCTTCCCCTGCCCCTCTGCCACTCCTGCTACGGGTGGGGGTGGCAGGGTGGCAGGGGAAGCTCCCCTGCCCACGGCAGGAGCAGGTGGTTGCCAGGGAACCCTGGGGATGGGGTACCCCAGGGTTGGGGGCAGCCCCAGCAGTGGGGTGAGCTGCCCCTGGATCGGCCACCCCACATGGGCTGCGGTCCCCCTGACCGGGCTGTGGGGCTGGCAGCACCCCCACAGCCCGGGTGGGGGGGCAGAGACCTGGGGGTGCCCCAACCGACTTCCCCCCGCTTCCCCTTGCCAAGGATGGGGGGGCGAAAGGGGGCTGAGGCACCTGTCCCCCCTGCTCCCAGCAAGGGGAAGTGGGAGGAAGCCAGCTGGGGCACCCTCTAACTTCCTGGACTCCACTCAGCACCCTGGGGGTAAGGTCCCACCCCCCTCTCATTACCCTGGCCGGGGATCAGCACCCTGGCCAGGGTGCTGAGTGGAGTCCAGGAAGTTAGAGGGTCTAGATGACCCCCTGAATTCCCTTCCAATCCTAATCTTTTATGATTCTTCTATGAAGTCAGAGGCGGGCTATGGCTTTTGGATGGACTGTTGTTGATGGGACAGCAGAAAAACAGGGACCATAGGAAGTGAAGGGGGAAGAAACTCAGCAGCATGGGCAGAGCAGCACCATAATCACTGAACATTGGAAAGGCAAACTACTGTACATCTGGTATAGGGTTGGTGCAGCTTATATTTCCATTGAGTAATGGGATAAACAGGGATCAAATAGTGACTATCTGGCTCATACTCAGGTTCTTGTTTTTGCCCATTTCTCTGGACAACTTGTTATCTAGCCTATAGTCATCAGTACTAAGATAGCAAAAACCAGTCCGAGAAAAGGCAGGTAACCACTGTATGCCTTTCAGTTAGGTACTTTCAAATTCCCACCTCTTGCCCTTGGGTTTAAAGTCAAACGCCTGCTGTTGAGGAGGCAATATTTCACCAAGAAATCACTCTAGCACCACTATCAGCAACAATCAGCAAGCAGCCAACATGAGCACCCCTCAGAATCAGCCCATGTCACTAGCCAGGGACTCCCTTCTTCTTTTTTTTTCTTTACTTTTTTCAGGTTCCTCTAAAATATGTATCCAATGACTACACATCACGGGGAGAGATGCCTTTTCAAATGCAATCAAGGACAAATCAGAGATCTCTTTCATATTTTCAGTTTTTGAAATATTTTCCAAAAGCAATTTCCGGAGGGGTAGCCATGTTAGTCTGTATACAGCAAAAACAATGAGAGTCCTGTGGCAACTTAAAGGCTAACAACTTTCTTTGGGCATAAGCTTTCATGGGCTGCAACCCACTCCATCAGACGCAACAGATTTTTTTTCCCCCAAAAGCAGCTATTTAACACAGGCATATCTACTCTTAGGTTGGCATGTCAGGTGCAGGCAGTAGATGTAGCTACATGTCACAGTGATAGTTAGGTCAGATCCACTTGTCACAAAGGTATGGGGTTGCATGCAGCTGTGAAAAGCTCTGGGAGCAGGGATGCTGTGGAACAAGTGTCTGGCAGGGGTACATCAAGCTGTGAAAAATAGTGTGGACAGCGCATTGAGTACATACCAGGAGATTGAGACATGACTTATCATCAGACTGCCATTTAAACCCATGCTAACTGGGTATGCAGTGTCTGTACGCCCTGTGTGCTGTAAGTGTAGATATACTCTTAGGCTATGTCTACACTGGCAAATTAGTCTGGACTATTTAGCCTATGGCTACATTAGCCTTTGCCTAGTTCAAACTAAGAAATTTCCTAGTTCAAACTAGGGAATGCCTAGTTCAAACATAAGTACCAGGGTTAGTCCAGGCTTGCACACTTAATTCAAACTCTAATTCAAACTAAACGTGTAAGATTCAAACTAAGCCATTAGTTTGAACTGACTGCACATTCTAGTTTGAACTAAGCACTAATTCTAACTAGAATACATGGTTAATTTGAAATAAAAAGTATCTGATTAGTTAGTTTGAACTAAGGTCAAACTTCTTTGTTTGGACTAAGAAGTCCAAACTAAGTCTGACTACTGTAGACATAGCCTTAGAGTCAGCCTACATATGCCTTGCATTGAAACCAGTAATGGTCTATCCATCTCCCCTGTACCAAATGGGAGGTTTTCCTGTTACCTTTGAGAGAAATTTAGATTGGAATCTATGTTGAGATGTGTGTATGGAATCACAGCAACATAGAGCTTCTCAATCTAATTTTCAGGAGTGGCAAACACTCAAGAGAAGTCAATTCAAAGAACCAAAACACAGACCTCTGGAACTTAAGCTAAAGGGTCAGTTCCATTAATCTTACAGCAGTAGCATGCTGTTGTCCAGTAACAGGCCAGCCAGTATATTGCAATACACATGTACCAATGTATTGCACAATATAATTTGTGAGTTAAGAGCATAAGTATAAGGAAGTGGAAAGAAGTGGATAGATCTGATGACCTATAAAATCAGCAAGAGTATTGGCATGACTGATTGTATTCCAGGAAAACGACTGCTTCTGAATTGGAGAGGAGCATTTCCTTCTGTCCCTGCTGTTCTCAAGAATAAATGTGCCATTCAGTGGAGAGGCATTTACAGTTACAACAAGCAAGAACACTCTGTAGTGTCTTACTACAACAGGGAATCAAAGTGAGATTATTATGCTAATATCAGAAGGTCTGGATTTTGCTACTAGAGACCATTCCTCAACACAGATTCCGAAGTACAAAAGTGGAAACAGTTCCTCCTGTAGGGAAATAAAAGAAACTGGACATTGGCAACTGCAATATATCTTCCAGTAATATTATTCACTGCAGCAAGGTAGGAATAAAGCAGATTCAGTAGTAGAGCTGAATGCCCTTTTTCATTAGATAAACCATAGCATCTGGAGGATGGACAAACACCTTCATCTATGCACTAAGACTGCAGCATTCTATGGCAAGAGATGGATACAAAAGAAAACCATTTAAGTTAGATCAAGTTATACAAGCAAATAGCAGCTAAAAAATGTGTATGACATCATTTCCTTGAGACAATGCAGTGTATGAGACAGCATCTAGCCTAGATGAACTGGAAAAAAGAGAAACATGCTAATGAGATTTGGAGACGGAAGTATACCCACAACAACTGTATTAGGACATAGCAGGAAGGACATTGTTCAGAAGTGCTTACTAATTATCAGCAAATGTGGCACATGATAACTGGAAAGGGAATAACTGGCAAGGAGTCCTGTGGCACTTTTAAAGAGAGGACTTGACTTGACTTGACTTGACTTGACTCCTTGCTTGTTTTGCTGAACTAGACTAACACAGCTACCCCGTTTGAATTTGGGAAAGGCTTGACTATCATAACCAAAGAGATGTTGAACAGAATCATTACTCAATTCTCATCCAACAGAAAAGAATGGAATCATTCAATCTTTTTGCTAACTGCATGGCTGATGTCTTTAAATCCATTGATGAAGGTAAGGGAACAAATTTCCAAGAAAGTTTTAAATGTTATTTCTGAAATTCTAATCAGTAGCTGAGAACCAGTAATCTAATTTTTTTGCTCAAGGGTTAATGGTTCAGTTCAGCACAGTGGCAGACTCTGGAGGGCTTTGAATTTGCTTTAGAACCTCCTGTGTTTCTAAGAGTATATGAGCTAGAAATCCAACTCCAGAATTGTATCCAAATGTTTCCAAAAACAAGGGCAAGATACCCACTTCTAGAATTTAAGTATGAAATATAAAGTTTAAAATTTCATTTAGAAAAACAGTTAAAGCATTTTGTTTCAACCTTTTTAAAATGTTCCTGAGGTTACCCAAATTATGTGAAACCAGGGAAACATGATGGGATAAGAGCTGGGCAGTTTGGGGAAGAGTGGGAGCTCATGAACTGGGGTTCTCAGTATGTCCAAAGTAGTCCCCAGTTCCTCTGGGAAGGCTTCCCTGGAACTAGGGAACCTGGGAACCAGATGGTCAAGGAGGAGAACTTTGAAACTGGACCTGATTTTCCAGTGGAAAAAATTGATATTTTCCAGTAGAATAATTTGATCATTTAGAAAATGAGTGATGATCAGAATGTTTTTCTGACAATTTCCAACCACCTCTAGTTTTGTGTTTTTCATGAGCTCAGATTTGATGATCATAGGAGTTCCTTCTGGCCTTAAAATCTCTCTGTCTTCCACAGTATTATTTGTTACATGGCCAACACACTCAGACTTGACCGTGACCTACTTTGGGGTCAAATATTATGCAAAGATTCTGTTTAAAACACTTCATAAATGGTCAATAATGATTGATGGCCATTGCAGGCATGATACAGCCATGACTAGTTTGTGCGAAAGATGATCATTCATACATCAGTAGAAGGTGTTACAGATGCCTATAAGCCATAACTACATGCAAGCTATTCAACTGGTGGAGCTCTAGGACAACTGAGTAACCACCTACTAAAACATCAGTTTATTGCCTCTTTATAAACTAAACCTTAATACAAAGTTTGTGCTTTCCTTACATTTAACAGCACCTTACTCAGTATGTAAAATGGGATCTGGCCTTGTTTGACTCTGTAGCACTATGCTTGTTAATACAGAATACAGCTCTAAGTGGAATGCTGAAATGAAATATTTCAAAATAAGCTGTAATTAGCCTTGATGGTACCAGCCCTGGTGTATTTTTTTGTTTTTTTTTTCCTGGTAACTGAAAACTTTTCACTATGAAATGTTATATCTAACTATTCTAATTATTTCCAATTTTCTGTTTCTTTTTATTAATTACCAGATGAAATTAGCGGCAGATAACATATGCTTAGACTGCAACTCAAAAGGGCAATTTGATTATATGGGAAAGAGTCAATAACAGCTTTTATCAACCTGCACGCAAGGCTCATTTTGTGACAACTGCAAAATTGCACAATGTTGCGGTAGCTTTTGCCTCATGCCAGCAGCTGTTTGGCTGCTGTTCATGTCTCTACTGCCACTTAATGTGAGGTTCAAGATGAAATAGAATTTCCCATTTCCAGCCTCTAGCATCTCCAATGCAAGGTTTCTGGACTATTGGAACTACATAATTACCCCATTGCCAGTAGTGCACATCCTGAATTACCTCCTCTCAGAACTCTTCCTTAAATTTGGTGGGAGGTTGTTAGTTTGTTAATGGAAATAGCATGAAGACTCCCTATGGAGGATGCCTAAGATATGCACAATCCATGCATGGATGCATTCCTTTGCACTGCCTTGCTCCAGGACTTAAATGGTGAAAATTAAATTTCACCTATGATTTAGAAAATTGGAAACTTGCACAATTGTCATATCAAAATCAAGGAACCATTTAATACAGTGGGTTAAACATAATTAGCCATAAATAGAGCCATCAACGAACAACCTAACATCAGGAAGGACCCTGCACATACCTACACATGCCAAGGAACTCTGCTTCCATAGGTATCTCTACTGAGCTGCATAAATTCCTAAGGACACTTATTTCTAGGGCAATTTTAAAAGGTCATGACTGCCATCTCCAGTTCCCCTTCCACAATGAGGGACTCAGTTTCCATTGAAAATCAGCTGATATGGATCTGAGACCCTCGAGGGCTTGTAAGACACCTGGCCTTGCCTCCTTGCTCCAGTTACGTGGCCTGGTTCAAGGTTACAAGATGCTAACACCCCTTGACATAGCAGTGGTCAGTACCTACTGGATCCAATAGATAGTGATGTGTCACCAACCCCCACCTCCCGTACAGTCCCTCACTGCTTCATACATCTGGCTGCAGAGAGGAGCATGGTTTTGAAATAAGAATCAGACAAGGCATATCAAGCTTGCCTCCCATATATAATGCCTGCCTTCTTCAGAGAATATTTACACACTGTGACAGTCCAGATGGGCCCCGATTCAGCAAAAGATATAACTTGGGGTCTAATTGTAAACACTTGAATAGTCCTATAGCCACAAGTCACACAGTTAAATACTTTCTTAAATTAGAGCCTGGGCAATTTCTCATTCTTCAGCTTTCACATAACTCTCTTCCCACTCCAATTAACTGTAAAGACGGTTATGTTGTGGCAGTACAAAATCCTCAATTTACTTTAAGTTCTTGTCTATTCTACCAGTGTTTTGCTCATGTAGCTAGACTGGCTGGCCTCCTATTGGTGTTGTTGCAATGATGCAGCCTCCTAGTAGACATGCAGCGTGAGCCAACTGAAGGAGCTTTTCTCTCATCATAGTTACATCTCTACTATGAACAACATTACCAATGCTAAAATTTCTCTTCTGTTAGCATGGATGATCTAAACAAGGTGGAAGGGAGGAGATGTTGCTAGCAGAGCTATGTCAGCTAAGAGATGTGATTTTTTTTTTCACAATCCTAATCAACACCACTGTGCTGGCAAAACTTCGTAGTGAAGACGAAGTCTAAGTATCTGAATTTGAGAACTATTTATAAAGATTTGCTGGCTACAGGGTCCAGTCTGTTCCCAAGGTCTGTCAAATTCTTATGTCTCCCTGGCTTTAACATTTCTATTTCCCTAAAGCTATTACAAAATATTTTCTATAATTAAATTAAGGTAAAAAAGCCCTCTAAAATGTAACCAGGCATAGTTCAAGTGATAGTAAGTTATTTTATCTCACAGTTCCTGATTCAGTTGTTCCTCTATTCTCCATGAAATTTTTAAAGAAATGTTATTTCCATCACCATTTGTCTATTGAGAGAAAACAAGCAAGTTAGTATTTGGAAACAAGAAGGTGCCTTCAATAAGGATGCTATTATTTACTCTTTTTAAATTGATCAAATGACATTGCATATGTCTTCAGATGCCATATGAATGATTCACTGGAGAATGATTTTACACAAACCAAAACACACACACACACACACACAAACAAACAGTTGCTGAGCACTTCCTTCTTCCTAATCACTCCATTAATGATTTCTTAATGATGGTCCTCAAGAAAATCAACGGGACATGAAGACTTCAAAGAGAAACAGCTGAAATCGAATTGATATGCAAATTAGATTGTGTGAAAGCAGGACTTAATTGTGACTGTGGATTCTTTTCACATTATAACAAGTAATTTGACTTCACCCTCTCTCTATGTGCTGTTTCCTAGAGTTTGAATCCTTACAAGTGCTCTGATTTGCTGTTACAGTGTGGCTTGATCCCATGTCTTATACATCCCTGCCTTTATTTTCATCCCATTCTGTAAGTTCCCCCTCTTCAAAGCATCTGAAAAAGTGGGATTTTCTCCCACGAAAGTTTATGCTATAAATAAATCTGTTAGTCTTTAAATGCCACAAGACTCCTTGCTTTTTTTGCTTTACTGGCCTAACACAGCTGCCCCTTTGGAACTTTACACATTCTGTTTTAATACAGGATTTCTGTACGTTAGTTTTCAGTTGACATGAGCTATCAGTTTCAATTAAAGTACAGTAATCCAAATGAGACATTTCTTGTTATATGGTTAATTTGCCCCTCCCCCATCTTTTATATGTGGCTGCACTTTAGTTTCAAGTCTAAGATGAAGTATCTACATCTACAGAAGATGTTTAACAGAAGAGGCATCTCAGATCAAGACAGAAGCATAATAAAACCCTCCCTCTAGAAGTGGAAAATAGATGAAATAAGATTAGAAACAAAAGCACAATTTTTAACAGTGTGGAAAATTAATTATTAGAGCAACTTGAGGATGAGGTGAATTCATCACTTGAAATCTTTAAATTGACAGGCCTTTTTTAATCACATTCAATCAGAAATCTGAAGTGGGAACACTAAGGCTATGTCTACACTAACAATTTAGTTCAAATTAAGGAGACATAATTCAAACTAAATTAGCCCATGGCCACACTAGCCTTTCCTTAGTTTAAACTAAGGAAATCCTTAGTTCAACCTAGTAAGTACAGATGATTAGTTTGAACTAAGTACAGCAAAGCCTTGAACTAACCCTTTGTTCAAACTTATTAAGTTTGAACTAAGGCAGGTAGTTTGAACTAACAATGTGGACTAGTTCAAATGAAGAGTTAATTAGAATAAATCCATCTTGTTAGTTCAAACTAAGAAGTTTGTGGTTAGCTCGAACTAACCTGAGGTTAATTTGAAGTAAGCTCAAAGTTATTAGTTTGAACTAACAAGTTCGAACTAACTTTGGCTAGAGGCGGCATAGCTGGAATGGGGCTCTCTGGACTATGTCATACAGGAGATAAGTCTCGAGATGATCACAATGGTCCCTTCTGACCATTATGTCTGGGAATCTATAGAATCAGGAAGCCTCAAAATTACAAAATAAAGCCTGTGATTGTGCTCTTCTGCACTGGGATTTGTTGACCTACTGGCCACAGCAACACGTCTAGGCTAATTCTCTCGTCATCTGCATTGCCCCTGAGCAATGATCTACACCAGGGATGGCCAAACTTATGGAACTCTAGAGCCACACAAGTTAATTATTAAACCTTCAAGAGCTGCACTGAGGCATGTAGCCATATACTTTTACCTACTAAATTGATTTGCTGATGTTCTTCTGCGAGCCACACTTTTTTCATTTAAATACCACATGAGGTTTCACAGCCACATGTGGCTCCAGAGCCACAGTTTGGACACACCTGTTCTACACGGTCTGAAATCTTTGCATGGCTAAATCATGGCCTGTGATTGTTAACCCTTTTCTTCTCCTGAAAGTGACTGTACTTCACCCAGAAAGACTAGTTTCCATCCTTCTGTCCAGAACTCAATGTGGGCACATGTACCTCAAGAAAACAGTAGTCACACTCAGGGCTTGTCTGCTTGTTGGGGGTAATGCACTTTGAGCAGGTGCATATTCTAAAGGAGCAGTAATGTACTGTGAGTGTGTGTTAAATCATCCATATAGAACCTGCTGTAGACAGCACAGTGTATATCAGAGGTCTAAGACATGTGGCCCGTAAGCCTCATGTGGCCCCTAAAGCTATTTCCTGCAGCCCACAATGACACTATTGTTACCGTTATTTGCAATATCATTGTATGAAAAGGTTTCAGTGGTGTGGCCCTCAGGCTAACATACTAGTTCTCATACAGTCCTGTACTAGTCCTCATGTGGCCCTTGTGGTGATTTGAGTTTGAGACCCCTGGTGTACAGTAATAGGGTCTACACCAACCAGTTAATGGCACCAAAGCATATTTTGAAACCATATACCTGAATCACTCCAAGATGCAGACAAATCAAGAGATATTAAGTGAGTGGCTATCTCAGATGTGAATGAGCATTTTCAGACCTCTGAACTCATCAGTTCAAAACTGACATTCTCAAATGACCAAATAAAATATGTTACTGAATTTATTATCTTTTTGGTTATTGTTGAATTTGCAGCAAACAAGTGGAACTCATTTTCTGAGGATACAAGTAACAAAAATAATAATTTTGTAAACTAAAGCTTGCCCAACACTCCCAAGCTGTTAAATACACAAGCTCTTCAAACTAGTGGGTTTTTTGGCACCAGTGTTTTTTGCAAATACACTTTAACTGAATAAAGGGTATATGAAAACAGCATGATGAAATTTAAACTCCAGTAAATAATGTTTTTCCCACCAGGAGTTTAATTTAAGAGAGACCATTTTAAATTACAAACTACTGCAGCATTCACAGCCAAGCAAACAACATAATTCGCAGACTTTGTGCACAGAGCACAGTGGAATCCCAAATATACATACAACAGAATTGACATTTTGGTATTATAAGGAACCTGTTAGCAAGTAATCATCCACATAAGAATCAAAACAGCATATTTCAAATAAATTAGGTTGCAGGGTGCTACCTCTACTGATATGAACTGAGAATGAAAAGCACAACCAGAAGTGAATTATGCAGGTAAATGCAAAAAAATGTTAATGAAGCCTTTGTCACACATTTCACCATCATGTGGATAGAAGGCCAATTAACCACAAAGCTTGTTTATCAAGGAATGCTTCTACATGGATGATGACCACATAGTCACCAAAATTTTTAGTGGCACAATTAGATGGTTAGAGATAGACATAAATGAATTAGTCAGTCAAACCACCTTAAGGACTTGAGTTAGAGATTGATACAGGGTTGCTCAATCTGCAAAGAGGCTTCCTCCCTTCAGAATTTGTCATTATGCATATTCGGTAAGCAACATACAAATTTTTTATAGTCAGGACTTTTTTTTTTTTTTTTTTTTAACATTCTTACATCCATAAAGCAGTCTGGTTTAGCACCATGAAACCAATTGTATACAGTTCAGAAGACAAGGAACATTTGTAACTAAACACCTGTGAACATTGCCTGAAAGAGCCCTTAAAAGTAGAAAAATGACATGGCTTTAAGATTTGATATGCTGGAGCCTCACATGGCTTGGAGGAAGATCTGGGTAACTGAATGGGAAGTTCAGGATGATATAAAATTCTCCCAGGGAGGTTCATCACAGTTGTTCCCTCAGGACAGTAGGCCCTGGTCCGCAAAGAATGAACAGAGTGGGGCCTGGTCCTAATCCCCACTTTGACTCAATACCTCCACTGGGCCTGGGTTTTCTTGTTGAGCCCCCATGCTGCCTGACAATGTGACTCCATTGACTTAAATCACCAGACTCTACTGCGAGCCACCACTGCTGCCAGTCCCCAGGGCACTCAACGGGGACTCAAAATCATGGAGAGGGCTCTTTGGTAAGGCCTTTCCTCTTCTTCCTGCATGGACACCCCTGGACCATTTGGTGTTTGGGAGAAGGTGGTTTACTACTGTGGAAGAGATGACCCTCCTTTCCTTGTATGAGAGAGAAGGCACCTGATACGCTCAGATCTTTGAGGTGCAGCGTGGCTCATCAAAAACTGTATTTAAAAAGGGTGGACCCCTTCACTGGTATTTGGTTTGACCCATCAGAGGCCTATCTCCTGAGACACTATACAGTCATCTAGTGACTGCTTTTCCAATGGAAGCTGCTGAGGCTGAGCCCTTAGGGGAGAAAAAAATCTAATCACAATGTTGGGTATTGACTACTTTTGAAACGCTGCCCTAGGTGTCCTATTTACTGGATGTTAAGTAAGTAGGAATGGATCCATATAACACCTTCCATCTCTTCAACTGAACAGTCCCCCCTCCCAAATATAAGAACGTTTCTAGTCTCTGTTTGTGTAACATATCAATCATAGCTCCTTATTTGCAACCCTGGGAGAGCCTCAGCACTTGAACGCACAATACTGACCATATATTCCTGCTCTCCTTAAAATTAACACCAGGCAATTCCATTTGGAATATGGATAATGTTGGTTTGGCTATAACCTTTATGAGAGCTTTGCAGCTTTTTAGACTTTTACTGCCAGCCTCAGCTTCCCTTTCACCATGACATTAATAACATGCTCATTGCATCTCTTCCCCCATTTTATTTGCATATGATAACTTCTTCAAGCTGAAAGCTACTCCTGTAATCACAATATTTCATCCACACTCATCCTATAATGTCCCATTTGCACTAAAGTAGAAATGTGGGAATGAGTTGCTTAGCAACCAAAGGCCTTTTCCCCTACACCTTCTCCCCATTAGAGGCTTTTGCCACAGCAAATAAAAGAATATTTTAATGTTGTAGAATTAAGTTTTATTAGATGCCAGTTTTCTAATAACGTTGAAGGGATCTGCAAAAAAGAACTCTGCACATGCCTTGCCAAATGGCTGTCTAAGCCTCCTAATGTTTGTATTTATGTAATACAATCCTATTTTATATGGCATTTTATAGTACTCTGAAATATTTTGCAATAAAAACAAATTCTAAACGCTAAGAATGGCCTTGCATAGCCACATATAGGAGTTGTCAGTCAGTATGCGTATCTTAAGGATTGGTTTCCTTTTCTTGCTTTAATTTCTAGTATTTGCATTATGTAATGGTACTATATTTTAACTGACTTTCCAATAAACCGTTTAAGGAAGGTGCACAAAAGTTACTGGGCTTGAAGAGGGAATTACTGGATGAGATTCAACAGCCTGTCTTATGGCAGAGCTGAAATTAGATGATCCCAACTTCTGGCCTTAAACTTTATAAATTGGAGTTGGGGCGGGGGGGAGAATTTTGGGTAGCAGAAATTAAAAAAAATAAGATGTTGGTAGCCATACTGCCTAAACTTCCACAAATCATTAGATATGCTGCAAGAAAACCATGTGATTGTGTAACCTTCAGGTGGACTAGAATTCATGTAATTGCCCTTCTCCAGTACGTAAAAAAATATTAGAATTAAACCTCAACTCCCACATAGAAGCAGCTGGCGACCCAGGGTTCAGTCTGTAAGGGACTCACAGCAAAGATTGTTCAGTTACCCTCCCCACAGTAAAATGATACCAAAGAACAGGGGTTACAGTATAATTTGGGGGACCCTGGAATGCTCCTGAGCCAATGGGCCCCCCCTCCCATGCCAGTGCCCCCCAGACCCCAACTCCTGCCCCTCATGCCAGTGCCCCACCCCCTGCCCCCAATACCCCCCAGCACGAGCTGGCCACCCCAACACTCACCGGCGGCACGGCTGGGGAGGTGGGAGTGGTAGGCTCCAGGTCCTGGCAGAGCCACATCTGGGGCCAATGCTGCAGGCCCGGGTTGGGGGCAGGGAGTGGAAGGGGAGGGTTTTGGGCGTGGCTCGAGCCCCCGGTAATGCCTGAGCCCCCTCCCCCAGCCCCCACGCCCTACCCTGTCCACCAGAATATGGCAGAACGCCACGCCCAGAGTTCAGGCCCCTACAAATAGAATATGGCACCCGAACGCTCCATTCCAGGGCCTGCTGTTTTTCAATGGTGGGCCCTGGAATGCAGTGTTCCAGCTCCACATTCTGTTTTTAGGGGCCCAGGAACGCTGAGCCCCTAAAAATAGTGACCCGCTCCTATGACTTACATTCCCCTCCATTTATTTTCCTCCCATCCTGTAAGTTCCTCCATCTTTAAAGCATCTGACAAAGTGGGATTTTCTCCCACAAAAGCCTATGCAATAAATAAATTTGTTTGTCTTTTAAGTGCCACAGGACTCCTTGTTTGCTTTTTAGGGAAAGAAAGAGGCTCTCCAGCCTATCATTCACCCCAGGCAGGAAATGTTGGTAGTGCATTTGTGGGGGATGAGATTCCCATTGCCTATCAGTCAGCCCTCAGTAGCACTGACCTGCCCACCGGCTCTCATTCTTGTACCATTGCTCTCTTTCCTTCTGTCACTCTCTCGCAAGGTTTCTGCCCCTCTTTCTGTCAGCTTATCTCTCTGCTTGTCAAGTGCAGTGCTCCTTTATACTGCTGATATCTGGGAACTCTCTTGACTCTTGCAACAGTAAGACAATATGTTCACACTGGGGCTGGTTGAAACATTTCTGGCTAGATATCTGATAATCAGAAAATGCAGTTTTCACTTCATTTTTTTCACATCAAAAAAAGATTTACTAGGATTGACTTTTTGGATGGGACACTAAATAAAGCGTATTGTGTTTTGCAGCAAATCCCAGAGCTTCTGTACTGACTTCTGGGAACTGCAGTTCTGCGTTTCTCATGCTCCTGTTTTCCCCAGTGCGCTATCCTTCTCAGCTGAGCTATCTGTCCCATAATGTGTGATTTCAACATTGCCGAATCAATATTTTTCAGAAGTTTTCATTTGAGAAGAATTTTAATATTTTGACTTTTTGTCCTGAATTGGAACCAAAACAAATGTTAGAATTGTTGGAATTTCCCTGGTTCAAGGGGAGACTACATTTTACAAGTTTCCCTTTGGGAGATAGCACCAGAAGAAAATGTAAGACCAGATGACAGCAGCCTTGGGGATTTCTAGCCAAATTTGAAAGAATATTAAACATACAAATAATAAACCAATCACATTCAGAGCACTAGGAAAAATAACAGGTTATTGTAAAGATCATAAAAATCCCTGAATATTGCAATACACCAACATATTCTGTTCTGTAGATGAAATTGCATCAGACATGTTTCAAGGATGCAATGGAAAAAGCTAGCCAAAAATTGAACCGCTCTAACATTAGAAGTTCAACAATCGAATTCCATCTAATACAGGCACACTTTAAAGAGAATCTTGAGGTAATGTGGTCCAAAAGCACCTAAGTGTCATCAGAACTTAGGTACCATTTTCAAAAGAGACTCAGACATTTCTGAAAATGGGACATAGTTGCTTTTGAAAATGTTACCCCTAGTATACACGGACAATATCAACAAAGAATATCAATTTGCAAACAGTACAGATCATAACAGGAAATCACTAAAGTGTCTCCATGAATATTCTGCCTAATTTTATTACTGACAGCTGTGATGAAGAAACTGACTGACAAAAATTTGCTGTATGTTCCCATTCTGCTAGAATTTTGAACTCTTTCATGATGAATTATGGATTTATGACATAAGATTAATGTCCCTGATTTAGAGTCAAGTATCTAGTGCTTCAAGTTTCATGGGTATAGGTTCTCACTCTGAGGATCAGTGCTATGTGAGAGAACCCAGGTCCAGTTACTTTTTCTGCTTTTTTATGGAACAAATATACAGTCCTGAAACTTGTTGAATCACTGACCACTATCTAATATTGTGCTTGTTTGTTCAGTAAGCCAAACAATTTTGTTCACTCGAGCAGCGGGTCTATGAAATACAGTGATTCAACTCAGCCAGCCAGTAAAAGAGGTACACTCTTCCCTTATGCCCAGCTTCTCTTTCTTTTATGCCTCACTTTGAGCGGCCATATGAACGGCTGGGACCTCTTAACCCTTTCCTAAAACTGCAGCACTTTTATCATGTCACTCTCTCTTAGTTAATCTTCAGACTCAGAGTCATTCTTTTGGCTGATTGAACCAGGCAGCTGCCCCTGGTAACTATTGCAGATAGCAGTCCTTAGAGGGCTCTGCAATGCTGATGTCTTGTGCACAGAATGGGCAGGAGTGGAACAAACAGCACATCATCATATAGTTAAAAGCTGCAGCATCCTGGGCATGTATGAGAGGACAGAGTTACAGTTGCACTGAAAACCTGATATTTCCCAACTTTTGAATTCTGGGATTTGCAATCTTAATGTGTGAATGTGAGATGTTAAAAGGCTGCATGCCTTGTAAGTGCTAGATTGTAATTGCCTTACAGCGAGTCTGGGGTAAGGTGCTGTTCAACATGAGTAAGAAAATCACACACAGTGCAGTCAGAAATGTGGTCTTGATAAAACTACTATAAAGCAGGTGCTTAGCTGGTTGGAAGACTGTACTCAAGGCACAATTCTCAATGGCTCACTGTCCAACCAAAAACATGTATCTAGAAGGGTCCCACAGGGATCAGTCTAGGTCTGGTATTACTCAACTTTTGTATTAACAACTTGGAAAAAGTAATGGAGAGTATGCATATATGTTTGCAGATGACACCAAGCTGGGGCTGGAGAAGGAGTTTCAAGCACTTTGGAAGACAATTTAAGAATTCAAAATGACCTTGACAAAACATAGAATTAGTCTGAGATGAACACGCTGGTATTTAATAAAGACATGTCTAAAGTGCTGCCCTCAGAAAGTAAAAGTCAATTGCACAACTATGAAATATGGTTACAGTGGTGGTAAGAGATGCTAATAATATACTTTGGAAATTTTATCTTTACAGGGAAGTTAAAGTACATGAAGACATACATGGATGATACACACTATCTTAAAGCCTACATCAAAGAGAAAAAGAGTTTATACACTCTGGAAAATGTGTTATATATTAAGAAAGCAAACAAATGCAAAACTGTCAAAAGTCACCAGTATTGGACAGAATTTTGTCATGCTGGCAGCAGAAGTAAGGAAAGATGAATTGTATTGGCAGGTAGTGGATGAGTTTTCTAGGTCTGATTATGTGCCATCAATACTCTATCACAGGGGTTGCTTTCAGAAGTACAGAAGCAAGCTAGACTTGGCACATGTCAGAGGTGTATTGTACTCAGAAAAGAAAACAGACAAACAATCTGATCAGGGAATATCATGCTCACTACTATAGCCACCACAGCAAGAACTTCTTCCAATGATTGGGCCTGTTGCAGTGTGTGTTTGAGGGGAGCTCCCCCCCCACACACACACAGAGGAAAGACAAGAATCTTCATAAAATAGAAGCATCTGAGAGAACAGCCAATTTAAGGGAGGCAGCATTTCAAGAAGGCATCGACACATTGCACAGTCTGTCGTCAGAAGATTTGATTGATGAGGATTGAGTTTATCACTCAGCATGCCTTTTTCTTGTCTTGAACAGAAACAATCTTAAACCAAAACCATCTAGTTGTACTGGAACACCACAGTTACTTTATGATGTTGTATTTTACAACCAGATTGAAGAGAAAGACAATGGTCTTATGTGCAACAAGAAAGCTTTTCTTCTAAGTTGCTAGAAAGATACAAAACTCTAATTCCCATCAGACATAGCAGCTACAAGCTATGTCAGTAGCAGGGAAGATTAGAAAGCCATTGTGGTTCTGCACTTTCACTCCATGCACAGCATGGACAAAGTAAGACTACCATTCTTCTCCGCTGTGCAGCAACATTAGCTGATGCTACACAAGTTGTTAGCAATGTGAAGCAGGAACACACATCATCCATATATTTTTGTGGATATTCTTTGGTTGAGTGAACCCAACACACAATTTTCAAATGAACAAGCAATTTTGTATATTTCTGCTTCAATCTAGGGGTCTGAAGTGCCAAAATAAAACCATCAGAAAGTCAGCCAAAGCTACGTTCATCGTTAGCACTGCAAAAACTTAAGTAGAATGGCTTTATGGTAGTGTGCTCATTCCAAAGGGGATTGTTCCAGCTCGTGCTCGTTGAGGAGACCTCTTCCATAAATGACATGATAATATAGACTTCAAAGTAGAGACCAGAGATGGACAGAATGCCTTCCATTCATGGGCTGGAATGGTATTGCAAAAGCAGCCTGTAGATAGTCCAGCATCACAAGAAAATATCACTGAACTATATTCAAGAAGAGTCAGTCACTTGCTCTTCTGGGATAATCAGTCTCTTAGAAGTATGCAACATTTGAAAAAGTCTAGAAACCTAATGATACTTTTACAAATAGATTATTAGATCTTGTTAAGATCCAAAGCGGTAGCCGTGTTAGTCTAGTTCAGAAAAAAAAAAGGGGGGGGGTCCTGTGGCACTTTTAGGTTATGTCTACACCTAAAACCTTAGTTCGGACTTGGTTAGTTGGAACTAAGTAGTGTGAAAGTTAGTTACAACTAAGCATGGTTTTTCAGTTTGAACTAACTTTTTAGTTCAAACTAAAAAAAAAAAAAAATGTTTAGTTTGAACTAACCACTACTTCAAACCTAATGTGTCTGAACTAGCATGTCTACATTGTGTTGGTTCAAACTAAATATGCAAATTAGTTCAAACGAAGCAGTTAGTTTGAACTAACCAGCCAAAGTAAAAAAAATATTTACCATATATCATCGCATATAAGCCGAGAATTTTGTGCCTGAAAATTGGCTTTGAAACAGGCACTTGGCTTTTACTCAGGAGAATATAGTAGACAGCCCCAGCCAGGAGTTTTCCTGACCATGCAGCAGGCCAGAGCCCCAGTGTTGCCAGGCGGCCATCTTGGGCAGTCGGCAGGGGCTGTGGCTGGAGGAAGGAAGGGACCTCGGCCTCTGAAGCGGCCAAATAAAGGGGTCCTGGGGGGGAGTCGGCCTGGACATTGATTCAGGGAGGCCAGGGAAGTGGCGGCAGGGACTGGAGGTTGGGGATGGAGTTGGGGAAAGTGATGAGATGGCCGGGAGGGTTTGAGGGAGGGTTCAGGGAGGCCAGGGAAGGGGCGGCAGGGCTTGGGCATTTGGGGGGGGGGTCGGGGAGTCCAGGGAAAGCAGCAGGAGGACCCAGGGTTTTTGGGGAGCCCAGGGAAGCAGTGACAGGGACCGAGGATTGGGGGAGGTGGTGCCTGGCAGGCTGGGAAGAGCGGCAGCAGGGGTTGGGGGTGACAGGGAAAGGGGTGGAAAGGATGTTGGGGAACAGGGGAGCAACAGCAGGGCACGGAGAAGGGAGTAGGGGGTCAGCAGTGAAGAGTCAGGGGGCAGCAAGAGGAGTAGGGGGACAGCAGTGAGGAAAGGGCAGAGCAGGGGGCAGCAGCAGGTAGCAGTGAGGGAAGGGTGGAGTAGAGGGTGGCAGTGAGGAGGGGGCAGTAGGAGGAGCAGAGAGCAGCAGTGAGAAAGGGGCAGAGCAGGGGGCAGCAGGGGTGACGGAAGTGAGGAAAGGGCAGAGCAGGAGGGCAGGAGTGAGGAATGGACAGCAGGGGGGCAAGGGAAAAGCAGCAGTAGAGATTTTGGGGTAGGGAAGCTGTCAGAAACTCCAGAGGAAGCCAGCAGCAGTGGGTGGGGGGTTAGGGTCCAAGGCCAAAAGGGGACATCAACTTACAGCTAGGTCACCAATTTTAGCCTCTTTTTTGGGATCAGAATTGGGGGGGGGTCGGCTTGTGCCTGGATCAGCTTATACCCGAGTATATACAATAGTTCAAACTAGGCAAAGACTAGTGTAGACAGTGTTAAAATTAGTTCAGATTAGGGCCCCTTAATTTGAACTAATTTGCTAGTGTAGACATAGCCTTAAAGACTAAGAAATTTATTTATTGCATGAGCTTTCATGGGAGAAAAATCCCGCTTCATCAGTTGCTTTGAAATAGGAGTTTCTCCCATGAAAGCTCATGCAATAAATAAATTTCTTAGTCTTTAAGGACTCCTTGTTTGTTTAGATTTTGTTTTACCATTTATTGTTGTGATGCTCTGAGGTCACAAATAAATACAGTTTTAACTCCTGAAATAACAGACAGAGTTAATGCACTAAGAAAAATGAACAGAAATAATTCAAAGTGGTCATTTCAATGTGTTGATGTTATGATTGATTATACTACTATATCAGCACCAGTTGGCAGCTCCACATTATAGTTCATCTTAAAGTAAACATAATAAGTGTTCCAATGATGTATGGTGTGTGCATTTGTAAAGAAGGTACATTAGGCCAACTAAACCAATGTTGTCCTCTGCTCATGTAGAAGGTTCCAACATGTTTTTATTCACACAAGCTGATGCTCAGTGTCCACATTGCTATTTATACCTCTTCTAGAGAGGTGGGAGGTGTTCACATGCTTATGTAACCATAAATTAGAGATATATCCTCTTATTCCTTTAGTGTCAAAAAATATTATCCCCTACACTCTGAGGTTCCAGTTGCACTATTTTATAAAGAATAGTAATTTAGGAGTGGATTTACAAAAATATTTAGATGCCTAACTCCCATTAATTTCAATGAATTAAACAAGATTATATTTTTGCTAAGGCAATATTCAATGAGAGCAAGCATGGTGTGACTGGAGCCTAAAATAATTGGTCAGGGTACTCCAAGGGACTCTAGCTAGAATGAAGTTAAACCACAAAAAATGAAGGGGAAGAAAACGATGGAGCCATCCCAAAGAGAACATTGGAAGCCCCACCATATGAATCATTTAGAACTGATTTGGAGAAAAGAACAGAATTAATATACAGCACAGGGAATAATCATGCAATTCTGAAAGGGTGGGTGAATACAAAATGGTCTGGGAAGTCTTTCCTCTCTCATTTCTATGCCAATGTGATGGAATGTCCATTTTTTAAGTAGCACAGTTATTACCCAAATATTGACAGTAGTGTCATTATGGGAACTCCAAAGGGTGTGTTCACACAGCACTCTTATTTTGAATCAACAGAGGTTGTTTCGAAATAAGAATTCTGCTGTTCACACGACGCACAGTTGTTTCGAAACAATGGGAACCCATTGTTTCGAAACAACAGCATTGTCTTGAAACAAGTTAAACCTAGTTTCTAGTCGAAACAACGTTGTTTCGCAACTGTTGTTTCAAAACCAGGCAGTGCGAACGTGTTGTTTCGGAACAAAGTGTTCTGAAACAACATTGGATCCTCAGCACCCTGGCCAGGAAACCTTCAGAACCTTGGCCAGGGTGCTGAGGGCTGTCCCTCAGCCCCAGAAAGGGGGTTACAGCCCCAGAAAGGGGGCTGCAGCCTCCGGTGGGGTGGGGTGGGGGTGAACGCCTGGCAGGTGGCTCAGCCCACAGCCTGGGCTGCCCCCCCCCGACTCTGCCAGTGGCGGACTGAGCCTGGCGCCCCTGACCCGCTGGCGGAGTCAGGGGGCAGGCTGGGCTGCGGGCTGATCCGCCCAGCAGTGGCTCACCTCCCCCCCGCTGGTGGCTGCAGCCCCCTTTCTGGGCTGCAGGGTGAGCCACAGCAGCGGCTCACCCCCCAGGGGGCTCCAGCCCCCTGTAGCAGGAAAGGAAATAGCATGTTCGCAGTGTGAACATGCTATTTCGTTTCCCACTTTTTTCCTTATTTCGAATTAACATTTTGTTAATTCAAAATAAGGTATTTTGAAATAAGGCATTATTTCGATAGAAGTTGTTTCGGAACAACTTTATCGAAATAACCCTCCGTGTGCGAACATAGCCAAACAGCAGTTATGATTAATGTCCCATTTCCATTCTAAACCATACCTTCTCACTTAAAACTTATAACAAACAAATTTCCCCTGAAACCAAAATATCCCTAAGTTAATGACTTCTCAGAAAAGATTTTTGTGGGTATATGAAGCAATTCTTCCACTGCAGGATTAAGGCTATATGAGGATACTTCAAGTCCTATTGAAAATGAGGTGACCATGTAGTCTAATTATTACTGTTTCACAATAAGCAATGCATGCTTAAAACCAAGAACTAGCAATTACTCTTCCTGCACAGCATCTGCTTCTCTAATGTTAATTTGTTCATTTCAGAATGATCTTTCTAAGAAACAACAAATAACCAAAAAAAAAAAAAAAAAAAGGGATAATTGTCCTTCCACAATTCAAAGTAGGCATGAGAAAAAGATGCCCCCAAAAAGTCAGAAACCAGCCAAAATTTGTTTGCTTTCTACTCTCTAGATGGCCACCAGAGTGGTTGACATCTTGTTTTGTCAATAAGTTTGTCCTCTGGGGTGGGAAATTTCCATGCATTTTTAGGAGTAACGTCTTATGACTTGGGTTCTGATTCTGCCAACACCTATGCAGGGGAGGCAGTCTGTGTAGTTGACTAGTCCCTACACACTAAATCACTCAGCATGGCTAATCATAGATAATTGAAGCAATGAAATCACTCTCATTGGCTTTAATGGGCTTTGGATAAAGTTCTCAGGGCCAAACCTTTGAGTACTCATCCCTTCAACTAGGGCTGGATTTCCAAAAGGGCTCAGCAAAGGGCTGCACTATCACATCTGTTCTTTCTTGCATGAGGAAGACCCGACATTTATTGATGGCTGTAAATTTCCACATGGTCTGAGTGGCTTCTGCGGGGAACAAGCCCTGAGATGGCCTATTAATGGACAAGTAGCAGCATGATCTCCAGCACTGCCCTCAGCAATCACTTCTTCAAAAAAGAGCTGTTACCGCTTCCTGCTAGGTAGCATAGAAGGTCACACACACCATATGATACTGGCAGACCAGGTCAGCCCAGACTACTGAGGCCAATTCACTTGTGCATGAGTACGCATCAAAGCGAGCCTTGAAGGTGTATCTGGTGTTTAGATTTCAGGAAACTCATGCATTGTTTGTTCTTCTCTGTTTGCTGCTGCATCTCAAGATATTTATATTGTGCATGCCTCTCTACCTACAAAACCCATGAAAGAAGCCTTGCCACATGCTAGGGAAGAGCTCTATCAGAAAAAGTGCTAATCTCAAAGGAAAGGCCATTTTGTGTGATGACTGGAGATAAGAAACTCAAAGGGAAAACACACATGGGTAGAAATACTATCAGAATAAGCTATGAATATGGACTCAAGGAAAAACCCTTCATCTCTAGTCTGTTTTGATTCTTATAGAGAAGTGTACCAGATACAAAGCAGAAATTTCCAGAAACAATGTGGATATCCTGAAAAGACTTTTGGGTAACTGGCAGAATATTATATCATTGCCATTGTTCAGAATTGCAAACTGTGACTCACCTTTTTGCATTTTATCTGCTTTAATCTCTCAATAATTCTCATGTCCTTGTCTTAGCTAATAAACCTTTAGCTAGTTTAAATATAAAATTGGCTGCCAGTATTGGCTTTGATGTGAGATGAAGGCTATGTCCTTATTTCAAAATAAGTTAATTCGAATTAAGGGAAAAGCTCAAAGCAAAATAGCATGTCCAAACACAGGACTTGCTATTTCACTTTAGGAGACGGGCACCATGGGAAGTGTGGCAACATGGCCCCCTCCCTGGTCCATGCCCCCACCAAATATAGGCTAAAAGGAAGGCACCCTGGGAAGGAGAAGGGCAAAAGTGTTATTTCAAAATAATGGTTATTTCAAAGAAACACGTCCAAACGGCATTATTTCAAAATAATCATTTCAAAATTACAGATGTTTCGATCTAAAGAAGGCTTAAGCTATTTCGAAATTAAGGCTTTTATTTTGAAATGATGGAGCCTGTTATTTTGAAATAAGAATACGTCGTGTGGAGCTAATCTCTTTTATTTGGAAATAACGAGTGTTATTTCGAAATAAAAGAGACATGTGGACATACCTGTAGAACACCAATGGATTTGAGGTAAGTGGCTTGTCAGTCTTGAGACTGAGAGCAAGCTGATGTGCTGTGGTTTTTGGTTTAAATGACCATAATCACAAAGTTCATTTTGTCTGGGTGGCAAAGTAGATTGGATAATCTAAGGGACTGGCTGTGTTTGTACAATATAGTGACCCACAAGTTCACATTTGTTACTGAATTGATGAAGTCTAATTACAGACACACCTTGAGGTATCTGACTTCTTTCTGACTGTCTGCCCTATGGTAGGAACTCTCAGTTGTGAATCACTCCAGACAGTGTGACACGCCTGAGGCAGCAGCAATGCCTTTCAGGAGGTAGTATAGCTTGGAAATCTTTCCTGTCAGTTTGTTTACTGTAGGTATTTTAAAGGGTTACAGAAAAGGGTAGATGGGCAGGAATTATGCCCACTCCTTCAGAACAATCTCCTGGAATTGGGGATTTATGTGAGCAAAGCTGAAATATACACTGGCAGATGTAAGAACTTGGAAATTGCAAAATATTATATATTAATAAGCTGAAACATTTGTTCCCAAAAGATCAAAATGGAATTTTGACCTTAATTGAATGAACAATTCAATTATTCCCTGTCTAAATAAAATTCTGTCAAAAAGCATATATTTGTGCAAAACGTTTTGGACAAAACTGCATTTGTTAACAGAAAAAATATTTCATCAAGAAATTTCTAACCAGTTTCTATGAAGGGTGCCAATGTAAAACAAGGCTGATGTTGACTTAGGGACTGATTCTTCCCCATTAAAAGTAACAGAATTTTCACCACTGATTTTGATGGGAGTATGAGAAGGGCCTTAATCTGCTATATCACAGGGTTGCTACTGAAATTCCATAAGATTTTCTTGCCTAGTTCCCTAAATTCCTTTAACCCCACCCATGATATGCCATGGTGGGGGAAGTAACAATTGATGGTGTATTTCTTTATTTTTAATCAGTTGGGAACAGCAAAAGTAATAAATCACAGAGACTGCTAAAAATCACACTATACCTGTAGCGGTAGCTATAGAGTATAACTAAATATATAGCTATTTTGATGCCTCTAGTTATTCATGTTATTAATATACTTGAAGTCAAGATATGTGTGTTTTTTCCAGTGGGAAGGTATAAATTATGCTTTGAGGAGGACTTGGATGAAAGCTGCCATCTGTTAACTGAAAAGAGGTTTAACCCCATGCCGTTACCTCACACCGAACAAACCTGCTAGTGGTTCTTCACCAGTCTCATCACACTAGTACATTCCACACTTTTAAATAAGTTTTTTTTAAAACAGCATTATTACAGAACATCTAAATAATATTATTAATGCTAAAAAAACCCTTCGGTGGCAGTGCTTCCTTATATTAGCAACAATGTGGAAAGAATGGTCATTTTTCAAACAAAGAAACCTATTCCTTTGCACATCATTTTTCCTGGAACTAAATTTATCATGGGCCAGAATGCAATTTGGTTGATTTCCTTTCTTTCATTTGCACACCGAGTTCTGTCAACTTTAGTTCTAGGGCTTGGCCCAAATTCCCTTAATATTACCTAGTAGAGGATCTAGTAATCAAGACATCTGGATTCCATTTCTGACTTTGCTGCTGCTATGCTGCATGACACTGAGCAACTCATTTTACATGTCTGTGCCCTCTCCCACTCATTGTCTATTTCTGTTTGATTCACAATTTTTCAGAGCAGGAACTATCTCACTAGATTCATGCACTCATACCTTGCAGAATGGGGCCCCAAGCTTAGCTGGAGTACGTGCTAATACAAATAGTAATGAGTTGAAGAGATGACTCTCTGTGATTTAATGTTGTCTGAGAATACCCTTCATGAAGAGCTTTGTGATATAGACCTGAGTGCTCTAAAATAATAGTCTGCTGCTGCTGACGCATAGACCACATTTTTTAAGAAACAATGGCAAAACAAATTGACACATTTTGATGTTGTTTTTGAGATTTGACCCCTTTTCTCCTACAAATAGTTTCAATGAAAAAGAAAATTTCAGTCTATATATTTACTGCATGCACAAGCACATGAGGCTGATGGCTAAAGAAATGAGAAATCATATTGTGAGGTCTATCAGGTGTATCTAAGCTTAAAGAAAAAAAGATGTCTGGTAACAAACTATTATTTAAAAGAATATTTCAAGGTTCTTGGCCAGATTCTGTCCTTTACCAAGGAGGAAATGCTCCCTGATCCTTAGTACTGCTATGCACTAACCCAGTCCCAATGATATTTAGAGTACTTGACTGATCTAAGATGCAACACTAAACATGAGTTCTTTCATGGATACTGCATCAGCGGAGAACAGATGCAAGAAAGCTTTTCTCCATCTCATTCTCTTCACATTGCAGACATGCCCATTCCATCCTCCCAACATGACTCACATCTGAGGGGCAAGAGCAATACGGAAGGACCCATAAATGTCACAATTGTGTCAGCAAAAACAACGAGAGTCCTGTGGCACCTTACAGACTAACAGATTTCTTCAAGCATAAGCTTTTGTGAGATCCAACCCACTTTGTCAGCTGTATGAAGTGGAAGCTACAGCTGAGAGGTAGATATACACATGCCAGGGTGGAGGAGGTCAAGTGTTAGCAAAGTCACTTCAGAGAGCAGATGGGGCCCATTCACACCAGTTGATCAAAGGGAGAAAATGTGTGCACAGAACAATCACTTTTTGTAACATGGTAACCATTTTAAGCCCCCATTCAGGCCCAGTCTGATTGCATCAAGCTTGCAAATTAGCTCCAACTCTGCAGTTTCACACTGAAGTTCATTTTTGAAGTTTCTTTGTTGAAGTACAGCAACTTTCAAGTCTGCTACTGAATGTCCATAGAGATTGAAGTGTTCTCCTCCTGGTTTATGGATTTTGCCATTTTTGATGCCCAATTTGTGTCCATTTATCCTTTTGCACAAGGACAGTCCGGTTTGACCAATATACATGGCAGAGGAGCATTGCTGGCACATGATGGCATATACCACATTCGTAGATATGCCGGTGAATGAGCCCCTGATGGTGTGGCTGATGTGGTTGTGACCTGTAATGGTATCACTGAAGTTGATATGTGAACAGAGTTGGCAATGGGGTTTATTGCAAGGATAGGTTCCTGGGTTGGTGTTTTTGTTGTATGGTGTTCAGTTGCTGGTGACTATTTGCTTCTGGTTGGGGGGCTGTCTGTAAGGAAGGATAGGCCTGCCTCCCGAGGCTTCAGCATGTGGGATTATCTTCTAGCATAGGTTGTAGATATTTGATGATGTGGTAGAGAAATTTAAGCTGGGAGCTGTAAGTGGTGACCAGAGGTGCTCTGGTGTTTTTTTTTTCATCAGGTCTGCCCTGTAGTAGGTGGCTCCTGGGTACCAGTCTGGCTCTGTCAAATCATTTTTTTTCACTTCCCCAGGTGGGTACTGTAGTTTTAGGAATGCCTGACAGAGATCTTGGAGGTGTGTGTCTCTGTCTGAGGGATAAGAGCAGATCCGGTTGCACCTTAAGGCTTGGCTGTAGATGATGGATCATGTAATGTACCCTGGGTGGAAGCTGGAGGCATATAGGTATGCCTTGCGGTCAATTAGTTTTCAGTATAGGGTGGTGTTAATACATCCATCCTTTATACATACGGTAGCGTCCAAGAAGTGGATTTCTTGTGTGGACTGGTCAAGGCTGAGGTTGATGGTGGGGTGGAAATTGTTGAAGTCCAGTGGAATTCTTCCAGGGCCTCTTTCTTGTGGGTTCAGATGATGAAAATGTCATCAGTGTAACCTGGGTAAAGGAGAGGCAATTGTGGATGAGATTTGAGGAAGCAATGTTCTAGATCAGCCATAAAGATGCTGGCATACCGTGGGGCCATGCTGGTACCAACAGCTGTGCCACTGACTTGAAGGTGTAGATAATTCCCAAATCTGAAGTAGTTGTGGGTCAGGATAAAGTCACCAAGTTCAGTTACCAGGTATGCCATGTCATCATCGAGGAAACTGTTTCTGATGGTTTGTGGTCCATCTTTGTGAGGAATGTTGGTGTAGAGGGCTTCTACATTCATAGTGGCTGGGATGGTGTTTTCTGGGAGACCACTGATTGATTGTAATTTTTTCAGGATGTCAATTGCATCACAGAGATAGCTGGGAGAGCTTGGTAGCATAGGGCCTGAGGAAAGAGTCCACATAGCTGCACAATCCTGCTTATGCAGCAGGGACTTGACTTCTAACAGAGAAGTTCCCTGCTGACCATTAAGAATCTAAGCAGTACAAAATGTACTTAATTCAGGAGAAACTGGCTGTTGTTTCATGGTACATCCCCTGGAAGGGGCAGCTCCACAGTTTCATGTGCTACCTTAAATTTTGTCATGCACCATGTTTAGCCATGCTACTTTGACGTTGTTTTGTGCCATTTTTGGTATGGAATCACCCAGGTGTTCGTCAAACAAAAGAAAACCGAAATGTCAACGGAAGAAGCTTCATGATCCATGATATAGAAGTTCTTCTTACTTTCAAGAAAAGGCAAATCATGCCTCTTTATTCAGTAGTCTAACCCCAAACTCTTTCTTCCCTGAAACGCGTCATGTCCATGTCATTCCTTTATTTACCTGTGCTCCTCTGACTAACTGTGGCATTGTCTCTAGTTCAAAACAGGGCATTTAGTGTACACAAGAACTATTTGAATGTAGTTTTCCAGTCCTGCCTTCCTGGGTAGGATTCTCAGAGGTCTATTGAAGGCACAGGGATAAAACATCTCTCCAAAGGGTCTGATCTGAAAATTATTGAAGTTAATGGAAATACTCAAATGGGCTTTGGATTAGGCACAGATGACACATGAACCCTTATTACAACCCTTGTGAGCTTTTCAGCTGTCATTACAACCCTTGTACAGTAACTGCCCCTGGCCCCTGAACATATATTTAGTCATGAAGATCTATGTTCACATGGTGACAGGAAGGGAGGGCAAAGATACAGGGGCTCAAGGGAGAAGGTTCTTCCCTTTGGCACATTATATGAAATCTGAGGCTATATAGAACCCTAGGTTTGGACCACCATCTTATGTTAGGTTTGGGAGAGAGAGGGCATAGCCAAGAAGTTCCCTAACAGAGGGACTTTTCTGCTTCCTGATGCAAGTTTCTGATCTGGAACTTATAACACAATGAGCAAATGAGTTATCTTACATCCTGTTTGAAGGCCGGTCCTGACATAGATGCAAAGTAGGCATTTCCCACACCACTGCCCCCCACGACCACTCTGCCCCCTGCCTCCTTCCCACTGTCTTCAGTGTGCAGTTGAAGACAGAGAGGAAAAGGGGGTCAGGAGAGTGGAGCCCAGCCTCTGGGCTGGCTCTCCCTGTCCCCAGGGCAGGGAACAGCCAGCACAGGGCTGGAGCTGGCCAGTCCAGAGACCAGGCTCTGCTCTCTCACCCCCACTGGGTTGACTGATCCACCCTGGGGGCAGGGAGGGCTGGCCCACAGGCGGGGCAGGAGAGCAGAGCCCAGCCCACAGACTGGCTTGCTCTGCCCGCAGCTCAGGGGAGGGATGGGAGTGCAGGGCCAGCCTCTGGGCTGGCCCTGCCTCCCTAGCATGAAGGGGGCTGCAGCAGGAGAAGGGCTCCCAAACAGGCTGATTGCCCAAGATGCCACATCCCTCCAGCAGGATGCCAAAATCATAGGTGCCTAGGGTTCCAGAAAACCTTGGGCTGGCCCTGTCCTCTTTAATGGTTAAGAGGTTAGTACAGCAGCAGATATTCATATTGAACAGAGGTTCACTATTTGGCGAATAGGTCTAAGAAATCTTTAAGGCAAAACCACTCATTAAGTAATGAGTACTTATTCACAACTGGAAAGCTCTTCAGAACAATGTTACACACGGTTGCTTCCATCTCAGCACAATACGGTGTCTCAACTTCTTTTGTTTAGGCCAACTATTTGTAACTTGTTTTATTTTCTTATGCAGATCTATTAGTTTCTTATATTTCTATCAATTCCCCACCCCATCAGTAGAGGTTTTGTGCTAACTGAGGCTGGTCTTTTCTATCTTTATGGTTACTTGATCTTTTGTTTTGCTCATAAATATGATGACTTTTCATTTTTTTGCACACCTGCAATTCTACTTGTGCTTACACTGTTAAATGTTATAAGAAGACAATCTTCTAAAAAATATCACAGCAGTCTTTTGATTTCTCTTTTTGCATAAGGGGGTATACTATTACATCTATTTATCATTAAATATCATTTCTTATTATATTTACAGCTATGCAGCTTCATAGAAAAAATAGTAGCGTAAAAGATCTTTCCCCTCAAAGGCATTATTCCTTAATACTATACTTCCTTGGTTTGTAATAATTTATTTTATCCCTTAATGCAAAGAGGTTTGAAAGTCTGAGTAGGATTCAGATACACAGTTACTAGAGAAGACTTATACAAGCTGCTCGCTAACAATAAAAGGTCTCTAAATCAAGAATGAAGTTTTTCAATTGCAGTGGAAATGGATTCTAAGATTTCATATCTTACTGCATATTTATTCATTCAAAGATTAATCTGGCAACTTCCAAGACTCAGTCTAACTAAAAGGAAAGGATCAGAACAGGAATTTTGAAATGGCTCCCTTTCAATTCTGGAGGATTCGCAGATGCAATCATTTTGCATGCAGGTTTGAAGAATATACTTCTTGAAAGTTTAGATGTTCAAATTGATTTTATCTCTTAAATTATACTCTTACAGGAGGGACTGTCTTGTGGACTCATGAGAGCTGGGTTTAATTCCAGGCTCTGCAATAAATATCCTACATGCATTTGAGCAAGTCACTTAACCTCCTTATGCCTCAGTTACAACCCACCAAATCTCTTAGGGTATGTCTACACTTACATTTTAAATAAAAAGAATGACAACTTGATTTGAAGTACTGCATGGCTATACTAGCTTTCCGTATTTCAAAATGAGGAGTGCCCTTATTTCAAAATAAGGAATGGTCATTTCAAAATAATAAAATCTGGTTTTATATTGAAACAAAGGTTATGTCAAAACCATTATAGCAAAATAATGCAGTGTAGCCGTGTTGTTTTGATTTAACCATTATTTCGATTTAACAGCTTTTGACCTTCTTCCTCCCAGGGTGTCCTCCTCTTTCTATATATTGGGTGTGGGAATGGCCCTTCTTGGAGGCCGTCTTGATACACCTCCCATGGTGCCCCTCACCTAAATCGAACTTGCAAGTCCTGCACATGGATATGCTAGTTCAATTTGGATTGCTAGTGTGGACATGTTAAATCGATTTAACTTAAATCAATTTAATAATTATTAGTTCAATGTAATTAGTTTGATTTAGGTTAAATCTATTTAACAATCTAAGAGTAGACATAGCCTTAAATTCTTTTGTAAGAGACAGTAGTACAAGTGCTCACTTTCACTGAAACAAAGTGGATGAAGCAGTATCTTTTATTGGACCAATATATGTTTTAGAGAGTGACAAACTTTTGAGCTTCCCCAGAACTCTTTTTCAGTATCACAATTAAATAGAATTCATAACAGATTGTTTAGCATAAATAATTACATATTTCAAGGGACAATTCAAAGTGAAGTGGCCCATTAAAGTGCCCCCAGTCATGGGATAATGGCAAATGGGGAGTGGTGGTAGGGGAGTTAATAGGTCGCTGACTGTTGTAATAAACCATAAATCCAATGTCTCTGTGCACTCCATTATTTTTGGTATCTAGTAGCACTATGACCATAAGTGCCAGGCTTGTCTTTTGAAAGTGTTGTAAAGGTTTCCTTTAAGGGCAGGATTGAGAGGTCAGATGTGGAGTGATGGTTTTGGGAAAAGTGTTCACATATGCTTGATAAATGGGTATGTCTTTTGTCATTTTTTCTGGGTAATCTTCTGGTTTCACCCACATAGAAGTTATTGTAACATTCAGAGCACTGTATGAGGTACATCACATGTTGTAATAGGCATATGTAAGACTAAAGGATCTTGAAAAGTGTGTCATGAACAGGAATATTTATCGTCATGCCAATCTAGATGTCTATGTGTTCTGCATCTGTTCTTCTAGCTGTGTCTGGTGCCACTTTGAGTTGATGTGTCCTGATCTGTGGAGACTGTCTGATAATGAAACTGGTGGGGTGTTTTTGCTTGAAGGGTATAAGAGGGGTGCCAGGAAAGATTTCTTTTAGGATTTCCAAAGGGGCAGCTGTGTTAGTCCATTCCAGGGGGGGGGGGAAGGAGTTGTGTGGCATTTAAAGACTAACATTTATTTCTGTTACTTTGATTCTGTAAGTTCCCCCATCTTCAAAGCTTCTGATAAAGTGGGATTTTCTCCCACGAAAGCTCATTCAAAAAATAAATCTGTTCGTCTTTAAATGCCACATGACTCCTTTCTTTTCTTTTAGGATGTTGTCCCCAACAGGTGTGAGGTGTGACTATTTGAGTATACCCTGTCTGGGTTCAAATGTGGGGTGGTAAGCGACAACTAGACATGTGTGTTTGAGGGAGTTTTATTTCTGTCTTGAGGCAGTTGTCTCAGTGTTAGTTACTGTATCTGCGAATGTAAGCACGGCTATCCATTGGTTTCTTTGTATATAGGTGTCCTGGGATTCTACTGTTGAAGATGTTTGTGTTGTTCAGGCAGTTGATGCTGGTGTGGATGTGTTTGGGATAGCTTAATGGTTGGATGGTGTTTTTCGAAGTTGTGATGGACATCTCTGAGGCAGTTAGGTAGTCTGTCCAGAAGATGAAAATATCATTGATGTAGGTCAGGTAGACTGCTGATTTTGTGACGCTTTGGCTCAGAAATTCTTCTTCAAGCTATCCCATGAAGAAGTTTCCATATTGAGGAGCCACCCTAGTACCTCTGGCTAGTCCAATGGATTAGGCAAACAGTTTTTCATGAAATGTAAAATTGTTAGAAATGGGGATGAAACAGATGAATCTGGGGATAAGCTTGTGTTGGATAGCTAAGGGTTGTCCATAGTCATGTAGATATTTCAAGGAAGCAGCAATGCTTCCAATGTACTGGATGCTGATGTATAGATGAACCCATGGTGGCAAGAATGGTACTCTGAACTGGGTTTTTTTTTAATATTGCTAATTTTTTGAAGAAAGGTGGTTGTGTCCTGGACACTTTATTAGAGTCCACATACTACATCCTGGGAAGATGGGTTACTTACTGTCCTCCTATTCTAAGCTTCTTCATGTCAATGTCATCACATAATTAGACTTGGCAGAATTCCTATTTTATTATAATTTCAATGGAAAATGTTGATGTTTATTTTTAAGCATTTGCATTTTTTCAATGTAAAATGTTGACAATTGCGGTAAATTATGAACAAAAGAGACAATAAGGGGTCAGATAATGTCAACAATTGTGACACAAAATATTAAAGCACAAGTTCTCAAGATCACCTGCCAACATATACAAAGTAAAGCTCCTCAAATCAAATTTGCAGAATTTCTTAAGCAAGCAAAATAAGAAAAATGTTCCCCGTAACTTTAGGTGTTCATCAATGGAAATTTATTTTGCTAATTTATGTGTGTATGATTAAATCAATATTTATTAACACTGATGACTAAAATTTTATTCCTTCTGATTGCAAGAAACAATATTCTGGGGTTAGGAATAGGAGGAATGGCTGATCAGTTTGTCTCCTATTATTACTAATATTTCACTCTCACTTAAAGACTTAAGTCACAGGTCAAACACAAGTTTTGCTTGGTCAACTGATCTGCAAACATTCCCACATTGTGATCCAGTATGACAACAAAATAAGGTTTCAGGATTCCCCTAGTATGAAGCCATAAATAAAGGGACCGTGATGACAACCCTCTGAAACCTGTTCACCGTAACTTTCCAATGAGTTGTGAGCTACCAAGATTGAGAGCCAGGGTGCTTGGGAATGTAGATATATATTAGTATGAGTTAAGTGAAACCTGGCTCCAAGTGGCAATAAAATCTTCAGACTGAGGTGTGAATAAACCCTTCACCTAAGATAACTGTAGAAAATACTTAAGGGGCAGTAACTAAACATGGCTAACTATTGTCTGACCAGATGCTAGCACCAACTGGATATGAGGGCTCTACTAGCATCATGACCAGGTCAGGCTGGGGACATGTGAGAAATCACACAGAAATGGAGACTGGACAGGAACAGAGAGAGTTGGGCAAATATCAAGAAATCCACAAGTATAAGAAGGCAGGTGATACAGACAAATTGACAACTGATGCACAAGGTGACATCTTGACAGTTATGGCTGGTGTAAGGAGAAGTAATGGCAGTGCTACACTATTATCAGATGATAATTAAAATAATTGTCTCCTGTGAATTTCAATCTCTGTCTGTTCCAGAAAAGAGGGAAAGGGAGCAGGAGATGAAATTTTGAAATGATCTCTTCCTATTAAGTCAATTTACAAGAAACCGAGAAACCCAGAAAAAAAGAATACATTTGGATTAATTCCTCCATGCATGCAAATATTTCCTCCTCCCTCAAACACCAAAATATATAATAAAGCAACGCAAGATGGATGAAAAGAATGTTGGCTTTCCTGGACAGAATGATAGAATATTTACTAGGCACAGCTTACAACAAAGAATTGATTTCTTAAACACAAGTTTATGAGGTTCAAAATTGCTCTTTTTTTTTGCTTAATATTTTTCTCCATACCCCCACTATATTCATTTTTTTTATGCCACTTGCATTGTAAACATGGTGAAATCAATTAAGTTTTCATATTATCTGTAGAATGTAGACTTGGGAATCAAACCAGGATCCAATTTTTATGAGTGCCATTCAGGTCAGGTTAACATTTTACCTGAGGGAAATCAGATCCAGCTGGTCTTTTAGCCTTGTCCATTTCTGTGCTCACCTAATCAGCCAAAAAAAAAAAAAAAAGAGAGAGAGATTCCTATACATTTATCTGAAATTCAGACTCTGAAGTATATTGCATACACTGCTGCTTAGCTTCTGTGACCCTGAGGCTGCAATTAAGTGTGTGAGAGCTAGCTCCTGAATGCACATGGAACCAGTTGCAGGACTGCAGCTGAAATGGAATTTCTGTCCCATCAGGAGGAAACTGAGAAATCTCAGCATACAGCAGATTTCACCATGTGTAAAAAAGGAATGGCCAGTTTATTGGAAGTACTCTTCCAGAACCATCTACACACACACACACACACACACACACCCCTAGTTCAAAATTGGGCTGGGCAGTGTACATACACATCAGCAGAGACAGCCCCTAGCACCAGTGGCTATATCTACACTGGGGGGAGGGGGCTTGAAGTTGACTTCACACGGTTGACTTTAAGTCACCCTTATTAAGTCAACTTCAGTGTATGTCTGTGTAGACAGGGACCAGACATACCCTGGGCACCCCTCCTCCTACCCCACCCAGCCCCTAGTCTGAATTGGGTACCCTGAGCCCAATGGGCTTCAGGGGCCAATCCAGACCAGGGCTGATCTGGGTCCTACCCTCCAAGCAGGAGTTGGGAGCTGGATCTGCTCCCAGCCCCTCTCTGCCGGACCAGCAAAGATGGGCTAGGAACGTGACCTGGCTCCCACCCCCTCTTTACTGGCAGCAGGGGCTTAAAACTGGCCCCTGCTGGTAGTGACAAGTGACCGGGGGCCAAATTTGTACCCCCATCAGTTATTGGGGCAGGAGGCTCCACAGCCTGCTCAATATCACAGGTATGAAATTCACCAGGCTGTCCAGTGGCTGGACTCTTGCAGCCTGGTCAATTTCACTTCTGTGAAACTGACCAGGCTGCAGAGCTGCCTGCCCTGATAAGTGACCAGGGGGCAAATTTGGCCCCAGTCACTTCTCATGGCTGGCAGGATCTGGCTCCTAGGTCCCACTGCCAGTAAAGAGGGGGCAGGAGCCAGGTCAGGGTGCTAGTGGCCGGGGGAGCGGGGAGCCAGCATCTCCCCTATGTGCACGGGGAGCTGGCATCACCCCTGGCTGCTTGGGAGCAATGCCAGCTCCCCGCTCCCCTAGCCATTCTGAAGCAGCCAGGAGTGATGTTGGGTCCACGCTCCCCTGGCTGCTTGCAAGTGGCCAGGGGTGATATCGGTCCCCACACTCCTGGCAGCTCCCAAGGAAGCCTTGTCCAACCACAGAGAAGGGCTAGGAGCCAGATGGGGCTCTCAGCATCTCTGTGTAGGCTGCCTGGGCTAGGAGCCTGCTGGGAGACCATCTGGCTCCCAGAGGCTTGCACTGCCCAGCCAGTAGCTAGGAGTTTGGTTAAGTTCACAGATTCTGAGTCTGTGAAATTGACCAGGAGCTGGTTGGTTTCACAGGCACGGAGCATGTGAAATTGACCAGACTCCTAGCTGCTGACGGGGCAGCACAAGCCTCTGGGAGCCAGATGGGCTCCCAACAGGCTCCTAGCCCAGGTAGCCTACAGAGAGGGGCTGAGAGCTGGCTGCCAGTTGCTGCCCCTGCACTGAGGGATTGGGAGTGAATCCGGCCCCAGCTCCTCACCAGAGGGCTGGAGCTGCATTGCACCCCCTGACAAGATCAGGCCCTAGCCTGATCACGCCTAGGGGTGAGGAAGGGGCGGGCCTGCCCTGTAAAGTTGGCTTAAAAGTTTAAGCCAACTTACAAGGCAGGAGTTATTAAGTCAATTTAGGCACTTGCTTAAGTCTACTTAATGATTTCTAAATATAGATGGGGCTTTATTTAAGTTGACTTAAGGCCTTTAAGTTGACCTAAAGCCCCAGCATAGACATACCCAGTGAGTTTATAGTCAAAAGAACAGACATTTCAGAAGTTTCAACAGCTTTCACTTTGTACCGATTTCCAGAAGTGGGTGCAGAACAACTCCGACAAATCACAGCCCTAATACTAATGTAAGGGCCCATGTTCAGGCTCCTGTCTTTGAATCTTGGCTAACATTTTTCATAAAGATTTCACAGAGGTGTTTTTTGTTTTTTGTTTTTTTTTTAAAGTGATGACTGTCATTTACATATCACCTCATTTACATATTCACATCATGCAGTTTGACTAGACATAATTCTTTCCTATTTTTGTCCTAACTTACAGTATAGCATGGTCATGTGTTGTCTGTCAGGTGTGCATGTTGGTGTGAGATCCCCTCTTGATGTCAACTCAGCTTCTGCTGCTAGCTGACGGCGTCCTTCTTAGTACTGCCCGTGAAGAACCACAGACTCGATTTGGTGGTGAAGGTGCTTGTTCACGGTCCTAGCGCCTCACAGGAGCTGTAAGTACACTAGGACATGTACGCTCATTACAATGGACCGGGTCAGTTAACAGCAAGAATTCCTGCTATCCCCTAGACTGAGCAAAGATGTCCCAGCTAGGACCATATTCTTAGACTCTGAAACAAACAAGTTTCAAAATTCATCTTTGATATTAGCTGTTGTTCCATAACTTGCCCTTAAATAAGGCATAACTCTTCATCCATCCTCCTTTCTCTCTTTTAAGGTCAGAGGCTCTGTTGTTTTTCATGGCTGTGTTCATGAACTAAGACATCTTGGGGAAAGCCAGTACTGCCTCCCTCTATCATACTGCTGTTCTTAGAGCATTTGGGCTGTCTCCCAGGGTTATGTTTCTACATTTCCCATGTATCAGGGGAGTTGTTCTTTAACAATACTGTAAAAATGCCAATTGATTATCAAAGGCATGCTTCTGTCAAGTTCTTGTACCACCCAGCAAACTTGTAAGCAGCCAAGCAGTTGCTGTTGCCTACAATCTGACGTTGGTGCAGGCCTCAGATTGTGCACCTAGGCCCATTATCCTAGGTCTCAGTCTCTGACTTTCTACTACACTGTGTCTTTTTAAAGAGCTCCTGCTGGCCCACCCAGAGTTGGATGGATTATCAAGGATGCAAGACCTCAGTCCTGTACACACAACAAGACTTGTTGTGCTGCTGTGGCAAGGTGGATTATATACAATCTTATCTACCTGAGAGGCTGAGAGACCAGAACTTCAGCTACAAGGCACAGAAAATGCCAGAACCACACCTTCCTTCCCAAAAGGTCTGATCAATGGAGGAGTGGCTTTAAACTCCTCCAGTCCCTCAACTAATAGTCTAAGAGCTAGTCTTCACTGATGGCAGCAAATTCACTACTGTCAGATTGATCTTGGTTCTGTGAAGAGCCACTCAGCCAGTCTGGAAGCTGATTGCTGAAGACCACCCCAGCAAGCAGATTGGTGCTGAGTTGAAGTGAGGACATTTCCCTTCAACTCAGTGCACTGAAGACACTGTGGTAAGTAGGTGGTAAGCAGTCCAAGGAAGATACGCCAGGTATTTTGAATCCTTTGCATATCTTCCTTTGACTACCACCAAAATTCCACCTCAGTGTAGACCTGTTTTGACAATCCCATGTTTGATTAAGCTGGTAGGAGATGAAGCAGGTTGTAAGAGGAAGCTCTTCCTACAAAGGCACCTGTAAAGCAACATGTATTCATGGTGGTTTTAAAAAATGGTATATCTTTTCAGTTTGAGTGGAAAGACATTTTCCCCCTAAAGAAAGAAAGTTCTCTTCCTTCCAAGGGAAGGGAGACACAGCTTGTGGTAGCATATATGGTAACTCTGTGTGCCTTTTTGAAAATCTTCCATCACCTGCAAGTAACAGCTGCTTCCCAACAAAAGATGTTAATTCTCCATTCTTTTTTATCCACATCAGTGCTGTGTAGAGAGGCCTTTGCCTTAGAGTGTTTGTCTACCCCTTACCTAGAGTTTCAGGTCTTTAAGTTCTGGAAATTATTCTCACTGTACTCCTGCTCACAGGTTATCGTTTGTCTGTTTACACGAAAGATGAGAATGTGACTTGAAAAGATAGATCAAGATTCGTCTCTTATTTTTCCCTTACACATTTCAATACAATAGAAAAAGTGACTCCATATTCTTTGGAAAAAGACTAGAAATGTCTGTGTTTTTCCTGGGTTTAACTGAGTGAAAAGGGCAGCAAGACCTCACCAGGGGCATAGTTCATTCAGAGAGAATTTGACTGACTTGAGAAGCACTTGTGTTCAAGTCTACCCCTTTGGATCATCCTCCAGCATCTTTGTCCCATTGCTGCTCCAGGTTCTTGACATCTGCTTTTGCTGCTGTCCTCTGAAGTGTCAGTTAACTGCTGTTTGCCACATGGCCTGAGCAAGCACTCATGTTCCTGGTTCATCTTTTCAGTAACATCAGCAAGCTAATGGAAAATCCACGCACCAACAATCTGCTTCTGCTTTATGACGTGTGTGTGTGCGTGTGTGCGTGCGTGTGTAGGTACAGAGTACCAGCACCTTTTTTGCCAGCCCCACTGCCCAGCTGGGGTCAAGGGCAGGGACAGTAGGTGAAAAGTGGGTACTGGAACCTTAAGAAAGAAAGAAAGAAAGAAACTGACAGTCACATGTTTGCAGTCTACACTTGGATAGAAAAAAGTTTACCCTTGGATAGATAAAAAGTCATTTGGAGCTGAAAAGCCAAAATGTTTTTAATTCTTCAGAAGACCCCATATTCCACTCATTTCCAGGTGTGCTGCATCACTTTGAAGTTGAGGGGGTGGATACCTGTCTGAGAAATTGAAAAGCACAAACAAATGAGCTAATGCAAAATGTCTTAGTCTTTGGAGGGAATTGGTCTACCCTTGGGTCATCCTCCAACAACTGGAGGCTAGTTACAGAAATTTCAGGATCATGACAAGAAAAAAAAATACAATAAATTATAGTAATAAACCACCTGAAATTTAATTATGTTTTTGTTGCTGCACTAAGCATCTCACCTGCAAATAGAGAAGGATTCTTTAAACATAAAAATGACTCAAAATAGTCAGCTTTCTCCCAGAAAAGCTGATGCAATAAATAAATCTGTTAGTCTTTAAGTACCACAAGTCTCCTTGGTTTTTTTGCTTTACTAGACTAATACGGCTGCCCCTTTGGAACTCAGCATTCTTTGTTTTCATTCTGAAATCTCCTCTGCAAATTCTGAAATCTCCACTGTTCCCCCCCACCCCGTCCCACCCCTCTAAGGAGCTGTTCTGCACTATAAAAAATGTAGGACTCTGCAGGCAATTTAACACCTATGTTAAAGTTCTTCTCTAATCAAAATGCATAAATTTGTGTAATAACTGATTGACATCCTGTATCATTGTGAGAACCACAAAAATTCTCAACCTTAGCAATGGATGAAATGTCTTTGCCCTTCTATTATAACATTGAATTCTATCCCTCAAATTAAATCAGACTGCACCACATCTCAGCAAAATTCCTTTACACATATGATATTAAACGCAGAAATTCAGCTCCCTCACTTCCTTTTTTATCTATCTTTTAACAGTTTAAAATTGCTCCCTTGTCTATTGGTTGTTCCACTGTGAATTCTTTTAACTGCTTCAAATAAAATATTTATTACTTTAGATATATTTTTATCCATCATGTCTTTTCTGTAAGCATTGCCATAGCTCAAATCAGCTAAGATTGAGTTACCTCAATTGATTATAACCCTAAGAATACTCCCCTCTCTCATTGATCATCTTGTTTTCCATGCAGTATCTGACTGCAACGAGCAGAGCCTATTGATCTTTGTTTAAGACCAGTATATTCTTTGCCCTACTTCCTCTTTATTTTTCTGGGTATGTTTATACTTTAATAATCAATTTGTACCATCTTTTCCAGCTCCCCAGTGTATGTTGGATCAGACAATGGACAAGATCTAAAAATGGCAGGAGCTGTTAGACACTGAACACTTATGAAAATCTGGCCACAATTTTAGTGTGTAAATGGGACCTGCAAAATGAACTTTTCTGAAAATCCAGACCTTCCAAAGTGCGGTGCAACTCACAATAATTTACAATAAATGCTGTTTTATTAAATATGACTCTAGTGGTCCCATTGATGGTTAATGGGATTTTCTCCCATGAAAGCTCATGCAATAAATAAATTTGTTAGTCTTAACTGGCACAGGACTCCTTGTTTGTTTTACTGAACTAAACTGACACACCTGCCTCTGGAACTGGCCCATCATGGTTGTCTAAATCCTTTTAAGATTTTCCTTTTCTACACAAAAGTCCTGACATGGGGTGGTTTTTAAGCACATGGCTAAGCTTGCGTATTATCCAGCATCTACGGAAGTCTACGGGAAGATTCCTATCAAATTGAATGGATAAGGCCCTTAGAATATATGAGTAGCCCCTCAACTTCATCATATGCTTGAAGTCAGGCAAATGTTTGGAAAACTCCCTGAATTGCAGCCAACAAAAGTACAATTTATAAAGATTTGAAGTCCCAAGGAGTTTCTAGTTCTTTCCTCCCTCTGCTTCATTTCCCTTCTGTACCACCCTGCATCTTACACTGGGCCAAATTCTGCCTTTATTTACATTCATGTGGTATTTTTGTAGCTCAGTGGAAAAGCCGCTGAAATCTATTGCTTTCACAGTGTATCATGATGCCTTGCGTATGCTTGCCACAGGGTTTGTTGTGTTTGCATAGAGCAGCACAGCTCTGCCTTCTCTCCACAGAGGGCAACAATATGGATGCTCTTCAATACCACTATCATAATTGTTGACACAGAATTGCAACCACTGTGATCCATGCTGTTGAGCTCTGAATATTCTGCTGCCCCGTCCAATAATCTTTTCTGAGTTTGTGTATTTACTGTGGTAACACATTTTCTAGGGTCCCTATAGAGAAGAGAGTAAGTGCTATTAAAGTGCCATTAAACAATCATTAGGAAGAGTGCCTATCAGGAAAGCAATCCAGTTACATCAGTGGACAAGAGAAACCAAAGCAATCTTTCCTGTTAGTATCTAACTAATTTTTCACATTCAAACACCAAAACAACTTGACTACACAACATGGGGACAATGTCAATAAGACTTTGTTAGGCTAAATAAAATACATGTTCCCCCTACAACCCATGAAGAAATAGTGCAAAGCACACCTGCCTCTTTTGCTTTGCATTTGTTTATTTTATTTCATTGCATACAACTCATCTATATACAACCCCCATTCTGTGAGTTGCCCATCTTCAAGCATCTGACAATGTGGGATTTTCTCCCACAAAAGCTCATGCGATAAATAAATTTGTTGGTTTTTAAAAGTGCACCACCAGACTCCTTGTTTGGTTAATTCATCCATTGCAACTATATTGGTGGTGATTACTCATTAAGAAAAATTGTCTTGAAGTGGCCAGAAGCAATGTACAGGAAGCCAGGACTCTGTTACTGTCTTTGCCACTGATCTTCTGTGTGACTTTGAGGGGGTCCCTTCATGTCTTGGTTTTTACCTTCAGCCCTTGGCCCATCTCGTAATCTTTTTGAGAAAGGGACTGTCTCTCACTCTGTGATTGTGCAGCAACCAGAAGTGGAGCCCTTTTGTTGTAGTCTTGCCTGTACTGTTGCATGATTTATATAGTTTAGGATAATATTTTGGTCTACTGTGGGGAAAACCAAATACTCAAACATAATTTGCCAATTTCAAAATAGATGACTCCTATTTTGATATGGTTTACTGTGGTTCTATTCCTTTCTTATTGGATTGTCCTCACAGATAATTAGTTTAGTGCTTAAACAATCAACTTTTTATTAATGCCCAGAGAAACACAAAGAGAGGCTTCTGAAAGCAAAGCACTCAATCCATTAATGTGAAAAGCCATTAAAAAGGAAACAGCTGCACTGTATTTTTAATAAGCAAAATGCAAAAGGCAATCTAAACACATTTGTTGCAGTTGAGCTATCCAGCAACACGTTTGCATTATTGTGTTTGGTTTCTGTGTTAGAAAGACAAAATGAAGAGTAAAATTATATTTTCTTCCAGAGCTTGATCCATGTTAGAGGGAAGAATGTCAGATTTTGCATAAACAGTAGACACAAGAAACAAAAGATAGGATCCAAATATAGGCATTTTTTGTTACACAGAAAAGGATGATGGCAAGCAATGAACCAGATTGGCTGACACACTCTGGTCCTGTTATATATGCTACAGTGTTCAAATTTCAGTATTTCAAATGTTCATTTCAGCTTGGGATCAAAATTTTCTCCAAAGCAGAAATTCAGATTTTATTAGCACTTCTACTTATACACCAAAAAGAGGCCCACAGCAACTCCCTTCGGGGCTTATGGAGTGAAGCTCATCATCACAGCTTGTAGCTCCGAAACTGCAGCCACAATCTGATGTTACCACTTACACTGAATAGTTCTTTGGGAGTACAGATGTTGATAGGAAGGCACTCCGTCGTTCAGAAGCTGTCTTCACTGTGATGACAGCAAATTTGCTGCTGTTGGATCAATCTTCCCGTCCACCGATAGGGTTTGTGAAGAGCTGCTCAGCCAATCAGGAAGCTGACCACTGAAGACCAGCCCGGTAAGCAGAGTAGCACTGAGTCGAAGGGAAAGCACTTCCCTTCAACTTGTCGTGCTGAAGACACTGAGGAAAGTAGGCAGTAAGTAGTTGAAGGGAGACATATAAGGTGTTTTATGTACTTTGTGTATATCCTTTTGCCTGCTGCTCAAATCCTGTTGTGGTATAGGCTGGCCCTCAGTGTTCACATAGGTTCTCTGCATTCATATTTGGGGTCATTCATTGGTTTCTACTTGGCCATGCTGCTACCAGTCTCCGCCACCACACCTCTCACTTGGTTTGAGGTCAGTGACTGGAAAGTATTGTTCTGAAGGAACCATTTTCTCCAAGTTAATCATACAATGATTCCCACATTTTCCTATCCTATCACCTTCCATGATGGTATTTTTGGGATAAGGGATTTTCAGAGACAAGTGTTTCTGGACTGCAGCCTCTTGTGTGGGGGAATGTGTCCATACAATGGATGTCTTGTACCACCTATCTGTTTTTGTGCTTCTGAGCACTTTTTAAAATCTAGCCCTTATTTGGGTGTTTAACTGGGAACTGAGATCTTTTGAAAAATCTTGCCTATGAGTAATTCTTTGACAGATTAGGGTCTTTGAGAGACTAATAAATGTATACCTCTAAGGAAAATGAAGGTCATTATGCTGCTGTAGTGACTGAGAGGTGAGAACCATAGGAAGGGGAAAGAAAAAGCCGATCTTTCTCAACTTATGTAGCAAAATGCTTTCGCTATGCTGTCATAGCAGTAGATCAGGAAGCTAAGAGAGGCAAAGGAAAAAGCACATACAGATCATAAAGCAACAAACGTACAATAAAGAACACAAAAACATTCACCCCATCCCCAGCAAGAGCTTGCAAGTTTCCTATCAAGAAAGTGCTATCTCACTAACAAGGCAAAAACAGTGATGACAATCCTTTCTGAAAAAGTAATCGGTGTGTAAAATAATGTAACACTGATCTATTTCAGTTTGTTTTTTATGGTCAAAAGCTGACAAAGCTGTCCATTATAAAAGCGTGTCTTCCATTCTTTTGTTATGAATAGGGCATAAACAAGGTGATAGGGCTTTTTTAGAAAAGTAAGGCCCTGATTTTATCAAAAAGATTTTGCAAAAATATCCTTCTCAGAAAACTTCCACTGAACTTTCCCAATCAAAAGCAGAAAGCCATGCATTCATCCTTTAGAGAAGTGACTAGTATATCCGAGACACTATTTTTCTACAGTAATTGCTGGCATGAAGTCAGTCCCCTACTGTTGGTGATCTGAATTTCAACTACTGTTTTCTGTTTGTAGAACAGAAACAGTTACAGCTATGATTTTTTGAAGTATATCCATTAAAATATAATAAACCAATGGTATTACTCAGATCTTTCCATTAGATATAGGCCTTGAGACAAATAATGGATTAAGGAAATGTTGATTAAAATTTTTAAATAGAAAAAAAGTTTCATGATACTTGGAATTACTATTCTTTTGCTGCAGACACTTGGACTACCAGGGTCACTCTGGTGTTCTAAAAACAACTGTGCAAGACAGGGCTTTGGAGACCAGGTTCAGATTGTAGCTTGCGACCTGAAGCCCACCTCACTCTCTAAGGTTCTGAGCCCCAGCTGTCATCCAAAACACTGTGTAGACACAGCCTGATAACCTTTCACGCCACAAACAGTCCCAATAAATTCAATGGGCTTACTGAAGGAATGAGGTGCAGGACTCTTCAGTGTGAATACAGGTATCAGGATATGGGTCCAAAGAAAGAGAGTAGTTATTTTAATGGCACCACACTGTTGTGCACAAGTTGGCCCAAGGTAAAGAAATCAATAAAATAACTGGGCAAGAAATATGAAGGCAGCCATGAAGGACAGCCGGTTCTGTAGTTACCTAGCTAGCTAATTTAAAAGACTGTGGTTCTATTTCCTGTGGTCACACACTTGCTTTGTAACCTTGGGTAAATCGCTTTGCCTCAATTCCCATGTGTAAAGTGGAAATAAAAGCACTACTCTGTCCAGCATAGGTGCTGTGAGGATAGGCATATTAGAGATTGTTAAGCTGACTGTGTGCAATTCCATCTGGAGACACTCATAGAAGAGGTCCTTATGGCTGGGCTCTCCTGTGGAATTATTGGGGATTACCTCAGCTACCCAGTCTACTTTTCAAGATCAACATACCCACTGGGTTCACAATTATGGTGCAACGGACATTTCTCTACCAAGGAATGCTTGTGATCTTCATTGTATCTAACAAAGGCCACAGAACTTCCCCCAAAGTAATTTCTAGAGCAGATCTTTTAGAAAAAAAAAAAAAAAAGACAATCAGTAGTCAGTGATGAAGAATACACCACAATCCACAGTAAATTGTGCCAGTGATTAATTATTTCATTGTTAAAATGTGTGCCTTATTTTCAGTCTGAATTTGCCTGACTTTAGCTTCCAGCCATTGGATCATGTTAGACCTTTCTCTGCTAGACTGAAGAGTTCATTATTAAATATTTATTTTCTTTATAGATATTTATACATTGAAATCTATCTTCTCTTTGTGAAATTAAATAGATTGAATTTTCTGAGTCTATCATTATAGGGCAGGTCTTCTAGTCCTTTAATCATTTCCATGACTCTTCTTTGACTCCTCTCCAATTTATCAACACCTATTTGTCTCCATAGCTGTGGAGCCCAAGAGCAGAGTGGTGCCTAAACTTCTTTTCTGTCAATATTTTCCACTAACTGATGTAAGTGACTTCCTACTTTAGCATGCTGGCTCTTGAGAATCCCATTGTAGGCCCCAACATTGCCCTTCCATTGAATATGAAGCCTATGTGCCTAACTTGGGGTTGTGGAATCCAGTAGGTGATGGGGCTTTAAGTTAGTCATTCTAGGCTGTGCCTAAATCCCCTTCATAATGACAATTCATTGGACAGGTCTAAACTACTGCTTAAGTTGCTTTAATTTAGGTTACTCAGGTGTGTAAAAAGACCCCCCCCCCATATGCTACATGTTACAAGGACCTAAGCACTTTTTATGCCAGAGCTATGTTAGTGGAAAATGGTCGGTTGTCCTGATCTAGTGCTTCCAGTATAGATCTGCCCTAAATGAAAGTGGATTACCCAGCCCTCAAATGGGGCAATTTCTCTTTATCATGCTTCTGGTTATGCCTTTATTGGACACATTACCTAGTAAAGTGTTACTGTTTTAAAAGAAAATAGTTTGTCATGTTATAAGGATGAACCATCCAAATGTACATGAAATGAAGACCAGAAGTATATTGAACTTTTCTCTGCATCATTACGGACAAGTTTGTATTTCAGCCGGTCACCAGCGGGATGGAGCGGGACTCCAACTTTGACAGCATTGCCTGAAATGTTCATGTCCCAACCACTGCAGTGTTGCAACCTTGACTTGATCAAAATAACAAATTAATCAAGTTATCTGTCATTCATAGCCCTGCCTGGGGCTTACAAAACTGAGTATGCCTATTACTCTTTCTTTGAATGTGGTGGATTAGTACAGTGTAATTCCTGGAAGATAGAGCATGAACAGCCGTCAAAATCACAAAATCCCTAGACGTAGCATCAGCTATTTACTGAAGTGTGCATGGTCAGTTGACCAGCTGTCCAGATTAGTGAAATCTACTGGGGAAAAATTCAGTAACAAATTTATTATGATTATATTGTACCGTTAGAGAGTTTTATAATCATGGTCTTAAATTAGAAAGTCAGCAATGTTATGCATCATGAAAACTGGAATCCCTCATAAAATTATTATTGAAAAAGTGTTGACATTTCCTGGGCTAAAGTACTAAATTGCACTAACTCAAAATGAGCTATATAACAATGTGTAAGCATTCAAAACAGCAATTTTACTCTTTTTTAAAACTGTGTGTGGCTATACTGTTTCCAAGTCATTGTTATATTTAAAGACAACACTAACTGCATTTTTATTGTTTCAATCAATTGTAAAGTGTTTTTTGTTATTATAAACAATATGCCAGCTGTATTTAGTGGCAATATTTTTATTAATTGTCCTTTAGGGAACTCATTTAATTGTGAAAGAACAGATGTTGTTCCACTAATGAAAACCACAGTGTCTCTTTTGAAGGAATAAATGATGTTTACTAACCCTGAGACATTATTTTTGTGATAACATTTATGCCATTATGACTTCTGCCAATACCAAAACAAACTTCACATAAATGCAATTTAAGTAAGAAATATCACTGCACACTGTTGAGAGTTAGAGTTTAAGTTGGGTGTGTTTCTTAATTAAAATTATACATGAGAAAAATATTTTGTAGTATAGAGCTTTCATAATGAAGCTGAGTAGCTTAGATTTTTTACATGCATTACAAAGGAAGCACTTAAATTAATTCATAGGAATAATGCTTGCAGTTGTGTGCAGTCACATATCCAATTTAAAGATTCCTACAGGGAAATATTTGTTTAACTTCTAAGAAATGGATGATAGGTGGAATTGATACAGATGCGTATATTAAAGTACTGTAATCATATTTTTATTCTGTTGCCTTCATTACCAACAAGAGAGTAGACTGAAATAAATAGTTAAAGTATAATATCTGTATGTGGCCATTGAAAGCTTCTATTTCAAGTCATTTTCTAAGTAAGCCAATGATTCTTTAGCTTTAAAAGAGATTGATTAGCTCATGGACCTATTTTTGGTCATGTGGATCATTCCCAATTACAGAAGCTAACTCTTTCTCTGCTGTTAACAAATCCCTTTGCATCTCTGTAGCAACAATATCAATTGAAAACAAGGAGGAAAATGTAATGTAGTTTTAAAAATGGTTATTTTCTGTGAAAGATTCTCCATGAAAATGGAAAAAATTCATTTAAGTTGAAGTTTCTCCCATATTAGTCAAATTTTAAAAAAGGGGAGAGTAAGAGAAAAATGAAACATTTAATTGAAATTAGATTCAAAGAGAATTTGTGTCAGGCCTTTTGGCAGGAAAAAAAGCTTGAATGATATGAACTTTGTTTTTTAAACAGGCATTTTTGTTGTTGGATCTTTTTTTCAAAGTTACCCTTCTAAAGCAATATATCAGTTGCAAATAAGAGATGGCTCAGCATCCACAATCCCAGTAGAAGTCCATGGGAGCTACAGGTGCTCATCACCTCTTAAAATTAAGGCTCTGTCTCACCACCCTCTTCTTTGCAGACCACCAGAGGTTCACAGACTACAGCTGGAGAAATGCTATTCTAATTTGCTGCCTACAACAACAGTAGTACACTTTGCCTACTCAGTGGTTACAATACATAAAGCTTATAAACTCCATTGATCTGAAAATGCAACAGGAGATGGAATGAAAACCCTTTTACTTAGTAAAAAAGAAGACACCAGGGATATGTCCACAAGTCCTTTTTATTTTGAAATGACACTGGTTATTTCGAAATAAAAAAGATTAGGTCCATACGACGTTTTCTTATTTTGAAAGGATGGAGCTTGTCATTTTGAAACAAGAGCCGTCATTTAGAAATGGCTTAAACCGCTTTCGTTTCGAAACGGCGGTTATTTTGAAACAGGTAGTTTTGAAATAACGCTGTTCGGAAATGATATTTCAAAACAACCATGGTTTTGAAATAATGGGTCTGAACTTCCTCCCAGGGTGCATGGCATTCCTGCAGGGAAACCCGCTGCTCCCCCTTGCTTGGCGCAGGGGCAGCAGCAGGTGCCCCAGCCAGCTTGACTGGCTGTTGCGGCAGGGGCGCCCCGCTCCCCCAGCCCCTGGCCACCTGGAAGCGGCCAGGGAAGGTGCAGGCTGGGGCTTCCTTGGCCGCTTGTGAGTGGCAAAGGGCTGGGGAGTGGGCAGCCCCCCCCCCACCGCTCACAAGCGACCAGGGGAGCCCCAGCCTGCACCTTGCCTGGCTGCTTCCAGGCGACCAGGGGCTGGGGGAGTGGGGTGCCCAGCTCACGTCCCCAGTCCTCCCCCACTGGGGCTGGGCAAATGCCTCCCCAGTGGGTAGGGACTGCGGGTGCTGGCTTTCCCCCCCTGCCCAGGCTTGGGGGGAGCTGTCGGCTCGGCGCAAGTGGTGGGTGCTGGCTTTGCCCCCCTCCCGGGGCTGGCAGCTCCCCCCGAGCCTGGGTGGGGGGCAAAGCCAGCTGCCACTGTCCCCACCGCCCAGGCAGCAAGTGGGGAGGCTGGGTGAGGGGGCAGACCTGGCTGTGGGAGCCCCTACCCTTGCCCCAGCCCCTTAGGCAGTGGCAGGCAGGGCACAGGTCGGGCTGCAGCAGCCCATGCCCATGCCCATGCCCCTGTCCCAGTTGGGGGGCAGCCACCCACCATGGGCAGGGGCAGAGCAGGCTCCCCGCCATGGGGCCATGGGTCGCCTAGCCCCCTGATACCCCCTTCCCCCCCCAGCCTCAAGGCAGGGGCAGGGGGCTAGGAGCCTGATGGGGCTGGGAGCCGCTTGCAGCAGACCACAAGCAGCTCCCAGCCGCAAGCAGCTCCCAGTCCCATGGGGATCCTAGCCCCTTGCCCCTGCCTTGAGGCTGGGGGGGGAAGGGGATAGGCGACCCATGCCCCCACTTAGGGCGGTGGGACAGAGGGGCATCAGGGGAAGCCAGGGGAAGAGGGGCCTCCCCATCTGTGTCCCCCCCCCAGTGTTTTTTCCACTGCCACTGGCTCTGGAGGGCCAGTGGCAGGGGATTGATTGGCAACATGGCCCTGCTGGGGGGCCATGTTGCCAAACCACCCATCATGCCCCTTTCCTAAATCAAAATGGCAGGTACTGTGTTTGGACATGCTATTTCTATTGGGGCTTTTACCTTATTTCGAATTCACATTTTCTTATTTTGATTTAACTTGTTTCGAAATAAGGGCTTTATTTTGAAATGGCTCATTTCCAAATAACTTATTTCAAAAGAACAAGCTGCATGTGAATATAGCCTAGGAAAACATGGTACCTGGCAGAAAGTTGTTGCTTACTTCAGAAACCAAAAACATCTGCAACTCCCCAGCCATGATGAATTGGGTGTACACATTGAAAACGTTCACTTTCTCAGGTTCCCGTGTACATTCTTTGCAAAAATGAAAAAAAAAACAAAAAACAAAAAACTCACAATCACAGCTGCTGGACCATTTATACCCAAACAAGACACATTGCCTTTATCATATTAAAAATAAACTGGCATTGTTCTTAAAGGATCAGCATGAGCAGTTGCACTCACTGCTTGAGCAACCCTATTGGAGCATTTCACTGGAGGGTTTTGTGACCTCTGTAGATTACGCCTGGGCAACCATACATACATTTGTCCCTCTCGCTTGTTACTGGAGTATTAAGACACCCTAATACAGATAGCTAATTTGCTGAATGACCACCACCTGTGCTTTGATTTCTGTAGGGTCTATGAACAGTGTATTGCTCACAGTTGCAAATTGCCACCCAGCTCTTTCTAAGCAAACATTTTTTTTAAGGTAAAATCATAACTGAGAAAACATAATGCCAAGATTTAGAAATGCACATTAAATATACTAGGAGTCATTCTAGTCTTATGGGATCCTACTAGTCCCCAAGTCTTCCAAACCTTCAGCAGGACCAAGGCTTCTGTGACACAAGCTCACGTCTATTTGCTGAATCCGAAGTATGTCTGGTGCCTGTTTAAACTCAGACCTCTTACATCAAAGGCCTTTCATTGTGGGATCCCCTGGAAAACTCAGTTGGAATAAGGCTATGAAGGATCTCCAGGGGCCTGGCACCTCTCCACACAGCTATTTAATATCAGTGACTCACCATAAATAGCTCCTCTCCCCACAACTGTTTTCAGTTCTTTGAGGAGCTGTGGTAATCCTATTCTCCCATGGATCAGATCACAATCATACATAAATCGTTCACAGTTTTAACACAATGAGAGAGCAGGGATTCTTGCCTTAGATGCCTCTGCAGGCCATTTACCTTTGAACACTATTCAGCCCTTTGGCTGAGAAGAACCTATTTCAGATCCATTACAGGGTCAAAAGTTCACACTGAGGCCCAAAGTATTTCAGCAAATCAGCCCTTTCTCCTGTACTCCCTTTATGATCTCTTCTCGGCAACTTTGGGATCTTCTCTCCAACTCTGGTACTAGGCACTGGCTCCTAAAATGTCTGCTGTCCTGCAGACTCTGTGGATCATGCTGCTTCACAGACGTTCTTCATTTCTCTGTGATTCCCTCCTGCAGAATAAACTCTAACACATTCGTGAAACCCAGGTGGCTATTAAGTTATCACCTGAAACTTCTTGGTACCACCCTCTCTACCTGAGAAGCAACCAATTAATTACAGAGCAAGTATAATAGATGTGACTCCTGGCTTGGGAGTCAGACCTACCCAATGTCAATGTTTTCAGATTTGGGGTTCAAGAGTTAGTGATACCACAGAGAGAACCGGGAATCTTCAGCACTGAAATGCCAGTTGTTACAGCCTGGGCAAGAAGGCCAGGCACTAGGGCTGTAATGCATTCATGCACTCTGGAAAAAGCACAGAGGAGGGCGTATAGTACACATTGATCACTGGACTATATGTGGTCTCTGTTAAGCAATTTCCCAAATCATCAGAGGAGCCAGAAATGAGCCTATATCTATCATGAAATGGTATTTTAAAATGGAAACCTAACCGCCCTTGCATGGGATGATAGTACTGACAAAAGCTGGGAGTGGACAACAGTATGAATTGCTGAAAATTGCTCTCTTCTAGCACTGTCTGCTCTCAGAGGAGAGGATACTGGGCTAGATGATCTGACCCAACAGGGCCATGCTTGTGTTTTAGAATTTGGGCTCCTGATTTCATTATCCTTCATCCATGTTGATTTACATCTAACTTCCAAAAAAAATAAGCACTATTGTCCAGATTCTCACTCACAAGTGACCTGTGCATAGGTGACTACAAACCAGAACTCTCCACCAAAATCCTGGGAGAAAATCCCACTAGTTTTGTCAGTGCCTTTATGAGTGAATATGAAAAGTGGACTCTAACTGAGATGGGGTCACCACAGGTCTACTTATCAACAACTACTGTGTAGCAGAAGATTTTTGAAGTAGTCCATGGGTAGCTGATCCAAGTGTCCTTCCTTGAAGATTCAGACTTACCCATGTACTACAGATAATATTTAGACAACTGTTCCAGTACTGTCAGAGAAGACTGGATTCTTAGCTCTTTTATAGCAGTTCATCCCTCCCATCTCCATGCAATCAAGCTCTGAGCACAGGCTAATTGTGCTTCTATTTGACAGACCACCTGCACTTCCCACTTGATAGGGGATTTGAAGGACATTTCAGGCAGTAAATCCTCTGTGAACTTATTATCGGATAAGTACAGTCTGGCCCATTACACATAAGGTCTTAGGGTGAACTTAGGAACAATAAATAGGCATTGCTGTTAAAAGCTAGGCCTATGGTTAATAGACCAGTTTCTGTTCAGCATGGGATCTCTGACAATGAGCGAGTTAGCAATGCTTGGGAAGTCATGTGGCTGGATGATAATGCAGACCTCATATCAGAGGAGCTGGGCCCTCCAGCTCTTTTGGTAGTTCAGTGTTCAAGACCAGAAAATAAGAGGCATAAAGTGACCATCTGTTTTCAATCCAATCTTGACTGCAGAGTCTTGCCCTTAGGAAAGCAACTTACTCTGAGCAGCTGGTCATTGCACACAAGGCAGAGCCAAGATATAGGATTCTCCCTGGATATATACCCTCTTACAAGAAAAATGATGCATTTTCACACAGAACAGCATTATCTTCTGGCACTTAGAGAAATGCCATTCTATTCAGTATTAATAGCTCAGATTTATTGTTTGCAATTTGACTCTACCCAAAGTTCTGCCGTACACTGATGCTCTGCATCCAAGGCATGTTTCTAGCTAGGTTAGTCAGTGCTGAATCAGATGTAAGGAAAGGGCCAAAATTAATTAGTCAACAACTGTATGTGAATGCATTTTAGGTGCTCTTTAGCTTTTGTTTGATCCATTAAAACACAGAGGGCACCGTTTTCAGAAACATGATGCAAACGTCTCACAGCTAAATGTTAGATTAGCATTCTGTCCCTCTATCTCCTTTACAATCAGAGGTGAGGAAGGCATAGTCCTCCTCACACAGGATTTCAGGAGCTCATTCTGAGCTAGCCATACATCACAAAAAAGCCCTGAGTCAAAGCTGACCCAGAAATCTCAACACCTTTGCCGGATCAGGACGAATGAATTCCTCCCCCTGCCCTCCGAGGACTGGTATTCCCAGAATTCTCTAGCACAGCAAGCTGGAAGAACTCCCTCTGTCTTGGTTAGCTGAGCCCATCCTGTAGCAGTAAAATGCCAAGCCCCATCCCTGAATGTCATTAGTACCCTGAGCAATATTACTTCACTCAATACCTGCTGGCTAGGTGAAAGTCCCACCCGATTAGTTACTGGCCAAGACATAGAGTTAGGTCAAACAGGACAGTGGAAAACTTGCATTCAGTAAGCACCATATCAATACAGAGGAACTAAACTGCTTTAGAGTACAGGCTGAAACTCCAGAGGTTAGTTTTCAGCCACTCCCAGGCTTGAATTCACCTGGCTCTTTCTAAAACCAACCTAGCTGCTTGATATATGACTCTCAAGAGGGTGCTTGCTGCACCCAGAACTCTTTTCTCCCTCCTTCTGGCTCCCACTACTGCATGAGAACCATGCTGCAATAATCTGGACTCCCCTCTGCACATTCCCTTCCCCAGTCTCCCTTAAAGAAACAGTTGGGCAGGTTTAATAGCCCCAAACTCACCCCCCCCCATGCTGGTTCCCCACATTCTTTAAGATCTTGCTCAGCTCCTTGGTCTCCATTTGGTCTTCCTGGACAGGGATCCAGTTCACCTTCAATTGAAAAAGACAATTCGTTAAGAATAGAGAGGATTTAACCCATGGCGAGCACCGCAAGTCTCCCCCCATGCCTAGTGTACCTGACCCAGAGATGTAGGGGTAACAGGAAGTTACCTGTCATCCCCTGGTCACACATCTGCTCCCTTCTAAACCAGTGTCAAAGGACCGTGGTTCAGTTACAAGAGAAGCAGCTGTGCTGTGAACCTCTTCCTCCCATGTTAGACCAGCAACTTTCTTAGCCACCAGGACACACTTGGGAAAGCTGACAGCAAATGCCTTGTGGCTAGCTTTCTCGTACACCTCCTGGCCTCCAGGACATGGAGACGACTTCCAGGAGCACAGCAGCGAGTTCAGACTTTCTGCTAAGTACTCCCGAAAAGCAAGGCTGATGGCAACAATTTTGCCACTGTCAGGGTAGACATACCCTTAGATATGCTCACCCAGGCCTTGCTCCAGGCCACATGCTACCCCAGCAGGACCATTAGTTCACCCTTTTTTGAGCCTCACCCATACACCACAGAGCAAACAGCACTTCAGTTAGCTTTCTACCTTCTGTCCCTACAGATCTGCCTGAAGCTCATCCAAGGACCACAGGCATGGGGGAAAAGGAGCTAAGATGCACATTCCCAGGCAGCTTTCTGGCAGGCATTCCCCTGGTCCCCTCCATGACATGCTGCCACCCAATGCAGCAATTGCTCTTGGTCATTTTAACCATCTACCCTTATGCTCCACGGGATGAGTTTGATTCAGCTGACAATAATGAAGCCCTGCCTGCCACTCCATGACAGCCCCCATTTCATGACTTCACCATTGCCTCCCTGCTGATACGTCCCACACTGGGATCATTCTCACCCACATCTAGGGCACACCCTGGAGGGACTGCTCAAACTCTATGGCTATGTCCACAGATGGGGATGTATTGCAATGGGATATTTTGAAACAAGTCATTTCGAAATAAAGCCCTTATTTCAAAACAAATTAATTCAAAATAACTAAAAACCAAATTGAAGGGGGGATTGAAATAGCATGTCCACACAGTGGACTTGCTATTTTGAATTAAGGGAAGGGCATGTGGCAACATGGCCCCTTGTGGGCCATGTTGCCACCAGCAGCGGGGGGGGGGGCCGACTGGTAAGGAGCCTGGGGGTGCCCCAAGCTGCTTGCCCTCTGGGCAGGTGGCTTGGGGAGCTGTGGCACCCCCAGGCTCTGCTGCCGCGGTGGGGGGTTCTGCAGCCCCAGCAGGGTGAGCCACTGAGGGGCAGCTCACCCCATTGCCTGCTTAAGGGGGCTGCAGCCCCCTGGGGCTGAGCTGCTGCCTGGGTGGTTCACCCCACCGCCGGGCTGCCCCCAAGCCCTGCCATGGAGTCCGGGGGCACCCAGCTCTTCCTCCTGCTGCAGGGGCCGGGGGAAGCCATGCCCTGGGAATCCCCGGACGCCCCACTCCTGCCCAGGGTGGGGCCGGGCAGGAGCAGGGCGCCCGGGGATTCCCAGGGTGGGGCTCCCCCTGGCCCTGCAGCAGGAGGAAGAGCAGGGCACCCCTGGACCCCACAGCGGGACTTGGGGGCAGCCCCGGCTGCAGGGTGAGCCGCTTGGGCAGTGGCTCACCCCGCTGGGGTTGCAGCCCCCTTAACCGGGCTGTGGGGTGAGCCACTGGGCAGCGGCTTACCCCCAGGGGGCTGCAGCCCCCCTTTGCTGGCTGCGGGAAAGCCCTCAGCACCCTGGCCAGGGTGCTGAGGGGGTGGCCCTTCCTCCCAGAGGAAGGTCAAATGTTGTTTCGGAACAGTTTGTTCTGAAACAACATGTCCCAGCGGCATTATTTTGAAACCACTGGTTTTGAAATAACCGCCATTTCAAAACGGATGGGGTTTAAGCCATTTCAAAACGATGGCTCTTGTTTCAAAACGACAGAGCTCGTTGTTTCAAAACAAGAGTACATAGTGTGGACATGCCGGTTCTTATTTCAGAACAACCTCTGTGTGGACATATACTATGTGTATTGAGTGCCCTCTGAGGTAGCACAGCAGCCTATGAATTTTTTCCAGGAGCTTCATCCCAATTCAGGGATACAAGAGAAGGAACAGACAGTAGGGCAAAATTGACCTCTGAGATTCTCTGCAAGTAACAAGAGATTTCCCCAGCTCCAGCTCTCAAGAACCTGGTGGATAGAGATTTTATCAATCCATTCCAGATTAAAATGGAGAGGGCTTGGCCAGCCCCTCATTTCTCTTTCCATTCCTTCTCTGACAGCAGAAGAGACTCAGGTTTACCCACTTATGCTTTCTTCTCTCTTCTTTGTCCTAGATTCTTTAGCTGAAATAACTTTTAAACTGACTCCCGCTGCACCCTGACCCAGGGGCTGGCTCTGTAGCAAGACAGCAAGTTGAGAAGTTGGATATAGATAGGCTACATTTCAGGCCCATTAAAAGACTGTTTTGATGTTTGTCTCAGCACCTCAGTGAGTCCAGGAAGGGTCTTTCCCATTGGCCCAATGTGGGCTTGATACACCTAATCAGCAAGACTTCCTGATGAGTCAAGCTATGACAATCTGGGTAGGGCAGGGCAAAAAAGCAGTCTGTATAAAAAGTTTCCAGAAATCATATCTGGAGATCTATAGCAGACACCCACCACAACATCCCCCTTGTTGCCCTCTCCTCTAAGCTTAACACACAGATTTTCAACTGGCTTGGTTCCACTTCCATAATGGAGCTCTGAGCAGTTATAGAGCTCCTTTACATATAGTGCTACTCCTCCCCCTCTTCTTCCCTGCCTGTCCTTCCTGAACAACTTATACCCATTCATGGCAGAGCTCCAGTCATGCAAACTACCCCACCATGTCTCTGTTATTCCAATTATATCATAGTTCCTTGTCTGCGCCAGTCCTACCAATTCTTCCTGCTTGTTTCCCAGGCTCCTTGCATTTGTGTATAGGCACCTCAGATACCCGGCTGATTGCCCTACTTTCCCATTTTGATTTTCAATTCTATTGTATCTACCTCCCTGCATTTTCTTTTGGTGTTGACCTCCCCCACCTGCCTCAGGCATTAGGGCTTCATTAGAGCATCTAAGAAGGTTATTTGATTCCCCCCGCATGTTCCAACTACCCTCTCTTCTATCCCTGTAGTTACAGTCCCGGCACCCCCCAAGTTCCATCCCATCCCCCTGGTCTCCCACATAGTCACTTACCTGTGGGCTTTGGTTCCCTTCCCCCGTCAGACCTAGTTTAAAGCCTTCCTCACTAGGTCAGCCAGTCTGCGTCCAAATACGCTCTTCCCCTTCCTCGAAAGAACTAAAAGCCGACATTTCAAAATAGCTCAAACCTTCTTTAAATCAAAATGGCTATTATTTCAAAATGGTTATTTCGAAATAACGCCGTTTGGACGTGTTATTTCAAAATAACCATTATTTTGAAATAAGACTTTTGCTCTTCTCCTTCCCAGGGTGCCTTCCTTTTAGCCTATATTGGGTGGGGGCATGGTCCAGGGAGGGGGCAATGTTGCCACACCTCCCATGGTACCCCTCTCCTAAAGCGAAATAGCAAGTTCTGTGTTTGGACATGCTATTTCACTTTGAGCTTTTCCCTTAATTTGAATTAACTTATTTTGAAATAATGATGTACGTGCGGACATAGCCGATGACTGCGTAACAAAGTGGCAGATTAATTCAATGTTAATAAATGCAAAGTAAAGCATGTTTGAAAACATAATCCCACCTATATATATAAAATGATGGTGTCTAATTTAGCTGTTACCACTTAAGAAAGGGATCTTAGGGTCACTGGCTTGTTGTCAAAAACATCCACTTAATGTGTAGTGGCAGTCCAATAAACTACTAGAATGTTGGGAATCATTACAAAAGGGATAGATAATAAGACAGAAAATATTGCAGTGCCTCTTTATAAATGCCTGATACTTCCACTCCTTGAATATGCATGAAGCATGCAGATCTGATCACCCTGTTTATTAAAAAAAAATGCATTGGAATTGTAAAAGATACAGAAAAGTGCAATAAAAATGACAAGGGGTACACAGAAAAAAGTTTCATATGAGTAGAGATTAATAAGACTAGAAATTTGCAGTTTGGATAAGAGATGATTAAGAGAAGACATGATAGAGGTCTATAAAATTATGACTGGTATGGAGAAAGTAAATAAGGAAATGCTGTTTTTGCATTCTTATAACACAGGGATTTAGAAGTCACCAAATGAAATTAATAGACAGCAGGTTTAAAAAGAATAAAAAGAGGCATTTCTTCACATGGCCTGTGGAACTCCTAGCCGTAAGATGTTGTGAAGTCCAGGACTATAACGAGGTTTAAAAGAGAACTAGAAAAGTTCACGGAGAAAAGGGCCATCAATAGATACTAGCCAGAACAGGCAATAATTGCTGTTTGCAAGAGGCTGGGAGAAGGTCTTTGTAGCATAAGTTTTATTTTTTTGAGTTTTGTTTTAAGACAACCCCCAGAACCAGAAGAAAGTAGTTTTCAGATCACTAAGTTTCTCCTGATTTCAACCACATGTGGAATTTAAGCTAGAGTTATTAAAAATAGTTTCTGTCTTGATTAATCCTTGGATGAAGCCCGAAGCAGGTGACAGGCTCCACATGGTTTGGTTTTTGTTATAAAGGCCCCGTTATTGCACTGAGAACACCTTAAGTGTATTCAGCAGCAGCTAGATTGCCTAGCTAATATATTATGCCATTTCTCGATAGAGGAAGGACATCTGCACAGTGCATCCAACACAGAGCAACAACAAAATCTAGGCTGAAAGGTAGATAAAGCACTTTGGCATTTCCAGTGACAGAGTCAGTAGGAGGGCTGTTGGTGCATGCAGTGAGCTCCTCTGACAGAAGTAGGTTCATATAGTTATATACTAGGAACTCCATTTCCCCCTCCGCCAACAAGCTCTTTGTGTACCAGTCTACAATATCTCTCTGTTGGAAGGTATTTCTGCAAACCTCTCTCTTCTTTCTCAAGCAAGGGGCTCTGTGGGTATGTCTACACACAGGTTTCAAATCAAAATAACACTGGTTATTTCAATTTAAAAATGGTTAGGTCCACACAACATTTCCTTATAGTGAAATGACGTGCTCTATCATTTTCCTATAAGAAAAGTCATATTGATATAATAAAACCTAGTTTTATACCAATATGACAGTTAAATTGAAACACTTATATCGATATGACACTATACAAATGTGTTATATTGATATAACAGTTATATTGATTTAAACCCTGGTTAGATCTTGGCACCCTGGAAGGAGGGGCCAGGATTCAGCATGCTGGCCAGGTGGGGGTTGGGGTAGAAGGGACCCCCCCATGCCCGGCTTCACCAGCAGCAACCGGACAGTGGGGGATGGGACCCTGTGTATCCAGAATCCAGCGCAGAAGCCGGGCAACGGGGAATGGATCTGTTTGTCCTGCTCCCCGAGCACTAGCTGGAGAGTGGGGCAGGGACCCCCTGCACACTTGTCTCCAGGCATACTTGCTGGGTGCGAGGGAAAGGGATCCCCATCCACCTGGCTTCCTCTGCATGGGCCAGGCTGCAGGGAAAGCTGGGTGGCGGGGAAGGGACCCCATATGCTGGGCTTCCCCCACCTTGGGGGAAAGGATCCTGTCTGCCCAGCACTCCCACTGCTATCCAGGAGGTGGGGAGAAGAGCCATCGAGTGCAGCTCCAGGCACTCCTGCTGGTGGCTTGGGAAGGGACCCCCAGGCTGTCTCCGGCTTGTCTAGCTGGGCTGCGGGGAATGGTCCCCCAGCTTCTGGTGCACTTGCCGGGCAGCTGGAGAGACGGGACTCCTACTCCCGACTTTTGGCGTGCTTCCCACCCCCCCAGGAGCTGGGGGACCATTCTCTGCAGCCCAGCTAGTGCGGTTCTAGCCAGCAAGGGTATCCTTTCCCCCAGCACCGGCCAGCGCTCCTGCAGCTGGGTGCGGGGGGCTCTTCTCCCCCCTTCCCAGCCGGTGTTCCAAAAGCTGGGCTCTGGGCTAGCGGCAGGGTAGCCAGTCTTGTGGGGCCTCTTCCCTGCTGCCTGGCTTGCTTGCTGGGAGTTGGCCATGTGTGGTGCCTTTCCCTGCATCCCAGCTAAGGCTGGGGAAGCCAGGCATGTGGGGATCCCTTCCCCGCCACCCAGCAAGTGTGGCTAAAACCCAGCATGCATAGGGTCTCTTCTCCCACTGCCCGGCTAGCCATTGGGAAGTCGAGCGCAGGGGTCCCTTCTCCCCCAGGCCTGGCTGAGCCTAAGGCTGCAGCCAGTCTGGGGTGATGTCTTCCACACCCCCTTCCCTAGGCTCAGGGAGCCCAGAGCTAATGGGGGATGCTTTTCCTCTTCCATTGGCTCTCCTGCGGAGAGCCAAGCAGGGGATTAGGTGGCAACATGGCCTTGCCAGGGGCCCATGTTCCCACACCTCCCACGGTGCCCATCTCATACATTGACTAGCAAGTCCTGTCCCTGGACATGCTAGTTTAATTTGGGGTTTCCAGTATGGACCTGTTAAATTGATTTAACTTGAATCAATGTAATGATTTTTATAATGATTCAATTAGATCGCTTCAAGTTAAATCGATTTAACTGACTGTGTGTGGGCATAGCCTAAGTGTCCTCATGGTCTCACTTATTCCATGACAGGGTCCTCCATTCCCCCCCACCCATCAGGGACTCAGGGGACTTTTTCTGTCCTCCAGTCAACCTCCATGGATTCAGTACCATGCCTTTCTAGGAACTTCACTGATTTCAGTGGCAGAAACTGCCCAGTGTTACTGATATTCCTTTGGTGGGCATATTGTTTCCAGACATATGGTGATCATAGTTTTCAGCTCTTCCCACAGCAGCCATATTCTTCTGGTGAGACAAACCAGTGTAGGTGGGATCTTCCAAACTTTGAGGGATGGCCAAAGTATGCTCTTTCACTTGGCAAAGTGGGTTGGAGCCCATGAGAGCTTATGCCCAAAGAAATTTATTGGTATTTAAGGTGCCACAGGACTCTTATTTTTGCTGCTCTCTTTGAATGTTGCTGGAGATTTTCCTATTCACTGTAGTGAGACAAAGGTGAGGCAATGCTAAGCATAGTCTCAGAAACCCGCCTGCCATTTATTACTTGCACTTTACAGAATGTGGAGCTTGATGCTGAATTTTTTTAGTCAGTTATCTCCTAAAAGCTCCAACTGAGATCACACCCACTGATCTAGGTACTGTACATGTGCATAGGAAGAGATGATCTATTAGCAAAGAGTTTACAGTCTAAAGAGATAAGCCCAGATGAGCACAATGATCTCTTCTGGTGTTAAAATCTTATAATTAAGCTCCTTCATTTGCAATTTTTATTATGTTTAAAATTTCCTGGGACGCTAACAGTGGCTATTGAAAAACTGTAAATACTGGGAGGGGAGAATCAGAAAGGCAAAGAAAAAAGAACAGTTAAATAAAAAGTACTGAAAGTAAAATCAATTTAATGCTGGGGTTTCTTTCATGAACTGTAAGAGTATGCATACATATATGTGCTTATGTCTTCCATTATATTGCCCTTACATTAACAGACAGCCTCTTATTTATGCTTAGAATAATTCATTAAAAAACAAATCTCCATAATATGATATATGTTGTATTTTCATGTGCTTGAGTGGTCCAAAAATGAAGCGGAGGAAAAAATTAGTAAACAAAACGACCTATACCCAGGCATTTTTCAGTAAGTACCAGTAAAAATTGAAAATTAAAGGGGTTACTTATAAATAGATGGAAAAGAAACTGAGGCACAGAGCAATTAAAGTGACTTTCCCAAGAAATGGTAGGTAAGAGACAAGAGAAAAGCCTAGTCTGACTGCATCCCAGTTGGTAGGTCTTATCAGAGGGGCCACTGTACCTCCCATGAACCCAGCTATCATATATCTATTGCATACATTTTTCTTCTTGGCATTGGGTGAGTGGATATATTGGTGTCTCAGAAGCCTCCTTCTGCATCAAACTTCACAATTAACTTTCCAGGAAGGAAAATGCACCTCCACATTGCAAGGCTAGTATTGAGTTCTTTTTCTATTAGCAATTCAAGGAAAATATTTAAAAAAAAGCACTTGAATGAGAAGCTGGAATTATTACTGCTGAGAGATCTGCAACAGGAGATGAGACTTTGTGTGTTGTATTGCAGGGCAAGAACTCTGAGAAACTTACCTCTTGCTTTTGCATGTATTATGCCATTGAAAGAGATATTTTGAGGAGTTTCTTTTAAAAACAGTGTGTATTTGACCGAAAATCTGACCTGCTAAGCTTTTGCTTTCTGGCATCCCCTGAATTATCTTAATAACATCCTCTGCCAAGGAGTTTCACAGGTTATGTGGAAAAAAATGTTTCCTTTTATTCCTTTTCACCTGCTGCCTATTGATTTAGGATCCTTTTGATAATAGTAGGATCTTTTTTTTGACACAGAATGTTTTGGTGTGCTATTTTGTGTGTAGAAGTGCTTGGAACACCTGGTATTATTTTGACCTATTATCCAAAAGGCACAAAACAGCTGTCTGGTTGGTTTGTGTCTATATAAAACAGAAAGGACTCGAGGTCAAAAAAATCAGTCATGCTTGACACTACTCAATACTAATGTCAACTCTGGGGGTCAGTACAGAAATCAGATCCATAGAATCTGGATGTCACAGGCTCATATACATACCTGATCACTTAGGCTATGTCTACACTTAGAAAGTTAGTATGAATTAACTCAATTTGAACTAATTAATTCAAACTGATAATGATTAGTTTGAATTAAGTTAATTTGAACTAACATGGCCCCACTAGGAAAACCAATTCCAACTAGCATGTCCATGGACAGGACTTGCTAGTTCAAATTAGGAGAGGGGCACAATGGGAGGTGTGGCAAGATGACCCCCCAGGAAGGGCCATTCCCCCACCCAATACATAGAAAGAGGAAGGCACCAAGGGAGGAAGCAGGTCAAAAAGTATTAATTCGAACTAATGGTTAGTTCAAATTAACACATCTACACAGGTTAATTTGAACTAATACATTCAAATTAACCTTTACTTTGAAGTTAAGCAAGGTTTTATAAATTCAAAGTAAGCTTTCATTGGCTGTTATTTCGAAATAACTTGTTTCGAAATAACAAAACTGTGTGGACCTGCTATTTCGCTTTAACGCCCCTGCTGCCCCCCAAGCTGGAGGAGCGGCTCCGGCGCGCGGCTGCAGCCACGGGGAGCCGGGTCCCGCCAGCCCCTCCGGCCCCGGGCTCAGCGGGGGCAGTGGTTGCGAGCCCCGCGGCTC
>ML681966.1:88822875-88920038 GCA_007922195.1 Podocnemis expansa
CATGCCATTCCTTATTTTGAAACAACCTCTGTTGTTTCGAAATAAGGAGTGTGTGTGGACATACCCATTGATTCTAACTAAGAAATTCCTTAGTTCCATTAATAAAAGCCAGTGTTGCCATGCATTAATTCAATTCAAATTAATCCTCATTAATTCAAATTAAATAGTAAGTGTATATGTACCCTTATATAACCTGCCAAGTGATAGGGTCAGATATCTCTATTTGGTCAACCCCAGATCTCATCAACTCTTTCCCCTTTTGAAGAGAACAATAAACAGGTCTGGAGAGAAATATGTAGGGAAGCAGTGTTGGCTGTTATTTAGAAGCTGGGAGACAATGGCTTCATTTATGTCTGTGGCACGTCTCTACTTCTTGATTGAAGCCAATCACCATGCCACTCTGTGTCTCAGTTTCCCCACTATTACAATGGGAACAATGGAACTGAAATGCCTGTGTATAATGAGTGTGTCTGTCTATCCCCATTTTAATGGACTTCACTGCTTTCTGGCTCTAGTCCTGATGGATTACACTTTAAAACTTTCTCAGAGTTATTCCAGAAAGCACAGTCTAGCACAACCTTTTTTGTTATAGAGTGTGGGAGAGTTAATTGTAAAGACAGGCTACAAAACCAAAAAGCAAAATAAACCCAGAAACCTATGTAAGTTTACTATTGGTGCTCTAAAAAGATCTTCATTCTCTCCTAGTCATTCAGATAGAATATGTAACAGTGTGTCTGATACAGGCAAAGAACAACAAGTTTATTTATCGCATGAACCATTGTGGGAGAAAATCTCACTTAGTCAGATACTTTGAAGATTTGATGTAGGCTTTAGGCAGAAGCTATTTTGACCACTCTGAGTTGCATTGTCATTTATAAATGGGTCCCAGCACATTATCCCCACATTCACAACATACAAATTAGAGTGTTATTTAAATACTCACCTGTGTCTTAGAGTTCACCTTTATTGCAAATCTGGAGCCCTCGTTCAGGGCTGTACATACTATTGTGATTTTATGAAACAGGTTTCTTGCTTTTCCTCCACCATTGCCTAGCAAAGAGCCATTCCACCTGTTATATCCCTGAGTCAGAATTAAAAAGACCAACCTGCTCTGAATGCCAGCTTGAGTCAGCAAAACAGCTCTGGAATTCTCTACATGGTGAAAGTCTCTGAAACCTACTTACTGTTGTATTTCTCCAAGGCAACATAAATACTCTGTTCTTTCACAAGCAGGCAAATTAATGGACACACCATGAGGACAAATTACATAACCTCATGAGCACCATGAGTATCAGCTACATCTGAAAGATGCTTGCCAGGACTCCTCAAAAGATCTCTTGATGTACAACCTTCTGGTCTTGTCCTATATCCTCCTGCACCCAAGATGGTTGGGACTGGGAAAATAACTGGGTTCCATTGCTCTTGACACTATTGTACCTCTACTGCTCTAGACTTCTAGGGTGGATCTGTGTCATTCCACCTTTTTACTATTGTTTCTTATTTCCATTTCAGTAGCTCCTAGATCAGGGGTCTCAAACTAAAATCACCACGGGGGCCGCATGAGGACTATTAGAGGGCCTCATGAGGATTAGTACTGAGGATTAGCCTGAGGGCTGCACCACTGAAACCTTTCCATACAATGATATTGGTAGGTTGCAGGAAATAGCTTTAGGGGCTGCATGCAGCCCATGGGCTGTGTGTTTGAGACCCTTATGCTAGACCCAGACCCAGCCAAAATCATGTCCCTTTTGCATTGGCTGCTGTACACACAAAGAGTAAGAGACAATCTTTGGCTCAAAAGCTATGTCTACACACACATCGTTATTTCGAAATAAGTATTTTGAAATGAGTTATTTCGAAATAAAGTCCTTATTTCGAAATAAGTTAATTTGAATTAAGGGAAAGCCTGCTATCCAAATGGCTCTTATTTCAAAATGATTATTTCAAAATAAGGCTGTTTGGACATGTTGTTTTGAAACAGTTGTTTTGAAACAATGGTGTTATTTCGAAACAACATGGCCAAATGGCCTTATTTCGAAATAACCATTTCAAAATAAAAGCCATTTCAAAACAATCGGGGTTTAACCTGTTTCGAAATGACAGTTCTTATTTCGAAAGGATGGAAATAAGAAAAAGTCATGTGGACCAAATATCTTTTATTTCGAAATAACCAGTGTTATTTCAAAATAAAAGTGCTGTGTAGACATACCCTTTTAAAGACTTCACTCTCTAAATCAGACAAAAGTAGCAATATTAGCTGAAACAAAGATCAAAGTCCAGATCCTCAAAAGCTATTTAGATGCCTAACTCCAAATGAAATCATTCACCAAAATGCATATGAGGATCTGGACCTAAGTGATTTTGTCCTAGGTCAGATGGGAACTATGATCTTCCAAGTTCCAAGCCAGTGCCTTAACCAAACTGTTACTTTCCCCTTATTTTATGCAAGATATTGGTAGCAGGAAAAGGGGAACAGCTGGCACAGCTGGAAGGAAGAACACCGTATCAGCATGATAGGGCTACATACCCTCTAACAATTGGCCAGAGAACACTGAGTAAATTCACAAAGGACAGCAAACAGCCATCAGGTTGCAGTGTGTCCAATCACTACCAACTGAAGTGGGAGAGGTATACATTTTCTAAAGGAGCATATTTCAGTATGGCCTCCCTTAATGGTCACAGACATTCAGTTCAAACAGACTTTCATTTTGAAGATCAAGGATTGTTTAAACATAAACTCCAAATTTGATCAGTATCCCACTGAGTACCACCTATGATATGTGAATTTGAAATGCCTCAGCAATTATAAATTGCTTTACACGTGCTTAGAACATGATCCCATACAAAATCATGACCTTGTTAAAATATGGACCGCTCCAATAATTTTAAATCACTTTGCACCATGTGCAGTAATTAAAACCATTGCTGTGTTTCAAGTTTAATAAATACTTCATTTCACTCACTCCTCAGTAAACACCAGTCGCTTTCTGTACACTGAGTTGCACACCTCTTAAACTGACAATAGTCACTAACAAAAAAGAAGAAATTCAAGTTCAGAAGAGTTTATCCCCCCCTCCTCCTTGCAAATACAACAATAATAAGGCAGGCATCTGTGAAGTACCTATTTGCTGAATTTATGGGATGGGAAAATATCATTCTTACTGTTTCATCTGTAGAGGGTTTAGACAATAGTTATTCTTTTACGAGTGGGGGAACGGAGGTGAAGCACTAAATTTATGCATACATGCATGTCATATATCTACTCCCACGAGAAGCGATTCTGAAATACTTAAGGGGTACATATAAAACTTTATCTCAGCTTACAGTTACAAAATGAGTTGCTACATTAACTCTAAAAGTACTGATCTTGTAAACCTCTTTTCTTATCTAATGTTTAGTTGTGGTGCCTCCTACAGGCTCATGTCCTTTGGATTCCTCCCTGCTTCTGAAGCAGTGATAGCTTTCATAAACAAACAAAACCAGCAAAGGCAAACACTGACTTTGTCTTTATACAGTATTGTAAAGTCCTTTATATCTACATGAAGTTTAAACAAAAATTCATGCCAGTCATAACCTGTACTCATTTGCAGTCAATTTATTCTCTCCTGTTTCTTAACATCACTCAGTCTTCAAGAATTTCTTATTGCTTTGTCTATAAGTATTAGTATCATGTACACATTTCTTATCCACAGTTAAGCAGACATTGGGAAATTCTGTACAATGAGACATTAAGAAGCTATCAGTGCCATATGCTACATAGCAGCCTCCTCAGCTGATTGCTTTAAAGGTATCTTTAAAAAACTGACTGCATCACGTAATCCACTATTTACACTAATCTGAAATTCTAATACTTTCACAAAGGAATTCATATTTGAAGGGGACTTTGTGCATGTAATTAAAAGTGAAGAAATGCAAGATGGAGAGTATTTCTGTGACTCTAACTCCATATCCTGTCTTGACTTAATAAGTGGAGGAAGATCCAGCACCTACTCTAGTGAAAAAACATCATATTTACCACATTACACGACCAGCTGTGACTGTTCTGAAAGATAAAGAAGGGGAGAAGGAAAAGGCTTTGGTGGAAAGAAAATCCCGTTTCCAAGAGACTGGAAAGCAAAACATGCCACTGGAGATTCACACAGAGTGATTGTGCCAGACAATTTTGACAAATATTTTTAATGCTTCCTAGAGCCTTTTCTGGGTAATATTAATTTCCATGATTAAAGACAGCAGCCCTTCATGCCAAAGCCTAAATAATGGCTGCATTCTGATGTACAAGCTCTCTCTTCCTGCCATCAGACCACTGAAAATTTTAAATCAAATTAAAGAAAAATAACTTATCATCCCGAGGTGAGATCTGTGTTTTTTCAACTAGATCTGTCCCTGAGTTTCAGCTACAAGTGAAGATGTTCACATTATTATTTGCAGACTGTCAGTTAGAGCTTGTCAACATTTTCCAGAGGAACATTTTTCCATCAGAAAAAGCCAGTTGGTCAAAATGAAAACTTCCTGTGAGAATGATTTGATTTCAACAAAATTAAAAAAAAATGGAACAATTTTTTGATAATTTTCTAAATGTTCCATTTTGCCATTGTTTGAGCACTTCAGCTATGTCCACACGCAAAGTTTTATTTCAGAATAAGTCATTTTGAAATTACTTATTTTGAAATAAAAACCTTATTTCAAAATGACTTATTTTGAATTTAAAAAAAAAATAATTCAAAATAAGGCAGGCCCCTCCAATCGAAATAGCATGCCCTGTGTGAGGACATGCTATTTTGATTCCTGGAGAGGGGCACCCTGGGAGGTGTGGCAACATGTTCCCCTGGCCATGTTGCCACCCAATCCCCTGCCTAGCTCTCACCTGGAGAGCCAGGCAGTGGAAAAAGCACTGGGGGGGGCAGGTCCCCCAGCCAGCTAGCTGGGCAAGGTAGCTTGCCAGCAGTCGGGGAGGCTGCGGCTCCCTCGCACCTTTGCTCCGCTACCGCCGCCGCAGCAAGGCAAGGGGCAGCCAGAGGGGACCATGGCTCCCCAACCCGTTTCCCCCGCTACTGCGGCAGTGTGGCAAATGGGCAGGGGAGCTAGAAGTCTCCAGCCAAGCCCGGCTCTGCCCCACTGCTGGGGTTCCGGGAGGCTGTGGGCGGGCAGGAGCCGCAACCCCTGGCTCTGCCCCATCGCCCGGGCTCCTGTGGACATGCCCTTCAATTTTTCAAGTCCAAATGATTTTATGTTTATTTTGTTTGAAGTTAAAAGCACAACAGCATTTCATTTTTATCAAAATTTGACATTCTGATTGACTCCAAATATTTTTTTAAAATAAATTCATTTAGCTGAAATTTTCTTTTGATTTTGTTTTTGTGGGTTTGTTTTTGTGCCAGTTTGAAATGAAAACAAAATTTGGAAATCTTGAGTACTTTTCATGGAACAGAGGTTCTGGTTCCTACAAAGCTCTACTTTCAGTTGCGATAAAAGAAGGTGCTGACATTTTTCTCCCTTTCTGTAATGTACCCAGACTGGAGCCAGGCAAAATGCGTATCTTCTACCTAAGTGCTTTGTGGAAGGCCTTTCAAAGATCATCAGTGTCACAGTGATATGAGCTAGGTATGGGCGAGGGACCCTTCTTTGCAGCATTCTGGTGGGAATCTAGTAGCTGGAGGTAGGAAGTACACAGTGCACCTAGAGGAGTGCTTCTAACACACAAGTTCCGTGGTCCTAGTTGCAAAACATACAGCGAATTTCATTCCCTAAAGTTTCTTAAACTCTCCAGTCAATAGAAAACACTCTAGGATGTCCTGCCAAATCCACTTGCAAATGGGTCTTAATGGTGGCCTCTATCTATAAGTTTTAGGAAAGCCAGCCAGAATCCATGAGTAGAACACTTATGGCCAATAAGCCACTATTTGGTTATTGAGTGGAAAATTTCTTCCTCTACCACCAAGTAAAGAAGGGATTAAAGAGCTCCTCTGGTCACAATTAGTCTCAACAAGTTGCACCTCTGTGGCTGTTCAAGTCTGGAGATGGGCAGGTCCGTAAAGGGGAGGAGTACAGGGTGGCATTCTGAAAGAGCAGGACTGGAAGGTAGAGGTCTGTGTGACTGTTAGGTCTGTAGTTAGTTGTAGATCTAACAACAGAAACATTGAAGTAGGAACATATCCACGCAACAAACCACTCTGTCAACTTTGCCCATATAGCTGCACAAAAGACACTATTAGAGGACCTAATAAAACTAGCTATTCCATCAAGGGCTCATTCACTTGCTCATCTGCTAATGTAATTTATGCTATCATGTGCCAGAAATGCCTCCCCCTGCCTTATATATTTGACGAGTAGGATGGTCTCTGTGCAAAGGAATAAATGGGCACAAATCTGACATCAGAAATCACAACATTCAAAAACCAGTAGCTGAGCTTTTCAATCTTCCTGATCACTCCATTGGTGATTTGCTAATAGCTGTGCTCAGACAAATGAATAACAACTCAATGCTTCAAAGAGAAACTGCAGAATTGGAATTCAGATTGCATCAGGGCTAAATAAGAACTTTGGAATTTTTCTCATTACAACAGGTCATTTGACTTCATCTTTCTTTATATGCTGCTCCCCAGTGCTTGAATTTTAACAGCTGCTTTGATTTGTTGTTACAGTGAGACCTGATCCTATGACTTACACTTCCCTGCATTTATTTCCCTCCCATTCTATAAGGTCCCACATCTTCAAAGCATCTGATGAAGTGGGATTTTCTCCCATGAAAGTTCATGAGATAAATACATTTGTTAGTCTTTAAAAGTGCCACTAGACTCCTTGTTTGTTTTGGTGGACTGGACTAACACTGCTATTCCTTTGGAACTGATCTACAGTGACAGAGAAGTTCAACATAATGCTGCTTACCTCACCCTTCTGCAGCCTATGTCTCCTCTGCCAGAGCAATAAATTCAAAAGAAAATGGAGCTGCAATTTGACCTGCTAACACCACCCCTGCAAGTGCTGTAGCACTGAGATAATAATTCAAATTCAGTTTTGTGTAACCAGAGAGAAGTGCTGATGTTGCTTTTCTGGTTTTTCCAGTCTATTTCACCATAACAACATAGCTCCTCCCCTACTTGAAGCCTCAGGAAGTTTTCAGTTAATTCCTCTCTATGCATGCCGCACTGTGCCTCTCTGTTGTGTCCAAGGCATAGAAACATCAAGTAAATATTTTGCTGCTTTTTTTTTTCTTTTGGGGGAGGAGGGAACTAAGCAGAGAATTACTGCCTCTCCATAAGCACCTATTACCCACAGTCAATGAATTTAAGGAAGTAATATGAGTAGTGAGAACCCGAGATCCTGAGCCAGCAATTTGCTGTGATCCTTCTCCTTCATTAGCTGTAATTTGACAGTCTAAAATCAATCTCATCCCCTACTGCAGAGAAGACATAAATGGGCTTATTTTTCTTTTGATGCTTAATGGATTGTCCAGCCCGCATTCTCATGTCTAAAAGATAAGACAAAAAAGTATGAAAGACACTAATATTTGAAATGTCTCATCTATGAAATACAAAATGGACTATCAAGAGAACCTTGTCAGGATGTACAGAAGACACCCCCCCAAGGCTCTGTGAGGACAAAAATACAAGCAAGAATCAGCTTTTGGAACTTGCATTTAGAGCCTGTAAGAAACACCAGACAGGACTTATGATCTGCAGTCAAATGCTTTACCACCAAACTACGCTCTTCTAGAAAGGAAAAACCTACATATTACACATCAAGTTTTAAAGAAAAAAAGCTCAGTAATTCCAGGTGATATTTCCAAAATACAAATCTCAAAAGCTTTTATCATCAGCCCCTATATGTACGCACTTTCAAAATGGATGAGGCTAAAACTGGCTTGCCAAGGTAAAGGAGAAGGATAACAGATTATCAGCAGTTTCTTCTCTTTGACCATTTTTGTGAGACCAAAGCCTGACAACCCTCATTGATTCAGGCCTTGTGTGGAAGAGAGGCAGGGATAAGTGCCTTGACATTCCTTCCAACAGATATCACCAATAGATTTTCTAGTGATGGAAGTTTACACTGTCTGAAGAATCAAGAACCAAGACCATGAAACTGGTACAATGAGAAGATGGACAACATTGCAAGTTAATAAATATGGATGTGGTGTTCTTTGTAGGAAGATAAGAAGGGGATACTCAAATTTGAACTCTACTACTGAACTGTATTGCTAAAAATGTTCTCTTCCTTCTTGTCACATTAAATTTCCTAGATATTCTCTAGCATGTAAATCAATTCAATAAAGAATTTGGGTCTCTGTACTACTTGAAGCATAACAGATTATGAGTTATATTGGATTAGTAGGAAAAAATGAATTATACTAGATTAGTAGGACAAACTAAGAGAAAACTCTTTGTTTAACTTCTCACATCACATTTTCTTCTTGCTTGTAGACACCCAGGGATGCATAAGAGCACTTGTGGTGGGAATACCCCTATAACTGTCTTTTCAAGTATAGCCTGAATAGTTGTCTTAGGTGAGAGTCAGGCAGCCCAGCTGTCTGCTCAATGGACTATACAGGGGTTCTTCATCCTGTGAAATCTAAGAGTTCACCATGCATTGGTGTTTCCAAAATGAACATTCTCAGAATTTTCAGTTTGTTGGATTTTTTTTTTTTTGAAAGGCTTTGTTCTCATTTGGAGTAGAAACATATTTTGAAATAGCAAAATTTGTGTGAACCAGAAAGCCTATGTTTTAGCTCCATCTTGGTATAAGCAACTGAAAACACTTTCTTCAAACAGCAACAGGAAACCCTAGCGGCAGATGGTGCTTCTAGTACTGGCCTACCTGTAACAAAAACTTTCAGTAACCTAAATATGTATAAATTAAATCCCTTATTATTTAAAAACTTACCCCTCCTCTTCTCCCACCATATCCTCTGATATTCACTGAGTCAGGTTAGATTGTTTCTGCTATAATGTGAGATTACATTCTCTAAACATTTCCAACTTGTTCAATCCTTTAATTATAATCAGTAGGAATATTCTTTATTATATTACAATTGTTATCTTAACATTTTGGCACATGGAACTTTTTATGAAGGAATTGCTAGTATTTTAGGATTGGATTTTCAAGATCTTTCACCATTCACGAAAGGAATTTGCTGAGGTCTTAGATGAGATTCTGTGGAAAATAATGGGAGTTTTTGTTGATTTATCTCTTGTGAAAATGTGTCCACCTAACTGAGGGAGCAAAGAGGGTGCTGTGACATACTTAGTCCTTTCAATCCTTCAAACCTTAGTTTGCTGTTCCAAGTTTATGCATATAAAAATAGGCCGGTGACCCCGGTCTAGCAGATTATCTCAAATCTGTCAAGTCACACTGTTTATAAGCATGAGACAGAGCAGCTTCTAGATGCATGCCAATGAACTATCAAATTAACCGTAGCTGTCTGCACCTGTGAGCGGTTTGTGTAGATCAAACATCAAAATAATGTATCAAATGCTTCAAAATAGGATATTGTCATATAGTTGGAGCAATTAGTTGCAAATGGTTAGTTTCAATGAGGATTGTTAGAGAGAAGAGTTAACAGGAGACACATTGTAAACTATTCATCCAAGAAGGCATGATATGAATATCCTCATGAGGCAAGAGAGCTATTTATTTATTTATTGCAAAGGTTTTTCAGCCCCATCAGCAGAATGGATAAAACTGATCAAAAGAAATACACATTTAAGAAAAGAGTAAAAATGATTTACTGCACTTACTGTCATATCATCACTTAACAAAGCAAAGATCTATTCTCACTAGGTGTAAAACCCAAATTGTTTGAAGTTATAAACTCATGGCACCATGATTTCACTGGCAAAAGCCATGTCTTAAAGAAAGAATACATTTCTTACTAAACACTGAAAAAAGAAAGCACTCAGCAACCTTTGATACCTGTGTATCCAGCACCAATTTTGATGACATTTTCAGTCATCAACATTCAGGAAAAAGAAAGGGAATGCAAAGTTTGTTTGTTTGTTTGTTTGTTTGTTTGTTTGTTATATCTTCTTTTCTGGCCATTGGTATTGAATGATATTAGAAACATTACAATGGCATTCTTTAAAGACTCAGATGTCGATTGCCTCAGTTTTTCAAGCATTGTATTCAAAATCTAAGCGGATGGAGGTAAGCAAATGTGTTGGATGAGCTAAACTTGCACTTTCAAAACACATTTTAACATAAAGTGTAAAGTTTGACCAGAGAGATAGCTGAAAGACTGTCTATGATGGCTGAAAGAATATTTTAGTCTCCATGCACTTTAATGCCTGGAAACATCTTGGAACAAATTATGAAATCATCAGTTTGTAAGCTCCTAAGCGTATGCATACACTGGAGGATTAAGTCAACCTTATCAGGCTTAAATACATTTAAGCAATGCCAGGGCCACATTTGGAATTCATTAAGTTGACTTAATAATTCTCACCCTTAAAGTCAACTTGAAGGGTTAAGTCATCTTTATTAAGTTAACTTGACAAAATATGGCCATTAAAGTTGATTTAATAAAGTCAATTTAAGTCAGGAGATCCACTTAAAGTCGACTTTATTAAGTTGACTTTAAATGGGTCCCCTGGCTTAAATTGACGTTATAAAGTCGACTTAAACAAATGGGAACTCTCTAAGTTGATTTAATAAAGTTGACTTTAAGTTGACATAATTAAGTTGACTTACCTGAACTCTCTAGTGTAGACATAGCCTTAGAGAATAATAAGGTTATAAGTGATAGCCAGTATGGATTAGTTCAGAACAAATCACGACAAAACAGACTAATTTACTTTTTTGATAGGATTACTGGTCTAATGGATAGGTTGAAGTTGTACAGAAGACATTGTGATTTTAATAACGCTTTTAACACAGTCCTACATCTCTCATAAGCAAACTAGGGATGTGTGGTCTACATGAAATTACATAAAATGGCTGCAATTTTTTTTTAAATATTGTATTTAGCATAGTTATCAATGACTTTCTATCAGATTGGAATGGTATAACTAGTGAGGTTCCACAGGCTCAGTACTGGAACAAATGCTAGTCAATATTTTCATTAGTAACTTGCATAATGGAGTCAAGAGTATCCTCATAAAATTTGCATGTAGCACCAAGCTGTGAGCAGTTGCAAGTACTTTGGAGCACAGGATTAGAATTCAAACTGATTGATTAATTGGAGAATTAATCTGAAATCAACAAGGTAAAATTCAATAAACATAAATACAAAGTACTTGATTTAGAAAGGTAAAATCAAATGCTCTGTTTCAAAATTGTGACTAACTGGCTAAGTGGTAGTTTTGACAAAAAGGACCAGGGGCTAACAGTGGGTCACAAATTTATATGATTCAGTAATGTGATGAAGTTGTGCAAAAGTGTAATATTATTCTGGGGTTTTCTGGCACTGATAGCTAGGTAGCTCAGGTCACAACCTCAAAGAAGTGTTAATTGTATCAATTTATTTGTATGTGGACATCAAAGAGATCTTAAAGGGGATGGAAAACACAGACTCATTCACTGGTGTTGATAAGACATTGAAGAAATTGTTGATTATATTGTTTTCATCTGCCTATATCCTGTACTTAATTAACCTTAAGATCAAAGTTGTGTTAGGATAAGAATTTACTTGAAACTAACAAATGGTACTTGTATTATCTTAGCTTATGTATCCCCATTATAATGAATGTCTAGCTATTGCATCATGTAAATCAATGTTACTGATTTACTTTGTATGCCTGGGAAATAGAAGTTTAACTTCAAAGAGTGGGTCCTTGTGCCTGCCAAACTGTTTTCAGCTTGCCTTCCTGTGAGTCAGATCTCTAAAATAGATCCTGGGAATGAGTCTTCAACTCTGATTCATCTGAATGCTGTCAGGAGGCATTCCAGATAACAGAATGAGATCACCCCCAACCCAGCAAAGATTTTAGGAGACTGGGACACTATTACACCTCTTCTATCATTTAGACTACAAACTCTAATCCAAGTGTAATTTATTTTATCTGTTTTAACTTTTTAATTCCTCTTGTCTTTCTTTTAGCTAATAAAGCCATAGTTGTAGTTTACTAAAGTAATTAGCTACAGATTTTTTTGTAAGATCCTGAGCATCTGGTCACATTGGGTGCATTCTTCGTGGTTAGAAGAACCTGGTGTGGTGAATTTTGGTTTTAATAACCTTTTGTCATAAAGTCCAGTTTGGGTGATAAACATAAGCTAAAAAGTATAAGAGGATTTCCCGTGACTCCATGTTAAAACTGGCACTGTACTTTTTTTGTACTGACTCAGTGAAATCTAATAACAGTTTTTCAACATCTGACCTGAATTTGGCAGTCTTAGCCTTAGTCTTAGCTGTGAGTCAATCTGATCACCTTGACAAGTATATTCACAGGAGAGTCATATGAACTATCTGCTTGGCAATAGTGAGGCCTCAGCTGGACTACTTTGTCCAATTCTGGGGACCACACTTCAAGAAAGATCTAGACAAATTGGATAGAGTCCAGAGGAGGTTAACAACAATTAAAAAAGATATAGGAAGCCTGGCCTATAAGGAATCTAAAAGAGAGAGAGAGTGTAAGCCTACAAAATTGGGTCTGGTGCAAGATCTGAGGCCTTAAGCTTTTGCTTAAGTTGACTTAACACATGTTCCTAAGGTCAACTTAAGCCTTAAATTGCTAAGAGCATTAAGAGTGTCTGCCTGGGCCTGGGCTCCACTACTTGCCACACCCTGTGTCCTGATCCAGCTATAGGGGCCAGATACAGCCCTGGGGACTGGATCTAACTCCTGCTGCCACTGGCAAGTGGTGTTGAGCCTGATCTGGCCCTGAGCCACCTGTCACAGGTGCCTGACACCTGCTGCAGGTGACAGGGGTCTGGATCAGGCTCTGAGCCACTTGCCAGTGGTGGTAGCAGGAGACAGCTCTGATCCCCCTGCTGCTGGAGCAAGGGGCCTGGGGCCAGGTAAGGCTCCACACCACTTGCTGGTGGCAGTAGGAGCCAGATTGGACCCCCAGAGCAGGATCAGGGGAGGGGACAGGGCCTGGGTCCAGGCCTGGTGTACGTCTACACTGTGTCTAGTATAACCATACCCTGAAGTCAATTTAACAAGGTCGACATAAAATCGACTTTCTTAAGTTGACTTCAAAGAACCCCCAAGTTTAGATATAGCCATTGGAGTCTGCTCAGTTAACATTCTGCACTATCTTTCAATAACACTGGAGCTTCAGGAACAGAAGCACTGAGTAGCCAGTGCTACTGAGGCAACATTTGAGCCTCCGGTGCTTAGCCACATTGGGTAATACTAGCAAGGTCTGCTGAACCAGATATCTGCGCGGAGCCATAAAAGCACATGGAAAGAACATATGAACACGCAAGCCAACTGACAACACTGGTGATCCTGACCACTGATCAGGTAAGTTTTAAAAAAACAAAAACATAAAGTCCTGTGTGTGTTTATCCTTGAGAAAGGAAAACTGCCATTTGTTATCAACTATGTTAAGAATTCTTATAAAGAAGACTGCTAAATTGTTCTCTATGGATATGTCTACACAGAGAAGCTCAGTTAAGTTGACTTAACAAGTTCAACTTTAAGTCAACTTAAAGTTGAGTTTGTTAAGTCAACTTAGAGCATCCACATTCAAAACTCCTATAGACTGCATATGTCCACACTGGCAGATGCTAGGTTGACTTAAGGCTTAAATCAACATTATTAAATCAACTTAAACCAGTGTAGATGGGGTATAGCCCTTAAGTCAACCTTATTAAGTCAGTTTAAGGGTTAATCTCCACCTACACTGGCTTAAGTTGACTTTAAAAGGTTGATTTAAATCTTAAGTCGTGGTGTTATTAAGTTGACTTAAGGAAGTGCTTCAATTGACTTCATAAATTCCAGATGTGGTGGAGCTTTCCTTAAGTCAGCTTAAGGCTGCAGTGTAGATATATACGATGTGTACTGAAGACAGGGCAAGAAGTAATGTGCTTACTCTGCCATAAGGGAGATTTTAGGTTAGATGTTCAGAGAAATTTTCTAACTTTAGGAATAGTTAGGTACTTCAGTAGGCTTTCAAAGGGCTTTGCTCTCTTCCCAGAAGGTTTTTAAAGAAGAGATTAAACAAAACTCCTTTCAGGGTTGGTCTGCATTTATTTGGTTCTGCCTTGGTGAAGGAGGATAAAAGAGATGACCTACCAAAGATGACCTGCTCCTCCAGTCCTATATTTCTCTGATTGAATAGTTAAAGGATAAATTTACTGGAAGTTCACTGAGATCCATTGTCCCTCCAATGTTTATCATTGTGTTGTCATACAACATATTTTCCCATTCCTTTTTAAAAATATGGGCCTTGCTCATGTGTTCCTTTCAAAAATAACTTCCTTCATGCAATGCTTGTAAATTTACTTTTAACGATGCATCTCCTTGTAAGGAGCTCATAAATCAAATATGAAGATTTTAACTTCAAAGCTTTTCATGTATTTTCAAGCATTAGAACATAAGCTATTTGGTAGAACTATCCCTTTGATGGTTGAAAAGGGAATTTCCATGGTTAAAAAGAAAAAAAACAACAACAAAAAAACAGAAGAGACTGTTTCCATCTTTTAGAAGAGTAACTTTTTTGATTTCTTTTTTCTTTTTTTTATTTTAAAAACTGTATTAAAGTCACTAGACGACAGAGTCAAAGAATAGCATACTTTGTATGGCATGATAAGTGATGGTGTGCAGTAAGTATGCCATTATACTTGCAAGTATTTATTCATGCCAGGGCCTGATTCACCTCTGCATTATTCCAGGTTGATGACTATGTCATTTCTTATCTAGCAGTGCAGCTACATGTGTTCAAAACTGGAAGAAAGCAATAAAGAAAAAGTCTCTTGATATTATAAGAGGGTGAAATTCAAAACATCATGCACAACTTAAAGTGGGATATCATCCATGAGCGACTGAAGTTGGGCATAAATAATGAATGCATGGGCTGGCTTCTTGCAGGAGGTAAATTGTGCCCACAGTAATTTAGAATCTTTAGTGTACTAAAGTTTTTTTTAATTAATCTCTTAGGCCTGGTCTGCAATGAAAACATATGCTGGTATAGCTACATCTCTCAGGTATGTGAAAAATCCACCTCCCTAAAAGCAGAGCTATTCCATTCTAGCTGCTGGTGTGGACCTCACTAGGAGAACAGAAAAATTCTTCCATCATCCTAGCTACCATCTCTCAAGGATGTAGATGAAGCACAGTGATGGGAGAACCACTCTTATAGTGAGTGTCTACATCTGTGCAAATGCAGCTGTTTTGTTGCAGCATTTTAAATGAGGTTACACTGTGGATTTGGCACATGGAATATAGAGGACCCCTTTGTTTAGATGTTGACCTACATGAGCAACTAAAGCATTGTCATAACTGAAGACATCCTAATATGACACACAGCATGCAATGAACTTCAGAGCTGGGAAAATACTGCAGGAAAAATATTCACAAGAATTCACTCAAAAGAAAAGAAAACCTGAATTCCCAGTGAGAGTATCCATACCATTCTGTATTCCCTTTCCATAAATATTCATGACAGTTACATTTGTTTGCAAAAACTTGCACATGAAGAGAAAGTGATGTGGTGATGAAATGTGACCATAATAAATTGCTTATTTCAATCTGCATCCTAGAATGTGATTTCTCTGCTTGACTTCTAAAATGGTTAGACTGAGGACTTATCTACACTGGGAGTTATTGTGCATGTTTTTACTGCAGAATAAAAGTGTATTAGACCTTGCCTACACTAGCACTTATGCTGGCAAACTTATGTCATCCAAGGGTGTGAAAAAAATACCCCCCAATGATGTAAGTTTTGCCAGCATAAGCACATGTGGACAGCACTAACTTGTTGGGAGATGCTCTTCTGCTGACTTAGCTACTGCCTTTTGTGCAGGTGGAGTTCTTAAGCCAACATGGCTATGTTCACACACAGGGGGTTATTTAGATACAAGTTGTTTCGATACAAGTTGTATTGAAATAAAGCCTTATTTCAAAATAAGTTAATTCAAATTAACAGTTTGTTAATTCGAATTAAGGAAAAAAGCAGGAATCAAAATAGCAAGTTCAGACAACAGTTATTTTGAAATGAGTTACGGTTGTTTCTAAACAACATATTCAGACGGCATTGTTTCGAAACAGTCGTTTTGAAACAACGTTGATTCGTCCCCACATGGGGTTTAAGTTGTTTTGAAACAACGGTATGTCATGTGAACATGGCCTTTGTCATTTTGAAACAACCTCTGTTGTTTCGAAATAAGGCTGCTGTGTGAACACACCCCATGATAGATTGCCCATCAAAGTGGAGCATCTTCATCTGATGTGCTATGATGGCGCAGGTACACCAAATTTCATTAGACTTATCTTTATTAAAAGGTGAATTTCCTCATTTGTTCAGTTCAATACAAAACTGCAGTGATGAACACCTTTTAGGCCAAACAAGAAAGCCTGGTTTCTTTACTGTTGAATTATTAAATTTGTTCCCTCTCTGGCAAAAGACATTTTTACCTAGCCCTCTTAAGCCATTTGCACAACTTGTTACAACAGGTAGCTGTGGAAATCTTATATGAGCTCAACAGCTCCACAGTGAATTAATGTGTTTGAATTAACAAATTGGATTAGGAATGCAAGATCAGGTGTTCTTGATCTATTTTTCTGTCCTGAGTGCCCAAATTATACTGTGCAAATAACACATGTATAATTTATTCCTTTACACATAACTGACGTAAGTTTTGTAAATTACTTAGCATGAGAGATGCTTAACAGTTTTTTTTTTGTTTATCAGTAGTTAAAAAATGAATGAAAATTACTTTTAAGTACATGTTCAGGACAAAAAATAATTACTAAAATAAAGACTGGTTTCAACACATTTTAACCAGGGAAGCAATGCAGCTTTGTTATTAATAAGCACTTAATAATATTCTTAGCTCCAAAACTCAGTTTAAGGGATTTTTTTTCAATTCTCTTCAAGCATAAATGCATTTAAAGTAGTTATAATAGCTTTTTACAAATTGTGGTTGTTTTATATGCACTTAAGAGAAAATAGCATCAAAATATAGTTGGCTGGATCCCAAAAAGCATTAGACTCCTGTTGCTGTGGCAACGCATCCTTCATGCTTTGCCTGTTTCTGGTACTGGTAATCCTAAACTACTAAATGTTTTAAATATATTTAAAGTTTGGTATTTATATTACTTCAGCATTTCCCCACTGCAAAGCCAGGAGGATGTTTTATTTCCCCTCAGAGGTGCTCTCTCGGAAATCTAACTATTCCTTCAATTATTTAATAACTTGTGTATTTGGAAACAAATTAATTTATGGGTACTAGGAAAATAACGTGCCTGCAGCTTTAGGTGAGTTAGTATTATTTACAGAGAAACAAAGGGCTAAAGTCTGGCCTTTCCAATCACTGTTACATTAAATGGGTTCAAGTCAGAGGGGACTGCAGTATCAGACACCAAGGTCACTCTGATGGCAGAAAGGGTTTGATTTTCCTTTTCACTTATACTGGATTAACGCCTTTGACTTCAGTTTACACTCAAATAAGAGAGGAGAATCAGCCCTTAGCCTCTCTGCAGGCAGAATTTTTCTAGCTACAGGTGCAGTGGCTAGCACAGCTGACTTCTTTCACCATTCAGAATTGCTGGAAGAAGGCACTTAGGAGTAGCAACAGCTACATATTTTATTGGGTCCAGTGTGTGTTCCCTCCAACCCAGCCAGGAACTGCCAGCCAGTGTGGAAGGCTTGTAGGCATGACAAAGAACTATGCTGCTACTCATAAGTCACTGAGCTGTACCTGTTTTGACATATCTAGAGCTTTCAGTCCAGCTATGACTTCCCAGCACTTTGCACTAAGGTATTCAAGTGTCTGTAGTACATTGATTCTTACATAAGTGCATTGTGGGAAGGACCTCCTGTCACCTCTCTCCACGGCATGGACCAGCAGCTAGATCTGACCCTTATTAAACAATTGGCAAAGGATTTTAAAAGGAAATATATAATTTGTAATTCCTTCCTAAGTTTTTACAGAAAATTCCCAAATGACCTCTCTTCAAAAATCTTTCCATAACTGGACTATTCTATACTTATATAAAAATTCCTACTCACCCACTCTTATCTTGTAAAACATATTTTTATCCAGCAAGTTTAAGGGAAATATAGGGGGCTTAATTGTGCATATTTATCTACTTGAGTGCTTATGATATGGCTATATTAAATAGTTGTATTTCAGTCCTTCATACAGTACAATGTTATTGGAAACTTCCAAAAGGGTAGCCATATTAGTCTAGTTAGACTCCAGTATTGTTCAAGGAGTCCTGTGGCACTTAAAGACTAATAAATTCATTTATTGCATGAGCTTCGTGAGAAAAGCCCACTTCATCAGAAGCTTTGAAGCTCCAAAACATCTGACAAAGTGAGATTTTCTCCCATAAAAGCTCATGCAATAAATAAACTTGTTAGTCTTTAAGTGCAACAGGACTCCTTGAACAATATTGGAGTAGCTTCAGTTCAAATCATACCTTTGTTGTTTACAGCAATAGGGGTTTCATCCAAACCAGAAATAAACTGTGTCTAATCTACTCTGAGGGCAAACATTCCCTTTCTGAAATGCTCAAGTGATGCCAGTTTTGACCACATACCATTAAAAACTATCTGCTTCCCAATTATAGTTAGAGACAGCAACCAGTTTTCTGGGAATGACAATCCTATTAACCACATACTGACATCCTAGCACTGGTTCATCCTTGACCGTCAGTCAGCCAGGATAGAATTTTAAAAGGAGACTTGTGAAAAAGCTGCCCTAATGAAGCATCCCTTATTGACTTGTTAGCCAGGAGGAAAAAGAGGTCCTTCAGTCAAAGCTTCCCATCCCTTTTTTCCTTCAGACCCAATAGTATGTTGTGTGGGAGTGGGGAGTTGAAGTTAAACACCACTGAGACTCATAGGTGCATGAACTCCACCAGGGATGAAGGGTGGTATATCTGGAACTCCTTCTAATGACTGAGACAAACAGGATTAGAGCCACTTGTCTCTTTTTCCTACTAGGACTTTGAAGGCCTACTCCAAAGTCCACTGAAGTCAGTGGAAGTTTTTTTCCATAGGCATCGCATGAGGCCCTTTTAACTGCTCATGCGTGAATTGTGTTAAAACAGAGTAAAGGTTGCACAGCCTGCCTCATCGCCTTCTAGAACAGGGGTCTCAAACTCAAATCACTACAAGAGCTGCATGAGGACTAGAATGTTAGTCCAAGGGCTGCACCACTGAAACCTTTTCATACAATGGTACCGAAAATGTTGATAGTGATAGTGTTGTTGCGGGCCCCAAGAAATAACTTTAGGGGCTGGCTGTGGCCCTGAGGCCATGAGTTTGAGACCCCCTGTTCTAGAACGTTCAGAGTGGTAAAACTCAGACCTCAAAATGAGAACATATAAATTTAAGATAAACATGAGCCTTGGAACAGAATTTTAACACTGTTCCCAGGAGCTGGTAATACCTCTTCAGGAATATTAAAAAAGGATGAAAATGATAAATTTGTGCTTTGGTGTTAAAATACCTATTAGAAAGGTTATTATACTTTGTACACTACTTAATATTCCTATAGTAGGTTGGTGGGGAAATACCATTTGAGATATGCTGTGTCCAACTTAGATAGAACCTTTGGACCTCTTCTTCCACAGTAACTACAGCACCATGAGGAGTGAACTGGACAGGCATACAAACCTAATGTTGCCAACAACAAATGTTTAAAAATCATGAGTCAGGCTCAGCAAAATTCCTGAGATTGGCTTTAAAATCATGAGATTATTTACAAAACAATAGATTTCACTGTTCTTTTTATTTGCCGTCTGCTTTTTGAGGCTTTAGGATACAGTAGGGTAACATTTTGAAGCTTCTTCCACAGCCAAAGGTACTATAAATTTATTTTTTTCTTTAGGAATGAAGGATGAAATAATCACATATTCCAAAGACACCAGGAGCTGGGGCTTTAAGGAAGCAATAATTTTCATGAGCCTCAAGACAAGATCATGAGAGTTGGCATAATGGGGTGCCAGGATACTGTTATCAATCAAAAAAAAATACTTATGACTATCATAAAAAATAAACACCAAAACAATTTTCAGCTTTCTACATTAACAGTTGGTACAGATTGGATCAATAGTCACAGAGGTTTGAAAATCATTGTTGGTGTTTGTTTCTCACAAGACGCATAAATTAGTTTTCTGACCAATGTTGATATCCTTGCACCCCAGTGAATATTCCCTGAGCCTTCATAATAGGTTCCTCCAATATAAGCTGTTTTCCTTATAATCAGCAAATTCTTTGTTCATGGTGATTTCAAGCTGCCTGCAGTCACTGTGGCTTGCAAGAGAGTCGCAGTCCTGGGTAAGTAATTCAGCTCCAACAACACTGGATATCCTACCTTTCTTCTGAATGGCTTTTTAAAATAGTTGCATTTCTAAAGATGGAGAAGGTGCTGGGTACTTAGCTCAGAAGACCATTCCCAAGCAAGTGATACCAGTCTGGGGGAGGTCAAACACACAGCCTGAGCTCCTGGTGTTTGCACAATCTTTTTTTTGGGAACCATAAAATGTTAATTCCCTATGACTTGTAGTGAGAGTTGTATCTTGAGAATCCTGTGGGCCATGTCTATGCACACATCGTTATTTCAAAATAAGGATTTTGAAATGAGTTATTTTGAAATAAAGTCCTTATTTCAAAATAAGTTAATTCTAATTAACAAAATGTTAATTCAAACTAAGGAAACGCCTGCTATCAAAATGGCTATTATTTCAAAATGGTTATTTCAAAATAAAGCCATTTGGACATGTTGTTTCAAAACAGTTGTTTCAAAACAATGGTGTTGTTTTGAAACAACATGTCCAAATGGCCTTATTTCGAAATAACCATTTCAAAATAACAGCCGTTTTGAAACAATCGGGGTTTAACCTGTTTCAAAATGACGGTTCTTATTTTGAAAGGATGAGATCCGTCCTTTCAAAATAAGAAAATATCATGTGGATCAAATATCTTTTATTTCGAAATAACCAGTGTTATTTCAAAATAAAAGTGCTGTGTAGACATACCTGTGGTTGATAGATCTCATGTTTGACCCAGAGAGTCTATCCTAAAACCCCATGAAATGTGTCAGTTTTCAAGAGAATGCAAATTAACCATGTGGATTTTACAACATTGACAGAATGTATAAGACAGCACTACCATCATTATAATTCAGACTACTACCCTACTACAGAATGGGAATTATTTCAATCCTATTGTTATTTCTGAAAGCTGGGTGGGCTTTACACTGAGAGAGGAGGGGACAGGGATTTGTTGGGTACCTTTGCACATATTTATGTTATTTGTTCTTCTCCTCTGAAACGTCTCTGCAAATCCCTGATTTGCTGTGTTCCCTGATGGCCAATGACTTTGCCAGCTTGCCAAAGAGTATCTGCCTACCATAGAAAATGTCCACATTTAATTTAAAATATTGAATGCCCCAAAGCTGAAACACTCTTATTTTCAATATTTCAACAAAAAGTCAGAATTTTCAATGGAAAATTTTGATGAGAATGAAACAATCCCTTACTGTCAAAAGTTTTCATAACAATAAAACCTTTTATTTCAGTCAGTTTATACGTATATATATCTATAGCTTTTTTACTACTTGGATTTCCTCTAAAGCAGGTGTTAAACATGTTGCCCACATGAACCTCTTCCATCTGGCCCCATGACTATGCTCTGTGGGACCACTCTTTCTAATAGAGAAAGAGAGACAGAGAGATAGAGAGTCTGGTCTTGTACACCCATCACTCTTCAATGCCACGAGAGTTTCAGGTCTTGCAGCATCACGGAGCACTGGGTATGCGAGATACATGCTGCAAGACCACACTCTCTGCCATGGGAATGCCCTAGTATTTTGATTTATTGTATGTATGACCCACTTGAAGTACAATTAAGTCAAACCTGGCCCACCAGAGCAAATGAGTTTGATACGCCTGCTCTAAACCCTCTAAATCTCCATGGCTGTGTCTATGCTGAGCATGTCAGTTTGAATGCCTGAATTCAAACTAGTCAATTTGAACTAATAATTATTAGTTCAAATTCACTCAATTCGAATTGACATGGCCACACAAGAAACTCCAATTTGAATTAGCATGTCCATAAACTGGATTTGCTAATACGAATTGGAGGAGGAACACCATGGGAGGCATGGCAACATGGCTCCCAGAAGGGCCATGCCACCACCCAGTCCCCTGCCAGGCTCCAGCACTCTGAGCCCAGCCCAAGGAAAAGCACCCTCTCCCCAGCTCTAGCGGCGATGCAGTTAGAGCTGGCCAGGGGATGTTTTCCCCCATGCCAGGCTTGGAAGGCAGGAGCCTGGCCAGGGGATGTTTTCCCCTCCCAGGGCTCCCTGGGTCCAGGGTACTCACCCCCCAACAGCACAGTGCGGGTGGGGGAGAAGAGATTCCCCAGCCCCACGCTGGCAGCGCTGGCAGAAGGAATCCCTTCTCCCCCACCTTGGCTGTGCTGTCAGCGGGGGGCTGGAGAAATCCTCCCCCCCACCACTGTCAGTGCTGGCCATGGGGGAATCCTTTCGCCACTGTGCTGTCAGCTCATGGCTGGGGTATCTCTTGGACCATTGCTGACAGCACAGGGAGGTGGGGAAAAAGGGATCCCTCTGCGCACAGCAAGAGCCACCATTGGCCCAGCATGGGGGAGGCTCCCCAGTGCGTGGCTGGCCATGCATGGTGAAGACACCCCCAAGCACAGCTTCTGAACAGCTGGCCAGGTACGGGGAAGGTACAACCCCCCGTCTACTCCGTAACAGGCCACGTTCTCCCGTGTGGCCAGCAGGGGACAAGCCACATGTGGGAGCGCCTTCCTTGCATGTGGCCAGCTGTTCAGAAGCCGCGGGCAGGGGTGCCTTTCTTGCGTGTGGCCAACTGCTCAGAAGCCATGCATGGGGGTACCTTCCCCACGTGCCACCAGTGGGGCTGGAGAGGGGGCTGGGGTCCCTGTCCCCAGCCATGGGACAAGAACCCCCTTGCCCCACAGGCTGATCTGGCTGGGGGATGAAGGCACCTTGGGGGCTGCTGGCCCCAGGTGCCGAAGGGCTGGTCTTCCTTCCAGGATGCCACGCACCCTGGGAGGAAGGTCAACCCATTTCAATTCGAACTCAGTGAGTTTGTACTGACATGGCCACATTGGGTCAATTTGAACTACTGGGTTTGAATTGACCCTGACTTTGAAATCAAATGAGGTTTGACCAATTTGAAGTCAGTTTTCATCAATTCAAACTGAGGAGCTCTTGAGTTTGAATTGATGAAAGGCAGTATGCCCGTATACTTAATAGAATTCCAGTTGATTCTCCTCAATTCAAATTCAGCTCTAAGTGTAGACATATCCCATGCTACATTTTAATTGCCATTATTTTTCTTTCTACTGGGAATAAAGGCCTCACAATTCTTGCCAGCAATCCAATTTAGTGCACAATGAAGTCAATGGAGGGAAATCCACTGACCTCCTATAGACATTGGATCAGACTCCAGGGCTATGTCTACATGACACTTTTATTTCAAAATAACACTTGTTATTTTGGAATAAAACAATCAGAACTACACAACGTATCATTATTTCTAAATGACAGGACTCGTGGTTTCAAAATAATGATCGTTATTTCGAAAAAGTAAAACCCAGCCACCTCCTGAAACGGTCATTGTTTCAAAATGGCCATTTTCAACTCATTGTTTTGAAACAGTGTTGTATCGAAACAACAGTTTGTGTGGACATGTTCTTTCGAAATGGCCATTTTGAAATAACAAATCAAAACTGCCATTTTGAAAGAATGTGTCCTCACAACCCGTTGTTTCGAAAGCGGTTTGGAGTGTGACCTTCCTCCCAGGTTGCCCTGGGCCAGGAAGTACTCCTTCAGCATGTGGCTTCTGCTGCTGCCAGCCTGTGAAGGTGGGCCATGGCAGCAGAAGCACATGCAACCCCTTCACAGGGACGGTGGAGAGGATCTGTGTGGTCCCCCATGGAGACCCTTGCCCTCCTCCACATTTGGGCACAGGAGGACATCCTGGACCGGTTCAGGGCCAGCCACCGGAATGTAGATGTCTACAGAGACATCGCCCGGGCCCTGATGGAGGAAGGCTTTGAGCACACCATGGAGCAGGTGCGCTCAAAGGTAAAGGGCCTCTGGCAAGACTATTGCCAGGCACGGGATGCCCAGGTGCTCCATGGGGCAGCAGCTGCCACCAGCTGCCCATACTTTCGTGAGCTGGACTGCTTCCTGGGGGCTGAGCCTGGTGGCCCCCCCCCCAGGTGCCTGCGGGACAGCGGAGAGGCCCAGAGCAGCGCCACGGAGGCAGAGGGGGGCCCCCACTATAGAGGGCGAAGAGCCCCTGGATGTGGGCGAGGGCAGCCGCCCAATCAGCGAGGCACCAGCCACCAGCCTGGAGCTGATCCCCGAGGAGGAGCCCCAGCCCAGCAGCCCGGCAGAGCATGCAGAGGAGCAGGAGGGAGCAGAGTCCGATGGGACATCGCACACCCCAGTTGGTAAGTGTCCCCCCCTCCACAAGGCAGGGAGGCCCCGGTGTGCAGGGCGTGGGTCCTGGGGTGGGCACGGCCTTGGGACGGTGAGGCTCAGGCCCAGGGGAGGGAGCACTCGCTCTCCTGTGCAGGCGTGATGCAGGGAGGCATGGGGAGACAGAGTCCCATGCCTAAGCAGGAGGGGGGGTCCGTCAACACAGGTTGGCAATAGGCAGACCTGGCAGCATGCAGAGCAGGGAGCCTGCAGCCCCCATGTCTGTCACATGGGCCCAGGAGACTTCCCCCAGGAACGGCTCACTGCCTACCATGGGCCTCGAGGCCCCGTGCCCCCTGATTGCAGTGGACAGTGCCCATCCAGCCTCGAAACCCTGCTAGCTGTCAGGGCAGGGGTGTTTGCAGCTCACAGGCTGCATGCGCCAGGACTAGTAGGCTGACACCTAACCGTTAACTCTTTTGCCCCTGCAGCTCATCCATCCACCTGCCGTCTGGCGCCCGGGAACCCACCCCCACCAGTGGCCGTATGCTGGAGGAGGAGAGCCCGGCCCACCACCAGGACTGAAGTCTTCATGGCACTCTTGGAGCTCGGCCAGCAGGCAGAGGAGTCCTCCAGGGCCTGGCGCACCGAGCAGGCCCAGTGCCAGGACACCCTGGTCCAGCACTTGCAGCACTCCACTGGGGCTGACAACCGCCTCGTGGTGGCCCTGGAGCGCCAAGCTGCTGCTATGGAGTGCCAGGCAGTGGCCCAGGAGCGCCAGGCAACAACCCTGGAGGGCATACAGGGCACGCTGCGGCAGCCTGGGGGAAACCTCACCCCCCCCAGCCTGGGACTCCACCCGCTGCAGCACTCCGGGGCCCTGCTGCCCCTCGCCACCTGCGCCCCCAGACCCGGGGTGGCCTCAGTGAAGGCTGGGGTGCTGTGGGCCCTGCCCCAGGGGCAGCTCCCCCAGTTGTCCCCAAACCCCCACCCCACATCCCTGTGCCCTCAGATCGAAACCCCCACCCCACATCCCTGTGGCCCCAGTTCCGCCTTCCCATATCCCCTTGTAAATAAAAACACTTCACCCATGTCCAAAGTTTTTGCATGTTTTATTGGGTTGGTTTCAGGGTGTGGGTGGGTTGGGTGGTGGCTGGCTGGGGCAGAAAAGGGGAGCGGATGGTGTGGTGGGGCTCATATGGTGATGTGGGTGGCATCAACGATCCCCCCCCACACATTGGAAAGCCCAGGGCAGTGAGGCCGGCGATGCTGTCCTTCAGCACTCTGAGCTGACGAGGCGTGGCCGCAGGACTGGCTGATGGCGTAGGCGAGCTGCAGCGGCAGTTCCCTGATGGTGGACCTCCTGATGCTGACAAGATGGGCACCAGACGTGTGGGACCTCGGAGTGGCCATCTTCCAGAGAGTGATGGCCATGCTCTTGTCCTCAGGGATGCCTGCCCTCATCACCATATGCCTTCAGCGTAAGACTAGGGTGGGCTCGGTGACGAGGGTGACAGTCCCCCTGCTAATCTGGAGGGTTCTTCCTTCAGTGCTTGCTGCTCCAGGTTCCCTGGACAATCCATTCCCACCAGTCTGTGCTGGTGTCTGGTGCCGAGATGGGGGGCGAGGAGCTATTGGTATGGTGGAGGGATCGTCAGTAGGCGGGGAGCACAACCTAGTGCGGTGTGGCACTTTATTTCTATGCAGCTGTGGGCCCGAAGGCAAGTACCCAAGGGCCCCGAGAGGAGTGTACAATATTTGTCTACTGACATGAGTACACATATCCCAATGCATAAGCTCTTGCTATATAGGGAATTATGTTCTGGGCCTGGCCTCTGCACTAGAAGTCCCCCAATTGCAGCCCCTTCCTTTGACCTGCCCCGCTCATAGTCATCTGTGCCAGGGGTCTTTGGCCTAGTTGGACTGGCCCGAATGGATTGCTCTTTATCCAGGTCAACAGACCTTAGCACTTTGCCAGTACAGTGCAATCCTTGCGCCTCCAAATTCCAATATGTGGTCTGTCTGTGCACCATGGAGGCAAACACAGCAAGGGTCCTCTGGCATACCTATCTGTTAGGGGTTGCTACTGGCCCTCTTCCAGGCCTTCAGGTAGGGCAGGGCAAGACCACACACTTATCCCCCCCCCCTTTATAAGCACAGTGAGCCATCTGTGTCTCAACACTGTCAGGCCTCAGCCACGGGGTTCTTCCACAGTGCTGTGAGGGCCACTGAGATAATGGTCCGGAGCTCAGCTCTGGGCTCATCAGGCTCGGGGAAAGTGTATCCCACAGCAGGGCGGCACCCTGCAGGCTACCAGCGGGGCTGCCAGGTGCTTGAGGATGGTACAGGTGCCAGAGGGCAGCCGTAGCCATGTCTCTTGGAAGCACTTCGGGGTCACAGTGGATAGGAAGGGGCTGTCTGTTCTGTTCATACATGATTGGCTGGCTACCTGGCTGGCAACATGGCCAGCAACATGGCCCGGTGAGGCAGCCATGTTGCCACACCTCCCATGCTGCCCCTGACCTGGAATCGAAATGGCATGTCCACACACAGAGCATGCTATTTTGATTTGAAGGGATTCCCTTAATTCAAATTAACAACATGTTAATTCAAATTAACTTATTTCAAAATAAGGATTTTATTTTGAAATGGGTTATTTCGAAAGGGATTCTTTTGAAATAAAACTTACTGTGTAGACATAGCCCAGGAGTTCTTCTTACTGCCTGTGGACCTCTGTACATCAACAGGCTACAGCAATCTTACATGGACCTGCTTTACACTGAATTTAGCTCATGTGAATCAAGCTGTTGAAGGATTTACCAGAATTGCATCCCCCTTGCAGAATGTAGGCAAGACACTGGAGAGGAAGCAACAAGCTGATGGGGGTAAATATAATAGCTGGTGTAAAATGACAAAAAAAAAAGACAAAATTTTCTTGTAGTTCTTTATTATAACATATGGAACGGTCCAGCAAACTCTGCAAAATAAATTTTTCGACTACGGCCTGGTACTGCCTCCCCCCCCCCCCCGTTTTGTGAGCTCTAATAGCCAGTTCTAATGTTCCCACATACTGGCCAAGTGAGTACTCTAAACTTTGAATTGGACTCCAACCAACATAACAGGTGCAAGAATTTTCATCTACTAATTCTCAATTTTTCCCCATTGATTTCTCCTCATTTACCACTCGCACTGCATCAGATTGCTTCCACTTTCCCTCCATTTACGATGAATGCAGACTCATGAGACACTGTTATAATCCCTGAGGATCTATATTTTTTTCAATTTTCTGTAGTTTTCGGTTTAAGTTCCCAGCAGTTATGTGTTCTCCTGTGACTCTGTCAACCATCTTTCTCGCTTCTATGTAGAAGGGCAGGTTTTTGTTTTTGTTTTTGTTTTTTTTAATTGCAGAATTAAGTTGTGGATTCCATCTATAGCATCAGTGTTTGCAAAGCTTACAAGATTCGATTTTCAAAATGAAGGGTTGGTAATTGCTTGTATTCCAGAAAAATGAAATATCCTCAGTGGTGTTGTGTCCTCTCGTTTATAAACCTATGATACTAGTGCATGCTCTAGTTGCTAGGCAACTTTTTAGTCTTTGTGAAAGGACTTCATTCATCTTTTGACTCCCATCTGAATTAGGTGATAAAGATTTCTCTTTATCTTCTTAAATCTTGTCCTTCTCTTGCAAACACCAGTTCATGACACTGTCTTGTCAGTTCACAGATTGCATATATTATAATTCCATATTGGCAGCTCTCCCAAATAGCACTTTCAGCAAATGTCACTTGGTCCAAAATGTTTCAGCAGTTAGTCACCAGTCCAAAATTGTCACAATCATATTTCCTTCTTTCCTCATCTACTGCATTTCTTTCCAGTATGAAATTTTGTATTAACTCTGGAACCAGTAAAAGAGACTGTCCACTCCACTGGACTACCAAAAATATTGAGGAAATGGGTAATTTATGATTACACTGAGGTACATATGAGCATGATGCCAACACAAAGCAAACAGAACTGAATAGTAATTATCTTTAGGTTATTATACCTTGCCAAAAAACTGTGGTGTCTGAGTTCACAGGAGTAGCTGATGTGATCCAAATTAGGATACTGAATAACAAGTATTAACAAGGTTACAGACTCCAAAATATTGGAATACACTCTACCTTTGCTTGTACACACTGTGCTCCCCTTGACAATAAATGAAATAGAGCCTAACTGTGCTCTCCATATATATGGGGATGTGGGTACCTAAACACACAAGCAGTCTTGTTGACTTAGGTGAATCTTCTTTGATAAGTAATTGAATAAGGATTGGACCATCAAGCCCCTACAGGAAAAGAATACGGGCCTAATATTTTAGGAAGTGGCTAAATGGCATGGAGTGGCTGGAGAGAGGAGGACATATCTTGCCCAATCCACCAATCTCTTGACCATTGTCCTTTACAAGTCATTGTTACTAGAGGAGGGTTAGGATGGCATTAAAAAGAGCACTATCAGGAGTAACCCTGCTTAGACTGACAGTGAGGTATGAACCAAAGTGCTAATAGACTTTATTGCTAGAAATTGAGTTAATGAACGAAGACCACTTGTAAACACAAATTATCATCTTGTGAGTGCACCATCATTTCTGGCTCCATTCTTGGACTTGAAAAGGCCTTCTTCAACCCATGTCTTCTCTCACCAGTGTTCTTATGTCTTGGCCCTCCTGTCAAGTCACATTAAGATGTAAACGTCTTTTGAGCTAGGATGAACAAGTCCAAATATGAATCCATATCAGTTCTCAAACTAAGAGTCCTTTCACCCATCAGACATCAGCACAGTTCCCCTGAACGCTCTCTCCCCCTACAGGATTGGTGCCCCAATTGGAACACTGTCATTTTTTTAAGGAAAAATTGATCTATTTGCTGAACTTCTCTTCTGATAAGCAATATGGGCTTTAGAACCATTCAGGGCTTGTGGTACAGGATGCCAGTCAGTCAATCTAAAGGCTGCTCAATTCGCCCTAACAACTCTCCACGTCTCATGCTAGGGATTGTAGTCTCATACGCCTGTTTTTTTCGGAAACACAATGACCTGGAGCCTGATCCAATGTCCATTGGAGTAAATGGCAACCCTTCGACTGACTTCAATGAACGTTGTACCTAAATCTGTATCTAAAGTTGGAGTGTGGATGAATTTTCAAAACACTGGTACTGCCTAGCTCTGAAAATTCCAGGACTGTCCAAGAATAAGCACTCAGTTTTCCTACTGCATGGATCACACAGCCCTTTTGAAAGACCTCCCATGTATGTGCACTATTTCTGAGTTAAGTCATAGATGTGGATTAACTTTAGCTTTATTAAATTACAGCCATACTCTGTGCCTATCAATGAATTGTATATTCATTTTATAGCTTTTTGGGGTTGGTTCTTCATCCTGTAACTCTTAACTACTGATTTTAAACTGAAATATTTATTTGCCAATTTAATATATATTAGAGTACTGATTAGCATAAAATAATATTCAATAACTAAAATGCTGTTTTTCAATATTTTGTTGGTGACTTCCCTATTCTTGTGAGGTGTGTTCAACAACTATTTTTTTTTTACTCTAGTGCATCAATTGGCTTCCTATCACCACTGCAATCAAAATCCTAAACCTTTCCATTCTTTTTTTTTTTTTTTTTTAATTTGGGATTAGCTTTGAATGGAATCTGCCTTTGATTTGTTGTAAAACAGAGATGTGAATAAGGACAAAATAAATTGAAAAAATGTACAAAGGGTTTTTAGATCCTTGAATAAAAAGCACTATATAATTGCAATGTTTTAACATCACGAATCACTCTATCTGACAACTCATCAGTATTGTTAGCATGAATAATGCTTCATCTTCTGGATGAAACTTAAAATTGAGGTCTGAGCCACTTGTAGTAATTGAAGAGCTAATGGCACTTTTCACAAGAATAGGGCCATACAGCACTGCTATCTGGATGAACTGTAAAATTGGTTGTTTAATATATTTAATTTACCACTATCTGACTACTGAAATGCACTTGTGAGTACATGAATAAGGCATTCTTCCTCCTGTCCTGCATGACATAATTGTTCGTATTGGCTGCTACCAAACACCTCAAAGCCTGCAGGCAACAAGTGATCCCGTATGTTTTACACAATTTGCAATTGCTAAAGCATTTGATGCTTGCCAAAAGTGTTATAGCAAGCAGATGTTATTATTAATTATTACTATTACTCAATACCCCATACATTACCTTTTCCTAGTTCCTACTGTGTAGCATTCAATACATCCAGCTGAATCTTCTGCACTGAATCTTAAAAGAGAATATTTTTTTAAATGCAATTGTATTCAATGTTGCTAGTATTTTAAATCCCACTTTTAATATACAAGTTTGAAAAAGACTCATTAGGTGCATGAGGCCGTAGATACATTTAGAAATCAACTAAGACGTGATTGATTTTTGTCTAGTAAAATGCAATTAACCAATCTTTATTTCAGTTTAATACCATAATTAGATTACATTCCCAGTATGCATACTTTGTTACATTTTATTGTATATGATGTCTTTTCAGCATCCATGGGCTCAAACTTGATCCTGCTGAGGTCAGCAGAAGCTTTGCTATTGTTTTCAGTGGGTTACAGTTTAGATCCTAAATTTGATACAAACAAATATTTGGCACTGGTGAGGCCGCATCTGGAATATTGTGTCCAGTTTTGGGCTCCCACTACAGAAAGGATGTGGACAAATTAGAAAGAGTCCAGCAGAGGGCAACAAAAATTATTAGGGGACCGGGGCACATAACTTATGAGGAGAGACTGAAGGAACTAGGCTTATTTAGCTTCCAGAAGAGAAGACTGATGGGGGATTTGATAGCAACCTTCAGCTACTTGAAGGGGTGCTCCAAAGAGGAGGGAGCTAGGCTGTTTTCAGTAGCAACAGAGGACAGAACAAGGAGCAATGATTTCAAGCTACAGCCGGGAAGGTCGAGGCTGGATATTAGGAAAAACTTTCTCACTAGGAGAGTGGTGAAGCATTGGAGTGGGTTGCCTAGGAAGGTGGTGGAATCGCTGTCTTTGGAGATATTTAAGGTTCTTTTAGGCCATTCTCTGGCTGGGATGATTTAGTGAGAGTTGTCCTGCTTCTAGCAGAGGGTTGGGCTAGATGACCTCATGAAGTCCCTTTCAACCCTATGGTTCTATGAAATAGAAATGACCACTACCAAGGGCACTAATTAGACTTTGCTAACTATGACCCTTATGAAGGAAGGCATTTGTATCCTGGGAGGTCAAATAAGCACAGGTTAACATTAAGCAGATGCTTAATCCCAACAAAGTTAATAGGATTTAAGTACATGGTAAGAATTAAGCAGCTGTTTAAGGACTTTTCTGAAAGGAAACCCATAAGAGTCGAGAGTCACAAATCATATTAAGGCTTTATTAAAACCTATCTTATAAAGGGTAGATAAATCATTTAACAAAAATGTTAATCAATTGCAATGATTGAATTCAACAAATCAATAGGTTGATTATAATTATGGTTTATAGCAATCTCTAATACTTTATACTGATTTATTTACTGCCATCAGTAGTATGCTGTTATTTCTTTATTAACCATTTATATACCAAGTACTAATGAAACGATTATCATAAAGTGTGACCAAGTTTGTCATTCCAAGTTACTATACTACAGTATCTATGGTATATTCTAGGCATTTCTGCATCCATAGTACAAAAATGAGCAAATTCCTGCTGTAGCAGATCAGAAACCCCTTTCCTTTCTCCAGGTTTTATTGCCTGTAGCAATTAAAAATATATATATTATCTGATCAGAGCTGGTGATGTGAGTAAAAAGTATGTAACAGGAATTTCAATTTAGCACTTAAATGTTTTCATGTAACAACTATCACATTAAGGTCACCTGAAGCCAACCAAGTATGTCAAGCAGTTCAGCCTTGGTGAACATTCTCTGATTTGATGTGTCCATGTACTGCTGTGTGAGCAATTTAGGAAAAGTCAGCTACTGTCACATCCACTTCAATTTATCTCAGTGTCAGGTATCTGGCTGTCACTACCAATTCATCCTGGATTTTTCCCCCTCACCTTGTCCATAGATTTTCTGATTTGTGGAATACAGAAGACATAATAGACCAGGGATATTTATTTAAACTGTTGTCAATTCTGTCCTTTCATTTTGATCTATATCTTTAAACAGATGAGTTACAGGGACTAAACTTCATTGTGAGCTTTAAAGTGTATGAACACAATTTTATATGTAAGTGGTGCGCAGAGGATCCCATATGGGTAAGCTGAATCTAAAAAAGACTTTCAAAAACACCTATAGGATTTGGGAGCCTAAGTCCATTGATTTCCAACAGAGCTTATGATCCTTCACACTGGAGTTACTTTTTAAAATCTTCCCCTATGTCCTTGCCAAACTTTCAAGTTTTAAGCTGAAGTTTTCTAGGTCTGATCTCTTCCTTTGAGTTATACCCCCCCCCCCAAACTCTTGAGCAGATAAAAGTTAATGATACAAACATGAAAGTCCTATCTTTTATGGAGGGTTGGCTTCAAGCAAAGGTTCAACATGTTTCTTTTCTATAAAACAATGTAACACCTTCTCAGTTTCAGGGTCTTGTTTTTTGAGCACAGAATGACTTTTCTGAGAATTTACAAGTAAATCCATTAATTAGTTTATTAGTTAAAATAAATACTGGATCCTTTGAAAAACAGAACATATTGTATCAGTCTTTTTTTCCCCCTGAATGATCTTAACAATGGAATAATCTAGCTGGCTCAAACTTTCCACAGAGTTAATATTAATAGCAATCAAATATATAGGCTATTTCAGAAGAAGTTGAATTAAAATTAAGATACATTAATAAGGACTGTTGTATTTAATTATTCAGATTACATAGACCAGTGGTTCTGAACTACCGTGTTGGTACACATTATTGTGGCACTGCATACTGGTACTTGTGTCATGGAGAGTCTGGGTTATGGCTGGATTTGGCCCGGGAGTGGGGAGGGCTGTTATGCCTGGTAGGATTGTGATATGTCATCAAGTGTGTCATGAACTGCAAAAGGTTGAGAACCATGGACATAGACTACAAGGATGGTCAAGTCATCAGCTCAGTACATTCTTAAATGGGAACATTATGACATTAGATGTAACTCAACAAATCACATCTTTCCTACTACAAATCTACATGCAGTTCTATTTGCTCTAATCTAATGACTCAGTGATACAAGAGGGAGTGGGCATATACACAAAGATTTCTCACAGAAACATTGTGTGACTCACTACTACATAAATTCACGAGCCTGATGCAGATTATATAAACCAACAACTGAACAAACATAAAGATTACAAACAGGACAAGTTTTCTGTTATTTATGAGTACATCAAAAACACTAACTTCTGAAACTCCACAAAGAAAAATTCATGGCCTGTGAAAGATGAATGTCTAAACAAAAATATCTGACTGTAAAACAACAGTCTGTACACAGGTGGTTAGATGCATGACTATCCAAAAGTTGAGCTCCAAAACTGAGAAAAAAAATGGCAGCTACAGTTTGATACCATCCAGATATCATGGATGCCGATCAAGTTTATGGAAAGGGATTGAAGAAATGTGGGTTCTCCATTAAATTGTTTTAGTCCTATCAGAAAAGACTTTTCTGAAGCTTTGTATAGCGTAGACACTTCCTACATCGGCAAGAGTGTCGCTGTTAATATAATTGTCAAAAAGGTGGTTTGAGCCCAAGAATGGCACTATTGCTCAATGGCAATACTGCAGACTGTGTCATCCAGTGGCAGGCATCATTTGCCCCTTTACCCAGCGGATAGACTCCGTGGCCTTGTTGCTTAGTAGTGAGGATCAGTGGCCAGGGCTAGGGGAATCCAAGTTCTTCCTGATCCACCATGTTTTGAGTCAGGGCCCAAAGAAACAGTCAGTCAAAATGTGTGGTGTCACGACAGAGGAATCCCTCTGCCTGCTCTCTGGGCCACTTTCTAGGCCAGCTTCAGTTTCTCTACCGATGTCACTGCTCTGTCTTCAGTCATCTTTGCATTCTCTTGGGTCACTCTCTAGAAGGTCTCTCTATCAGCACCAGTGTCCTCAGCCCTTGCAGTGGATTGGTTCTGTGGCTGCTTGAAGTCTCAGTGGATTCTCTGTTAGAGGCACCACAATCCAACCTCTCTCCTGCTCTGATCACCCAGACTGAGCAGAGCTGCTTCTTTCTGAAACCTGCCCACCAGGGTTGGCAGGACAAGGCATGGCCTCCTGTATCCCAAGCAACACCTTAACCCAGGGGTGGTCAACATTTGGTCTGAGGGCTCCAGACTATGTATGGACACTCAAAGCAGGTCACAGATGGTGGGTGGGATGGCGGTGGGGCTTGGAGGGGCATGACCAGCACCTCCTCCCCACAAAAATGGGTGGAGTAGGGCTCCACTCCCCCCTCCTCCCAGCTTCAGCAGCAGCTAGGACAAAGAAGTGGTGGCTTCGCTCTGACCCCAGCACAGTCTGCTGCTCCTGCCCTCTTCCCTCCCTCTTCCCAGTCCAGCTTCAGCTCATGCTGGGGCCAGAGTACAGCCACTGCTGCTTCTTTCTCCTAGTACCAGCTGACGCTGGGAGGGAGAAGGAGTGGCAGCAGCACTCTAGTCCCACAGTGAACTGCTGCTGGCACTCTTCTTTACCCTCCCGGTCCAGCAGTGGCTTGCGCCAGTGCCGAGCAGCTGCTGGACCTGGGAGGGGAAGGCAACAGAGAGCATCTTGTCTCTCCACATCCCTTTTTTCTTAGCTTCAGTGGTGGCTGTGCTGGGATCAGAGTACTGCCGCTTCTCCATTTCTCTCCCAGCTCCAGTATCTGGGAGAGGGATGGAGTGGCATCAGTGCTCTAGATCCAGCCTGAGCTGCTGTTCTCCCTCCCCCTCCCAGCTCTGGCAGTGGTTTGGGGGCTAGTGTGAGCTGCTGCTGGATCTGGGAAGGGGAGGGAGAGTGGCAGTGGTAGCTCACCATCGGGTCAGAGTGCTGCCGCCAATCCATCTCTCCCCAGCTTCAGCTGGAGCTGGAATGGAGACGAAATGGTGGCAGCACTCTGGCCACAGTGCAAGCCCCCACTTGAGATGGGAGTGGGGCAGAGAGGAGCAGGAGCTGATGGGCTGGAACACACATGCTCACAGGCTGCATTCAGCCCACGGGCTGTAGTTTGCCCACCTCTGCTTTGACCCTTGACACACCAGGATGCTGTTCATACACCCCACCACAGTAATCCATCCCTCCAGGTAGCATGAAGAATTAGTTTGAAATTCAAGGTGCAAAATTTTTCAGAGACCTGAACAATATAGCTAGGTCACCCTCATTTTCCATTGTAGGGCAGACCTTTTAAGGTATATGTCTACAGTCTTTGTGAACCCAGGTCTCTGGGATCATGGCTTTTAGACTCGATGTCTCTAATCCCAGGTTTGAGTGCTCACACTAAAACTGGGCTTACAGTTGCTGAACTTAAATCTCACAGCATTGCTAGTGCAGCTATACAGAATGAAACAGGCCTTCTGAGTTGTGTCTGACTTGCATCCCCACTACAGAATTATTGATTTTGGGCCAAAGTCCCAGAAAGACTTGGGTAGTGCATGGCCAGCTGCGCTAGATGACCCAAGTCTTGAGTTTTTGCTGATTTGTGTTAGACTGATCTGTGTGTCGACAGAAGTGGGATCTGGGCTTGGTGTGTACCGTAGAGTTACCCAGAGAGTACCTACTTGAGTTACAAAGCCTGTGAATGACTCATATGAATAAAGTGCAATTGTGTATCATTAACAAGTTTTATCCTAGATTTCTATCAATATTTTAAGCCAATAAGAGACAGATTTTTCAGAACATTCAGTTCTCGTGTTAGGGGAAAACAAAGGGAATTTTGGGTCCCGATTTACATCAAGACTCATTTTATAGATGGTTCAGAAATGATTAATAATTAAATGGAGAATAGATTTTACAAAAATGGAAAACATGCTACAGTAGTTTACAAACAATGGTTTAAGCCAATGGCTCTCAACCTTTTGCCAGTTGTGACACACTTGGAGGCATATCATGACCCTGCAGGACACACCAGCTCACCCCAGCCAGACGAAATCCAGCAATCACTTTGGCTGTCTGCAACACACTTACCACTATGCATTGACACAGTAATGTGCCCCAACACAGTGGATGAGAACCATTAATTTAAGCAACCAATTGACCTATTACATTAAATAATAATCTTTAACAATTCACCATTATTAAAATATTTATTAATCACTAATTAACTCATCATAAATTAATTATCAATGACTAGATATAAAGTTCAACAAAATGTTCAACTGAATTGAGATCTTCTTAAATCAGTCAATTTTCAAACAGTATTAAGTTTAATTGAATGGATACTGACAGTCCAATAATGTTAACTGGAATAAAGTTTAGTTGGCACACTGGCAAGTCATGAATTAAAGAGACAAAGTTTTAAAGAGATTCCAATATTACCTACTCAAAGTACTATAGAATTAGAATAAATTTGTTACATAATAATAAAATAGGCTTTAATTTATTACTTCTTGCTTAGTTTTAACATCCTAAGCTAACTTCACACGCTGTAAGACCTATTATAGAACCATCTTTAGTTATCTTTGAAAAACATTTTGGGTGTAAGAACCTCCCAGTGATATTCTCAAAAGGAAATGATATCCTGGTAAAAGTCTTGTGGACTTCACTGGGATATGGCTGGCTGCTTTGAAAACTTCCAAAGGGATAGCCGTGTCCTAATCACTCGATGATGGATTTGTTAACAACTGTCCTTAGAGCTGTACCTGGGACATCAAGACTTCAAAGAGAGACAGCTGAACTCGAATTAATATGCAAGCTAAATTCTGTGAAGGCTGGTCTGAATCGAGACTATGGATTCTTTTCCCATTACAAAGGGTAATTTGACTTCAGGCTTCCCATGGTTTGAACCTGTAAACTGCTCTGATTTGCTGTTACTTTATGACCTGATCCTATGTTTTATACCCCCTTGCATTAAGTTTCATTCCTTTCTGTAAGTTCACCCATCTTTGAAGCATCTGAGGAAGTGGAATCTTCTCCCACGAAAGCTCATGCAAAAAATAAATCTGTTAGTCTTAAAGTGCCACACAACTGCTTGTTGCTTTGAAAACATCACCTTTTACATTTGTCAGAATTCTTGAGTCTGTACTTTCGCAAAGCAAGCTAACATTCACAGCTTCCTCACATATATGGTAAGGAGAACTGGTGCATTAAAACAAATGAACAGTCTGGTGGAACATTTAGGGTATGCCTACACTTACAAATTAATTTGAATTGATGAGGATCAATTTGAATTAAATGAATGCATGGCCACACTGGCTTTCATCAATTCAAACTAAGGAATGCCTCAGTTTAAATTGATGAAAGTTAACTTCAAAGTTATAAACACAAAATGATGTTTAATTTGAACTCATTAGTTCGAAATAACTCAATGTAGCCCTGTTAATTCAAACTAATAGTTTGAATTAGCCATGGCCTGATTTTCCCTATGCAGTAGTGCCCCCTACCTAATTTGAACTAGCAAGTCTTGTGCATGGACATGCTAGTTTGAATTAGGGTTTCTAGTGTGCCCAAGTTAATTCAAATTAACTTAATTCAAACTAATCATTATTAGTTTGAATGGATTAATTCAAGTTCAGTTAATTTAAACTAATCTTCTCAGTGTAGACATACCCTTAAACACTAAGAATGAAAGTTCCACCAGGCTCCTTGTTTGTTTTGCTGGACTAGACTAACAAGGCTACCTCGTTGGAACTTGGTACATTGGAATGGCACTATTAATGTGTATGCTTATTTTGCTGCCTTTTTGTCCTGAGTAGTTAGCCAATATTTTGGGCCTTGCCAGGTTGTTTCCATAAAGTTGAAAAATCAATGTAATGAGGCAAAGGTGTTTATAAAAAATGAACACAAAGTCCTGTTTCTCTGAATGCAGTGGAAACCACAGCTGGCAGTTTCCTTGCTCCAAAATTCCTAAACCTGTCACTTCAGCAAGTTTTGTGCCCACAAAGACCTGTATCTCTGCTTTTTCTATGAACTCCTCCTAGCTTTCCCAGCCATACAGAGCCTGAAGCTGATACCTAGCCTCTTCATCTGCAACTAGGAAAATTCTATTAATCTACTCAGGCTTGGAGATTAGTGAGCCCACTGCCTTGGGCCTTTACCACCATGGTTGGCAGCTGTTTTTTTTCAAACATAAAAGTGTTTGATTTCTTTTTCAGTTGGGCCTGAAAGAGAGTGCTTTGCAGCAACAGCTTTTAACAACGATAAAAAGACCTCCCTGCTAGCAGCCATTAGTGCATAGATATTAATTAATTATTAATTATTATTATTATTTTACCCTAGTGTTCTCCCAGAGGCATTGAGAAACACCTGGGAAATGCAATAATATCTGCCCAGATAGAAAGTGTACATCATGCAGCACTACTTGTACATTTAAAAGTCTCTTGCTTCAATTTGCCAAGCTGCTCAGTGTTCAAATTAAGTAGCAGAAATTGACACAACCATTTTCCCTGCCCCAGACACATATCTTCACTCTTTATACCATTCTTATCCTGTTTTAGAGGCAATAACACCAGCAGGCCATTCACATATCCATCACTGCTTGAAAATTCCAATAACAAAGTGCAGATGTTACAGTGCAGGAAATGGCGTGATAACAGGGCAAACTAAACTGAGCAACCAAGGAGCTATGTACCTGTGCTGCCTCTAAGTAGGCAAGTCAAATATCCATTAACTTTCTCAATTAGCCTTTCTTGGCCTTGAGAAAGAAGCTGATGATGATCTGAATTTATTATACTTTTGTGCTAGCTTTTCTCTCCAATTAGAGGTGATAAGAAAGATATGAAGTCCCCCAAAGGATTTGCATGAATCTACTTCCACATTTCTGAGGGAAGAGATGAAACCTAATAAAAGATGTGACAGGACTTCAGTTGAGAGGCAGCTTACTGATCATTTTTCATAAGTTCTGTATTCTTCCAACATAGGGAGCTGAATCATCAAGTGTGCATAATTCCCTAGGGTGATGGACCAGGGATATTCCATGTGATCCTTTCTGTTGTAAATAAAGTTAACCACATTCAAATCTGTCCTGTTGCTGAACTTGATTAAGAAAACATTCAAGTTTCCAGCAGACCTTCTTGTATTTTAAAACCATTTTATATTTCCTCTCAGGAAGGGAGGTAAAAAAGGGAACAATAAGAGCAAGATTAGAAACCTGGAGTTAAAAACAGAAAAAATAAAAGCTCAAATAAACAAACCAAGGAAAGAATGGAATCCCTGATTTCAGACCACTGGTATTGGGAACCAATTTATTAGCTTCACAATATGGCTTTCCAAGTTTATTGTTATGCTACCAAGACCCAAGTGTTTTGACGTGTTTGTTCCAGATACTAAGAAATAAGGTAAAAATTCCTGAAGGGATGGTTTCCAAAGATCTGTACAAATTGCTAGGCTGAAATGTTTTATTCATATTAACAAGTTGCAAAGGGACAGCCTTTAAGTTTAGTTCAGCAAAACAAACAAGGAGTCTTGTGGCACTTCTAGGGTATGTCTACACTTAGAACAGTAGTTCGAATTAACTGAATTTGAACTAATCAATTCAAACTAATGATGATTAGTTCAAATTCAGTTAATTTGAATTAACATGGCCACACTAGAACCCCCAATTCAAATTAGCATGTCCATGCACAGGACTTTGCTAGTTTGAATTAGGTAGGGAGCGCTATTGCATAGGGAAAATCAAGCCGCGGCTAATTCGAACTAACAGTTAGTTTGAATTAACATGGCTACATTGGGTTAATTTGAACTAATGAGTTCAAATTGACCATCATTTCAAAGTTCAGTGAGGTTTTATCACTTTGAAGTCACCTTTTATCAACTTGAACTAAGGAATTCCTTAGTTCGAATCCATGAAAGCCAGTGTGTTCATGCACTTATTTAATTTGATCCTCATCAATTCAAATTAATTTGTAAGTGTAGACATACCCTTAAAGACTAACAAATTTATTTTTCACTTGAGCTTTCATGGGAGAAACGCCATTTTGTCAGATGCTAGAAAATGGAAAATTTAAAGTATCAGAAGGAAAGATAATTCCTGTGATTATACTTCATCAGGTCAGAATACTTCATCAAATCAATCAAATTGTATAGATTCAGTCAGTGTGGAACAACATATCAACAAGTGGTGAGGTTGAGAAAGGTGAACATCATTGTTTGTAAGATGAAAGCCAATCCACGTGTCTATTGAGACCTAAGTAAATGGTATCACATGGGCTAACTTTCTCATTACAAACAGTGATTTTCACCTCTCAACCTATACCACTTTCTGATATTTTGTTCTACACTGTTTGAATCTATAAAACTTGTTTGATTTGATGAAGTAATCTACCAGAAGATTTCTCTTTCCTTCACGTACTGTAAGTTTTTCATTTTCTAGCATCTGATGAAGTGGGATTTCTCCAGTGAAAGCTCATGCAAAAAAATACATTTGCTAGTCTTTAAAAGTGTCACAGGGCTCTTTGTTTTATTCATATCAGATCCTCTGTAGCTGTGAACATCTCCTTGTTGAAAAAGCCATTCTTTTAGAGCAGACCAGCAAGAAAAGCATGAGACTCAATTCAAAATTGTTTGAAAAGGTTCTGATTTGTAAGATACCCAAAATGTAGGCTTTTTATTTCATTTTCAAAACAAAACAAAAATATTTTTTGGGTTTTTTTATCCCAAATGAGAGAGGAGGAAAAAACCCCAAAGTTAAACATCTAACAATTAAATTGTTGACTCTTGAGCCCCTCAGCCAGCTCTAAGTAGCAGGAGACAAAGACCAAGCTGGAGGCAAAAAGCATTTATCACCCAAAACAAATTGAAATAAAAATAATTAAAAATCAGTTTTCCCAATGTTTTTCACTGAGTTTTTTTGGGGTTTTGTCCAAAATCTCAAAATGATTTTTTTTCCCTCTTCCAGTATTGGACAACTGAAAGTCAATACACTTTCAGTCCGGGATTATAAAAGTACCAAAGGAAAAAAAAAAGTTTTTGCCTGCTTTTCATTGAAAACTGAAAAGAAAAAAGAAAAGAAAAGAAAAGAAAAAATATTTACATGAAAATATTCAACCATATTTCATCACAGTCCCACTGACACTCATAACAGAGCATAGAATTTTTCCTTCCTAGTTAGAGCCAGAAACAGATTATTTAGGGGATTAAAATCTTCTTGGTTCCATCCTTGACAATAAATTTGTAGGGTGAATGCAAAAACACTCTCCCTTATATCTCTGGAGAATTCAGTGTTTCCAAGCTAACTGACATCACATTCAAAATTATTTTGACGGTTTTCATCTAGCCCCTAATGGTGATTTTATCTCTTGTCACAAAAATGTTGAGTGTTTTTCACAAATTATCCAGCTGCTTCAGATTAAAAAAGGTTTAGGATAGAGCCCGAGATACATACATGGGATTTCCTCACTCTCTAAATTAGCCGAAAAGGGATTCAATGGGATTATGGTTTTCTGTTATTATGAATATTGACACTGAGGTCCTTAAGTGGCTGTTTACAGGCTATATGAGAGTTTGTTCAGGGCTTCTCTTTTTTTATCATTGGGGTTCCTAAAAATGGAGAAGAAAAATATTCAATGAACACAGTGAATAAAACCACAGATGCATTAGTTCTCAGCAGTGCAATTCTGAAGACCTAGATACTGGGGGCAAAAGTGCCAACTGAAGGGGGCACACATCCCCAGTGAACTTCTAAACTGAGAACCACATAGCACGTAAAACATGAGTCATCTCCAGTACTAACGTCTTTATCTTTTATTAGTGTATTGCAAACATTAAGAGAAACACAATTTATGATCAGGTGGATGTACAGTCTAAACACCTTGCTACCTGTGGCCCCAACCCCACAAGGAACTCTACTGGGGTGGGGAAAAGATCATGGAAAGGTTGGGCCTGGAGTTTAGAAAGATGAGATTATTCTGAGATGATCTGAAGAAAGCATTTGGACTTCAGGCATTTCTATCTGGGTTAATCAGAAGTATTCAATGCCTAGTTTCAACTGCGAGCCCTGAATGTGCTTAATATGAGCTGATACTATTGTGGAAGTTCTGGGAACTATACCTATATCCACACATACACCATTATTTTGAAATAAGTTATTTTGAAATGAGTTATTTTGAAATAAAGTCCTTATTTTGAAATAAGTTAATTTGAATTAAGAAAATGTTAATTCAAATTAAGGGAAAGCCTGCTATCGAAATGGCTGTTATTTCAAAATGGTTATTTCAAAATAAGGTCATTTGTACATGTTGTTTCGAAACAGTTGTTTCGAAACAATGCTGTTGTTTTGAACCAACATGTCCAAATGGCATTATTTTGAAATAACCATTTCAAAGTAACAGCTGTTTTGAAATGAATGGGGTTTAAGCTGTTTCGGAATGACAGTTCTTATTTTGAAATGACAGAGCTCGTCATTTCAAAACAAGAAAACTGCACGCCCACCTATGGAGACCCCGCCAACTTGCCCTTTCCCAGGTTTGGGTTTGGACCAAGAACCGGAGGGGGGAGACCCTACGGATTTCTGGGTCCCAGGAAAGAGAGGGTATTGTTGCCCTTGTCAGCAGGGGCGCAGTCTTGATTTGGATAACAGAGGTTTCTGATCCTCTGTGTGTAACCCCAAAAGGGCTTTCTATAAGAGGATAATTGCGAGCGCGAGGAAGGATAAGACAAGTAAGAAGTCATTTTCCTCTTTATTGACAGTGTGAGGAATTACAGATAAAAAAATGCTTAAGTATATGACAGTCAGAAGTGTTAGTTTATGACAATTCCAAGGTAAAAGCAAAAGATTAGTAAAAAGGATGCGTCAAGCTAATACTGGCCAGGTCTATTTCTATTTAGTTTCCTATTTGACTGTGTTTAGTTCCTTTCTCCTGTTCAGCTTATTTAGTTTCTATTTTATTTAGTCTATATTCTTACCCAGTCCGTGAGAGCCGTGCCTGGTCCCCAAAAGCTGGGTCTTTTGGTTTAGGTTGATGGTAATCTCTTTAAGTCAGCTCTGAAGATCACCCACAGTCAGGTTTTCAGAGGGTGCACGCCACCCTGGCAAGCAGGGGGCTAGCCTTTTTATTGTATCTAAGCGTCACATTTGGAACCATGACAAAAAGCTCAGCTTATGTAACTGAGGTCAAGTGTGACAAAAAGGTCAACTGACAGTTCCTACTTTTCCTGGAATGGCACACTTACAGTTCTTCATAAGACTTGAGGCACTTACACAGATGTTTCCGCAGTGTCTAGCTGGTTTTGTCTTGAGGTTTATTTTGCTGACGTGGTTTCTTTCTTAGGGTGGCTGACCTTCAGCTTACCAGCTTGATTATTTTGATTAAGACAGGCATTAATTGATTAATTGTTATTCAAGACAGGCAAAAATGGCATGTGGACCTAATCTTTTTTATTTCAAAATAACCAGTGTTATTTCGAAATAAAAGAGACATGTCGACATACCCTATCAGTGAGCTCTATGCAACAGTGGAATTAATTGCTTCCACCATATGACGTTATGCACATTGGACTACATCACTCGACCCTTTCCTTAGCAATGAACCTAAGATGTAAGCTAACGTGGCAAGTCATGAGTATGTAATTAATATTCTCATCATGTATTGTGTAAACCAAAATGCCCTCGTAGGGAGCAGTTTGTTTCTTCATTGTTAAGGTAGTAATTTAATTGCCATTAGCTACCCTATTTCGGTCTTCATTCTAAAATCCAGGAAAATTTTATTTAACCTCAGATCAAGAAGGGGTTAAAAATTGCTTTCTGCCCCAGATCTCTCTGTAAAGTGAATCAGATGAAAGGAATCTCTATTGCTGCTGTTCTTGTAAGATGTCCTTGGTGAAGAAAAGTGGGAAGTGCTAGTGTTTCCTTCCCTGCTTTTATCTTTACTTGCTCCAAAACTTCCTATGCTAACTGTCAGGGGCGTTGCTGGCACTGGGCACCCCGGGGCACGTGCCCCGAGTCCCAGTGCAAGTGGCCTGGATCTCTGGCCCAATCGGGCCGGGGATCCAGGGCCCAGCTGGCTGCCCGAGGCTGCGGCAGCCCTGTCCCCGGCCAGGGATCCAGTGCCCGGCTGGCCGCCCAGCTGGCCCCAGTCCCAGGGATAGGGCCACATGGGGCCATGCTGCCACGGGTGGTTAGGCCACAGCCGGGCCGGGCCAGAAGCAGCCACAGGAGCCTGGGCCCCGTGCTGCCATGGGTGGCCAGGCTGCCAAATCTCCGGCCAGAGACTGGACCACCGCTGCTGCGGGCAGCCAGGCCCTGGATCCCCCAGCTGGCTGCCCATGGCCACAGTGGCCCTCTCCCCAGCCGGGGATTCGGGGGCCTGGCCGCCCGCGGCGGCGCAGGGCCCAGCCTCCTGAGGCTGCTTCTGGCCCGGCCCGGCTGCGGCCTAGCCTCCCGTGGAGGCGCAGCCCCACCTAGCCCTATCCCTGGCCAGGCAGCAGGGCCTGCTGGCTGGGGGCAGGGCCTGTGCCTGTGCCCCGGGTCCCTCCCCGCCCCAGCGACACCCCTGCTAACCATCGCTTCTCATTTCACCCCATCCACCAGTTCTGCTCTCTCTCTATTCCTCTTCAAATATAAGACCTATAGGCCCCTTGGGTTTTAACTAGCTACAGACCTTGGGAAGATTTTGATCTGCCTTGAGAGTAACGTCACCTATGTCTGTGCTGTATAACTCCAAGTAAAATGTGGACATAAGATCCACCAGTATAATGCTGTTAGGAGCAAAGAAGTTTTAAGCCTCTTTGATTTTAATGAGCTTGAGAATCTCAGAACCTGGCAGGACTGAGCTGTACATTTTCAATAGCATCATCTCAAAGTTATTAGCATCTCTACTTGATCAGTACATGCAGATGCCATTTGCTCGAACAGATTCTGCCATGGGTGGGTGCAGGGGGAACCAACCATGCAAAATGCAGCCACAAATTTAGAGATTTTGTTGGTGCAACTCAGCCAATTGATCCTTATTAAAGTAATAATGATGATCCATTTTTGTTCTGATTCATGATATGTAACTTATATTTGACTACAACAGATACTTATGGGGATACAAATTGTTCCATACATCTTGACTGCTCACTTGGTTGATCGTTCAGTTGAACACAAACTCTCTGGAGGTAAAAACAAAAACAAAAACAGACAAGCAAAAAAAAAAAAAAAAAAAACCAACAAAAAAACCCCACAAAAAACTGGTGGCACTTTTAAAAACTAACCTATTTGTTTTTCGCATGAGCTTTCGTGGGCCAACTCCCACTTCATCAGATGCCAGGCTGAAGAAAACTTACAAATACACTGAAATCCTTCTTTTTTTCTGAAATGGCAACATGATGAGAAATATATGAGCCTCAATGAATAAATGGCTTTATTTACATTTCACAGATTCTAATTGGAAAGTGCCTCCTCTCTGTAAAATAGAGACAATGTTTATGACCCCAGTATTAATGTTTTTATGCCTCATATGAAACACAAAAAAGTTCTGACCTTTATTTACTGAACTGAATTTCCAATTAATGCTGAAATCTTTACTGTCATATAAAGCAATTTCTTTTAAATTATATTAGAGATTTTAGAGAGATGATGATTAATGTTACCTGGAGAACATGCTATTTCAGTCACATGCACTTACTAAAAACACTTACACCAGGAAAGCAAAGACTGTTTTCTTTAAAGAGATATTCTTGAGAGATACAGTCTTGCATAATACCACTGAATATTCCCTTCAGGGTAGGTGTTCAGCACCCACAGTTGGGCCTGAAATCTTAACTATATATTAGCTTAAATTTCAATTCAGAAGGTCATTTTAACCAAAAACTGGACATTTTTCACTTCTGAAAATATCAAAGTGTTCTGCTGTGAATTTGTCAAACCTGTTTTTTTTTTCTCCCAAAAAAAACAGGAAATTCAATACTGAAATAGTCCTGTGAACAATTTTGGATCTGACAAGTCAGCATTTTCAAATTGAAAAACAAGAAGCATGCAGTTAAGAAAGTGGAGACACATAGGCTATGTCCACATAAAAAACAACAAGGAGTTTATATCATTATTTCAAAATAAAGTCCTTATTTTGAAATAAGTTAATTTGAATTAAGGGAAAGCCTGCTTTTGAAATGGTTATTTTGAAATAAGGCCGTTTGGACATGTTGTTTTGAAACTTGTTTCGAAACAATGGTGTTGTTTCAAAATAACATGTCCAAACTGCGTTATTTCGAAATAACCATTTCAAAATAACAGCCATTTCAAAATGAATGGGGTTTAAGCTGTTTTGAAATGACGTTTTTTATTTCGAAATGACAGAGTCTGTCATTTCGAAATAAGAAAACGTCGTGTGGACATTTAGTTTTTTATTTCGAAACAAGCAGTGTTGTTTCAAAATAAAAGACTCATGTGGACATAATACAGGCAACATGATGGTATTTGAAAATTCTTCTGAAAACTCTTAGTTTGATCATAAGCCGTAGCTGACTAAAGTATAACAGATTGACTACCAAAAGCAGTCTGTCGTATTCAGAAGCTATTGCAAATGTTATCTTCATTTCTGTCAAAGCACATAGGTATCAAATGCAATAATAAACAGAAATACTACTTTAAAAGCTACCTGGGTACCCAGAAGAAATATATTAAAAGGTTGATACAGAGTTCAAATGTTCAACATTTTAGGTTTTAAATGAGAATTGAGAGTCTTTCAGATCTACTCAGTAGTCTGGGTTGACAGAGAACGTGGCTTGACTCTGGTTGCTTAAATATAAGGATCTCTCTTATTTCTTCAAAAGAATTGATGTTAAAAATCTGGAGGAAAAAAAAAAAAAAGAAAGAAAAATCAGCTCATAGCTATGGGATGTATATTGCAGCCATGAGGAAAAGTCTTATGGTTTCAGTTTAATTGAACTGAAGACAAAGGTACTGTTCTGAATAGCAATAGCTAATAAAGAATACAATAAAGTTTTCAGACAGGTCAGCAAGGTCTTGTGTTAATGACTGAATATCCCACTGAGCAAAATAATCCTTAGAATGCTAATTCCTCTGGAATATAGCACTTACAGATCTAATGAACACTTGAATAAAAGGAAGATATTATAGACATACAATTGTAGCAAAAGTTCCAAACGGATAGCCATGTTAGTCTAGTTCAGAAAACAAACAAGGAGTCTCCTGGCACTTTTAAAGACTAACAAATTTATTTTTCACATGACTTTTCATGGGCTCTCTCTGGTATCTGAAAAACTGGGACATTGCCCACAAAGGTTCATGCAAAAAATACATTTTTTAGTGTATAAAAGTGCCACAGGACTCCTTACTTGTAGCAAAAAAGCTCTCAGTCTTTCAGGAAATAAGATCCACTACTCATTGAATAGAGGGAGAACAGAAAGGTCTGTGAAGAAACATTTATTTATTTATTTAATTTGCCATGAAGCCATTTCCTAAATGTTTTCTTTTCTTGGAGAGATGAGTTTTTGATTTTACAAATGAGCAGCGAACCTGCCCATCCAGAACGTCCAAAACACTTGTGGAGAACTGCCTCCAAAAGAAGTTAAACTGTTTGCAAATACATAGCATGCTCACTTTATATTGGAAAGAATTTAGAAAGCAGCAAGAGAATACAGACAGTGATATTAAAAGGGACCAGGGAATGAGTTTGAGACAACTGAGGGATGCGTGAGGTTGACTATCCTTGTCTTGCTTTGATAGGCAGGGCCCTTTCAATGTTTGGTTAATAATCTGTGATATTAATTGAATAAGGAGTCTTTTAAAGGCCCAGATTGAGAAAGCTCTGCTTGGGAAGATTTAATTGGGATAGATCCTGCTTTAACTAGAGAGTTGCACCAGATGACCGCCTGAGGTGCCTTCCAACCCTAATCTTCCCTGATTCTAATCAAGAAACAAAAGAGGAGTCAAGCTTGGTCTCTGTTGCAAGACCCCCTCAAGATGTGACCCTGCTAGGTTACTCAAGCTCAGTAGGCTACTACATGGGTGTGATGCCCCTAGTGAATGCCCCTGTGCTCCAGGAAGGAATGCGGATATTTCATTTGGGAGCATGCTTGCCTCTAAGTCAAGCATGAGGTGAAGGGCAGAGAAACTCCATTTTTCACACAAAATGTACAAGGAAGGTACTCTGAGCCAGCAGGAATCAAAAGTCTGCAACACTTGCCATCGTAGAGAAGTGATGCAACCCCATTCTCCCAAATTAATTTCACCCTAGGAAATAACCTTTGCTCCAGTTCCTTAATGTTTTCAGTAATGTTCTCCATGTCTAGTCCTCAGCTGTTATGTAGAGTTGTATCAAGTGCAGGGTTTTCTACAACCCCCTGAACAAGAGAGGAAAAAGCAATTAGCTCATCCAGCCAAACTCACCTTTGTCAATGCAGTATTACACCCTATGGTGTTTTACTAAGTCAAGAGATTAATGTGTTTTAAGTGGTGTGACTCCCACTACTATCCTTGTAAAGCTGTTTTATGAAGTATTTCACCTCAAGGCTACATTTACACAAGAAGCTAGGGGTTGGTTGCATATACCTAGGCACACTAGCTCTCATCAAGATAGTATAAATATAAAAAGTAGTATGCTGCAATAGCTTGGGTAGAGGCACCCAAGGGCTCTCTTAACTACATTGGGTATGTCCCCACCCAGAATGTTAAATTGATTTAATGTAAATCCATCCAAATTGAATTGATACAAAAATCATTAAATTGACTTACGTTAAAGCGATTTAACAGGTCCACGCTAGAAACCCAAATTGACCTAGCATGTCCATGGACAAGACTTGCTAGTTCGATTTGAGGAGAGGAGAACCATGAGACGTGTGGCAACATGGCACTCACCCACTCCCCTACCAGGCTCTTGCCCGGTGAGCTGGGTAGTGGAGAAGAAAATCCCCCCACTTGGCTCTGGTCACTCAGAGCCTGGTGGGGGAGAAGGCATCCCCTCGCCCAGCTGTAGCCTCAGGGCACACAGCTAGTGCAGGGGAAGGCGCTCCTGTGCTTGGCTCCCTGCACACAAGCCGGGTAGTGGGGAAAGGGACCCTGCATGCTCAGCTCCCTTCACGCTAGTCAAGCAGCAGTGAAAGAGACCCCCGCACGCCCGGCTCCTGCGCCCTAGCCGGGCATGCAGGGTCCCTTTCCCGGTCAGCCAGCTAGTGCGCTGGGAGCTGGGTATATGGGGCCCCTTCCACCCCCCACCCCCACCTCGCCAGGGTGCTGAACTTTGGCCCTACCTTCCAGGGTGCTATGCACCCTGGGAAGGAGGTCAAACCAGGGTCTAGATCGATATAACTGTTAGGGTATGTCTACACTTAAAAGGTTAGTTTGAATTAATTGAATTCAAACTAATCAATTTAGACTAATAATTATTAGTTTGAATTAAGTTCATTTGAATTAACACAGCCACACGAGAAACCCTAATTCGAACTAGCATGTCCATGCACAGGACTTGCAAGTTCGAATCAGGCAGGGGGTGCTATTGCATAGGGAAAAAAAAAAATCAAGCTGTGGTTAATTCGAACTAACAGTTTATTCAAATTAAGACCGCTACATTGGGTTTGAACTAATGAGTTCAAATTAACCATCAATTCCAACTTAAGGGAGGTTTTTATAGATTTGAACTAGGCTTTCCTTAGTTCAAACTAAGGGAACTCCTTAGTTCAAACTAATGAAAGCAAGTATGGACATGTACTAATTTAGTTTGAATTAAGCCTCCTTAATTTGAACTAAATTGTAAGTGTAGACATACCCTTAGACTGAAATAATGCCTCCACACAGTGTGATACAGATAAAACAGTTTTGGTTAACTGTCATATCAATACAAAACTAGGTTTTATTATGTTGATATGACTTCACCTGCAGTGAAGTGAGGGAGCTCCTCATTTCGCTATATGGAAACCTAGTGAGGACCAACCATTTTTTAAAAAGGAAATAACCAGCGTTATTTTGATTTAAACACTATGTATGGACATATCCATTGAGTATATACCCACCAGTTTTAGATGGGCTTGTACTTATAGGCTATGTCCACACATAGATCATTATTTCAAAATAAGTTAATTCGAATTAACAGTTTGTTCATTCGAATTAAGGGAAAGCCTGCTTTTGAAACAGCTGTTATTTCAAAATGGTTATTTTGAAATAAGGCCGTTCGGGCATGTTGTTTCAAAACAGTTGTTTCGAAACAGTGATGTTGTTTCAAAACAATCTGTCCGAACGCCATTGTTTCAAAACAGCCATTTCAAAACAACAGCGGTTTCAATATCGAAGCAGGTTTAATGGCTTCGAAACAATGCCTGGTGTTTCGAAACAATGGGTCCCGTTGTTCCAAAAAATTGGTACGTTGTGTGGACATGAGAATTTTTATTTCGAAACAACCAGTGTTGTTTCAAAATAAAAGACTCGTGTGGACATACCCATAATTGCCAAGTCATGGCACCAAAACTGCCCTCCGTACCATAGTTAGCATTCTTTTTATGCTTGATTAGAGCCAATGTGAGTATGTGCATTAGCAGAGGACTCACACTCTTAGCTTGTAGTGTAATGCAGCTTTAAAGGAGGACATATTCCATGATTGTCACCCTCCATTTTCCTCCTCTTAGTTTGAGCTGATCCCAGTCGACCCACATCAAATGCTACACTTCTTCATTTGCAATTCTTGCACAGAATACATCAATCACTCTAGTCCTTCATCCCATCTAATAACCCTTCCTCTGCTGTCTGATCCACAAACTATGAGGGCAGCCATGTTCCCTTTGCTTCCCACAAGTATCACACATTCTTCAGCTGAGATGTGAATTCATTTTGATGGAAACCATTATGTATAAATACTGAGCTCACAAGGGACAAGTTCGTTGACTCTGACCTTCAGAACAACACAGGACATAGACCTTTCCCACTAGTATTCCTGCATGGAAGTACACAGACATTTTTGTTCACATTTTTTGCATCTTTGACCATTGTAGAGTGGTAGATCTCAGAAGGAAACTTTATTTTAACAAGAACCTACAGAATACTTATTAACCACAGGGTTTAAAAAAACAACTGTCATTTAAGAAAGCAAGAGGTGTTGCAGTGACCAAACTGACCTGCTCTTGAGTGTTGAAGGGAAATACTTATACCAGTTGATGGACTTTTTAAAAATGATAATAAAATAAAACAACAATAGTCCAATATTATTTATATTTCATCCCACACATTTTCTAGGTGTAAGGTAGGCTTAGGAGCTGTGCCTTACAGCTTCTGACGTGGAGCAACTAATCTGCATGGGTATGTCCACACAGGCTTCTTATTTCAAAACAACAGAGGTTGTTTCGAAATCAGAAGCGGCACATCTATACGACGCACCATTATTTCAAAACAATGGGACCCGTTGTTTCAAAATAACAGCCTTTATTTTGAAACCATTAAACCTCGCATATAATTGAAATGGCCATTGTTTCAAAATGGTTCTTTCGAAACAACGGTGTTCAGACATGTTGTTTTGAAACAACACCATTGTTTTGAAACAACATGTCCGAACGGCCTTGTTTCAAAATAACCATTTCAAAACAATGGCTATTTCGAAAGCAGGCTTTCCGTTAATTCAAATTAACAAACTGTTAATTCAAATTAATTTGTTTTGGAATAAGGACTTTATTTCAAAATAACTAATTTCAAAGTGTGTTATTTCGAAATAATGATGTATGTGTGGACATAGCCCATGGGTCCTGCATACGGGGTGCAGGGCATAGTGGGTAATAGTATTTTAGGTTAATCTGCTCACAAATCTGTCAATATCTGTAATTCTACTGAAGGAAAATACAAAATACTGTCTTTTTGTAAATTGCTACTCTCTTTTTGTTTCAAATCTGTCTGGATTAGTTAAAAAGGTAAAAACTACCCTTAGTTAAAAAGAGGCTTGTAAAAAAGGCACCTGCATATTTCAGCCTGAAAAAGAAAAGAAATGGGTGGTGTTTTGCATTAGCTCCTTTTAGAGCAAAATGCTGGAGACATTTCTCTCTTGCTTCAGCCCTTCTGTCAAATGATAGCTTTGGCTAGGGCTTATTTGAGGCCCCTTTGTTATGTTAAGGACAGTAGGTGTTTGCATGCTATTTGATGTTTAGGAGCTGCTGTGACTAGAGAAAGGCAGACTCTCTGAGCTGAAATTACTGAAGAGAAGCAGCATAGGGAGAGAGTGGCCAGCAGTGAACTAGGCGGCATGAGTGACCGGAGGACAAAGCCAGTGGATGGCGGGTGGAGCCTAGGAACATTTCTAGAGGATGGAGTGAGTGACCAGTAGATGGCGTTGGTGGACAGCTGGTGTGAAAGACACTCCCTACACACCCTAGGGTTGGTTGGGAGCCTAGTTAGTACTGATTCCACAGATCAGTGCTGGTTTTGCCATTAAGTGTGGTATGTTCTGTTATGCGGGGTAGGTTGTTGGGAACTTTGCTCTGTACTGACTAGCTAGATCACCGCTGATGTTTATTTGGCCTTTTACACTCTATTTTGCTACTATTAAAAGTTCTGTTTACTATACTCTGTCTCGTGCAAGTGAGTGGGGAAGCCTTACCCCTTTGGGGTGCCCGGGAAACAGTTCAGGATTCCCAGAAATCTGGGTGGGGGCTCGAGCCAGTTGATGGTGCTACATTATTGGGAAACCCCTAGGTATAGAACCTGGGCCTTGTTCTGGCAGCCTGCCCAGGCAGAAGAGTTACATAAGCAAGGGAACTACCATTTGTATTACATTGAAGGCTGTGATGTAGGAGCCATTAAAGGTCACTTTAATCAAGCTACTGCTGTCTCAAGACTCTTCATGCAGCCACTGTTTTGCAGCCCATGAACAGCAGTGCCAGCAGCCTAAAGTGACCAAAAAATCAGGAGCCAGGCCCCAAAATTGGCTTAAAAATCATGACTTTTTGGGGAAAAAAAAAAAATTAGAAGGAAATTCTTGATTTGCTTTCTGGTTTCTGAACCTTTAAGCTGCATTCATTTCATGTTGCCAAGCTTTTCTCTACAACTACATGGGCTAGAAAAGTACCCTTCCCCCCCCCCAAGTTGATGTTCTCATGACCTTTCTGGATTCCAGCAACCTGGGGCTTTTAGGAAAGTGTGAGAATCATAGCAAGACTTGAGCTGGCAACACTGCACTTTGCCCAACTACAGGGACCTGTTGCATCCCAGTTGGTATGTTGCTGTACAGACCTTATTAGACTTTGAACTGATCTTTGTAGACCAAAGCTGATATCCTAACTACACTGAAGTCAATCACAAAATACCCATTGACTTCAATATAGCTCAGGATTTCATCAGTGCGGGGCTTGTCTGATCTTTGAAAGAACTCAATACACATTGTAGGATTGATGTCAATGTGAACTGTGCTTTTAGGTTCTCCTGTAAAAGATGGTATGTTGGAGGTACAATGAGGTGTCTTCTACTCAGGTCTTTGCTTATGATTGGCTATGTCCACACATACATCATTTTGAAATAATTCATTTCAAAATGAGTGTAAGCGTCCTGCGCCACCAGCGGGTCGGGAGGGTGCCTCCTACGGGCAGCTCCAGGGAGTTAGTGGGCGCGGCGTCCCTCCCGGTAGGCAAAACAAAATGTCCCCGGGCCCCATCCCCTGGGGGAGTCAGGCCCGTTCCCAGTCTGGCGCCGCGGCCCCCAGTCTGGCGCCCCGGCCCCCAGGCGGGGCGGGGCGAGCGAGCACAAAGTCTGGCATCAGGGACGGGGTAGCACTTCCTAAGCCAGGAAACGGCAGGGGTGTGGAGGGAGACGCAGGCCCACCCGCTCCACTGCGTCTCAGCCCATGGCCCTATACAGAGGCAGGGTGGCACCCCCAAGGGTCAGCGGGGCTGCCTCCGAAACACACTGCCCTGGGGAATACGGCCCACCATCCTGCCCTCCCTGGGCTACTTCCTCTAACCCCGTCCCGGCCATCCGCCCTGGGTACCTAGTTCCAAAGGGGGTAGCCATCTTCAGGGTCTCCCTCGTAGGAGGCCTGCGGAACTCCGGCAAACCCCTCGGTGTCCATGGGCGTCGGGTCGGGGTACTCGGCTGGCTCCTCCACGGGAGGCAACTCCTCCAGGTCCTGGGGTCCGTACGGGGCTGGCATCTCCACCTCGGCCGAGGGCAGCTCCTCTAAATCGGAGGGCTGAGAGGGTGTCAGCCATTCTGCCACCCCGCCGTCCCAGGCCGCCCGGGAGCAAGGAGGTAGCGGTGGGGCCCAGCGGGCTCTCGAACGCCTGCCCCAGTCGGCCGCCTCCGGGTTCCCCTCCCAGTCACTTGGACCTGGAAGGCTGGGAGGACCGTAGCACTGGGTGTCCTTAAAGGCAGGAGCCGGCTGGTGGGTTGGACCCTGACCAGACCCCGCCAGCTCCCGCTGGGTCGGCACATCCTTCCCCCTCGAGAGCTTAGCCTCAAGTGAGCTCCCAGCTGGGGCTTTTATACCGCCCCTTCCTGGCCTGGCCCTGCCCCTCTGCTTCCGGGGCTGGAGCCTTGTAGTTCCTGGGGTTGGCCAGAGGGGGCGTTTGGTGTAGTCTTCTAGCTCGGGTTCTGAGGCAGGCCACAGTGCCTGCCTACAATGCGTTATTTCAAAATAAAGTCCTTATTTTGAAATAAGTTAATTTGAATTAGCAGTTTGCTAAGTCAAATTAAGGGAAAGCCTGCTTTTGAAACAGCCATTGTTTCAAAATGGTTATTTTGAAACAAGGCCGTTTGGACATGATGTTTCAAAACAGTTGTTTCAAAACAATGGTGTTGTTTTGAAACAATGTGTCCGAACGCTGTTGTTTCAAAACAACCATTTTGAAACAACGGCTATTTCGATTAGATGCGAGGTTTAACGGTTTCAAAATAACGGTGCATCATGTGGACATGCTGCTTCTTATTTCAAAACAACCTCTGTTGTTTCGAAATAAGAAGCCTGTGTGGACATACGCATTGAGTCCAATCCATGACACTAAACGCTTGCATGAACTTAGCATATGTAAAGTTCACATTATTGTTGTTCTTTTGCTGATGGTATTTTAAGGGAATGGTGCTCACATCTTAATTATGACAGGTCAGTTAGTGAAAGCATGCACTCCCTTATAACAACTTGAGGAATTTCTTCACTGCAGATGCATGACTATTGTTCTGCTGACCTGAAAACTATCAAAGCTCTTGCTCCTAATTTCATTTTGGCCCCTGCTAAGCACCAGCATCAATACAGGGACCGCTTTGTTTGATTATTGCTATTTGTACTGATAGAAAACAGGTGCCATGAAGACAAGCAATTCACTGAGAGTTTACAGTGTGAATGCCCAAGGGGTAGTGCAGCAGGTCACAGCCATGCTGGCTTTTCCCTAGCTAGACTGGGACATGCCGGGAAAGTGTTACTGAATAACAGCACTGTGCCTAAACCTCCTGCAGTGGGAGTGCATGCCCCATGGAATCAGCCCATGATATAGTGTGTTAGCCCCACACAAGTGAAGTGAGGATTAATAAACAGCAGTGCTGGGCCCAGAAGGCCTTCACCAGCTACACCTATGGGGCATGGTCACACTGGAGGCAGGACTGAAAAGGGAGCAGCTCTGCAATAATCAGGGGCCAGAGAAAGGCATCAGTCCTATGCTGGAGCTCCACACAGCCTGGAACATACACCACTCGGGAGCTGCCCAATGGTCCCATGGGGACCAGCAATGGAGACTTGTGAGTGAGAAAAAAGAAGACTCCAGATCACAGACAGTAAGAATTCTTATCCACACCCCCAGTGAATTCATAACTGGTCATGTTGGGATTGTGGAGGTGTCTGAGAATGTGAGAAGTGATCCACGGATCAGGCTTGATGGCATTTGACCCTCCAGTCCCAGGCTCTGGGTTGGAAACTAGTGGAGTGGGGTAGGGCCCAGATTCCAGCCACAGACTCTCACTGCCAGGTGACACTGCTGTTCTCAGGCACTGAAGCCCCAGACACAGCTTTACCACTCCCTTACAGGACTATCCTCCTGTAGCAATGCACACCTTTTGTGCTGGTACAACAGGCCTCAGCTTAGGACTGAGCCCTTCTGCTTCTATTTAACAAAGAAAAGTATGTGTTAGTGATGGCTATGTTATCCATCCCATTATTGGTTTGTGATGCTCTCTGAACAGGGATTAGGCCTTTTTTCTTAACCCCAAGGAAAATGGTGCCGAGCGCTTTGGTAGCATCTGTGCTGAACTGATCTCAAAGCACCCTAACAACATGAATCAGTTTTCACAACAATAGCTCTCATAATAATTCATCAACTGAAAACCGAGAAACCAAGACAGAAGACAAAATGCTTAGCAGCACATTGTCACTGACTGTGTGTGCCTCAGTTTTGGGGGTCCTGGCTTGAGACAACTCAGGTCTCCGGAGCTGGTGTCCAAAACAAAACATCGGCAGCAAAACACAGTGGTCATGTTTGAAAATTTTCCAAAGAGCAAGTGTATTGCTGAAGTACACATAGAACCAAAATGTCTGGCTTCCAGTACTCTGCCCAACTTCTGAGTATGACCAAGAGGAGTAGGTGAGTGAGGTTCTGTGGTCTGCAGGATGCATGATGTCAGACAAGTTGATTGTGATGGTCCCTCTGACTACAAAGTCACTAAGGATAGGGGACTGGGATTCAGGAGACATAGACTTTCATCCTAGTTCTCTTGTGGGGTCACCGTGGGCAAGTCACTTTCCCTCATCTGTAGAATGGGAGTAATGATAACACCTCACTTATGAAAGTGCTTTGTGATCTACTGATGAACAATGCTCTTTGAGAGTTAGGGATTATCATGGGGTGATAGCCTGACCTTACCGAAATAAACTGGCAAAAGTCCAATTGACTTTAATAGCGCCTTTCCACCCACAGCCTGTACTGTACTTATTTTTATTTAGTAACTCATCACTTACTGTAAAGACTTTGAAATTCAGAGTTGAAAGTAGTTTGTTATGCTTAGCATTTTTAAAAGAACAGGTTTAAGAACCCTCTGCTTTTCCACTTCTATGATTTCCATACAATAACAGAGGAAGGTCTCAGCTGTTTCCTGAAACAGCTATAGTTATGTAATACTTTTACAGAATTGTATACCATCTGCTTTGAAAATGGAAAAAAGGAAATCTAGATGATTAGGATTATCCACTTAGTTTGGCTTGTAACAGGTGTCTGCAGTGTCTGAATATTGAAATCACAGAGTGCATACATTATTAATGCTTTCAACAGCAAGCTTCCTCATCAGACAGTGAAGGTGTTTGTTGACTTTGATGTGGTAGAACTAGTGTTGGATACTGGAAAAAACTGTCCAGTAATCCAAAACACCTAATGGATCTATTGGATAAAGAGAAGTACCAACTTAGATGACACAAACTACAGTTCTGTTCCAAGACATGGTCAAGTGGCAAAAGATTGTAATTATAGTAAAGCAAGACTTCCACCAACAGGAAACACGAATGCATGAAGACCACCACCATCTTCCACAACAATCAAGACAAATTATTCAGGCTGATTGTGATGGGGCTGACTCACTCCGCACTGCAGTAACTCAGCCAACTCTGTGAGTGGCAGAAGCTCTGCCCCTTAAGCCATGCTGGGCATGCTTAGGCTGCTGCCTCAATATAAGAGGGGACAGTTTAGTTCAGTCTGGGCTGGCCAGTGGAGGGAAAGGACGTCTACTGGGAGCTCCTACTCCGACGCTGCCCCAGCCCTGATTCAGATGAGACTCGGTGGCTAGAGTGGACTCTGCAGAACTGTTACTTCGCAAGGAGAGCCTTGGAGCTGATGCCCAAGACCCATGGAAAAGCCAACAACTGCAGTCTCAGGAAGGAGGGAACCACAGCCCGGTGACTGATCAAGCCTTAGCTCTGTCCCAGGTAGAAAGTAGCTCAGAGGGACTGAAGGGTGGTGCTGGGATGTAGTGGTAGTCTAATCAGTGTGTTTCAATTTGGATCCCCACTGACTTAGGATATGTCCACACACCTCTTTTATTTTGAAATAACACTGGTTATTTTGAAAGACAAAAGATTAGGTCCACACGATGTTTTCTTATTTTGAAATGATGGGCTTCATCATTTCTAAATAAGAACTGTCATTTCAAAACAGCTTAAACCCCATTCATTTTGAAACGGCTGTTATTTCAAAATGGTTATTTTGAAATAAGGCCGTTTGGACACGTTTCAAAACAACACCATTGTTTCGAAACGACTGTTTTGAAACAACGGCTGTATTCACACAGCACTTTTGTTTCGAAACAACTTTGTTGTTTCAAAACAAAAAAAAAAAATACACATGTTCACACGACGCACAGTTGTTTCGAAACAAGTTAAACCCCACTTGGGGGCGAAACAACCTTGCTTCGGAACTCTTGTTTTGAACAATGCGTGTGAACCTGTTGTTTCGGAACAAAGTGTTCTGAAACAACATTGGATCTTCAGCACCCTGGCCAGGGAACCCTTAGGACCCTGGCCAGGATGCTGAGCGCTGTCCATCAGCCCCCGGTGGGGGGGGGTGATTCGCTGCGGGCTGGCTCAGCCCACAGCGGGGGCTGCTCCCCCGAGACTGCGGCCAGTCAGCGGTGCGGGGCTGAGCCACCCCCAGTGGGTCGGGGGCACCAGGCTCAGCCTGCAGCCCAGGCTGCCCCCTGATACCCCCGACCTGCCCGCGGTGTCGGGGGGCAGCTCTGGCCGGGGGCTGAGCCACCCCGCAGGGGCTCACCCCCCGCCGGTGCCTGCAGCCCCCTTTCTGGGGCTGCAGGGTGAGCCAGCAGCGGCTCACCCCCAGGGGGCTGCAGCCCCCTGCAGCACCTAATGAAATAGCATGTTCACACTGTGAACATGCTATTTTGTTTCCCACTTTTTTCCCTATTTCGAACTGACTTTTTGCTAATTCGCATTGTCATTTTGAAATACGATGTTATTTCGAAACAAGTTGTTTTGACACAACTTGTTTCGAAATAACCGTGTGTGTGTGAATACAGCCAACATGTCCAAACGGCCTTATTTCAAAATAAAAGCTGTTTCAAAAGCAGGCTTTCCCTTATTTTGAAATATTTTTTTTTAATTTCAAAATAAGTCATTTTGAAATAAGGGTTTTATTTCAAAATAAGTTGTTTCGAAATGACTTATTTCAAAATAAAACTTTGTGTGTGGACATAGCCTTAGTGCCATAACCCTTACAGCTGTAGGGCCCAGGGCTGGGGCTCAGTGGAGCAGGAGGGTCTGAGCCCCCTACGTGGGCATTCTGCCCCATCATAGACATATTATATTGACTCCAACTACTAGGCTGCACTGTCCTGACTCAAGGGCTGTTCATAGACTTATTGTGTGGGACCTTGGTTACTAGGTCAAGTTGCCCTGACTACAAGATCGAGTCTATTTAGGGTAACTGCATAGTTAGAGGCTTGTGGAGGTACCCTCCCTGCTAACACCCTTTCTGTTTCCCCACAAGGTGGTGCAAGGAAGGGTATATCCCGTGACACTGATTCCCATATACAAGTGAGTTCTGCCCATGGGTCATACTCTCTTCTGCCTGTCTTCCCAATACTACTGAGTATTGTAACCAAAGCTAGAGACATGCTGACATTGCAGTGCCTTGAACCTGATCTCACCATCTTCTGTCATAGAATCATAGAATCACAGGTTGGAATGGACCGCATGAGGTCATCTAGTCCAACCCCCTGCCAAAAAAAGCAGGACCCTCCCACTAAATTATTCCAGCTAGAGTTTTATCCAGCAGGGCCTTAAACATCTCCAAAGAGGGAGATTCCACCACCTCCCTAGGTCCCTTTCTATGGTGCTGCTACTTAGCTGATTGCTTCCCAGTCTGTAGCAGTGCATGGGTTTTTTTTGGTTCCAAGTGCAGGACTTTGCACTTGTCCTTGTTGAACCTCATGAGATTTCGATTGGCCCACTGCTCCAATTTGTGAAAGGTCTTCCTGAATCTTCTCCCAGCCCTCCAGCATGTCTACCGTTCCCCACAACTTGGTGTCATCTGCAAACTTACTGAGTGTGCAATAAATCGCATCCTCCAGATCATTAATGAAAATATTGAACACGACTGGCCCCAGGACCGACCCCTGGGGCACACCACTCATTACTCGTTGCCAACTAGACACGGAGCCATTGATTCCTACACGCTGAAATCGTTGATGTAGCCAGTTCTCTATCCACCTTACAGTCCACACATCCAACCCATACCTCCTTACCTTGCTTATGAGAATGATGTGGGAAACGGTAACAAAAGCCTTGCTAAAGTCAAGCTATATCACATCAACAGTTTTTCCTGCATCCACAAATCCAGTCATCTCATCATAGAAGGTGATGAGATTGGTCAGGCACGATTTACCCTTGGTGAATCCATGCTGACTGTTCCTGATCACTCTATTTTCCTCCACATATTTCAGGATGGATTCTTTCAGAATCTGCTTCATGATTTTTCCAGGGATTGAGGTGAGGCTGATGGGTCTGTAATTACCTGGATCCTCCTTTTTCCCTTTCTTGAGGATAGGCACTATATTTGGTTTTTTCCAGACCTCTGGCACCTCTCCCATTTGCCACGAGTTTTCAAAGATAATGGCCAGCGGTACTGCTACCTCATCGGCCAACTCCCTCAGCACCCTCGGATCCAGGTTGTCCGGCCGCATAGACTTGTGGACATCCAGCTTCCTTAGGTAGTCCCTAACCTGTCCTTCTGTCACCAAGGGCCTCTCTTCTTCTCTCCAATCTGCAATGCCCAGTGCAGTGGGCTGGGAGCTGGCCTTTACTGTGAAAACTGAAGTAAAGAAAGCATTGACCACTTCAGCCTTTTCCTCATCCTTAATCACAAGGATACCTGCACTATTCAGTAAGGGACCTCCACCAGCCCTGATCCTCTTCTTGTTATTGACATACTTGTAGAACCCCTTCCTGTTATCCTTCACATCCCTTGCTAGCCGCAACTCCAATTGTCCTTTGGCCTTTCTGATTTTATCCCTGCAGTCCCAAGCAATATCTTTATATGCCTCCTTAGTCATCTGTCCAAGCTTCCACTTCCTGTAAGCGTCCTTTTTATGCTTTAGCTCAGTGCAGAGTTCTCTGTTAAGCCACACTGGGTGCCTTCCATATTTGCTGTTCTTCATGCTCATCACAATGGTATATTCCTGTGCCCTTAGCAGGTTCTTTAAAATGCAACCAGCTCTCTGGGACACCTTTCCCCTTCAGATCAGCCTCCCAAGGGATCCTGCCCATCAGTTGCCTGAGGGAGCCAAAACCTGCTTTTCTGAAGTCCAGGGTCTGTGTTTTGCTCCTTTCCTTTTTTCCATTAATCAGCATCTTGAACTCTTAACATTTCATGGTCACTGCTACCCAGGTTGCCATTAACTTCTATGTCACCAATCAATTCTTCTCTGTTTGTGAGCAGCAGGCCAAGAGGTACAAGGCCCCTAGTTGGTTCCTCCAGCATTTGTACCAGGAAGTCGTGCTCAACATTTTCCAAAAACTTCCTGGATTTCCTGTGCACTGCTCTATTGGCCTTCCAGCAGATGTCAGGGTAATTGAAGTCACCCATGAGAACCAGGGCCTGTGATCTGGAAACTTCTGCCAGTTGTCCATAGAATGCCTCATCCGCCTCCTCCTTCTGGTCTGGAGATCTATAGCAGACACCCACCACAACATCCCCCTTGTTGCCCTCTCCTCTAAGCTTAACCTACAGATTTTCAACTGGCTTGGTTCCACTTCCGTAATGGAGCTCTGAGCTGTCACAGAGCTCTTTTATATATAGTGCTACTCCTCCCCCTCTTCTTCCCTGCCTCTCCTTCCTGAACAACTTACGGCAGAGCTCCAGTCATGCAAACTATCCCACCATGTCTCTGTTATTCCAATTATATCATAGTTCCTTGTCTGCGCCAGTACTACCAATTCTTCCTGCTTGTTTCCCAGGCGCCTTCCACTTGTGCACAGGCACCTAAGATACCAGGCTGATTGCCCTAATTTCCCAAGTCGATTTTCAGTTCTATTGCATCTACCATCTTGTATTTTCTCCTGGGATTGTCCTCCTGCACCTACCTCAGGTATTAAAGCTTCATTAGAACATGTAACATAATTTAATTCCCCCCTCCCCATGTTCCAACTGCCTTCTCTTTTATCCCTGGTGTTACAGTCCCCGTCCCTCCCAAATTCCATCCCTTCCCCCAGATCTCCCACACTGTCACTTACCTGTGGGCTTTGGTCTCCTTCCCCCTTCAAACCTAGCTTAAAGCCCTACTCACTAGGTCAGCCAGTCAACATTCAAATACGCTCTTCCCCTTCCTCGACAGATGGAGTCCATCTCTGCCAAGCAGTCCTTCCTCCTGGAACAGCATTCCATGGTCAAGGAAGCCAAAGCACTCCTGATGACACCATCTTCTAGCCAGGCGTTCACCTCTATGATGCATCTGTCTCTACGCAGGCCCCTACCCTTGACCGGAATAATCGAGGAGAACACCACCTGTGCTCTGAACTCCTTCACCCGTGCTCCCAGAGCCCTGTAATCACCTTTGATCTGCCAAGGATCACCTCTTGCAGTATCTTTGGTTCCCACATGGATGAGAAGCATGGGGTAGTAGTCAGAGGGGTGGATGATTCTCGACAATCTCTCCATAATGTCTCGGATGTGGGCACCTGGCGGGCAGCATACCTCCCGTGAGGCCTTGTCAGGATGACAGATGGGTGCCTCCGTCCCTCTCAGAAGGGAGTCCCTGACCACCAGAACCCTACGTTTCCTTCTAGCTGTGGTGTCTGTGATCCTCCCAGCCTCAGGGGCAGATGGCATTTCTGTTCCACCTCATCCATCGTCTCTAGTGCTGTGTAACGGTTCTTCACCATAATGGAGGGCGGGATGGGAGCAGGGGTGGAGCACTGTCTGCTGCCAGAGGTAACCAGCTGCCAGTGTCCTCCTTCTGCCATAGGCATCCCCTCCTTCTCCAGTGGTGTGGCAGTAGTCACTGGCACCTGGAGAGTGTCCTCCTTCTTGCATCTCTCCTCATGGATGCTATCGAGGAACTTCTCCAGGGCGTGGATACTCCTTAGCCTAGACACCTCCTCCTGTAACTCTCCCACCTGCCTCCTGGGAGATTCCACCAGAAGACACCTGTCACATTGATTCATCTCCCCAGCCTGATTGTCGAAGACGTGGAACTGCAGGCTGCAGTCCCTGCAAGTCCACACCAGGATCTGGGTAGAGATGTCCATGCTCAGGATGTCTGTCTGGCTACAGGCACAGGTGGAGGAGACAGAAGGGGCACTGGCACAAACAGTGCGACTCCTCTTCACCATTATGGCCTCACCAAACTCCTTCGCAAGCTCCCTCTGGTTGCTCAGGCACTGGCTTTTAAGGCCTTCTCTGCCTAGGTCAGTCCTTACCCCTCATTAAACACACAGGGGAAGAGTGATCACAAGGCTGATGGAAGCTGATGATCAAAGGTGAGCAGGGAACAATGACCCAAACAGCCCCCAATCACACAAACTCACCATCACAGTCCCAATTCCCACAGTAGCTAACAACTAACAGAAATCACCTGTAGGGAAAGACACAAACACACAGTTAGTAATTCACTCACCCAAGCTTCACTCTCTCCCTTGCTTCTTCAGCTAGGGGTTTGCCTTCACCTCCTTCTCAGGGCTTCACCAACTCCTTCCCTCTCAAACTCCCGTTAGCAGTCCCCATGTTCACAAGCGCCTAGATATTCTAAAGAGCTCATCAGCCAGCCAATCCTATTTCTGGTCCCCCAAAAAATCATTAGATTTTAATAAACACTCAGCATTCTTTAGGTCCTATTTTCTCTTAAAGAAATTGGTTGAGTGCCCATCTTCTTTCTAATCGTGGTCCTTTGAGTCTAAATTATGAGTAATTCAATGGTGATGGCCCCGTGGTCATTGATGTGTTTATTGACTTTGCTAAATAATGTGTTGGATCCCACAGTAATTTCTAATGTATGCTGAACACCATACATCATGGCATTGAAACATTACTCTCTTCACTCCGTAAGGCCATGTTCACATGTAGATGCTTATTTATTTCAAAATAAGCTAATTCAAAATAAAATCCTTAATTCGATTGAACTTAAATCAAATGAGGGAAAACCACCAAATCGAAATAGCAAGTCCGGACATAGGACTTGCTATTTTGATTCAGGAGAGGCGCACCATGGGAAGTGTCACAACATGGCCCCCTGGCAGGGCCATGTTGTCACTCAATCCCCTGCCTGGCTTTCACCTGGAGAGCAAGGAAGGGGAAAACAATCCTCAGGGCAGGGAACCCCCTGCCCTGCCTCCCCAGCTGCTGATGGGGCAGCAGGGGAGGGACCATGGTGCACCTAACCTGTGTGCCCCCGGTGGGGTGTCCTGGACCCTGCTCTCCGGGCTTGCTGGGGGTGCCAGCTGCTGTTGGGGTGGCAGGTGCGGAACCAGCTCACCTTGCAGCCCGGGCTCCATGGCTGCTGCCCGAGGGGCAGATGCAGGAACCGGCTCTCCCAACAGCCCAGGCTAGGTGGCTGCTGCCTGGTTGGTGGATCTCCGCAGCCTGGGCTCGGCGGCTGCCACCTGGGCAGCAGATGCGGGAGCCAGCTCTGCCCGCAGCCCAGGCTTGATGGCTCCTGCTCTCACCGCCAGGGCAGCAGCCACCAACCCTGGGCTGCAGGGACGGCTCCTGCATCCCCCACCTGGGTGGCAGCCGTTGAGCCCGGGCTGCGGGGTGAGCCAGCTCTGCACTGGCAGTCCCACTAGCAGCCACAGAGCCCGGGCTGTGGGCAGAGCCAGCTTGGGGGATCCACTGTTCGGCTGGCAGCCGCGGAGCCTAGGCTGAGCGCAGAGCCTGCTCAGGGATCCACCACTCCCCTGTGTCCTCCTGCATCTCCCCTCGCTCCCTGACCAGGGTGTTGGGTCTTACTCCCAGGGTGCCACACACCCTGGGAGGGAGGTCAACTGTTCTATCGATATGTGGATCATATCAATATAACAGAGCCAGACTTGTTATTTCAAAACCATAGTTTTGAAATAACCCTCATTTTGATACCAAATGAGGTTTTATTGTATCAAAATGATTTTCCTTATTTCAAAATAAAGGAGCTCTTTATTTCGAAATAAGGAAATGGTGTTTGGACATGACTATTTTTAAATCTAAACAATGGTGATTGTTTCGATTTAAAAGCCTCGTGTGGACAAAGGCTAAGGAAAATTAAAAGCACAAATCTGTAATCCTTTCACAACTGAATTACAAAGTCTGTCCCTCACTCCAAATACTTACTTGCACTAAAGAATTTATCCTGTGACAAAAACACACAGATGTGCATGCAGGAGAGAAGAAACAGTAAGACTTTAGGTCTCTGCCTGGCCAGTACAATTGTTTATTTTCTTTTAGATCTACTTTAGCTATCACTTTACTAGGATTCCCTTTGAGACCTTTTCCACACTGAAAGACCTTTTCTCAGTTTTGAGAGAACATGTCACCCAGTTCTCCGAGATCCAGAAAACTTCAGTTTGACTTCATATTTCATCACTCAGGACCCTTTATTTGACACACAGTAAAATTATGTTAAGCAAATCAGATCAGATTCAAGCATGGGGTGGGTATAAGTTACACAACACACCCAGGGTTACACATATCACATTTACAATACATTACATCATATAATTTCTTGGCTTGGCTTTATTGTTCTGCAGGATTTGCTGTGCGGTATACTCTGTCCATGCAAAGTACATGCTCGAGCTATTCCTTACACCATATCTTCAATCCTAGTGAATGGTTCCCTTGGTGTTCTTCCTCTTAACTTAGCCAGTTCAAACCAGAGCCGTAACTAGTAGTTTTTGCACCTGGGGCAAGCAGCCCCAGACGTGCTCCCGCCCCGGGGGCCCCAATCCATCACCAGCCACATGGCTGGGGATGGATCCAGATCCCTGCAGTCTGCCAGCAGCAGCAGGAGCTTTCTGTTGCCAGCAGCAGGCAGGGGGATCCGGATTTGTTCCCAGCTGCCACTGGAGGTGCTGGGAACTTTCCACTGCTGCTGGCAGGCCATGGGGAGATGGATCTAGATCCAGCACTGGTGGTGAGCCCCAGCAGAAGCCCCAGGCATGGAATGTCAGGGGAGCAGGGGTGGATCCAGCTCCCCACGGCATCTGGGAATGGATCCAGATCTATCCCCAGCTGCTGTGGGAAGCCAGATCCATTCCCTGAGCCCCCTAACATTCCACGCCTGGGACTTTGACCCCTTCACCCTAACCTAGTTACGGCCCTGGTTCAGACAATGTTGTTCCAACTTAATGATCAATTTACCTCTCTAATTTTATTTTCCAAAAGATGAGGCCTCCCTTCAGGTGCTAATTCCTCAAGTTGGGCAGGCTGCAAGCTGCTTCTCTTTTTGAGTCATGTTAGCATTCATTCCATTTGCCCCAGATTACTGTCTCCAAGGCTGACCCAAGGTTTTTTGGTGCCTTAGGCACCTGTGATTTCCCCCACCCCCAATGGACAAGCTGGTCTGGTGGGTTGTGCAGGCGTGGGGTGGATCGTGTGGCAAGCCACTTTGGGTGAGCAACAGGCTGGTCCAGCAGAGAGGCAGAGGTGCTCCTGCCCCTCTAACACCTCCTAGCCCCTCCCTAAGCCTGTCTCTAGCTCTCCCCCAGCACTTACCTCTTCTTCAGTGGGAAGTGGAGCCAGCTGAAAAAGCTTCTCATCTTGCTGCTCACTAGGCTACATGCCTGTGCCCTGCAAGGTGGCACCCCCTAATGTTTGGCTCGCTAGGTGACGGCTTAGGTTGCCTCTATGGCAGGACTGGTGCAGACTGTCTCTCTGTGCTCTCTTTCTTGAGTTTATTATCCAGCAACACATGCTTAAGACCACAGAAGTTCTAGTTATTTGAGGCTTTAAATATGAATTGGAGGTATAAGCATAAACTCAGTTCGTCTGGTAGAATCCACTAGGATATAATCCCTCATTATAAAACTTGCTCTAGCTTTAAAGCACCCTTTGGTAATTCTAGCTTTGCTTTTATATTAATTACATTTGTAAAACCTGGAGATAGATTAGATAGATAGATCTCTTTCCATTTAACTCCACAGGAAATTTAGGCATTAAACAGAACATAAGCCAACTAAAATAATAATCCCAGAGTCTACAACTAACAGGGTCTCTTCAGCCATCACACAACAGTAGTCATTGGCAGTTTTACTTTACCAATATCACAAAGTGATTTCTCAGTAATTTAGGTGCTTTTCAAAATGGAATTTATGACCCAATTTTCAAAAGTATTGCAGATATGAAAACCTCACTACTGCATATGTAGGTGTCTGAATATTTCCGGAAATCTGGACTTTAGGGTTCTAAGTTACTCATGTGCTTTTGAAAATTTTACCCTCTGTCCTTTGGAATCAAATATAGCTTATTTATAAACCCTTTTTTTTCTGGATGAAGGTATATGTTTAAGGAAGTTGCATGAAATGCCCTCTGACATGCCAATATATGACAGCTGGTTTCTGGAGAAACAAACCATCAGCCCATGTGCAGACACTTGAAGAGACAGTGATGATTTCCAAAAACAGCATGTGACTTTGAAGACATGAAATCTACTCCCTTGCTGCATACTGATAGAACTATGGGCATGCAAATATATAAATTATATTCCTAACCAGATTGTACAGTAGCTTATACTTCCTGAAACATGCTCTAACATTGTACCAGCACGGTTCCCATTAGGTAAAGGACAGCTAGTAAAATTTCTCACACACTACCATCCTTCACCCCAACTTATTTATAGAATAATTGACAGTGCCCCATTAATACAAGAATAGAATTAAGGCAATAAACAAATAATTGCCCCTTCACTGCACATTGATACTTTCATAGTGGAAACAGAGCTACACATAATACATTTGTCCAATTAGGACCAGCAATAAGAGCTGAAGAATTTCAACAAAGCTCAGCACTCTGAAGCATCAATTTAACACTTAAACAAAGAGATTGTGAATGGGAGCTCCTGGCCCTGAGCACTTTATAAAATCAGATATTTCTCTGCCTCTTATTCCACTATGTTACCAGGGTATTTTGGGAGAGGGTAGTAGGTGGCAGTCGTCATGACTTTCTACCAATAATATGCAGAGAAAGCTCCAATTAATAATCAAGACCATCACTGAAGCTCTCTGCTGGTAGAATCACCCCACTGCTATGACTAGTCTCCCAGAAGACATCCTATTACTGGGGCTCAGTTCCAGGGTTCATTTATGGAAGAGATTGGGCAAAATTCAGGTTGCATATACAGGGACTCGTTTTGGTGAATCTCCAAAGTTTTGTCATTATGGTTATTTGAACTCATCTCAAACTCTTTGGTCTAGAACAGGGGTGTCTAACCTTTTTGGGTGAGGGGCACATTACAATTCTTTTCTCATTTGGGGGGCTAGTAAGAAAATTTTTGATAGATAAGCCATACAAATCGATCTTGTTAATAAACTTTAATAAAATAATGATTAGTGTGATGTTTGGCATTGCTTTTGCTTGCACTGTGTACAGAGGATGGGGGCCAGGGGTGCCTGTGTGGGGGGGCAAGGCCTAGTATGGGGAGCCAGGTGGGACAGGGGAGCACGGCAGAGGAGGGAAGGGGAAGAAGGACGATGTGGGGGTGAACAGAGCAGCTGGATGGCAGGACTCAGCTACTTCCTGACAAGGACTGCATCAACTCTGGTCTCCTCGCTCCCTGTCAAGCACTGCTCAGGGAAAGGAGAACAGTGCTGGGGAGAGGAAGAGGAGAACAGAGTCAGACAGAGACAGGACAAAAATCCTGCAGGAGTCAAGGGTGCTGGCACCAGGCATCGCTGTACCAGAAACATTGAAGGGTAGCAATTTCTACAGAAGAGATGTGCCACTGAGGTCTGGGGAAGGACAGGGGTGCTGGCATTAGGGATGTGGGAGGAGAGCAGAACTGGAGGGATGTCCAGAACAGGAAGTAGCTGGGTCCCGCCAGCCAGCTGCACTGCTCCCCTGCCCCTTCGCCCTCCCAGAACTGCCACAGTTTGTCCTGTGTTTGTCCCCCCATGTTCTCCTCACCCAACTCAGCACTGCTCTCGTTCCACTGGTTTCTGCTTGCCCTTGGGCTTAGCTCTCCTCCCCTCTACCACACCAGGCTGAGAACAATGCCAGCTCAGCTTGCAAACCTCAGAGGGGCTGGATCCAGTCCCTGAACAGCTCTCTGGCCAGGCCACACCTCCTTGCAGTCGTGCACAGGGTGAGAAACTGACAAGGGCTCCGGCCAGCCCCAGCTTCTAGGCTTTTAAGGCAGCACTCCGTGGGCTGGATGAAAGCCCTTGGTGGGCTAGAGTCTGGCCCGCAGGCAGCAGGTTGGACAAGCCTGGTCTAGAGGTTGGTATGGAGCTCTAAGATGCCATCCACATGTAACTACCTATCATTATCAACATCTTCATATGGCACTCCATTCCTTATATTCTTCTAGGGAGGGTCTGAAACTCTAAATCAGTCAAATTGAGGGGGCTCTCCAGCTAATGATTAAAGATGGCCAGTGGTTCCTCTTTCTCTTTCATAATATTTATTTTTGTTAAGGGGACAGGGTTTGCTTGTTTTAAGCCTCCTACAAAATATTAAATCTTTTCACTGGAAACAATAAAACAAAACAATTGAAAATCGGCGCCCCGAAAAAAAGTCCCCAACAAACACAATGGGTTTTGTACAAATTTGCAATTTTCCAAAACCAAGTTCCAAAAGACCACCAAATAAAACAGCAAACACCAACAAACAGCTAGAAGACTGATCAAAAATACCCTACCCCCATGGCAGTAGTATATAAAGTAAAAAAGTGATCACAAACATTTCTTGGATTCAATCAAAATGAAAAATTTCCATAAAAAACCTCATGAGTTTTAAAGCTGTTTTTCATTAAAAAATAAACAGAAAATATAATGAGACTATTTAACCAGAACTCCTAATTAACTATTTCAATTATTAAAATAATACCAGATGAGACCTTGAAATAATTTAGTCTAACTCATTGTTATGGGTAAGAGAAAGGTTAAAGACTGTTTTTTTGTTTGTTTTTTTTTATGTTAGAATAATCATGCCATGTACTTTCTAAGGCACTATTTAGTAATGCCTTCCCATTCTCCAGTCTGTAGTAAAACCAATGGTATGGTTGCCTTTTCAATACACACACAGCTCTATTTACATATCCAATGGGAGTTCGGTGCACATCATAAGAGGAATTCTGCCTGTTGATCTAACTGTCCAATTTTTTTTTTTTCTGTAGCAAAGGGGATATATCCATATCACTCAGAAGTTTATTAACAATGAAAGACCACACACTTAGTCATGCCAAAATTTCCCCTACTGTCTATAAAGTGTAATACAGTATCTTATCCACTAGTTTTTTTTTGAATACAGCTAATAAATTAACAACAATCTACCATAAAAATAAGCATATCCTTTGCTCCATCTGGATTTAACATTTATGTGCAGCCGTTGGGTTAGACAATGAAAGAACATGGACTCAACATGACAGTAATACACAGATGATTCCCAGCTCTATTGTATCTAATGAAAATGGCACCATGTCCCAGCAGTATCAGCCTTTGGGAGATATAAATACTTGGATGAAGACCAAGTGAATCTAAAACTGAGCAAGGCTGAACTGATGAAGATGGTGAGATGGAAGTATGTTAAAGAGCTTATCTTTGCTATGATACCAGCATCCAGAATGGGCATCTGTCTTCAGAAAATCAAGGTGGCTTCCAACCTCCGCTACCTTCTGAACTCATCAGTGGATACCCAATGAACAGCATTCATGAAACACCTTCTCCCACCTAAAGCTGGCCAGGACAACACACTTCTTATCAAATATTTATTTGATCATACTGATACATTCTTCTGGGACAATTAAATTAAATCCATATACTCATACAGGAAACCTCCCAGTGACCAGGTCAACATACAGTGTTGAAAAGTAACAGAGCAGGTTCTATTCTGCTACATTTTGTACCTCAAAATTAAGACACTGACATTTAAAAGAAGGCCCTATTTGCTGAGAAATACAGAACCCCATATACTCAGTAACAGGCTTCAAGGACCATATTGTCTCACTAGCCATTTCCCTAAATCAACATTCTCTTGGATACAGAGAGGAGTTGAAAGTTGGAGCCTTCATGTTTACCATTCCTCCATGGGTTGGTCAAGTCCACTAGAGGAACCATCTCATCTACGGTGAGGACGACAGCCACAGTCCTCTGGAGCAATGGCCTTGTTTATCTGCAAGAATGAAAGTTGTCTAGGGCCCTGGAGATAATGTTTTCTTGGTAGCTGGCTCATGATGCTGAAGCATACTGCTGAAGTTGTTAAGACTGACCATGGATCTCAGCCTGTTCAGAAAGACTTTGAAACCCACTTCAGAGTTTCCCTAAACCAGTGTCTATTTTCTTTCTTTTTTCCCCCCCCTTCCTCCAGAAATCTCTCAAACCTTTCAAAAACACCAGCAAAAAGACAGATTGAGAAAGAGAAGCACCCTCACATGGATAACTTTTCAATCTCACAACATGGTGATGGGTATACATGTGACAAATGGAGACGTTTCAGAATCAGCTTGGAATTCTGATGTTCTGGTTAGAACTGTGTGGGAAAAGGTTATTCAGTTTTTGGGGGGATTCAATACCTTGAGGTCTTGTTTCTTTCCTTTTAAAACCAAACTTTTCAGTGAAAGGGAAAGCAGTTGCATCTCTGATTTCACAGCAATCCACATGGTGTGCTGCCCAGAGTCAGGGAGCAAGCAAGTTGTTCACAGACCAGGAGGGTATGGAGAGTGAGTTTACCTCATTCATGTACCTTCAAGATTGCAGGTGTATGGGATTTGACAAAGCTGCTGCCTATGCTGTATGCATTTTGTAGATACTCAGGCAGACTCAGTCTGCAGCAATATCAAATACTAGAGCAGTGAAACATGTCTTGCTTTTATGCATGTGGCTGCTTGTTCAAATCCCATCTAAGGCACAACATAAGAATTAAATATTCACTGGCATTTTCAATGAGCATTAGTTTTTGTCCCACTGCCCTCCCATACACACTTAAAGAGAGGCTCCAATGCCCTTACAAAAAAGCCAATCATCTATCATATGTACCAAAAGAGCTACTAAAACATCAGTGCACTTTGCTGTATTAATACACTCCTGAAGTCAAAGACTCAAACAAAAATCACACCACGATGTATCATATTGATCCACAAAGTTGCTTCAGGGGGGTTTTATGGGTATGTCTACACTGGAGGCTTAAATTGACTTAACCTGCCTTAAGTTGATTTAATCAACTCCATGGCCACATTTGGCATTTATTAAGTTGACTTAAGTGCTTGTTTAAGTTCACTTAATAACTCTTGCCCTTAAAGTCAATTCTAAGTGTTAAGTCAACTTTCTTAGGTCAATTTAGTGACATGTGGCCACCTAAATTGACTTTATTAAGTTCACTTAAGCCAGGGTAGCCACTTAAATTGACAAAGTTGACTTAAGCCAGGGGATGGCTTTATTAGTAGACTTAGAGTCCACATTTTTTTTAAGTCGACTTAATACAGTTGACTTAAGCAGTGAGGAAGAACAGAGCCATACAGCTAGCTGCAGAATTGCTTGGTTCCTTGCTGTGCAGAATTAGCTATTTAGATTTGGGGTGGGAGTTGCAAAGCTGCCTCAGGCTGAGGAGGGCACAGGTCCCATTGATGTAGAATGAGTGCTGAATACTCAACTGTCTCCTTCCTTTGATGAAATCCCTGTTGGTGTTTTGAAAATTGGAATTTGCAAGGGGTGTGTGTGTAAGTGTAAGTGTAAGTGTAAACTCTTTTCTGGCAGCTGTAGCTATTATGTGTTTGTATAGCACAAGATTAGACCTAGAGTGTTGGTGTATCCTTTGGGTAGATCTACCGGTAAAACTGTGGTGCTTCGGTGAACACCTTAGTGATAAAGAGAGTTCATTTTTAATCCCCCAAACATTTTTCTTCCCTCTGTCACCTATGAAGTTTCATATCACCCAGAAAATCAAAGCTGATGAACAACTCATGAAAACGGTAGACATTTGGTTGGTTTCTTGCTAACTCTTGAAAAGAAAAAGAAAAGAAGCTGAAAACTTTCACCAAAAAAAGCTAATTTAGAAAACCAGATTTTTTAAAACTGAAAATCTTGAAATTTCTTCTCCTCCCACATTTTCCCCTTTATTTTTATTATACACTGATTGCAATAGAATGAATGACGTTGAGAGTTTAGGTTTTCTTACCCCCCCCCTTCTCCCTGAATGCTCCATAGCTTTACAAACCTCATTGTCATTGCACAAGAGCAACACTCATTAACTGTGCCACTTTGTAACTTTTTTACAAGTTCTCAAAAGCTAAAGTGGAAAAGAAAATTGAAATGAATCCCCCCCCCCCAACCCTGATGTTCATTTTATTGCACTCAACTGCAAAAATAAATAAGTAAAGTTTGCATTGGGGGACAAAAAGAAAAAAAAATGAAATGTTAAAATTTTGAAAATTGGAAATTTTTAGAAAATATTTCTTGAAACTAAAATTGTTCCACACTGAACACTAAAAACTGAACCAATTTCAAAACTGTCTATTAATTTTCCCCCATTTTTAACCAACTCAATTGAAATAGCTCACAAAGGACTTCTTTTAGAAATTTGTATATAATTTAATTTAATAAATTCAGCGTCTATGAGATTCATTTGCCCTTTGATATTAAACTTCCACTATATACTAAATCCCAGTGTATAAAAATAACTGGATGCATTTGAGGCTATTCTAGTGCAGAGCTATTCCAGTGCAGAGTACTGAGTAGGGAGAGAGGTGATAGGAGGCCCTGAAACAAGAAACAGCTTTTTGGCAGATGTGATAGGCTGTTCCTCAGATCCAGTCTAGTCTGCTGCTATGACCTCACAATTCCCACTCCTTAACCCTGATTCACCCCACTTTACCAAGTGGCCACTCACTCCTGAATCAGTTCACTCCAGCCTCTCAAGTGCAATCGGTCCCAAGAAGTGGGTGTATGCCCTCTGGCTAGTCAAGGAAGAGTCCTCAAGCAAGCACCCTCAACCCCAGTTACCTCAGCAGAAGCCACTGTCTTACAGGGTCTAGGACCTACTCCCAATACCATACACTCAAGTCCAATTATTTAACAAAGAAATGGATTGTGTCCAGCCCTCACCACTCACACCCTCTAAAGACCACGCAGCTTTAGATAAAACTACCAGTTTATTGATCAGATTATAATTCTAAGTGAGATAATGGCCAATCAAGGCAGAATAATAATATAAATGAGTCAGCAGTGACCACAAGAAAATAAAAGGTAAAATATGCATACTATCCCTATCTCTCTACCTAAAATGACCTTATATCCAAGTTTATGTACAAGATGTTCAGCTATCAGAGGTCTGTACTGCCAGTCTCTGCCAGAGACCAGACAGGGTCCAGATCTTGCTTGGAGTTGTTTCAAGATGGAGATTCTCAGGTAAAAAAACCCAGATCATTCCAAGTGTCTCTCTTTGCTTCCAACCCCCTTGACCCCTCCCTTTCTGGGCAGTGGTGATCCCTTTGTCTGGTCTGAGCCAGGGAACTCAATTTGCATATTCTGTTATCTCCTTCAGCTACTTGCTTGCTCACAGCTTTGGTTGTTTACTTGTTGCTGGAAGAGAGTTTGGTAAATTTCCCACCCTCCTAAGCCATGCAAAACATACTACACGTTTGTGCACATACATGATGCTGCAGGAAACATGATACCATAGTAATCCCATAGAAGAGATTATAAGCCTCCTTTAAAGAAACCTTTCATGGCATAATTGGCATCAAATCATACAATCACAGTGAACAAATTAATGGGGAAAATCATATAGGGTATGTCCACACGAGGCTTTTATTTTGAAATAACACTGGTTGTTTCAAAATAAAAACCCAAATGTCCATACGATGTTTTCTTGTTCTGAAATGACGGAGCCCATTGTTTTGAAACAAGAGCCATTGTTTCGAAATGGTTTAAACCCCTTCCATTTTGAAACAATGGTTATTTCAAAATGACTGGTTTCAAAATAACGCCGTTGGGACATGCTGTTTCAAAATGATGGTTATTTTGAAACAAGTTGTTTCAAAATAACTGTCCTGACCTTCTTCCCAGGGTGCACAGCACCCAAGGGAAGCAGGAAATCCCTTCCCGCGCGTGCCTGCCAACATGCCCGGACCCCTGTGCAGGCATGGCAGCAAGTGGTGCCAGTGCTGCAGAGGGGCGACACCGTGCCCCCATCTGGGCTTTTGAGGAGGTCCAGTGCCTCCTCAGCATCTGGAGGAGGGAGGACATCCTGTCCCAGTTCCGGGCGAGCCACCAGAACTGGGACTTATTCATGGACATCGCTGCAGTGCTGTCTGCTGAGGGCCACAAACACACTATGGAGCAGGAGCGCTCCAAAATAAAGGCCCTCAGGCAGAACCATGCCTGGACCAGGGAGGCATGGGAGCTCCAGGGGGCAGGTAGCAGTGTTGCCTTCCCTTTCTATGATGAGCTTCATGCCTTCCTGGGGCCAGAGCCCAGTGGCCTCCCTGCCAAGGCTGTGTACACCAGAACGCACCACAGCTCCTCCTCTGGCCCTGAGGCAGTGGACACAGGGTCCGAAGGCTCCATGGATGTTGGACAGCTTCCTGCCGCACCGCCACCAGCAGTGATGGTGACACCAGGGACCCCCGAGCTGTTCCCTGTGCCAGAGACGGAGAGCAACACAGAGGAGCAGGGGCCTGAGAACATCCCAGCCCCTGGGAAGTCCAAGACGGACACGGGGACATCACACCGGACCTCTGGATCCCCTGTGGGTGAGTCTTCTTCTCCTGCAGAAGTATGCAGGGCTGGGCCTGTCCAGGTCACAGGCAGCGAGGGAGCACAGAGCCAGGCACTGGTCAGGTAGGGCATAGGGTCGGTGGGTGCAGAGGCCCTCCCATGGCCACGGGTACCTGAGCGACAGGTGGCACCAGGGTCACAGGCCCTGTGTGCCTGGGGGTGGTTAACAGGGGCTGGGTGTCAAAGATGCAGCCGCATCTTGGGCAGGGTGGAGAGCATGCCGGCCTCGCCATTGGCAAGTGGCCTTGGGAGACTCCCGAGAGCAAGGTGTGGGTGAGTCCAGCTCACCCTTGTAGGCACCACTAGCATGTGTGCCTCCAGGGTACGGTTGCCAGATGTCAGGCAAAAGGAGAACATGATCCCCTTTTTACCATCATGTCCTTCTGTTTATCCTCACATTGTCTCTCTGGCAGGCATTTTAAAATACAGCATTTTGTCAGGCTTTTTACTATAGGGGTTGAAGTATCCTAGAATGCCACAGAATACTTATTTGTATAGGACAGTGCTCCAGAGCCCCTAAACACCAAAGAATATGACATCCATACTACATTTCTTCCCATGTGTCCTCCTTTTCGTACTTCTCTGTCCTCCTTTCAAGGCTTTCGGATCTGGTAGCCCTACCCCAGGGCAATGTCCCACAGGATCCTGAGTCCTGCTGACAGGTGTGTGCTGCAGACAAGCTGCACACAGACAAGGCCAGCAGGCAGGAGTGGCCAACTGTGTTTTCTGCTGCCCTCCAGCAGGTCGCCCAGCCGCCCGCCATGCCGCACCACCTGCCTGACGTCACCACGATGGAGGAGGAGGGCCCCCCAGATGCGCGGGGAGATCTTGGAGAGCCTGGGGGAGCTTGGGCAGTGGACGGAGGCGTCGACCCAGACCTGGCGTCAAGACCAAGCCAGGAGCCAGGACTCTGCCCTCCACCTGCTGCAGCAGGCGCCAGCTGCGGACGGCTGGGTGGTCACCGCACTGGAGCACCAGGCGCAGGCCAGTGAGAGCCAGGCACAGGCTCTCAAGTGCCTCTGCGACCACCTGCCCACCACAGTCAAGGCCATTGCCAGCGGCGTCTGTCAGCTCGTGGAGCACATGGCCCCTAGAGCTGCTGCCAGATGTCCTCCACCTGGCCTTCCCCAGAAGTGACCTCAGACCCAGGGTGGCCATGGGCAGGGGTGGGGAACACTACCACCCCCGGACCCCCCACAGGCCCTGCCTAAGGGCTCCCCTGCCACCCAGACTCCCCCACCCCCTTCTCCAGTCTCCCCATTGCAAGTTGCAGGCCCTCCCCCCAGACTCTCCCTCCCCCCAGTCTCCCCCTTCCAAGTTGCTGGCCCTCCCCCAAGACTCCCCCCACATTGCCCCATCCCATAACCCTCCCCAGCCCTTCCCTGCCCCAACCCCTGTTTTGTTAAACAAATAGTTTGAAACGTATTCTTGGTTGTGAATGGTTTTATCAGGGATAGTTCACAGTGCGGGTGGATGGGTGGGGGCTGGCTGCGGGGGAGAGGGTGGTGTGGGGCAGGGCAGGCCTGGCCCTCAGTGCTCCTCCACGACAAAGGTGTTCATCAGTGTGTCCCGCACTGTCACAGCTCTCTGTGACAGCTGCTCCCGTGGGGGCACAGGTCTGGGTTCCTCGTAGTCCCCGGTGAGGAGCTGTGCTTCAGCTTCCCGAGCAGCAGCAATGGTCTCGCCCCACAGCTCACAGAAGTTGTGCAGGGCCACGCATGCACTGATGACTTGTGGCATTGTCCTCTCTGCAAGGTGGAGGTGTGTAAGGAGGCACCTCCAGCATGCCTTGAGGTGGCCAAATGCCCGCTCCACCACTTGGCGGCAGCGGCTCAGCCGGCGGTTGAAAATCTGCCGTCGGGGATTGGGGGCCCCTGTGTATAGCCTCATGAGCCATGGGCGGAGGGGATAGGCTGTGTCTGCCACAACGAGGACAGGCACCTCTACTCCCCCAACATTGATGTTATGAGGGGTGAAGAAAGTGCCCGCCTCCATGCCTCGGTACAGGGCAGAGTTACGGAGGACCCTGGCATCATGGGCCCTCCCTGGCCATCCCACATAACAGTTTTGAACAATGCCATGGTGGTTCACAAGGGCCTGCAGAATGATAGAATAGTACCCCTTCTGGTTTCTGTACTCCGCGGCTCTGTGCTCCGGGGCTTGCACAGGGATGTGCGTCACATCCAGGATCCCGGCACAATTGGGAAAGCCTAGTGCAGTCATGCCGGCAATGGTGTCCTGCAGCTCCCCTTGGGTGACCAGATGTCGCAGCAGGATCCAGTTGATGGCCCTGGTGACCACCAACAGAATGTCGCCAGTGGTGGACCTCCCGATGCCGAACAGGAGCGCCACAGACCTGTGAGACTCCAGAGTGGCCATCTTCCACAGAGCGATGGCTACTCTTTTCTCCACAGGGATAGCAGGCCTCATGGTAGTGTCCCTTCAGCGCAGCAGCGGGGCGAGTTCTGTGACCAGGAGATTGAAGGTGGCCTTGCTCATGTGGAAATTCCTCCGCCACTGGTCGTCCCCCCAGGTTCGGAGCACTACCTGCTCCCACCAGTCTGGGCTGGTCTGCCGGGCCCACACTTGGAGAGGCACAGGAGGGGGCAGGGGAAGTAGCTCTGCTCTGCAGCCCAGCTGGATGACAGCCTCGGGCACAGGCTAGGCACCATCTGGGTCTGCAAGCAGAGTGTCCCACATCAGCAGGACACTCTGCAGGCGGGCAGAGGGTCTGTTGATTGCACGGCGCTGGCTAGGCAGCCAGGCAGCATCCATGAATGTTGCTTGCAATCTCATGCTAGCCAGAATGGATAGGGGGCCAGTTTTTATAGGATTGGCTGGCAACATGGCTGCCAACATGGCCCAGGGAGGGGGCCATGTTGCCACACGTCCCATGGTGCCCTTCCCCTAAAGCGAAATAGCAAGTCCTCTGTTTGGACATGCTATTTTGATTGGGGCTTTTCCCTTATTTCGAATTGGAATTTAGTTATTTCGAATTAAGTTGTTTCAAAATAAGGGCTTTATTTCAAAATGACTTGTTTTGAAATAACTTATTTTGAAACAACGCCCTGCGTGTGGACATCGCCATAGATCATAACCCAGGGGGTACACAGATGTGCATCCCGCGACAGCAGGAAAGGTAGAGAAAAGAAAAATCAAGCCACTGATACCACAGCCACTACAGACCTAACAACAGAAACATTAAAGCAGGCACATACCCCTGCAACAAACCACATTGCCAACTTTGCCCACAAGCTACCATCACAGGACCTTATAGAATCATAGGGTTGGAAGGGACCTCATGAGATTATCCAGTCTAACCTCCTAGGGCTTGAACCCAGGCTCTTCTGCATACTAAGCAGAGGTGCTAGTCACTACAAGCTAGTTACTCCATCAAGGGCTCATTCACACACTCATCCATCAATTGATTTATGCCATTGTGTGCCAGAAATGCCCCCATACCTTATACATTAGACAAATGAGACAGTCTCTGCGTAAAAGAATAAATGGGCATACAACTGACATCAGAAATAACAACATTAAAAAAACAGTAGATGAGCACTTCGATCTTCTTAATTTCTCTCTGCTGATTATTTGTTAATAGCTGTGCTCAGGCAAATGTGTAACACACAAAGACTTCAAAAAGAAACTGCAGAATTGTACAGCTAGTCCTCACTTAGCGACCTACTCGTTTATCTACCTCTCGGAGTTACGGCCAGCTCTCTGACGAGTTGGTATTATGGCGATGTACGAGAACTCGCATCACCTCTTTCAGGTTCATCTCGTTCCCGCAGTCGGAACTAGCATTTTTCGCCTATGTATTTTTACTGTATTGTGCACCCCAAAGTACAAGATGTCGGCGAAAAGGAAAAGCATGACTTCACCCAGAGAATACACCAAGAAACAAAGGAAGGCTATCGATCTTGAGACAAAAATGAAGATAATAAATGAATATGAAGCTGGTAAGAAAGTTAAAGCGATAGCACGTGACTTGGAGCTAGCGCATTCGACTGTATCAACAATCTTGAAGGATAAAGATCGAGCGAAAGAAGCAGTGAAATCATCAAAAGGAGATAAAACCGTAATAACTAGGCAGCGGAAAGGTCTCATTCACAAAATGGAAAAATTACTGGCGATATGGTTTGATGACCAGATACAAAAAAGAATGCCAATGAGCCTTTTAATAATTCAAGCAAAAGCATGCAGTATCTTTGAAACGTTGAAAGCACAGGAAAACGAAGAGTCAACAGAAACATTTACAGCAAGTCATGGATGGTTTCAACGTTTTTGTCAGAGATTCAGCCTTCATAATTGAAGTATCAGTGGTGAGGCGGCAAGCGCGGACATAGAAGCATCAGAAAGATTTGTGGATGAATTTGACAAAATGATCGAGAAAGGCGGGTATCGTCCAGAACAGATCTTTAATGCGGATGAAACTGGACTATTTTGGAAAAAAAAATGCCCAAAAGGTCCTACATACACAAAGAGGCTAAAGCAATGCCTGGTTTCAAGGCTTTTAAGGACAGGGTCACGTTGTTGTGGGGAGGAAATGTCGCTGGATTTCAGTTAAAACCTTTTCTCATCTATCGTTCTGCAAACCCACGTGCACAGAAGCAGGTTAGTAAGCACACGCTGCCCGTTTACTATCGTTCAAATAACAAAGCATGGATGACGCAATCTTTATTTGAGGACTGGTTCATGAAATGCTTCATACCCTCGGTCAAGCATTACTGTCTGGAAAACAGTGTTCCCTTTAAAATTATCCTCCTACTTGATAATGCCCCAGGCCACCCCCAGCATCTTGATGATCTACACCCTGATGTAAAGGTCGTGTATCTGCCTAAAAACACAACTGCTGTGTTACAACCAATGGACCAGGGGGCTATCTCTACGTTTAAAGCGCTATATTTGCACACAACATTTTCCAAAGCGGTAGCAGCAACAGAAAATGGTGAAGTAACCCTGCGCAATTTTTGGAAATCATATAATATTTTACACTGCATAAAGAACATTGAATCAGCTTGGGTGGGAGTGACAGAAAAGTGCATGCAAGGCATATGGAAAAAATGCCTGAAACGTTTTGTAAATAATTTCGAAGGGTTTGAGAAAGATGAACATATTGATGTCATAAATAAAAAAGTTGTGGAACTTGCTAATGTGCTTAATTTAGATGTTGAAGTGGAAGATATTGAAGAATTAGTGGAATACTCGAGGGAGAGCTAACTAATGAAGATTTAATAGAGTTGGAAATGCAGCAGCACTTGGAAGAGGAGGAAGAAGAAGAAGAGGAAAGAGTGGAAGAAGTACAAAAGAAGTTCTCTGTAAAGGGGTTAGCTGATGTCTTCTCCAAAGTGAATGCAGCAATGTTAGAACTAGAGAGTATGGACCCGAATGTTGAATGGTTCATGAAGGTGGAACGACAAATGAATGAAATTTTACGATGCTATCGTGAAATTTATGAAGAAAAAAAGAAAATTACAATGCAGACCACGCTAACGAGATACTTCTCTAAAGTTCCAACCAGGACCCCTACCCCTACCCTTACAAGTCCTTCCATTTCCTTGCCATCATCTCCCTTACCAGGGCCTTCTACAGCTCCTGATAACCCTGCTGATCTCTCTGACGATGACATTGATGACCCCTCTGCTGCTGAACCACACTTTGAAGGATTTGATGAGTAAAAATGTCAATGTAATCTGAATGTTTATTTTCATATTTCTTTGGTACATCATTTTTATAATTTTTGCTGACTACATTTTTATGTTCTGTAATACAGTAGGTAAGGAGTTATGCCAATAAAACAAAGTTATCATGTTGGAGTTTATTTTAGGCCTTTTCTTTACAGTACTATTCCGAATATTAAAAATGACTACCTGCATTTACAGTACACTATGCAAACTAAGTACAGTACATTAGAGCTTAAAAACATTTAAAATATATATTTAAAATGTTATAAATGATGCAAAGGTGACATTGAAACTATCTACAGATGGTTGAAAAACCCACTACCAGTAAAGTACATTATGCCTGAAATACCGGTAAGGGCTGCTCCTCGTTTAGCGACTAATTCGTTTATCAACCGGGTTTCAGGAACGGAACCCAGTCACTAAGTGAGGACTACCTGTAATTGATATGCAAATTTGATTATGTGAAAGCAGGAGTAAATCATGACTATGGATTCTTTTCCCATTACAACATATGATTTGATCTCACCTTCCCCTCTGTGCTGTTTCCCAGTGTTTGAATCTTTACAGATGCTTTGACTTTCTGCTATAGTGTGACCTGTTCCCATGACATACACTCCCCTGAATTTATTTCCTCCATTCTGTAAGGTCTTCCATCTTCAAAGTGTGTGATAAAGTGGGATTTTCTCCCACAAAAGCTCATGTGACAAATAAATTTCTTAGTTTTTAAGTGCCTCAGGAATCCTTACTTGTTTTGCACCACAGGGACCTTCAGTTCCTATAGTTTTATGATGACACAAGAATCTTTTTAAATAAAAGGAGGACATCTGACCCTCCTGGCTGCAAAGGAAATGGTCAGCTGTGCCATGACATGCATGTAACAGATACAGTGATGCCTGCCTAGACAGCCTGAAACATGAGATCTCAAAGATCTATCCAAAAGTGGTGTTACCACTGAGCCCTCTGGATAATGGGACAGGGTCAATACCACCTAAGTAGAAAATACTCCATGTGAGCAAGGTCTTCACAATTTCCTTCTCCCCCCCCACTCCAACCCCCATAGCTTAACTAGCATGGTATCACCCCTCTCCATTGTCCTCCCTTGGATGGGTAGAGTCAGGGTCTGCCTGAAGATACAGGAACTAGAGGTGTGGGGACACATGGACCCATGCTATCTGAAGAGGACTGGTGGCAGCCAGGGAGCAAACCAGCACATCAGATGGCTCTGGTGAGAGTTGCCATTGCCAATCTAAGCAGATGCACGGCCATGGAGGACATGTAAGATGCCTAGGGCTATAGATTGCCCTGAGAAATGGCCCAGAAAGAAATTCTAACTCTTATTGCAAATCTTCCCCCAGGCTCTCTGACTGCTATATTGCATAATGCACATGAATCCCACACAATCCTATTCACATGCTTTTGCAAGAGGTGCAAGTCAAAGCACAGTGTCATTAACGTCAAAATCCCTAAACTCTCCTCTTTGTTCCTAAGCACTCTTTCAGCTCTGACCACCACTAGTGCAGTAAGGCCTATGGTCTCCTTTCCAGCCTTCTGCCATCTATTTTTCAGTCTCATCTGAAAATGTACCCTTTCTTCTTCATCTATATTGCAAAACTCACCCTCTCTGTTATTTGATATTTAACTGCTAAGCAGTTAAGAATGGAACAGTGTCTAAAACAAGGCCTCCCAAGACACAGGTAGATACTGAACTGTACACATGGGATTAGTGGCACTGGAGTCAACCTGCTCCTGTAAAATCAAATATGTGAGCAAATTTTCACAGAATGAAGTTTGATGGTTGTACTGTCATATCCAGACAGTATCTGTTAAACTAGGGGCTCTCCAGCTGGCGGTTGTGAACACAAAAAGGGAATGTGACAAGCTCCAGAGAGAATTTAAATGTAAATCCCATAACTAATCTTTTCTTTAAGGTGAGATGAGGTCATCTTGGAACGTTTTTCTTTTGTGACATGGAATCACAGTGTGGAAAAGATTGAGACACTCTGCTTAACCTTTCAAGCTTTGTCTATAACTAATCATAACTGTATTTCTGTCTTGAGTGATTTGGCTATTTCCATATCCAATCCTCATTTGAATACTGTGATGTTTGAAGATATCCAGACTTCACACCACTGACCTTTCATTGTCTTTTTTGGGGTCCATATTAAATGTTTTTTTTTTTCCAATCAGATTCAAGTACACTTCCAATGTCATCTAAGCCCTAACAAAGTTTAGCTGCCACAAACTTAACTTCAGATTCCAACACAGAGTCATTTTAATTAATGTCAATGAGCAAATTAAATATTTGAATTTTGATCTTGGTCTTCAGATGCAGAAGAGATTTAAATGTTCACTTAAGGGAAATCACAATTAACATTCAGGTCAGACAAGACCTACAAAAGCTACTGAATGTTCAGTTCTGACACATTCCTAGCGAGTGCTGGAAGCTCTAGGCATAAGATCTGCTTGCATATAAACATATGTGACAAAACTGACAAGCCAATCATGTATAATTTAAATATTTGCCAATTACCACAAAGTGTTTAGCACTGGCAGAATTGGCCACATGGAAGCTGTTGCTAGGGGAGCTGGAGTGGTGTTTACATTAGTGCAAAAGAAATCTGAATCAACAGACATAAAAATATATCTCTGGTTATTTTATAGGAGTCATGTTTGCTGTCCATACAAGAGTGTTTATAAAGTGATAAATCAGATTTTTCTCTTGTGGCAAATTGCACTCAGTTCAGCAAAGAAGAAGACACCTTTAAGGAGCCAGTTATAGTTTTCCTGACTCTTAGCCTATCTGTGATCTCAGTGAAGGCTCCAGAACAAGTTAGAGTAACCTAGGGGTTGCTCTAAAATATGCCAGTTGTAACAGTCCCCAAAGTACCATAGATCAGCAGACACAGTCAGTGCAACACATGCTTTGGTCATATCTCACCCTAGCACTCTATTTTATCATTATGATGTTAGGACCTAAGGGACCTGAGATAGCAGGGTGCTAATTCCATCCACATATTCAATGACACTGCTCCAAAGAGCATATTGTCTAAGCAGGCCAACGAAAGGGCAGGGTGGGAAGCAAACATGTAAAAGATTTTTAAAAATTATTAATTTCACAAAACTGGGGAGTGGCAGAGCCAGGGTAAGTATTCTGGGCTGAACTCCTCAAAAGTATTTAGGTATCTAACTCCTTTTGAAATCAGTAGGAGTTGGATGCCCAAATATCATTGAAGATCTGAATTCTGACCTCCTGAAACCCATTTCAGTCTCCTGTTCATTAGATCTAATCAGACCACCATATTTGGTCCAAGAGATGAATATAACTTAGCTGCCTAGCAATAATTATCATAAAATAAAATTTAACATCCCTATTTAATAGAAGTGAAACAGCAAAGCAGCCTACAATAACAACTAATTTCAGAATGGAAAACAATGAAAAATGAAGAAGCTAGTTAAATAGAAATTTAACAGGACAGTGCCAAAAGTGAAATCCCTGCACATTATATGGAATCTTCTTAAAGATGCCATATATATAGGAAGATGACCAGAAATGTGTCACCGTGACTAAACAACAAAATAAAAGAAGCATAGGTTTAGAAGAGCCATTACTACGGGTTGTGGGAGGAGGGATATGATAAAAAGTCTATAAAACCATGACTGGTATGGAAAAATTAAGTAAGGAAATGTTATTTAATCCTTCTCATAACACAAAAGCTGGGGGAAAAAAAACAAGATGTTCTGTCACTTTAAAAGACTAAAAATATTATTTAAGGAATAAGCTTTAACAGGTGCAATTTGTTAGTCTTTAAAAGTGACACAGGAAGGACTCCTTTTTTGTTTTGCTGATGCAGACTAACACAGATAACCCTCTGGAATGTGTCACAGAAACTAAGGGTCGTCGAAAGAAATTAATAAGCAGCAAGCTTTAAAATGACCAGAAGGAAAGATTTCTTCAGACAAGGCACAGTCAATCTGTGGAACTCCATGCCAGAGGATGTTGTGAAGCCCATGACTATAATACTGTTCAAAAAAGAACTAGATAATTTCTTGGAGGAAAGGTCCATCAATAGCTATTAGCAAGGAGAGGCATCCGGCATTAGCCACTGTCAGAAGACAGGATACTGGGGTAGATGGGTCATATTCTTGGTCTAGTATGGACGTTCCTACATTCTTATGTCTCTACCACTCCCTTACTCGAGTACTCTAAGGCTATGTCCACAGGAGGTTTTTAATTCAAAACAACAACCATTGTTTCGAATTAAAAGTTGACAGGTCCAGACAACATTTCCTCATTTTGAAGTAAGGAGCTCCCTTATTTCAAAATAAGGAAAATCATTTTGATACTATAAAACCTAATTTTGTATTGAAATGAGGGGTTTTTTTCAAAACTGTGGTTTCAAAATAAACCCGTCTGGCTGTGTTATACCGATATGTTACACATATTGATACAACACTTGAACTTGAACACATGTCCCTCCCAAGGGACCATGTTGCCACACCTCCCATGGCACCCCTCTTCTGAATCAAAATAGCAAGTTCTGCGTCAGGACTTGCTACTTTGATTTAGTGGTTTTCCTTAATTTGATTCATTTTAAATCGAAATAAGGATTTTATTTTGAAATAGCTTATTTCGAAATAAGCATCTATGTGTGAACATAGCCTAAATGACGGATGGGGCGGAACAGTTGACAATGTCAGTTCAGCACTGGCTGCTAGTTGAGAAGATGAAGGTCACTGAATCTGCCTCAGTGGCTCCTCATTCAGAGGAAATAGGTATCATTCAATTATAGCAAAATCAGCCTACAGTTATTTTTAAGTTAAAACTGTAAGAATGATCAAAAACCCAAACCCAACAAATCACGCACTTAATACAAAATAACCCTGTCTTGGAGTGGACTACTCACCGCTCGTCTGGTGTTTCTTTCGACACTCCCACAGTGACTCTGGTAGTTTTCCAGTTCACTGTCCCTCTCCTCTATGCTATGCACTTGGTGGCTGGTGGGGAACCAAGGCCCACCCACTATTTTGGTTTCCAGTTCAGTGACTGCCTAGGAAGGAGTACTGTGGAAAGGGATCTGGGTGTCATAGCGGACCACAAGCTAAATATGAATGAACAGTGTAGCCTTTGCAAAAAAAAGCAAATACCATTCTGGGATATATTAACAGTATTGTAAGTAAGATTCAGGATTCAATTCCACTGGTCTACTCTGCACTGATTAGGGCTCAGCTGGAGCATTGTGTGAATTTCTGGGTGCCTCATTTCAGGAAAGATGTGAAGAACTTGTACAGAGTCCAGAGAAGAGCAATAAAAATGATTAAAGGTCTGGAACACTTGACTTCTGAGGGACGATTGAGAGAGCTAGATTTGTTTAGTCTGGAAAAGAGGAGACTGAGAGAAAACATGATAACAGTTTCAAGTACCTAAGAGGCTGTTACAAAGAGGAGGGAGAAAAATTGTTCTCCTTAACCGCTGATGGCAGGACACTATGAAATGGGCTTAAACTACAGCAAGAGAGGTCGAGGTTGGATATTAGGAAAAAAATCCTAACTATTAGGGTTATTAATCACTGGAATAAGTTGCCTAGGCAGGTTGTGGAATCTCCATCACTGGAAGTGTTTAAGAGCAGGTTAGAAAAACACTTGTCAGGGAGGGCTTAAGGGGGCACTTGGTCCTGCCATGAGTGCAGGGGACTGGACTCGATGACCTCTCATGCTTCTTTCCAGTTGCTATCATCCTATGACCCTACAACTGTCAGTTCTGGGCTTTCTTTTCTCTGTTCTCACTGCTGCTTTCCTAGCAGTTCGGACTCACCAACCCCCGTCCGGGGACTTATCTTTAGTGATCATGGCAAAATTGCTCCTGTCAGACTGACCTTCCTGATTGACTGAGCAGGTCTGTGAAGATTCACTCGGTCAATCATGAAGTTGATCCCTGAAGACAGCATAGGACTGAGTCAAAGGGAGGGCCCTCCTTTCAACTCATCATGGTAAATGTTCTAGGCATAGGTTAGTTGGAGGGAGATAGGTAAGTTCTTTTAGGTAACTTGCATATCTTTCATAGACTGCCACTGAAAATGGCAGGCAACATAGACCTGCCTTGGGTGCATGAGATTCAAATCCTCTTCCTTTGTCCCCAGAACTGACTACAGCTTTTAGGCCTCCTCAACCCCCAAACTGCCCTTCTTCTTCCCAGGGAACAGTGGCCCTGCTTACAATCAATCCTTGCTCCCCGGTTCTTCCCTCAGATGTAGTCCCTGGAGTTAACAGGCCTGCCTGGCCACCTTAATCCCTTCCAGTACTCCAACATCAGTAAAAATAAAAATATTCTATCTGAAAAAGAGCTATTTTGAGACTCTCCATGGCATATTAGCATGACCATTCACTACTCTAAATGCAAGTCACCTTAAGTCCTATTCAAACACAGTCCTCTTATATAAGGGAAAGGGAAATGCTAAGCTTTGTAAATATTTTACAACTTACCCAGGGGTAATCTCTTAGGGTTTCACTCTATTCAGTATCCCAGAAAATTCTAAATTTCACATTAAATTAATATCAGGGATATGGGGGGTCAGCTTCTGTTCTCAGTTAAGCTGGTGTAAATGGAACAATTTAAATGAAGTTGCTTCAAATTTACAAGAGCAGGATTTAGCTCAGGGGTCTCAAACTTCAATCACCACAACGGCCACATTAGGACTGGCATGTTAGCCCCAGGGCTGCACCACTGAAACCTTTTCATAGAACGATATTGTGAATATTGGCAACAATAGTGTCATCACAGGCCGCAGGAAATTGTTTTAGGGGCTGCTTGTGGCCCACAGGCCACAAGTTTGAAACCATTGATTTAGCCTGTGTTTGATGGCAGTTGAGTAATTGTTTGTTGTCTGATAATTCTGTCACCACTGTTTAAAGAAAATGGGTGTGCACAGGGAAAAAAATATCTTAAATGAACAATAAAGGAGTGAATAATGGAAAGAAAGAAAGAAAGAAATGAAAAGCTAGAGGATGGACTTTTACAGGTAAAACCTTCCAAATAAAAGTGTTATTCTTAGTAGAATTTCTCAGAAATTTTCAGACAAAACTCAGTGGAAGTGAAGTGTTTTGCCAGCTTTTGGTAGAGTTGCAAAACTTTGGGGGAAACACAGGCATGGTACCATTCAGTGACGAGCAACAATGAAACTACCAAGAATATCAGTTTTGTGAGTGTCACGTCAAAAGCAACTTAATTATGACATTTCTTAACATTAGGCAAACACCTAGCCTGTGAAATTTCTGCTTCATCAGTTAAGACTGGATAAGTTATAAGGAAATGAAGACAAGGTCTTCTAATGTGAAATGCTGGGCAATCCTTACTGTACGTCAGTGGTTCTCAGCCTTTTGCAGGTCATGACACACTGGGCAGTCTGCCATGACCCTACAGGACACACCAGCCCAAAGCCTCTAGGCAGAATCCAGTCGTTTCCTGAGCTCTCTGCAACACACATACCACTGTGTTGGGACACAGTAATGGGTCCCAACAAAGTGGTTGAGAAGCACTGATGTAGATCATGTAATCAGATCTGCCTGAAATAGAAAAGAACCAATATGCAGATTCAATTGTGTGAAAGCAGGAGTAAATCATGACTATGGATTCTTTTCCCATTACACCAGGTGATTTGACCTCACCTTCCTCTGTGCGCTGTTTCCCATTGTTTGAATCTAAACAACTCTTTGATTTGCTTTTACGGTATGACCTGATCCCATGACTTACACTCCCCTGCAGTTATTTTCCTCCTGTTCTATAAGTGCCCCTCTCTTCAAAGCATCTGACAAAGTGGGATTTTCTCCCAGAAAAGCTCATGCGATAAATTTGTTAGTCCTTAAGTGCCACAAGACTCCTTGCCTGTTTTGCTGAACCAGACTAACACAGCTGCCCCCCCTGGAATTTAGCAAATCTCATGTGTTTGGTATTTTGACTATTGCTGTTGAATTATTTAAAATACAACCTAGCCAATTTGTTTTCAAAGTTAGGGAATCCTGTAATACATGTATTATATACTTTCTGAATCAAATACTTCCTCTTAGTATGTGTTACTTTGCATTTGTTAACAATACTCAGGTTGTGTGTAGGGAATGGTGAATTTCACTCCGAGAATAAAACATCACAGAGTTCAATTATATAGTTCACCACTATGGTATCTTCTGATTTTCACTATACAAACTGTGCATCACTTTTGTCTGTTGCTGCTGTGTATCTTTGATCACTAATTGTTAGGTGGTATTTCATACAAGTTTACCACTCAAATGCAGAATGATATGAGTTAAGGACAAACTGAATGGCTGATACAGGCTTTAAAATATTAACCAAAATATGCATTTTGTTAAATAGTTTTTTTGAAAGAGCTGTAATTCATTGGCTGTGAATATAATAAGTCTCTCTCCATATTCATCCACAGAGGATACAAATGATCACAGACTTCAGGTTCAGGGACTTGTTTTTTAGTCCAAACACATTATAAGCTCTGGAACTCCCTGCTGTGCCCATCACAACCCCCCTGGAAACCAAGGTGTAAATGGCAATGCAACAATCCAAGCTAACACTTCAGCTATGTTCACAGTAAACTTATTTCGAAATAAGTTATTTTGAAATGAGTTATTTCAAAATAAAGTCCTTATTTCAAAATAAGTTAATTCAAATTAAGAAAATGTTAATTTGAATTAAGGGAAAGCCTGTTATCAAAACGGCTGTTATTTTGAAATGTTTTTTTTTCAAAATAAGGCTATTTGGACATGTTGTTTCAAAACAGTTGTTTCAAAACAATGGTGTTGTTTCGAAACAACGTGTTTGAATGCCATTGTTTCAAAACGGTCATTTCAAAACAACGGCTATTTCGATTTCAAGCGAGGTTTTACTGTTTTGAAATAATGGCTGTTGTTTTGAAACAACGGGTCCCGTTGTTTTGAAATAACGGTACGTCGTGTGGACATAAGCAATTTTATTTTGAAACAATGGCTGTTGTTTCGAAATAAAACTCTTGTCTGAACACAGCCTTCATTTGCAGGAATTAGAAATCATAATGAATCCATTGCAGACTGCAGGTCTACAGAAATTAAGGGGCATATTTTCAGGTGTGCTCATCTCCTTCATAGGCACCTGACCAAAGAGGCCATGTTTTCAAAATATCTGATACCTAGCAACTTCCTCTGAGATCAGTGCTGTAAATCTGAACTCAAGATAGGTAGGTCCCTTATCCTGCAAGGTTCCATAATATGCACTTTGTGTTCAATCCAGGCCTCTTTCTTTACCATTTTTCACCATCTATCTTGCCTGATATTTAGCTGCTTCTGAACTATTCCCACCCCACTTTTTCTTCATTCATATTCTCATTTTTTTATCCACATTCTTTTTATGATGTTTGTCCTACCTTCCCTCCCCCACTTCCCAGACCCCAATATAAATCATGTCACACATGTCCAGAAATGGCTTGTGATTGAAATCCCAAACCTCTCAAGTCTGAGGAAGTCTAGCTGCAAATTCAGCTTCTGGGTGAGATTGTGACCTTAGTGCTCGACAAGGTGGCAACTAAGAGCTCGAAGGCCTACATCTCCAGCAAACGATGACACCCTCAGTGTGGCTTAGCTAAGGTCCACCAAGGCTCCACCCTTCCCTAACCAACTGCTGTGATTGTGCCAGGTGAATGGCCTCTATGCCTCCAGCATACCCAGAGCGAAGAAGCCCTCTTCGTGTCAGTCCTGATGCACCAGGTGGCCATAATACAGGGGACAGTGAACTGAGTGCTGGTCAGAAGGAACCACAGCACCACAGTGTAGGTTAGAGCAGCCCCCAGGCTCCTGTAGCTTATGTTAAGTCCTCACCAAAGATGCAGATGTGTCAAAACTACTTCTGTCTTCTCCCCTCCTTCCTCCTGGACTGATCTAACTTCAGCTTGGCCATGTCACAGAATTAGGCCAATGTCTCTCTTTTGTTGTAAAACAGAGGAATTCAGTGACCATGACTATAAAGCCAGCACCTGTAGCACACATTACACTCACTTAATTTAAAGAGAGAATGCGTTATTTAAACAGTCATTTTTTTGCATACAACCAATGGCAAAGAGCCAATTTTTCTTCTTCTTTTAAATCCCATTGCCTTTAACTCACTTTGAGACTCGTCTGTCTTTTCAAATCAGCTCAAGTACATATTAAGAGTGAAAATATGTCAGCTGCTGGGAAAGCTTGTAAAGATCTGTCTATTTTTACTTCTCTTCATACTCCCTCTAATTTAAAATACCATAATTCATAATAAAAGCTTACTAAAATCTTAGCATGACAAGCTCTGTCTGAGCCCAGGACTCAGAAGATTTCTGGGATCCAGCACTGACATCCTGGAATTGCTAGAACAGAGATGAAGACCTTTTTCCTTCCACAGATGTAAATCTACCAATGAAGTGCTTCCAGTAGACTTCAGATTAACTAACAGTGCATGAAGTGGGTGTTTCTCTTCCCCTTCTGCTCCTCTTTGGTAGAGAGGAAAAAAGCTGGGATCTTGTCCTTGGCTTTACTTTACTCCATATCAATGTTAAGCTTGTTTCTAAATATTTTCTGGTCCAAACAATCACAACTTTGGATTAAACATTCCATGCAACTCACTTTTTTAATGTGTTCATTTCCTCTATCATGTAATCACCCTTTCTGTCAATGTTGCATCCCTCCCCAGCTGGTACCGCCCAAAGAGCATGTACAATAGTAATACTGGTATGCTGGAGTGGGAGGTGTTCTTATCCGTGTTTTTCTGCATCCAGCACGGATGTCAGCTCGGCTGTGTGCATGTGTCTCTGTATGAGTGTTTCCTCAGAATTACCCCTGCACCAGATATCGAAGTGGGGAGTCTGTTAGCCCAGTGACCTAGGGTCTGGCTTGGATCTCTAATCAGGAACTGAGTTCATCTGGCGATCCTAAGCTGAGGTGTTTCTTTGGTTAATGCTTTGTGTTACTTTTGCCTTAGTTCTCTAGTGAGGACTACATTAGCTCATTTACTTAAAACCTCGGCATACCCTGTGTGCAAGAGATAAACTGAGATAACACTCACAATCAAATAAACCAACATAACCATGGATCTTTGTAGACACAAAGGTGCCAATCTAGGCTTTATTGCAAAATACCACAATGGCAACCAACCTATGTCAACAGATCTGCTGGCAGCATTTGTGCTCTCAATGCAACAAAACAGCTCAACTGATGGCAGGACTCTCCATCACCCCCTCGATTATGCAAAATCTGGAATCTCTGGCTCCTGATTTATGCCCTGCTTGGACCTATTGACTCAACTCCTTTTGGTATCAAAATTTACCTTGATAGGTTCATATACCCCTTTTCTGATGCTGCCAATAAATCTGATAGGTCCCCACATCAAGAACATCTCCATCCATCAAGCTGTCATGATCTGGCCAAAACATCACTTGTTATCTCTTTTGTGTTAGGCTAACTGGACACCTCATAACTTCAAGGTAATTTTCTACTCATACTACAGCTGCAGATCTCTTCTTGCCAATTTATCAGAGGTCAGACTGCCTTAGCTCAACTCCTGTTAATTTAGCTAGTTATCCAACTCAGGTCTACTGTTTTGGTTTGTTTTGATAGGCCTTAGGCCTCATTCCTGACCATTTCTACTACTCTTTTTCAGAAATGCTGCTGGCTCAGGAAGAGACCCGGGGCTTTTACCTTCTCTTACAGTAAGTTTGTTGCTGAATAAACATGATTTGGATACCAAGATATTTATTTGCATCTAACTTGCACTTCTTTGTGAGTCCCGGCTAAACCAGGAGAAATAGATCTTTGATTGAATGTGTCATGAACCAGGTTTGCCTCTGCCCCATCTAGGTTTGCAGGGTCTGACCCTCCCAGCATGAGTTCTCTGCTAGCTGGTCACTGTTTCTCATAGGGTCCACCAATGCAGTGTTTCAGCCCTCCAAGCAAGACACAGTTTAGTCCCACCCCTTCAGGGATGCTAGTCCCAAAGCATCAGAAAAAGTCACAGCTCAGAACAGGGTCATTCACCAAACCTTCAGCAGGACCCCACCCTTCTCTTCAGGGCCTGTCATAACATAACCATTACATTGGTCCATCAGTCATGCTCCAAGGGTCAAATTGCCTTTCCACTTTAAGAGACTCAGAAACCTGTGAGCCACCGAGGTGTGTCTGCTGTAAACAGGCCTCTGTCCCACTGAGAGAAGCAGGTCCTTACTTTCCTCCTTAGCCAGCCCTGAACTGGACCAAGTACCTTCTTCTTAGCCCCTTTTCCCATGCCTAACATCTGCCACAGGTGTAGCAAGATAGATCCAGTTTGGTCCTACGATAACCTCATTGCTACTGTGGGGCCTGACTGCCCCATTACAATGAAAATTTTACCAGGTCATATGCACAAATAGTTCAGTTTAGGAAATGAGGGATAGAGACATTAAGACCAAAAGTTTCAACTAATTTTAGATCTCCAAGTTGAGACTTCTGGACCCAACTGTTCAGAGTGCTTCATATTTTACAGCCGTTTCTACGTTCAAAGCACATCTACTAATAGACCAGTTTATTTTTTTTCAATGTGATTCACTCCAGTACTTCAGCAAACTAATGCAATTTCCAGAAATCAGCATCATTACAGAAATCAGACATCCCTCCGTTTCCCTGCCACTCCAGCAACCAGCTCCTTACCCTCTACACTCATCCAAAGAGCCCTTTAGAGCTGTGACCTCAAGATTCTCACCTCCTGCTCTTTGAACCTGGCTTTCACACCCTTTCCCCCACTGACTGTTTTTGCCAAAGTTTCTAATTACCTCCTCCAGGAAAAGTCTCAGAATCAGTGCGCATGCCTCTTTAAAACACAGTTGCTTTCTCACTCAATTTATTTTTCTTCCATGTCTTGTTCTCCTCTGACTTTTCCTATGTTGTTCTTTCCCAATGCTCCTCTTTCTCTGATCACCCTCTCAGCATCATTCTTCCTAGCCCACCCTCTCTCACACTTGCTATAGCAGTTTCAAAATGCTCTGTTCAATTCTTCTTTTACACTCTCCTTCTTGGTAATATTCTCCAGTCAAGCGATTTCACTTGCCATCTGTACAGAACACTCACAAATCTACCTGACTTGCCTCTATCAATCCGATCAATCTTCCTCCATTTCTCTAATGCCCACACCTAAATGGATGCATAGTTCTCTAAAATTTGACATATCCAACCTGAACTGTTTAAACACTGTCCCCAGATGCTGTTTTTCTGACACTTTGCAACACTGCTATTCTCCTTGCCACTCAGGCACATTAGATTCCTCTCTTTTGTGCTAGGCACTGTACAAACACATAGAGATTAAGTAAACTGCCCAAGGCTGCACAGGAAGTCAGTGGCAAAATCAAGAACCATATGCAGGTATTCTGAATCCCAGAGCAGTGCCTTAACCTTCCTCTGAGCTTACAGTATTCTCTATGGACTTTACATCTCATGTATGGGTTCCATCCACAGCAAAAAAACCAAAAACAACCCCCCCCCCATATGCTATGGAAGTAAATTCACTTTGTATGGTCCTAAAAGAGACATTCTGAACTATGAAGCAAAATCAACTGGGAGCTGAATATACAGTCACCAACACAAAACACCTTTTTATTTTGCTACATGTAGTAAAAGCTAAGATTCAGTGTGATAGCATTTATAATGTACTCCTGCAATCTTTGATCCTCCAGGTTTTCTAGCTTTCATCTGACATTGTCAGTGAAGACGTTCTTAACATTTGACAGTCCACATACACTCAACATTGCATATTTTCTAAGAGGGGAGGGTGGGAGAGAGAGTCCTTCAGTTTATCTGAAATGCTTTCCATTATGCACTTATTATTTCAGTTAGCCATTTTAAAATTAACTTTCATCTCTAAAACACAGAAATATTCTGTGTATTAGATAGCTGAAGGTTAAACAAGAAGTAGTCTGGGGGGTGAGATTCTGATTTTGTTTTTTATTTGCTTTTTCAGAGATAAACCACATGAACACTGAGGCTATGTCTACACGTAGAGGCTTATTTTGAGCTGAGTTATTTCAAAATAAGTTATTTCGGAATAAAATCCTTAATTCAAATTAACTTAACTCAAAATAAGGAAAAACACCAAATCGATATACCAAGTCCTGACACAGGATTTGCTATTTTGAATCAGGAGAGGGGAAGCATAGGTGGTGTGGCAACATTGCCCCCTGGCAGGGCCATGTTGCCAACCAATCCTCTGCCACTGGCTCTGCAGAGACAGTGGCAGAGGAAAAAAGCCCTCAGGGTCAGAGATGGGGGGGCACCCCTCCTCCCTGCTGCTTCCCCAGCGGCAGATGGGGGGGCAGAAGTCAGGGCACCCAGTCTTCCTGCCACTGACTGGGTGGCAGGGGCTGAGCTCTCCCGGTGCTGGGTCCCCCAACCCCTGGCCACCTGCAAGCAGCCATGGGTGATGCTGGCTCCGGCAGCCCTTGGCCGCCTGCAAGTGTCAATTTCAAAAGGGATAGCCGTGTTAGTCTAGTCCAGTAAAAAAACAACAAGCAGTTGTGTGGCACTTTAAGACTAACAGATTTATTTTTTGCATGATCTTTCGTGGGAGAAGATCCCACTTCCTCAGATGCTTCGAAGATGGGTGAACTTACAGAAAGGAATGAAACTAAATGCAAGGGGGTGTAAAACATAGGATCAGGTCATAGAGTAACAGCAAATCAGAGCAGTTTACAGGCTCAAACCATGGGAAACCTGAAGTCAAATTACCCTTTGTAATGGGAAAAGAACCCATAGTCTCAATCAATGTTCCCTCTAAGCTGCGCTGGCGTGCTGTGGCGCAGCCTGCCACAGCCGCCAGCGCAGCGAAAGCTGCCGGCAGTGCACTGCCGGCAGCCTCCACAGAACTCCTCTGGGGCTGGGAGTTTTGAAAACTCCCGCCCAGAGAAGCTCCAACGGAGCATGCCCAGAAAATCTGGGCATGCTCCCTAGAGCTCCTCTGGCCCGGGAGTTATGGCTGGGCTCTCTGGCTCCAGTCCAGCTCCCAGGTAAGTGGGGGGGGG
>ML681966.1:88920438-88959244 GCA_007922195.1 Podocnemis expansa
CGGGAGAGCGCAGAGAGCAACCGGAGTTGCTCAGCTGCCCTCTCCCCTTAGAGGGAACATCGGTCTCGATTGAGTCCTGCTTTCACAGAATTTAGCTTGCATATTAATTCGAGTTCAGCTGTTTCTCTTCGGAGTCTTGATGTCCCAGGTACTTCTCTAAGGACAGTCGTTAACAAATCCATCATCGAGCAATTAGGAAGATGGAAGTGCTCAGCAACTGGTTTCTTTGTTCTTTGATTTCTGGTATCAGCTCTGTGCTCATTCAGTCTCTTACGGAGCAATCGTCCTGTTTGTCCAATATATAAGGTGTTGGGGCATTTCTTGCACATGATGGCATAGACCATATTAGCAGCTGAGCTGGTAAATGAGCCTCTGATGGAGTAGCAGGCTTGATTAGGACCTATGATGGTATCTGTTGTGCAGATATGTGGGCAGACTTGGCAGTGTGGTTTTTTGCAGGGGTGTGTGTCTGCTTCAATGTTCCTGTTGTTAGATCTGTAGTTTCTGATGAGAATCTGTTTAAAATTAGGGGGCTGCCTATAAGCAAGGAGTGGTCTATCTCCTAATGCTTGAGAGAGAGAGGGATCATCTTTTACAATAGGCTGTAGGTCCTTAATTATCACCATCATAGGTCCTAATCAAGCCTGCTACTCCATCAAAGGCTCATTTACCTGCTCATCTACTAATGTGGTCTACACCATCACGTGCAAGAAATGCCCCAACACCTTATATATTGGACAAACAGGACGAACTGAATGAGCACAGAGCTGATACCAGAAATCAGAGAACAAAGAAACCAGTTGCTGAGCACTTCCATCTTCCTAATCGCTCGATGATAGATTTGTTAACGACTGTCGTTAGAGATGTACCTGGGACATCAAGACTTCAAAGAGAAACAGCTGAACTCGAATTAATATGCAAGCTAACTTCTGTGAAAGCAGCACTCAGTCAAGACTATGGGTTCTTTTCCCATTACAAAGGGTAATTTGATTTCAGGCTTCCCATGGTTTGAGCCTGTAAACTGCTCTGATTTGCTATTTCTCTATGACCTGATCCTATGTTTTACACCCCCTTGCATTTAGTTTCATTCCTTTCTGTAAGTTCACCCATCTTCGAAGCATCTGAGGAAGTGGGATCTTCTCCCATGAAAGCTCATGCAAAAAATAAATGTTAGTCTTAAAGTACCACACAACTGCTTGTTGTTTTTTTTCGCCTGCAAGTGGCCAGGGCAGATGTGGGTCCCCCACTCCTGGCAGGCTCTGCAACCTGAAGTGAAATTGACCATGCTGCAGAGTCCAGCCACCCCGCAGCTTGGTCAATTTCACGCCTGTGAAATTGACCAGGTTGTGGAGCCTGCCAGGGGCTGGGGGAGCCGGCATCACCCCGGCCACTTGCAGGCAGCCAGGGGTCAGGAACCTGACATCTGCCCTGGCCACCTGCTGCGGGAGCTGCTTGCAGGTGGCCAGCGCCTGGGAGACTGGCACGCCCCTATAGCTCAGCCCCTGCCAGCGGGCCAGCAGCGAGGGTGCTAGGCACCCCTTGAGCTCTGCCCCTGCCACCGGACAAGCGGCGGGGATGCAGGGCTCCCTGATCCTGCTAGCCCTGCAGCCCGGGCTCCAGCCCTGGCTGCCCCCCCCCCCGGCAGCCGCAGAGCCCGGGCTGCAGGGCGAGACGGCTTCTGGATCGCAGCCCCCCTGCACCCCCCCGTGCCCCCTGCACCTCCCCTCAGCACCATGGCCAGGGTGCTGATGGGCTCCCTGACCAGGGTGCTGAGGGGGGTGGGACTTCTTTCCCGGGTGCCTTGCACCCTGGGACGAAGGTCAAGTGTTATATCAATATGTCATCACACATATCGATATAACACTGCCAGACATGGTTATTTCAAAACTGTGGTTTCGAAATAACCCCCGTTTTGATATATAATGAGGTTTTGTTATATCAAACTTATTTTCCTTATTTCAAAATAAGGGAGTTCCTTATTTCGAAATAAGGAAACGTTGTCTGGATCTGTCAACTTTTAATTCGAAACAACTGTCATTGTTTTGAATTAAAAACCTTGTGTGGACATAGACTGAGTTCCTATAACAAATGCCCTCCCTTCCTTCAGGTCCGAGGAAATATTAAGTACTTGGACTGTAGCTTTAATTCTTATGCTTTTACCTTCAAGAAAAGGAGGATAAATGCATCCAAGAAATATTTGTGAATGTAGTTCAAAATAAGAGGGTTGTGGTGATTGGGGACTCCCTCCTGAGAGGAACGGAGGCACCCATCTGTCATCCTGACAAGGCCTCTAGAGAGGTATGCTGCCTGCCAGGTGCCTGTATCCGTGATGTAACGGAGGGATTGACAAAAATCATCCGCCCCTCAGACTACTACCCCATGCTGCTTATCCATGTGGGTACCAATGATACTGCAAGAGGTGATCCTCAGCAGATCAAAGGTGACTTCAGGGCTCTGGGAGCGAGGGTGAAGGAGTTTGGAGCACAGGTGGTGTTCTCCTCGATCCTTCCAGTCAAGGCTAGAGGCCTGAGGAGAGAGAGATGTATCCTGGAGGTGAATGCCTGGCTGCGAAGATGGTGTCGTCAGGAAGGATTTGGCTTCCTTGACCATGGAGTCCTGTTTCAGGACAGAGGATTGATAGGCAGAGATGGCCTTCACCTGTCCAAGAAGGGGAAGAGCATATTTGGGCACCGACTGGCTGACCTAGTGAGGAGGGCTTTAAACTAGGTTCATCGGGGGAAGGAGACCAAAGCCCACAGGTAAGTGAGAATGTGGGTGATCTGGGGGGAGGGATGGAACTTGGGGGGTGCTGGGACTGTAGCACCAGCAATAAAAGAGAAGGTAGTTGGAACATGGGGGGGGAAATCAAACAAATGTCTTAAGGGCTCTACTGAAGCCCCAGTACGCAAGGAGAGTGGGGGAGGAGAACTCCTAGAAAAAATGCAAGGAAGTTTATGTAATAGAATTGGAAATCAACATGACAAAATAGGGCAATCGGCCGGATATCTTAGGTGCTTATACACTAATGCGAGGAGCCTGGGAAATAAGCAAGAAGAATTGGTAATATTAGCGCAGACAGGGAACTATGATATTATAGGAATAACAGAGACGTGGTAGGATAGTCTGCACGACTGGACTTCTGCCGTGGATGGATATAAACTGTTCAGGAAGGACAGGCAGGGAAGAAGAGGGGGAGGAGTAGCACTATATGTAAAAGAGCTCTATGACTGCTCAGAGCTCCATTATGGAAGTGGAAGCGTGCCAGTAGAAAGTCTGTGGGTTACATTGAGAGGGGAAAGCAACAAGGGGGATGTTGCGGTGGGTGTCTGCTATAGACCACCAGACCAGAAGCAGGAGGTGGATGAAGTGTTCTATGGACAACTAGTGGAAGCTTCTAGATCACAGGCCCTGGTGCTGATGGGGGACTTCAATTACCCTGACATCTGCTGGGAGGCCAATACAGCAGTGCATGGGCAATCCAGGAGATTTTTAGAGAGTGTTGGGGACAACTTCCTAGTATAAATGCTAGAGGAACCAACTAGGGGCCTTGCACTGCTCGACTTGCTGCTCACAAACAGGGAAGAACTGATCAAGGACGTAGAGGTAAATGGCAAGCTAGGCAGTAGTGACCATGACATGGTTGAGTTCAGGATGCTGATTAAAGGAAGGAAGGAAGGAAAGAAGCAAAACAAAAACCCTGGACTTCAAAAAAGCAGATTTTGGCTCCCTCAGGGAACTGATGGGCAGGATTCCTTGGGAAGCTAATCTGAAGGGGAAAGGAGTCCAAGAGAGTTGGCTATATTTAAAAAAAACTCTGCTAAGGGCACAGGAAGTTGCCATTCCAATTAGGAGAAAGAACAAACATGTGAGGCAGCCAGAATGGCTTAGCAGAGAACTCTGCTCTGAGCTTAAACATAAAAAGGAAGCTTACAGGAAGTGGAAGCTTGGTCAGATGACCAAGGAGGCATATAAAGATATTGCTAGGGGTGCAGGGATAAAATCAGAAAGGCCAAAGGACAAATGGAGTTGCGGCTAGCGAGGGATGTAAAGGATAACAAGAAGGGGTTCTACAAGTATGTTAATACCAAGAAGAGGATCAGGGATGGTGTAGGCCCCTTGCTGAATAGGACAAGCATCCTTGTGACAGAGGATGAGGAAAAAGCTGAAGTGCTCAATGCATTTTTTGCTTCAGTTTTCACAGGCAGGGTCAGCTCCCAGCCCACTACCATGGGTGTGGCAGATGGGAGAGAAGAAGACAGGCCCTTGGTGACGGAAGGTCAGGTTAGGGACTGCTTAAAGAAGCTGGATGTGCACAAGTCCATGGGGCCGGATGAACTGCATCCAAGCGTGCTAAGGGAATTGGCCGACGAAATAGCCGCACCGCTGGCCGTTATCTTTCAAAACTCATGGAGAACGGGGGAGGTGCCAGAGGACTGGAAAAAAGCAAATGTAGTGCCTATTTTCAAGAAAGGGAAAAAGGAGGATCCAGGGAATTACAGACCAGTCAGCCTCAGCTCAATCCCTGGAAAAATTATGGAGCAGATTCTCAAAGAATCCATCCTCAAACACTTAGAGGAAAATAAAGTGATCAGGAACAGTCAGCATGGATTTACCAAGGGTAAATCATGCCTGACCAATCTCATTTCCTTCTATGAGCAGATGACTGGTTTTCTGGATGCGGGAAGCACCGTTGATGTGCTATACCTTGATTTTAGCAAGGCTTTTGATACAGTTTCCCACAGCATTCTCATTGGCAAATTAAGGAATTATGGGTTGGATAGGTGGACTATAAGATGGATAGAGAACTGGCTAGATCAATGGTTTCAGCGTGTAGGAATCAATGGTTCCATGTCTAGCTGGCAACCGGTCACGAGTGGTGTGCCCCAGGGGTCGGTCCTGGGGCCGGTTCTGTTCAACATTTTCATCAATGATCTGGATGATGGAATAGACTGCATTCTCAGTAAATTTGCGGATGACACCAAGCTGGGAAGACCAGTAGGCACGTTGGAGGGCGAGGACAGGATTCAGGGAGACCTAGATAAATTGGAACAGTGGGCCAATAGAAATCTTATGAGATTCAATAAGGATAAGTGTAAAATCCTGCATTTGGGACCAAAAAACCCTATGCACTGCTACAGGCTGGGAAACATTCAGCTAAGTAGCAGCAGTGTAGAAAAGGACCTGGGGGTCATGGTGGATGGGAAGCTAGATATGAGTCAGCAGTGTGCTCTTGCTGCCAAAAAGGCCAATGGCATACTGGGCTGCATCAAAAGAAGTATTACCAGCAGATCAAGGGATGTTATCCTTCCCCTCTATTCTGCACTGGTGAGGCCACATCTAGAATACTGTGTTCAGTTTTGGGCTCCCCACTACAAAAAGGACAGGGACATGCTAGAGAGAGTTCAGAGGAGGGCAACCAAAATGATTAAAGGGCTGGCGCACAAGCCCTATGAGGAAAGACTGAAAGCATTAGGCTTATTTAGTCTGCAGAAGAGAAGATTGAGGGGGGATTTGATAGCAACCTTCAGCTACTTGAAGGGATGCTCTAAGGAAGATGGAGCTTGACTGTTCTCGGTAGTAACGGAGGACAGAACGAGGAGCAATGTTCTCAAGTTGCGGTTAGGGAGGTCGAGGCTGGATATTAGGAAAAACTTTTTTACCAGGAGAGTGGTGAAGTCTTGGAATGAGCTGCCGAGGGAGGTGGTGGAGTCTCTATCTTTGGAGGTGTTTAAGGCCCGGCTGGACAAAACCCTGACTGGGATGGTTTAAGTGGGAGTGGTCCTGCCTCTGGCAGGGGTTGGACTAGATGACCTATGAGGTCCTTTCCAACCCTATGATTCTATGATTCTAGCATCTAGAGTTCTTGTTAGGGTCTAATCTTGTATCCACTGAAGTCAATATCAGTTTCCAGGATAACCATTGCCAACAAATAGTTGTGTGAATATTTTCACTGGATTTGCTCCAGCCGAGCTAGATTTGCTCAAATTGAGCTATATGCTGTCACCCTCACACATGTTGTGCAGGACCCTCCTCTGCAAATTGCCCAAAGCACTGCAGCTACTCCCTTCCCAAAATCACCTAGCACATCTCACATAACTGGCACAAACTAAAGATCAAGGCTACAGAAACAAATCTGATTATGGTTTCTCCATTTATTCACCCACCATTTTGAACCACTGCACTGAACTACACAGTATTATTTCCTGAGTTACTGTTATCAAGTTCTCCCTTGTTTTCAAAGCTTGAATTATCCTGTACTTAAAAAACATCATCTTGCAGAAGTGAAACTCAACATCTTAGAACCATCTTCACCTACAAAATCGTGGCACTCCACTAAAAAGCCCACTGAATGTTCCACTAGGGAAAAGAATAGCAAACATTACTAGTCAATAAGTGTATTGTAAACTACTTTTCAGCAAAAGGTCATATAGCTAGTTGAATTAACAGATGGGATAAATAGGTCCCCTGTACATAATCTTGCAAATATTATCATTGTTCTTTTAAAGCTTCTGTTTTACCATAAAAGGGGCAGGTCTTCATTGCTGCTGGCAGTCAGTGTGAGATATGATGCAGTACAGTGGCATTCTCACAGTGCTGTGTCAACAGAAGATGGCCTTCTGTCAAAGCAGACTCACTCTTTTTGGGCATACACTAATGGCTTCAGCTGGAGAGCCCATTTCCCATTGGTCAAGCAGGTTTCCATGACTTGTTCAATCAGCTGCATTGATCTCTGCAGAATTTGCATTGAAGACATACCCCAAATCATTGTCTGATTTAGCAATGGTTTTCTGAGTCCACACAACACATGCATGTTCCTTAAAATATTAGCAAAAAGTAAGATGATTTTGAATGTAAAAAGAGAACAGGTTTCCAGGAGTAGAACTGAGCATACAAGTGAATGTTCAGTTTGGTGAAGGAAATGAAAAGAAAATTTTGTTTTGATCCCCCTTGGTTTTCTTCTCTCTGTTCACCAGATGACTAAAATAGTTTTAGTATTCTGAAAACACAATTTTTGGTGAATTTACTATTTGCCCTCACTGTCAAATCATGATTTCTGGTCATGAGAAATGGATATTAGTCCCACATTTTCCTCCATTTCATCACCTGTGGTATTAGAATAGTAATTAGAGCAGCACATAACCCCCAAAATGAAGAAAAACCATTTTTGTTTGAAATTTTTCAACAAAAACACTTCACTTTTGCAGAAGTTTGTCATGAGAAAATGATATCTTTTCTCAACAGCTAGAAAATAACACTTGACTACTTTCTAGGGAAATGCAAAGCTTAAATAACTGATATTTGTCTCAAGAGTTGAGATCTCTGGATAGTTTGTGCTATAGGTGCTAAAGGTGCTAAAGGATGAAACAGCCCAAAACTCGAACCTCTAAGCCAGACACTACCAAACTTCAGCTCATGCTCATTCCAAGTCTGTCCTATATGTCATCCTAAACACACCAGCACTTCCTACACACCAAGTCGGGGTCACACTAACAAAGGAAAACCTAGGATTAAACTCAGGGGGACCTATCACCATCACCTCCAGCAACTCCTGACCCAACCTGGTTCTGCTCTGGAGCTGCTTCTGCTCACTTTCCCTGCACCATAAGTGAACACTGGAATATGGCAACATGTTGGATAATGTGGAATACAAAGAAGAAGGGAGGTGATCAGGAACTTAGGCTATGTCTACACTTAGATTGTTAAATCAATTTAACTTAAATCAAACTAATTAAATCGAACAAATAATCATTCAATCAATTTAACTTAAATTGATTAAACATGTCCACACTAGAAACCAAATCAAACTAGCATGTCCATGCATGAGACTTGCTAGTTTGATTTAGGAGAGGGGCATCATGGCAGGTGTGGCAAGATGGCCCCCAAGAAGGGCCATGCGTCCGCTCAATATATAGAAAGAGAAGGGCACCCTGGAAGGGAGAAGGTCAAAAAGTGTTAAATCAAAATAACGGTTAAATCAAAATAACATTGCCACACTGCTTTATTTGAATATTATGGTTTTGATATAACCTTCATTTCGATACAAAACAAGGTTTTATTATTTCAAAATGACCATTCCTTATTTCGAAATGAGGGCACTCCTCATTTTGAAATAAGGAAAGCTAGAGCAGGCATGCACTACTTTAAATCAAATTAATCATTAATTATTTTGATTTAAAGTCTAAGTGTAGACATACCTTTAGAGTATCTATGAGAAAATGAATAAGTGTGGTGGCGAAAGTGAGGAGTATGGAGGGACGTAAATAGGGGAAGAAGAGTGAATGAATGGGGAAGAGAAGAGAAAAGGAAAAGCACAAGACAGAAGTACTGGAAATATGAACCAGAAACAAAGCAGTGCAATGAAAGGAATAATGATTGTTGACTTCAAGGGCTCCCAGGCCCTGTAGGAAAAAGTAATGGACAGCCTTTTACATCTACTATAAGCCATCTTAGAGCTAGCAACCCTCTTGGCCATACCACCCTCACCCTTACCAAATCCATCCCCAAGGCTTATGAAACCTCCTTTCCCTTGTTTTCTGCCATGAAAATCTGGTCACTTTATCTATAAAGCATTTTTATTTTGGAACATAAACACTGTCTCCAACTGTTAAATGATTTTAAACAGTTGTGGCAACTGGGGGCTACAACAATGCAATAACAATTAATTCAAATTCAGGAAGCACACAATTTCTGATGGATCTTTACTTGTGTGTTTGTCTGGGTTTTTTTGTTTGCTTTGTTTCGTTTTTGCACATCCCAGGCTATTGCTCTTGAAGCTTTTCAACAGCTCAAACTCCACTGATATCATTGCAAATCCAGAGAGCCTGTCTTCGATCACTGAAAAAGTGTCTGTTGTTTTTTATCGGGTTAAATTTCAAATAATCACATCCTGCACAAATTCCCATGATCAAGCAAAAGCCGGATACAATATCAGGATGTGGGGAAATCTACTGCAGTCTGCTTTTCCCCATAAAGGATTATTAATGAGTGACAGAGGTATAGCTCTGCAGTGCCTAATCAAAGAATGAACTAAACTTGTATAGAAAAGTTATGCTCAAGATAAGCCTTTCATTAGGGCTCATAAGGAAACAAGATTTCTATTTTGTGATCAAATTGAGATTTCAAATATTTCAGTTTTACATTGGAATGAATATGACAGCTTTTGAATTTATTTTTTCACAAAGAAAAAAAAAAGAAAAAAAAATCAAACCCATAAGAGAAAGAGTGAGATACCATAATAGCCCACAGCCCAGAATTCAGGGTCCATACCTGGGATGAAGGCATCCCACATTCAAATCCCTCAGACAAAACGCTGACATGAAGGTAGATCTGTCACAGACCAGATGAGCATCCTAACGCCTGGAACATTCATTATGTGAGGTCAGGCCTCTTTTTCTAGTTTTGATCAGAAAGTTCATCCTCAGTCTGAGAAAACATCAACAAACATTGCATCAAAACCAGTTCATTTCCACAAAACAATTCAATTTTGACAAATTGATATTAACCAACAAACCATTAGGAAGATGATATCACAGCACATCTCATGGCTGAACTTTGTGACTTTGCACTCACACACATCTATTCCAGATTTGGAGATGATTTATATCTTCATGTCAGCAGCACTGCTATGGGCACCAGCATGGCCCCACAATATGGCAACATTTTTATGGATGACGTAGAATAACACTTCCTCAGCTCTTGTCCCCAACTACCACTCTTCGGGTATGTCTACAGACAGTCTTTAAATCAAAACAATGCAGATGTATTGAGATAAGGAGCTCCCTTATCTTGCAGTGAAGAAAGTCATTTCGCTGTAATAAAAGCTAGTATTATATTGAAATGATGGTTAAATCAAAACTGTTATTTCAAAATAATGCTGTGTGGCTGTGTTATTTTGATTTAACTGTTATTTTGATTTAAAACTTTTGCCCTTCTCTTTCCCAGAGTGCTGTCCTCTTTCTATATATTGGGTGGGGCTATGGCCCTTTTAGGGGGCCATCGTGGCACACCTCCCATGGTGCCACCTTCCTAAATCTAACTAAAGTTCTGTCCATGTACATACTAGTTCAATTTGAGTTTCTAGTGGGAATATGATAAATCAATTTAAGCTAAATTGATTTAATGATTTTTATAGCAATTTTATAAAATCAATGTAACTTAAATCTATTTAACTGCCTAAGTTTGAACATAGCCTTCTACTTCTGCCAAAGTGATGGCATCTTCACTATCTGGTCCCATGAAAAGGAGGCTTTGAAAAATTCCACTGAGATTTCAACAATTTCCACCCCACAATCAAACTCAGCCTAGACCAGCTGACATGGCAGATCCACTTTCTGGGCACTACAGTACAAATAACAGATGGGCACACAAACAGCACACTACTACTGGAAACCTACTGATTGCTATAGTTACCTACATTCCTCAAGATTTCATCAAGAACACACCTTACAATCCATTGTCTCCAGCCAAGCCCTAAGCTACAACCATATTTGCTCTGATCTCTCAGACAGACAAATTCAGGATCTCTATCACATTCTTAAAACCACAATACCTACCTGGAGAAGTGAGGAAATGAATTGACAGAGCAGGATGGGTACATACAAGGCAACTTCTATAGGACAAGCTCAAGAAGGAAAACAACAGAAAGCCACTGGTAATCACCTACAGCCCCCGACTCCAACCTCTGTAACACATCCCTCGGGGATCTACAGCCTGTCCTGCAAGACAATCCTTTAGTCTCCCAAGCCTTTCCTCACTTACCAATAGCCCCTCAACCTTAAAGGAACACTCAACAACAACTACTGACCATAAAAGAGAAACACCAACGCAGGCACATATGCTGGAAACAAGCCCCACTGCCAAGTCTACCCATGTATCAATACTAACGACACCATCATACGACGTGATCAAACCAGCAACTCCATCTAGTGTTATCGGCCCTCCAATGTAATGTATGCCATGACCTGCCAACAATGCCCCTCTGTCTTACACATCAGACAAACTGGACTATCTCTGCACAGACGAATAAATGGACACAAATCTGACATCAGAAATGGCAACTTCAATCTCCCCAGTCATTCTGTGAAGGCCATGTCTGTTACAATTTTTAAACAGGCTAATTCTACAGTAAAGCTTCAAAGAGAAACCACAGAGTTAGAATTCATATGGAAATTTGACACTATTAGCTTGGGTTTGATCAGAGAGATGGGATGGCTTTCTCATTAGAAACAGTGATTTTCATCTCTCTCAGCCTCCCCACTTTCTGATATGTTGTGCCACACTAATTAAATCTATACACCTTGTCTGATTTGCTGAAGAAACCTGGATTTTTGCAGTGAATTGTAATCAAAGGATTTATCTTTCCATCCCATACGGTTTTTCTTTTTTAAGTTTTCCATTTTCTAACATCTGATGAAGTAGGATTTCTCCCACTCATATGAAAGTAAATTTGTTAGTCTTTAAAAGTGCTACAGGATTCCTTGTTTGCTTTAAAGCATGTTGAAAAAACTTCTGGCCAGCCCTAGCTTTTGTCCATCCTAATATAAGACAGCACAACTTTCATTCATACCATGCTTCCACTCATCTGATTTTACCTACTTCTGTAATTCTTTCTCTCAAGATTCCCAGTGATTTCTGCTTCCAGATGGCCAGTAAGAACTAAAAAAAACAACATAACCCTTATGGTATTTCCATGCTTCCATTTCCAGAAACAATCTCTCCCATATTGCTACATATCTTTGATTATATTCTCAATGGGACAACAAAATTATTGCTGTTTATTAAATCTGATGATGTACACAGGAAAAAAAATAGTTTCATAGCTTCTCAGTTCAAGAAGTGTGAAAAAGTCTGCAATGATAATTAAGAGAGAATCCAGTGCTCAATGGAGGAAAAAATTCCCCCGTCTGTGGCCTGCAGTTAAAAGTGAGATGGGTTGTACCAAACTGCCCTTTTAAGGGCAGTATGTCACAGATCTGAATACTGATATTCAGCTGTATTTCTTTTAATAGTGTTCCATCTGGAACGATAAATTTATGTAGCCTCAAACATTAAACCTGCCTTAATCCTGCAGACTAAACAACAGGTGGTAGATTATTTTGAGAATTAGCAGCCAACTGTTAGAGCAATTCTCAACCCAATTACTTTGGTTTGAGGTTTACATTTCACAACTTAACAGCCAGTTAAGTTTTTCACCAGTAGAAAGTGAAGCCTGCCCTCCAGGAAGAATGTCCCCATCTTTCTCATTGCTCATGTACTAGGCCTGCCTTGTAGCTCTCCCTTATTTAAAAGCAGAAGGTAGTATTCTAAAGTAATAGTTCCAAATGTAGCAATATTGCTACTGCAGAATATAGGGTGTGTTTTTCAAAGCACTCGCCATTGCCTTAACTTTTCACCCATTAAAATCAAAGGAAGTTTACCACTAAACTCAGTGGAAATGTGTTTAGGCCAAGAAGTTCTACTCTAGTATTTTGGGTCATTACCCTGTGATGACAGATGCATGAGAGCCGGTGTCCACACAAACAGTAATTATAGGTGCTGCCATGGGAACAGTAGCGTGACATCCCCTTCTGCAATCTGGACAGATGTGCTACTGTGTCGCCCCAGTTCTACACTTCAGGGCCCTGACTCACCTTGCCTTGCTGTGTGAACTCCCACTCCTGCATGAGCTCACGCCCAGCCTCCCGCATGTAATCAGTCCCTCATACAGTAGAGAAATGCTCTCACCAGCCACTCAAGCAATAGACCCCCAGCAAACTGTCCCAGATGCAATCCTAGGGACTATTGCCTTCCAGGGTTCAATGCCAATACCACCCACTGCACCATACAAGCTCATGTACACTTGTCCATCAATTTAACTAAAAAGTTCATATGCACCAGCTTTGCCACTGTCAATGAAACCTCCCCACACACTCACTCCACATTGCACTGCTTTAGATAAAAACATAAGTTTATTGACTACAGTCAAATTTTACATGATTATAAGTCAGAATATTAAAGTCCCAAAGATTAACAAGTCAAAGAGTTAATCACAATCAAATAAAAGAAAACTCACATTCTAAACTAATATCCCTATTCCTGTTCGTGTTTCAGTTTACCACACGTTGACTGTGATGATTTGCAGCCAGACTCGCCCCTCTGTGGGTAAGCTTTTGGTCCTTGGTGTTGCATAAGAGATGAATTAAAGAGGAGAGAGCCCCAGATAAAGGTGGCTTTTTCTATAAACAAGTTTCCTCGACACCCCCTGGGGTCACCTGATCATCCATGTCTGGCAATGTGCATGGTACTTCCCCCTTGAGCCAAGGTCCTATGCTCCTTTGTTTCTGTACACATACCTCCATAGGGCATGAAATCACAGTTTTGTTTTTCAGTCGGGGTCATGACACAGAGTTGTTCTTCGAGCGCTGCTTGGATACATTCAGTATTAGGTATCTACGTGCCGCAGTGCACGATTGGTCGGAAGCTTTTGGCCCTAACCTGTCAGAGCATGGTCAGTGGCCTACGCTCCCTCCAGCCACTCCCGTGGTTATATATACAGCCCTGACCCTGACCCTCCCCAGTTCCCTTTTCCACCCTCAGCGATGGTTTCAGAACATCCCATCCTTGCGATCACAAGTGCCTGTCATTAGCTGATTGTATGAGACGTCCGCTTAAGACAGAGGACCTGTTCATGGATATTGTTCCACAGAGAACTGGTGCTTCTACAGAACGTGTGCATTTGGAGCCAGAAGATCACTCCCAACACCTGCAAAGGATGCCAGGCTTTAAACCCCGTGCTTCTTGCAGCAAGGCCTTCCTGCAGGATGAGCCCCTTGAGGAGTGCCTCTGGTTCCTGGGTGAATCCCACCATGCCACTGACTACTCCATCTGTCAGTCCTTCAAGCCAAGGACGCTGAAAGACAGCAAGCAAAGACACTGTATGTTGGCCTTAGAGCAAGCACAGCAGCCTATCCCCGAATAACTGGGGTTGCCTTCGGCGCCAGCACCACATGCCAGCTCGGCACCAGAGCCATCTCAGTGCTACTCCCCAGTGGAACAGAAGATACAGTCTGCACTGACTTTGGTGCCGAAATTCTCCCACCAGTCTAGCTCTTCCTGGCCAAGCCATTCCTGGCACCACAGCACAAAGCTTTGGGATCCCGACAACTCCTGAGGCCTTCGAGGCAGCAAAGGCCTGGCTGCTTTTGCTTACACCCACACCTCCGAGGCCTCCTAGGCAGAGAGGAAATCCTTTTTTTCCCCCCGTCAGGTAAATGGACTCCTCCTGAACAGCACCACTCCCCGGGACCTAGTACAGTGCTGACTCCCCCGTGCCACGAGAAAAAGGTCCCTGAAGGCACCAGGTAGTACCGCCCTAGGCTGGACCCGGAAGTACAGTAGATCACACTCTGCTTCTTGCTGGCATCGCAGTGACTCCACTTCTGCAGTGCCATCTATACGGCCCAGCGCCGAACCTTCCATGCCATGGAGAAAGCTCTCACTCCCTGAGCCTGGAGGAGAACATCCCATCTAGAAGCGGCAGACTTGCTGCACTGAGCCCCTACTGGTACCATACTCATGAATGGTCAGTACTAAGAGAAGTTCCTTCTCAGCAGATCCATTGCGGTACTGAGAAGCCCGCCATTATTAACCTGGATAGGGAGCTGAACCCCAGGCCAGGGTCCTACAGAGAGGACACCATTGCCCATTTTGACTTCCTGCATAGGATTTCTGCCCACATAGGACTAGAGGCTGAACCTGTTTGGGGGGGGGGGGTCCAAGACCCCCTATTCAATCCTGGTGTATCATACCCACTGGACACAGTGGCTGTCCCCTTGCACCCTAGCATGCATGACATTGCCAGATCCTAGTAACAATACCCTGCCTCTATTTCCTTGGTGTCGCACATAGAAGCTTACAAGTACTAGGTCCCACTGGAGGATTTTTCCTTCCTCACATGTCACCAGAGCCCGAGTCCAAGGGTAATTGAGGCCGCCCTAGGGCGTGGACTAGAACCACCTCCAGATCTCTTGCCAAGGTCCAGAGGGGCCAGACAGATGGAGATCCTGGGTAGAAAGATGTATTCAACCTCGACTTTCCAGCTGCATATAGTGAACCACCAGGCACTGGTGGCTAGGTACACTTCAGATATCTGGGACTCCTTAAAGCGATTTAGAGGCCTACTCCCTCAGGATCAGAGAGAAGATTTTGAGTCCCTCCTTGAAGACAGCTCCCTGGCATCCCGCAATATGCTCCTAGCTGCTTGGGATGCCATGGACACAGCAAACTGAGGAGTAGCCATGGCTGTTGTTGTGAGGCACATGGCATGGTTCCAAGAGACAGGCCTACCTCAAAACACCCAACAGGCCATCCAGGACCTTCCCTTTGAGGAATGGTCCTTATTTGTGGAAGACTGAGATCTCCTCCTATGTGGCGCCAGGGACCCTCGATCAGACCTCCAATCTCCGGGTATGCTACCTCCTCAAACACGTAGCTGCTCTCTTAGCTCTCACCTTCACAGAGAGTACCAGTCAGTCCCATCTGGTAGGGCTCAAGATGAGCCTATTGGGGGCCTGAACTCTCACTTTCAGAGGGCTCCTCCCCCTTAGCTTACCGGATCTGCCTGAGATAACATTGTCACTTTTGTGCAACTTTACACTTCTCTTTTGCGGAAATCCACCAGAAATTAGCAGAAAGGTCTACATCTTAGATGGGGCAGATAAACACCTTCTCAGCCTTCTCACCCCTCCCCATATTACAGCTGGATGTCTGACCAGGTACCCTTACATCCCTATGGACAAGAGGTCTTTTCTATGTGACTAGCCGGCTCCCCAGCAGACCCTACTACTATTCTAGTCCCTACGGGCACATTGCCCCCGCTACCTCCTGGCTTATCACCCGCCTTCCCTCCCCCAAGGGTGTTTAGAGGTTGACCCCTCAAGACCCCCCTCTTACCACCCTGCATTCTAGCACTTCTCATCTTTGGAACCTCAGAACATATTCTCTTCATTCAGAGCCTCAGTGCTCACCACAGCTTAGCTTAGCATGTCTTGAGGAGGCATGACTAAGAATGGAGGCCAAGCCATAGGCTAATCCCACACAGCTCAATCACACGAGCAGATAGAGCCCTCAGGGAGTCCTATAAATTAGGGTGGGACCCTTAAACTCCTTACTTGGGGATTACTTATCTATGGGGAAACCACTTCAAGCCAGCTGATTTCAGATACTCAAAACTCTCAGACCTGTGTGTCTGCTGTCCATTGGGTTATTAGGTGAGCACCGCGCCTTGTTTATCAGGGAGAGGCACATGATAACCCACCTCTCCACCTTCCTTCCTTCCCCCTTCATCCTGCAATCACCCTAGGCTAGCAGGGAACAGAGTCTGGAGTGGGTGGTTGACCAATGGGCATCCCAGAGCCATTCCGTCCTCCACATGCGAACCTCCTCACTCCTGCTTCCTGCGGGGCCTACTTATGGGTACTCCAGAATGTTCCTTGTCCATGTCTGTGGTTACTGTTATGGCTCATCCATTTCCTATAAGACATTTTCTGAACAAGCTCGGCCTGTTCCCCAGGCCCCGGGAAAGGTTTTTATCTCCATGGTTCCCTCAGTCAGAAGGCAAACACCTGTGGCTTTCTAGCCTTTCTGTCTAACCAGATCCTTATCAAAAGGGGGCTTGTAAGGGAACAGTGCCCCCTTGGCTAGAAGTGGAGGAACTTCCCTACCCCTTTGTGTTACCATGGGTGGAGCTCTTCGGTCCCAGGTCACTTTCCCTTAGCTTTCCAGTACACACATTTGGTCATGGGGGACAGGTTTTCCCCCAAATGCCTATGTTCTACCCCTCTCCACTGGGCGACTACCATGTGGTTACTACCACCACCATGGGCATCTCTCTCTCTCCTTCATCTCCCCTCACTCACTGATGGGGTCTTTCCTCCCTCTCTATCTCACTTACTAGGGTCTTTCAGCCAAGATGGTGCCTGATACCACCCCCTGCAGGCAGGGGGACAATGGGGAAAGAAAGAAAGAAAGAAAGAAAGAAAGAAAGAAAGAAAGAAAGAAAGAAAGACCTTCCCAGGACACCCTATATGTTTTGCCACACTGGTTATGGTACTACAGCTAGTCCTCACTTAGTGACCTACTCGTTTAGTGACCCCTCAGAGTTATGACCGGCTCTCTGATGAGTTGGTATTATGGCGATGTACGAGAACTCGCATCAACTCTCTCAGATTACCTATATTTACAGTACACTATGCAAACTAAATTCAGTACATTAGAGCTTAAAACATTTAAAATATATATTAAAAATGTTATAAATGATGCAAAGGTGGCATTAAAACTATCTACCGATGGTTGAAAAACCCACTACCAGTAAAGTACATTATGCCTGAAATACCAGTAAGGGCTGCTCCTCGTTTAGTGACCAATTCGTTTATCAACCAGGTTTCAGGAACGGAACCCGGTCACTAAGTGAGGACTACCTGTACAACTTTCATCCTTCAATCTTGTTCCCTTTAAATTGAGCTAAGTGGTATCTTAGCTGACAATAGTCCCCAAAGGTCTCGGACCCCATGCACTCACAGAGACATAAAGGCTGTGTTGACATAGCACTCTTATTTTGAAACAACAGAGGTTGTTTCAAAATAAGAAATACCCCGTTCACACGACGTACAGTTGTTTCAAAACAACGGCACCCGTTGTCTCAAAACAATGGCGTTGTTTCGAAACAACTTAAACCCCATTTGGGGGCGAAACAACATTGTTTCAAAACAATTGCTTTGAAACAATGCAGTCTGACCATGTTGTTTTGAAACAACGACTTGTTTCAAAATAACTGTTGCCTGAAACTGCTATTTTGCTTTGAGCTTTTTTCCTTAATTCGAATTAACAAACTGTTAATTCAAATTAAGTTATTTCGAAATAAGGCATTATTTCTATACAAGTTGTTTCAACACAACTTGTATCGAAATAATGCTTGTGTGTGAACACAGCCAAAGATTCTGGTCATACACTTTTATATTTGTGCCCTTCCTCTCATAGGAGACAAGGCATCTGGATGCACAAAGAGGCTATCCTTGAGCTCACTGTTCTGGTTGTCCCTTTTCTTCAGGTCCTCAGCCTCGATACATTAAAGCAGGATCTCAGTACCCAGAGCTGCATTCATATACTCCCTTCATAAGTGAGGACTGAAACCCCTTTTCTCTCCTGTACCTCTTTTTCCCCATGTCCACAAGGGTTTCCCCTTTTTTGTGGTACCCCTATTCTGATACTCCAGGTCTGTGCCTGCTCCGGGGTGCTGTCAACCATTGGCTTTCTCAGGGGGCCTCTAGGGGAAATTCCCCTTAGAGGTCATAAACTTCCCATCCCTACCCTCACCTTAACTTCTAAGGCTGGTACGGTCTATGTTGTCCCTATCTTGCAGAGAGCATTATCAGAGCGCCCTTGACAGACATGCTCTCTCTCTCACATAAGTCTTACTGGTAGACACTCTTTGTCTCCTGACTGTTCACCTAATACAGTCCTATCACGGCTCTTCTAGAGTGGTGGGTAGGACCTGGTTGTGTAAGGGCTAGTCTTTGTTCCTGTGCAAATGGAATAACCAGGACAGTATCCTGGCCAACCTGCTGCAGAAGTGACTCATCTCCCTAATTTGCCTTCCCTGTTTAGTGCTCATAGAGCTTGGAGAAGTGAGGTTCTTTCACTTGGGGGTGAAAAGCCCCTAGCTCGTCAAAATTTTCTCAACTTCCAGGGTTGGGACCTGCTAGGTTTACATAGCCAGTGCTACAAACCCAAGCTGCCACAAGGTTACATCTACTTTTTCTCTAGGGTCCCTTAGCTTTACTTACTGTAGGACTTCATAGAGTTATATATTTTCCCCTCCATGTAAGCAATATGCTTACTTCAGGCAGCTTCCTGGTGAGAGCTTCGCCTATGGGGATAGCCGTACTGAAGGCAGAAAACTCCAACTCTGCTCACCGTCCACAGTACGGCTAGCAGTCACCTAGTACTGAATGTATCCGAGCAGTGCTCAAAGAATATGAAATGGTGGGTTACTTACCAGTAACTGTCCTTCTTCGAGATGGGCTGCTCGCATACATTCAACACCCCCCCCCAGTCCCTGCTATCTGGAGCTGGCGACTGAAAGGGGACTGTGGAGGGTTAGGGTCGGGGCCATACATATGGCCACAGGAGTGGCCGGAGAAGGCGTAAGCCACTGACCCTCCTCTGACAGGCTAGGGCAAGAAACTTCCAACCAATCATGCACTGCAGCACTTAGGCACCTAGTGTCAAGGCTTTTTCCCCACTCTGGCACTCTGAGTGCAGAAGGTGGGGGCCTGCAACAGGCCTTAAAAGCCACTGGCCTTAAAGCCTGCTCTTAGAAGTCTCCAAGGCCTCCAATTCCTGGCCTTGGAGTGGTATCGCTGCCACCACCCAAATGCAAAAAACCTCTTGAGACCCAGGAAGGCACACTTGGGAATTCCTCCCTGTGAGGTACTTGCAATCGTCTTTATTCCTCTCTCAGGAAAGTGACTGGACCCCAGCTGCAATATGAGCTGGAACTGGAACAGGTTTCCCTCTAGTAGCTGCCTGTGCAGTCCAAGGCACATGCACACAAACCTCTTGCCCTACCAGGAACAGAACCAGAACTTACTTAACAGGTAAAATCTTTAATCAAAAAGAACAGATAATAAACACAGAGAGTTGCTTCTCTGGAAATTAACTTAGGTAGTTACAGGGTAGTGGGGTGGGTGGGGGGGTTACATGTGCTCAGCACAGAGAAATCCAAAAAACAAGCCAAAAACAAAGAAAATACCCTGACCGTGTCTAAATAAACATTCCCTGTTCTACTCACACCTGGTCAGTACCAAACTTAACTTATCTCTGGTAAGGATGTTGCTGGATTCTTTCTCTGGCCTCCTCCTGATCCTCCCAGGAGCTCTGCTGCATCCAAACAGGCCCAGGCCAGGCTGCTGTTCCCATTCAAAAACCTGTGCTTCGTTCCTATTGGCTGTCCTGGGACTCACTGACCAGAGTGTTAACCCCTTCCTCCCCAAGGATTACTACACCTAGTACTGAATGTATGCAAACAGCCCAACTCAAAGAAGGACAGTTACTGGTACGTAACCCACCACTTCATATTAAAGAAGGGGAAAATGTGACTAGGTATCATGAAAAAAAAATTCTAACTCAGACGTATCAGACTATGGGATAATCATCAGTTTGAGCATTTAAAATGAAACTGAACAGTCCTCTAAAAATGTGGTGTAGGCAGTAAATTTCTTCTAGCCTTCAGAATGGACTAGCTGACCTCAGAGGACCTTCCCAACTCATGCATTTGTGATTCTGTGCCTCAGGTTATGTCTACATTGCCAAATTACTCTGGACTAAGCAAGCTTAGTTGGAGCTGATTTGGCCCATGGCCACACTAGGCTTTGACTACTCCAAACTAGGAAATTTCTTAGTTCAGACTAGCCAAAGCTTAGTCTGGACTAGTGGCTATGTGTACATTGCAGAACATTTTTTTTTTAAATATTTCAAAATATATTCAGAATTATTATCTCGAAATAACTTTTTTCAAAACTACTATTTCAGGAGAATGGTCCAGGGATGGCTCCTTGTCCCAAAATACCATAGCTTTTTTTCAAAAGTGAAAGTCTACACCAACTTTCTTTTTTGAAAAAAAGAAAGCCAATGGAAGAGATAAGAAGGCTTTTTCAAAAAAAAAAAAAAAAGACTTTGCTGCATCTGATGATGGCTTTTTTTCAAAAGCTATCTCAAAAAAGGCTTTTTCTTTCAAAAAAGCTGTTGGGTTTAGATTTTCGAAAAAGTGTGCCAGTATCTCAAAATACCAAAGCACTTTTTTGCCAACACTAAACCAGGTTACCTTTCAAGAAAAAAACATTTTTCGAGCTAGCTTTTTCCAATAAATAAATAAATAAATAAATAAATGAAAGCAATTGCCAGATGCAGCAAAGGCTTTTTTTCATAAAAGCCTTCTTATCTCTTCCATTGGCTTTTTTTTTTTTTTTTTAAGAAAGTCCAGTATAGACTTTCATTTCTGGAAATAAAAATATCCCACAAAGCTGTGGTATTTCGGGACAAGGGGCTGTCTCCAAACTGTTCTCCTGAAATAGCATTTTTGGAAAAAAAAAATATTTTGAGATAATTATTCTGAATATATTTGAAAATATTTTTTTTTCCAAAAATACTTTGCAATGTAGACATAGCCAGTAAAACCCCTTGCTTTGTCTGGACTCACTGGCTTAATTTGAACTTTAGTTCAAACTAAGCACATGCAAAGCTTGAAATAATGGCTAGTTCAAGCTAAAAAAGTTTGAACTAAGCCATTTCAAACTAGCTGAATGTTCTGGTTCAAACTAAAAAGTTAGTTTGAACTAGGAAAGTTAGCTTGAACTAGAACGTGCAGCTAGTTCGAACTAAAAAGCCATGGCTAGTTCAAACTAGCCTGAGGCTAGTTTGGACTCACCTTGGCCTTGTTTAGTTCAGACTTGCAAGTCCAAACTAAATTTTTAGATGTAGACATAGCCTCCAATTCAGGTCTCCAGATTGGCAGCCTGATACAATATCACAGTGTTTCCAGAAGGCACCTTTTGAAATGTGCCATGATGAAACAGGCTGGGTCCCATCCCTCAAGTTTTTGACTACTGCTACACTTCCACAAGGCATGATGATCAGTCTAAATGGCAGGTAAGTTAACCTATCCTCAGATATGATTTGAGGGACCAATCTGCTTTTGGAGTTCAGCAAGAGAGTCAGGTATTTAGTCCAAGTTACATATAGATTTAGATATTAAAAAAGAAAAAAAACAAACCGAAACTACATACCCAGTGCACTAATTGAAAATCAGGAACTATGTACTTACCATTAATCAGCAACTTTTTAGTGTTCACATAGAAGCCTGTCATATTGTAGCTTGTTTAGCTTGTTGCTAAAGATATGTCTGCCATGAATATTTTGCATGTTTGTTTAGAAAAACAAGGATCTGATGCATTCTGCAGGAATGAGTCAGGAAATGTGTCAGGTGTCATTTTCAGTGCAGTGCTAGGGAGATCAGAACCTTAGATGTCATTATCATTCGAAACAGGACAAGAATAATTTATTACTTAGCGTATCATAGAATCATAAGGTTAGAAGGGACCACAAAGGTTATCTAGTCTAACCCACTGGCAAGATGCAGGATTTTTTGGGCCTAAGCCACCCAAGAGAGTAATAAGTCACCAGGATCATATGGGATTCAACGAAACGCTGAAGGAACTCAAATGTGAAATTGCATAACTACCAACTGTGGCATGCAACCTAGCATTTAGATGAGTCTCTGTATCAGATGATTGGAGGATAGCTAATGTGATGCCAAATATTTAAAAAGGCTCCAGAGGTGATCCTGACAATTTTAGTCCGATAAGCCTCACTTCAGTTCCAGGCAAATTGGTTGAAACTATAGTAAAGAAGAGATTTACCCAACACATAGATGAACATGATTTGTTGAAGAAGAGTCAGCATGATTTTGTAAAGGCAAATCATGCCTCTCCAATCTACTAGAATTATTGAGGGTTCAATGAGCATATGGAGAAAGATGGCCCGTTGGAAAATTGAACGTACTTAGATTTACAAAAAGCACTTTGCGTTGGCATGGTCAGAAGACGGGCTACAGGGTTAGATAGGCCATTGATCTGACCCAGTGTAGTTTTTCTACTTCCTTTATATACAATAGTGATCAAAACTGGACACAGTATTCCAGCAAAGGCCTAAGCAACACAAAGCTGAGTGATATGATCAACTCCTAAGACTTGCATGCTATGCCTTTGCCCTACTTTACAGTCACCGCACTATTTGGTGGCGGTCAACAGGAGATGCACAAGGTATGTGAAATATCTTGCACATTCACTGCCACCTTTACTAACTCCCATTTACCTTCCTGTTCCCACTGCACTAAATCAACTGGAAATGCCATTTCGTTGACTTAGCACTAATCCAGAGTTACACTGGTGTTACAGTGTAGAGTTGGAGACTGATTGAATGAGCCTTCACAGACTACGCAATCAAACCTATATAAGGGTGCACTGACGGCAGCAAATTTGCCACCATCAGGATAGACATATCCTTTCTGAAAACAACCTAAAACTGAACTTTTTTTTTTTTTTTTTTTTTTTGCAACAGCATCACATTGCTGACTTACGTTGAGGTTGTGATCCGTAACAGCTCCCATATCTATGTCAAATACGTATTCACGTTTTTAATATGTGTTCAACCTGCTGCTAGGACCTACCCAGTACCTCTGAGATTCTACCTCTTTTGTCTCTCCAGACTGCTTAAGGTCCTGTTTACCTACCATAATCAACTCCTCTCTGGCTGTGATTCCAGCCACCTTGCCCTCTCAAATCCATTCAGCAAGTTTCTGCATAGGCCATCAGTGTGGCTTATTCCTCTCACCACATCACCTTGTACTTCATATCCATTGCCTCTCCCTCTCCCGCTGTATCAATACTGATCTCTGTTTTTGCCATTATGGCTATTCACCCTTTCACCCCATCATGCCACAAGATCTGCTAGTTTTTCATACTATCCACCTGCCTTCACTCTGCCAATGCCATCTATGTTCACCTGACTCTTTGCTTCTTCCTCACTTTCTTCCACTGGATCTCTCACGCATGGGGAAAAACAATTAGTATTCATAAATCTGTGCCCTTGCTTGTGTTTAATTCCCTATCTAAACCTATTTCTGCCATGATACCTACAAATGACTCCCATAAAGCCCTGGTTAGTCAAGTGATGACCTGCTTTCTCTACTCAACGCTGGTCATTTTGCTACATCTTATTTCTCTCCGCCTCTTCATCAGTGGTGTCCTCCTGATGCATTTTTTCTCTTATTTAAATTATCAGCTTCTCAGGACAAGGATAGGTTTTCTTAGAATATAGATATTTAGACCTGCCCCCAAAAGCTTATGATCTTTTAAGTATATTATTTTACTTATCTAATTATAGGGGATTAAAACAAAGAATCAAATTAATGGGTTCCATGTCTTTGGGCCTTCTTTCACTGTGATAGTTTTAGGCCTTGCATTTTGACTATACAAAACCAAGGACATCAGGTGCAGCCACAAAATGGGAAGCATGTTGTCACAGCTGCACATTTCAAACAAATTACATTAAAACAAGGTAATACAAAAACTGTTTAGAAAGTGATCTCCAGATAAAGAAAACACCCAAGAGTGCTTAAAAATAATTTTGATAGCATTCTGTCTGGGTTTTAAACACTTGTCAACAGTTACGGTTTAAAACCTATACTGTGTATTGTTTGGTCATTATGGTACCTCCTGTGCTGATAAATTCTGTCTGATTCTGATTGTTTCTGTCTGCCTCATAACTAACTGTAATCAGTTAAGCTGGTGTGGTATGGTTGATTAAATAATTATTTTGCAATATGTTAGGATAGGTTAAATGTTATAATATTTTTAAGAAAATGATTAAAATACAGTATAAAACAAAGGTCAAACAGGAAGCAATGGGGGAAGAAAGAAAATTGCTGGTGTGAGGAACTGGGAATCTTGCTTGATTATTGTAATAAGTTCATTGTATTGCTGGATTTCTGCTCATTGTACTGGATTTCTGCTTCTGTCAGCAAACCAGGAACTGAGGCAAGGGGCCCTAATAGGCTTCTCTGTCACATGTTTGTATAGCACCAAGTACAACAGGGCCCTGATTGTTGCCTGGCATACCTGGGCACTATCATTGTACAAATAATAATGTGTGCGTATACTTGTTTTGTAATTTTCAAACTATGCTTTGACTACTAATGTCTACGTGTTGGCATTAACTATGTGATGACATTGATTGGGAGCATATAGGGGAATTAACAACTCCTGTTATACTGGTAGCAGTTGCTTCTTCTGGACTGGCATCTGCAACTAGAAATCCACTATCTTATTTGGTACTAACTGTCACCCCACAGAGGAAGTGTTAGTACTGAGACCGAAGACTGAGCTGGCCTGGAGAATGCTCTAACCTAGTGAGTCTCAATCACTGTGTGTTGACACACTAACATGCACTAACACAGTGGTTGAGAACCCCTGGGTTAGAGCCTTCTCCAGGCCAGCTCAGTCTTTGGTCTCTATACTAATACTTTCCGGGCACATTAGTGTGTCACCAAACAGTGGTAAGTGTGTTCCAGAGAGTTGGGGAGATGCCTGAATTTGGCCTGGAGGGAGTAAGCTAGTGCAGTGGTTTTCAAACCTTTTTCCTCTGAACCCAGTTGAAACAAAATCATTTATGTCCATGACCAAGCAATTAAATCTTTGAGCATTGCACTGCAGCCTTTTGGCAGTGGCAGAAAGGGGTGCCACGACCCCCAGTGCCTGAGGGGCTGCGACCCAGTACTGGGTCCTGACCCTAAGTTTGAAAACCACTGAGCTAATATGTCTGGTAGCGTCAATCTTTGCTGCCAAGTGTGTCATAACCCATATTCATCAAACCTTACACACACACACACACGCACCCCTCGGATCTTGCCTTTTTGTTAAGAAAAATAACAAAAGAGGAACCTCAATCTCAAAGCTGTCAAAAACAGTTCTTCTTTCTAGGACTCTGCAAGGACCTTTTGCTCCCAGTTCTAACCGTTTCCTCAGAGGCACATTAATCCTTGTCTAGCCTCATTTTGAGACAATGAGCTCATCTGTTCTGTTCCAAAGGGGTAGCCGTGTTAGTCTAGTTCCTTGTTTGTTCATCTGATCTGGTTTCCAACATGAGTTACTGAAGGACAAAATTGGGATAATTTATGCTCTAAGCTAGTTCTGTCTGTGGCCTCCCTACTGAGGTTTCTAGGTTTCCCAGTTAGTAATGAAATGGCTGTAACTCACCACTTGATTACTCCCGTTTTATGCCACTTATTCCAGTGATGAATTAGGCCCATAGATTCTAAGATCATTAGGGACCATTACACCTGCTCTGACCTCCTGCATAATACAGGCCAACGAATTTCATCCCATTACCCTGCAATGAATTTAAGGCACAGGTTCACTACATAATAAAAAAGTGGGAGGAGGGGGTTTCCGTCAGCTTTATAGCCAGTTCCCCTCAAATATCTCCCCTTAGTGGATGTGTCTATATTATTTAAACCATAACAGCACCAATAATTATTCAGCACCTTCTTTGTAAAGCACAGCTTTTGTCTGCGGCATTTCTAGACAACCAAGCTTGGTTCTTTCCTTCATTTTTAATTTTAACCTTCAAAGCAGCCAAAGGCAACAGCAGCATTAAAAGCAGACCAAAATAAAACAAAAGAACAATTTTCAATTAATTTAAATCCATTTGTTTTCCTTGGTTCCTGGCTACTATATACTCAATAATAATAATAATAAAAACAACAACAAAATGATCCTTGATGGGCATTTTGTATAAGCAAACACAATCTATTGGCTTCTTTTCTGAATTAAGGGGGGAAAAAAAGGTTTCTTGCGGAAAGAGTTTGAAGAAATTCAATTCTAAGTTTCCAATATGCATTGCCTTCCTCCCACCTCTCTCTCCCTCTCTCTCTTTTTTTTTTTTTGTAAACAGGAAGGCAAAAGGGTGCTTATTTAAAAAGAAATTACCTTAAAAACTATCATCTTCAAACCTCACAGGAATGCAAACAATGTAGCCTCCAAACTTATACAGAAGCTGAATAGACTTCAAATACCTTTCTCCACTGCATAAAGTAAAACCACAGTTATTAAACAGGGGAACACTGCAAACATTGTCTTTTATTCCAACAGTGCTTTTGCCCCAGTCTGATCATTTTGGAAAGAGCATGGGGAATGGAAGGAAAGAAAGAGAAGGAATCTGGAGCCCCATCCACTGAAGTTCACCTGTGCAGTGGAAAACAGTAATACTACTGACCTGTTCTCTGAGCAAAAGAAAACCAGTTAGTCACATAGCTGGTGCTTCTCAGAATTCCAAAAGGGAAGAAGGAGGCATAGCCTAGAGCCAGAGGTCTCAAACTCAAATCACCATGAGAGCCGCATGAGTACTAGTATGGTAGCCCGAGTGCCACAGCACTGAAACCTTTTCATACAACAATATTGCAAATATCAGTAACAATAGTGTTGTTGCAGGCCGCAGGAAATAGCTCGATGAGCCACATGTGGGCCACGGGCCATGTATTTGAGAAGCCTGGCCTAGATCCATCCTCATCTACACTGAATTGCAAATAAGTTGCAAGGCTCACTGGTGAGTTTTCTGACACTAACATGCCTGGAACATTACAACTGCTTCTGGCTGCCACAAGTACCAAGCGTCCAGTCACCACTACTGGTACAGCATGGGGGAGATTTTCAACAGTGCTCAAAGGGATTTATGAGCACAAGTTCCATTAATGCTTCTGAAAACCTCCTATCCTTCTTTTTGGATGCATACATCTACACACATCTCCAGATGACGTTCTTTTTAATGATCAAAACTGTGGTTATATTATCAAACATGGAAGCCTTGATATTTTCACTAGACCAATAGTAAATAGTGCTGCCTTACAGACACTTTTCAAAGAAGGGTGTACATGACCATTATTTATTCTTATCGCTTGGCAGGATAGACTACATTGGACTTGTAATTACCTATTATTGGCACCTGGGGACATTTACGGAAGTCACCTTTGCATCAGCAAACTAATTCATAAACCTCCCATGTTTGCAGCAGAGCATACACCACCATTTTTCCAGATTAGATGAATAAAATATTTATAGTTGGTGACCTTGAACAGAAATGCAGACCACTAACTTGGGATGTATTTCCTCAAATTCAATAAATATTAATAGAACACAACTAGTATGGGAGAAGAGAAGGAATTACTGAAATACCTATCATACCCATTCATTATTTAAATGACCATTAGAAACACTTGTAGCCATTTGAGGAACTCTAACTGTCGCACTAGACAGATGATCGTGCTTGAAGATTAATCATTCTCTTTGTTCAGTAAGGAGCTAATTAATTCACTGATGTTTTTCAGATCCAATGAGTGAATAAAAGCAAAAATAGCAGCTAAATTCAGACTATGGGCAGGTCCACATTAAAAAGTTAAATCAACCCTGGCACTTTGGTCAGGAAGTTGAAAAAACTCTAAGCCCCAGAACAACACAGTTAAGCTGATCTCCTTGTAGATAATGACAGATTAACAGAAGATTTCTTCTGTCAATTTAGCTCCTAGATCTTAAGGAAATGGCTTACTTAGGCTGATGGGAGAACCTTTCTGATCAGCATAGGTCAGATTTACACTGAAGTGTTACAGTGGCATAGCTGAAGAAGCAAGGGGTCCTGCAGCACTAAAGCCTAACAGATTTATTTATTGCATGAACTTTCGTGGGAGAAAATCCCACTTTGTCAGATGAACCAGACTAACACGGCTGCACCTTTGGAAAGTGGCATAGCTCCAGCTGTTTTGTTTCAAGTGTAAACAGGCTGTAAATTTTGCCTCCTATCCTAGGCACATGATCGTTGCATTGTTTTGGAGCTAGTAAGCAAAGAATACTTTCTCATCCACCATAGCTACCACTGCTTTGAGCAGCCTTGCTGCAACTAAGGGTGCTCAAATAATTGATTATTATTTTGTTTGCTGACTACTGCCAAAAATAAAATAAAATAAATCAGAAAACTGAGCAAGGAAAACAACTCACTTGGTCTGATAAAATATTTTGTTTCATTTTTTAGCTTTATATTTTAAAATATTTGTATTTTAATAAAATTGAAGCCAATTTTTGAAGCAAAAAGTCATTTAAAACAAAAAAGTTTCAGTTTGAAAACATCAGCATGAAATATTTTGGTGGTTTGTTTTGTTTTAAATCAAGAGAATTTGGCAAATGTTATTGCATTTGGTGCAATCTGTATTTTTTGGCCAAAAAAAAAAAAAAACCATAGTTAAGACTCAAAAAATACACCCACCTCTAATTTCCATTTGGAATCCTTCCCGCACATGAGTGAAGCAAACAGTCAGAGGATCTAAATAGTGGCAGATCAGTTGGTGCCACTCCTATCTTGCCTCCAACTTTGGTTGTGCCAGGAACTAAGATCTGCTGTGTTTAGGAGGAACACATTTCCTGCATGAGCTCTTACAAATCAGCCACATTCTGGAGCAAATGGGCCCTCCATGTCTGTGAAGAATGCAGCAGGATTTGACCACGAGGGGAGCTGTAAGCATTCAGCACCTCTGACAAACAGGCCACTTATTTCAATTACTTATCAACTTAAAATAATAATATTAGTCATTCAAGTTTTAAAATGTTGCTCCAGATCCCCAGATGGTGTCCTTTGCAAAGATCCCTTGCAGTGAATGGAGCCCCGCTAATGCATATCTGCTGACAAGACAACTCTTTGACTTCTGCTGATAGACAATTGATTACATTCAAATGGAGAGCTATTCCTGGCCTGAACCCACTACCATTGATTTCAATGAGAATGCAGCCCCATAATATGAGAGTACAGCCCCATAGCTTGATGAAAGAGTGCCAAGTCACCTAAAGATTTTAGATGAACAAACTGTATTTTGATTTTTTTGTCAGGATCAAAAAATCTGTTTTCTCAGCAGTTCCATAGACAGGCCCTTTCTGTGTCTGCATCAAAGAACTGCCCAGAGGAAATGATCATGGATCTAGAAAAGGTTTAACACATTTAAAATATTGTGGAGTTGTTAAAATTGGAGTCTATCTTGGTTATTTTCAAGGCTACATGTGTTTATGTTACAAAATTTAATATATATTATGAAAAGCAGTTATAATTTCCTATAATAGTACAAGAGGAAAAAAGATGTGACCCCACAAATGTACCTCAAACCAAAGAATATTTTATGAGATTATTGCAGGGGCCTCCAAACGTTTAGCTACCAGTCACTCAGTCTTGCTTTTATGGTGGGCCAGAGCGACTCCCCCTGGCTAGGGTGCTGTGCTCACATCATGTGGGAGAGGGGTTGAGGGGAGTCAAGGAGCCAGAAAAGGGAGTGGCCATTGCACGGTGCTGTTTGAGACAGGGAGTGGCTTCTGACTAGGGCCCTCCACAAGCCACTCATGAAAGGCTGCCAACCCCCAGAGGGCTTATCAAAATGTGTTGGTGGGCCAGATGCCTTGCAGGCCATACTTTGGGGCCCCTTTGCATATAGGTACATTGGGCACTTAAAGTGTCATTGGAAGGATGAGAATTCTTAGTTACTACTCCCCTTAGCCAGCCATGTGGCAAGATGACATCATCTATACACATGTAAAGCACCCTGGGCCTAAAGTGTAAAGTCATCTTTAGAGAGAGATTTACACAAACACCTAAGAGAGTTAGCTTACCAACTGCCTCTGATTTTCAATATACTCCTAAACCACTCAGGATCATATGCCACTCATTTTAAAATCCCATCCTAATCTCAAACAGGAGGCAGGGGCACAAGAGATCCTCAAACCTATAATTGTTAATTCACAGTAATGCAAGACAAAAGAAAAGGCATTCTTCTTCATGCAAGTATACCCACTAGGACCTGCTATCTATATAAAGGGTAATGAAGTTCTAAGTACTTCCACATCCAAAATATCATATATGCCAGGAATCCGCTGCATCTTTCTGGGTACGTTCGCACACACTGTTTTAAATTGAAATAATGCGGGTTATTTCAATTTAAAAAGTCGTAGGTCCACACGCTGTTCCCTTATTTCAAAATGAGGAGCTCCCTCATTTCGATATAAGGAAATTCATATTGATATAATAAAACCTAGTACTATATCAATATGACAGTTAAATTGAAATTGTTATTTCGAAATAACAGAGTGCAGACATGTTATTTTGATTTAACTGTTAAATTGATTTAATGCTTTTTGCCCTTCTCCTTCCCAGGTGCTTTCCTTTTTCTATATATTGGGTGGAGGGCTGGCTCTTCTAGGGGCCAGGCTGCCACACCTCCCATGGTGCCTTTCTCCTAAATCGAAATATCATGTCCTTTCCATGGACATGCTATTTCAATTTGAGTTTCTAGCAGGGACCTGTTAAATTGATTTAACTTAAATCAATTTAATGATTTTATATTGATTTTATTAAATTGATATACGGTAAGTCGATTTAACTGTGCAAGTGTGGACATAGCCTCTGCTAGCAACATCTGTTAGCTATCTAAAATCCACACACACATTACAACCTTTGTTTTTTCTTAGAACCAGAGGCGGCCTTTGGCAAAGCAGGCGACCACCTAGAGTCCCCGAGCAGCAAGAGGCCTCTTTGCTTCCCTCAAAAGCAGTGTCTTCCTCTCATCCTGTAGGGTGCCAGAACCAGGGCCAGGACTGGCAGCAGGGATGGGGCTCTGTGAAGAAGCGAGGCCCAGCCCAGTCAGGCTGTGGGAGCTCTGGTGCTAGGGGGGAAGGCATGGGGCAGAGTGTGCTGTCTTAGAGGCAGGGTTCCCACCCCACTGCTGGCCAACTGCTCCACCCGCAGGGGCAGGGTGGGCCAGCCCAGGGGCCCAGGTCTGTGTTCCTCCCTGTGCCTTGTCTGGGCAGGATGCTGGGGCCATGGGGAGAGCTTGCCCCATGGAGAAGAAGCCATGGGGGGGGGGCTTGTTGGTGCCCCTGGTGGGGTGCTATGGCCGCAGGGGGAACAAGGACTCTCCAGCTGCCAGGGGGATTTGGGGCCCCTGGCAGGCAGAGGAGGCTGGCTCTGGGGAACCAGAGCCTTGGGGTGGGGACACTGAGGGTGGGCTAGGGGACAGCGGTGGGCAGCCAGGGCTGTGGGGCAGGTGCGCAGAGGTGGGGTGGGAGCTAGTGGGGGAGAGCTGGGGCTGCAGAATGGGGATCTGGGACTGTTGGGGGGGCTGGAGATGTGGAGTTAGGGCCACAGAGGGGGGTTGTGGGGGACTAAGGAGGGCCCCTGCAATGGGCCATTGCCTCGAGCCCCCAGTAGCCTAAGGCCACCTCTGCTTAGAACTAAAATAACTGAGGATGCCCACAGGTTGTGGAAGAAGAAGCCTGCTGTACTCTGACAGTATTCTTATACTGCTTGATGCATGTGTATAGGGATGTGAAGTATTCTGCATTAGATGGGACATGCATCCTTGCTATCACTGCATTTGTTCTGTTTTCTGCATCTATCACAGATTTGTGGTAGGCTTTATCCCTAGAATAGCCTTTCACACAGATAAAAACACATTCAGATACCCAGCCCCAGCTGTCTCGTCCACAATTTCAGTCTCCGGAAGGTGAAGAGATTCACAAGACCATGTTCTAATGAGGCACAATAATCATTTCACATCAATAATCAATTCCCCCAACCAATCACCAGCTGATTCTGGGCTAGAAATTCTGCTCCCAATACAGAGGACTGGGCCAAAAAGCAATGCAATCTTCACCCATCTATCATCAATGATATTTTTATGCACTTAGCGAGAAACCACCTGTTCAGATACTTGACACCTTTATTCCTCCAGATGCTGCAATTGCTGGTTTAATTAATTCTCCTCTCTTTCCAACCCCTGAAGCTTGTTCTCCAGATTACTAAACTGCTCTACGATATTTTAAAACACAATATAACAATGAATAAGGGGTCTGTTCTCTCATAACATAAGCCAACCACTAACTGTGCAGGCTTATGAAGAAAACGTAGAGGTCCTTACTTGGATTGTGTTTGTCCATGCATGATTGTGCAGTGCCTATCATAGTCAGGCTGGGACCTATAGGTGCCCCAGCAATACAAATGAATAAATAAATATGACTCCTAATAAGAGGACAATATAATTGCCCTTTCTCAGAGATTTTTTACGTCTTCTGATGCATCTAGTGCTAGCCACTGTTAGAGACAGGCTGCTCGGTTGCACAGATTATAGGTCTCAGCATGGCAGTCCCTCTGTGCCAGTTTGGCCAGATATTCTAGAGTTAGGAAAGTTGCCCTCTCCATAGTTGATTCGCCCATAGTGACTTTCTTTTGCATGGTTTCAGGGCAAAGGGCTGCCACAAACTGCTGGCCTAACTTCACAACTCTATTCATTCCATCAGATCTACTGTAATCAGTCTCCAGAGCTGTTCTAAGTCACAGGCATGAATATGGTTTGAGCATCATCCCATAGAGCACTCATCTCCATATTTACTTAGCCTCCCAAGGAGCACTTCTGTTTTGTGCTTGCTGCAGTGCCCCTCCTCACCTCTGCGACTGCTGTAGATTGCAGAAACTGATCAGCTAGCAGTGTTGGCAGCCTCTATATCAAAGATGCTTGCAGCATCAGGGCACCAAATGTATCCAGCATATATAGATTCCATTAGGAAAAGCCTCAAGCCTGTACCTCCCTACAGAGTAATTTATCTGAGCCAGTGAATTTCTTTTGCTGTCTGTGGTGGAGTTCCAGACTTCAGCCATTGCAGCTTAACTCGAATTTTAATGTTCAATATCGAAGATGCAGGGAACAAAAGAATATGCCGGGGCTCACCACAGAACCCCCATCCCTTAAGCTCCTCTTCCTGTTTCTGAGGAAGATAGTAGCCATCTACATTTGCACAAGGTATGAATTTCAAGAAAGAAGATTCACTCAGGATTATAAAATTGGTTTTAACCAAGGGAAACAGAAAGAACTGCAGGGGAAAAACATGTTGGTAGTGTTTCAGGTATCCTATCACGTTGTGGAATAGGTTTGCAAGGGAAATAATGGAAGCCATTGACCTGGACGTTTAGAAACATTGTTGAATAAAGAACTTGCAGAAACATGGTATGGCCCAGCAAGAGAATAGATAGATTGTGTAATAAGCTACATATTGCTTGTTGACCTCAGGATTTTAACCTGCTATCTTGCAGGCACAAATAGTTGTGGGAATAATTTTGTATTCACAGTTCAGAGTATGCAAGGAAGAAAACTAAGCATGACAGCTGCAGGTACAGTCAGGACTTAGCCATCCACGTGGCATAGACAGCAAGTAGAAAAATCACACCTTCAGTACTGGAACACTCCGCTGTGGAGCAGCAAAATGGAGGCTGCAACAAAACCTTGGCCAACAGATCTTGTCAATCTGTAATGTTTAGGATTCCTGGAGATTAAGGATTTATTAGCAAATCGATCAGGGCCAGACCAAAAATGCATCCTCTTCTTCCCATCACAGATGATGGACATGCATTTAACATAAAGCATAATTACAATAGAACTGGGTGTGGGTTTCTTCTTGTACAATGGGATTTTCAAAGCAGACTCAGGGTAATAAACCAGAGGTGGATACCATGCTCTGGTAGCTGCTTATGATAATCAAACCCACAATCATCATCTAAGTTGTATCATAGGTCTATCAAGGAAGGGAGGTCTGTACAATTAGCCTGTGAGACTCTTTGCTTATTGTTTTAGTTTTAAGTTCTGGGGAGATCCATGAATGACTATCTGTACCATTTCAGGCAAATTTGAAGCCCAGGCGAGATTGTATCTGTGGTTAATAAGATTAGAGAATTTCTAACCCCCTGTTGCTTGCTGTGATTTTTAAAGGTAAAACTACTTCTCATTGAGAACAAATGGTCATGACTTTGTTACCTAGCAGTGTGATCATGAAAAAGGAAGGAAAATACCTTTTATGAAATTCTTCTGGTCTTCAACACCTGAAGTGTTGAAGAAACTACAAACCTGTTTCAAGTAATGTTCTGACAGCAAAAAAAGGTCACTCATTCTTTTGTCAGGAAAACCAGTTTTGAGATGTTACTTCAGTATCTGTCTAAATTTAAGCAAGTTCATACTCCCATTAAAATGAATCTAGCTAATCATATGCTTAAAGTAGGGCACATGCTAAAATGAAGTGAACGGGGTCAGTAAGGTTTCTAGGGAATTAAGACATTTAACCCCACATTTTTATTGCTAGTTTACTTTTTTTTTAAAAGGTAGAAAAATGCAAGTATAATTATGATTTTACTTTCTTTGGTGAATATTGTTTTCATTTACATGACAGGTTCATAACACTGATTGATTAAAGTCAGCTTTTAAAAGCGAAGAAACTGATTCTCCATTGGTTTACCATTTATGTCATCCGTTGCAAAGAGAGTGTAAAACAGTTTACTTGTGACCTGGGAGAATTTTTAGACCTGAATTGCATTCATTTTTCACAGATGTCAAATCACTATATATGGGGCAAGCAGGTAAAAAAAACAAAAAAAAAAACAAAAAAAAAAAACAGTCAGTAAGATATTGAACTCCACCACTAAAGCTAATTGAAATATTTTCACCACATTTTTATTGCTCTTGAAAAATGCAGTTCCATTGAAATGTTTTGTAAAAATAATCCTGTTTAGAAATAACTGTTGATTTTTAATGAAAAAAATGATACAGAATGAAGCATTCCCTTTGCCTGAAATGTTTTAGAAGGAAATAAATGTCCAAAATAACTAATATTATTTTCCTAAAAGCTTTTTTGTGATACAAAAATTGGATATTTTGACCAGCAATAAGCATCACATTTTAATTACCTGTAATGAGTAAAAGCATTAAGCTGGCTAATAACTTACAAAAAATGTCAAAACACTTTTTCAAACAAACTCCCAGATTAATTGATCAGTCACTTTAAAAGTCTGTGATGACACATTTACTCTGTACCAAGACTGAAATTACTACCTGGAACAACATATAATTCAAAGATATATACATGTATAGATTTTTCAAAGATGCTTCTTCATAAAATCCTGTGAAAACATATCAAAGGATTTTTAATGCTGAATTACATTTTTCCCCTTATTCCACATGAGCGTGTTAATTCAGATGACATTCCAGTAACAAACATATTAAATTGGAGTCAAATGTGTGAAATTGTAGAATAGGCAATTTAAAACTCTTCAGAAAAATCTGCCTTCAGTGAAGTATTTTTGCATTGGTTGTGCAGCTGACGCTAAAATCCGGCTTTTGTAAACAGAGCTATTTGCAAAATTATTTATTTCAAGGAGATTTTATGATTGAACTTTGTTTTCAGATAGGACTGTGTTGGACATCTACTTAGGTCTTTGAATTAATCCTGAACAATGATTTTTTTCTTTTGTGTTTTTTTTTTCTCCACTGAATTGAACTGCAGCTGAAAAGCAGGAGAGCTATTAGTTTTGCATATTATCCTGCTTTAACTACATCATCTATATTGGAGAAAGAGATCCTTTAAGAAAAGAAAAGAAAAGAAAAGAAAAGAAAAGAAAAGAAAAAGAAAAAATCCCACCTCCGCCTTGCTTCTTATGTCTTTTAGACCCTAATTCAGCAAAACTCCCAAGGATGTGCTTATCTTTAGCATATGCTTAAATTCATCCCTGTTCAGCCCAATATTTAAGCCTGTGAGTAATTCCACTGAAGACAAATGAACTATTCAGTCAATCAATCAAACGATTCATATGCTTACGTGATTTGCTGGATTTTGTTCATAGTGCAACTGGTAGCAGCTTAATGACTCCAAAACGACACCAAAGAACGGCCTTTCCAGGTCTTTAAAGTGAATTCTACATGGGAAAGCCCAATTTATTTAAATAGACTCCTTCCATGACGCTTAATTTCTGGCTAGGCCCTGGTCTACACTGAAGTTTGATGTAATACTGCTTACCTCATCCTTCTGCAGTCTGTGTCTCCACTGTCAGAGCAGTACATTTGGGGGGGAAAAAAATATAAATAATTGAGCTGAAATTCAACCTGCTAATATCACCCTTGCAAGTGGTGTAGCACTGAGGTCAAAATCTACAATCTGAATTTAGGTACTTGTAGCCAGAGAATAACTCTAATCTTTTTTTCCAGTTTCTTTGGTCTATTTCACCACACCAACACAGCTCCTCCCCTGCCTGAAGCCCACAGAAGTTTTCAATTATTTTCTCTTTCTGCATGTAGCACTGTGCCTTTCTGTCCTGCCTGCAGCAGAGAGAAAGCAAGAAAAGCTTTTCCGTGTTTTTTTTTTTTTACTTTAGAAAAGAGGGGTTGTAGAGTGAGCAGAGTATGACTGCCTCCCCATAAGGCTCTGCAGCTACTACCCACAGTGCAATTCATGTTAGGAAGTAATGTGTGGAGATGTGAGACCTCGAGCAAACAATTTGCTGTGATCGCTCACCTTTGCCTTCTGTAATTTGACAGCTTAAAGTTGAATTACAATCCCATGCCTCAGTGTAGACAAGACAAGCCTGAAGAATTCTGTAATTGCTTTCGTGGAGCTTGCCAGTGTAAACATAGAGGAATCCAAGTAGCTTTGCAAATGAGGGCTAATGAAACCCAATGATACACTGTATAGGTCTGGGCAGTTTTAAACAAAGAATAATCCATAGTAGCATACAATAGTACATACTCTTTCTGTGATGAACGGCCTAGCAGCAGTGGGGAAGGCATTGCCTCCCAGATACTTAATTACCTTCAATGTATATGCAAATATCCAGAATTTGATGAGATCTTTACTTTTCACCTCTAAGTACCACATTAGTAATCCATGTTCATCAGTAACTAAAATTACTGTGGCGTGCAGGCAGCCATGGAAAAAATAAGCAATAATGACTTCAAAGGTGGAATAACCACAAAATAGCTGTGTACCTCTGAGGTCATTTTTACCATTCAAATGCAAATTTAGGAAGAGTTAACTTCACCAACTTCAGAGGTTGAAAAACCTCACTAATGAAAAAGAGTGGGGATTTTGGAAATAAGAGAGCAGAACTAGACACAGTATGTGATCTTCACTGTGATCACCAAAGAGTTTGCCTGGAAAGCAAGGGGAGGTTGAGCATTAGAAATTATCACCATATATTATAAGAATCTGCCTCTGATGATGGAAACCATTTGCTGTACTGACCTTTGAATCACTGAAGATGTCTTTCCTCAAGTAACTTGAACAGGTAATCAGCAGTCAGCCAACTGCAATCTACACTGCCAGTAAAATTTGGCAGCAATCTACAGGAGTTCCATAAGCTACAGAGTAATTTGCGTAACTCCCATTGACTTCATAACTTCCCTTCTATACAACCTCTTCATTGCACTATGTAGGGGGAACATGCATTCCCATTGACACAGCACTACACATCTGAAGGTCTGGTTTTATTAGATCAACCTCCAGATCAACTGAGCATGTCTCTTCTGACCACTTAATTGATCTGGAAAAAAAATGGATCTGCTGGAAGAGAGTTTGCCATCGACAGTGTAGACGTGCCCATAGTCAATGAAACACAGGTAAATCACTAATGCACTTATATTCTGAATCAGTTGGAAGCGCACCAAAGCCCTATATGCACCCACACGCTCTGTCCCTAGTCATCTCTGCCACATGAAGCCATCTCTCATCACGACACTCATCCTGATATCAGATTTTGTAAGCTATTAAACAAAAGCATGAGCACCTACTCAATGTAGTTAAAGATCTTTTTGAAAAGAATCAAGTATTATTTATTTAGCATCATTCCTAATAACACAGTGCTAATTAAGCCACCTATCAGATGCAATATGACAATTTGATTTGTTTTCCACCTCAAAGTTGCCTTTCACAATACCATTCTATGTAAAACCAGTGAAAGAAAAAATAAGTATGAGGAAGCTAAAAAGATAGGGGAGGGGATATGTCTGTTACACATGAGCTGATGCTCTCTTGTGAGAGTTGGTCTACACTGCTGGTGAAAATCAGTGACAGCCTATGGCTGTGTTCACACAGCCTCCTTATTTTGAAACAACAGAGGTTGTTTCGAAATAAGGTTTCAGCTGTTCACACGATGCACAGTTGTTTCGAAACAAGTTAAACCCCATTTGGGGTCAAAACAAACTTGTTTCAAAACCCTTGTTTCGAAACAAGGCGTGTGAACGCGTTGTTTCGGAACAAAGTGTTCCAAAACAACACTGGATCCTCAGCACCCTGGCCAGGGAACCCTCAGGACCTTGGCC
>ML681966.1:88959644-89027792 GCA_007922195.1 Podocnemis expansa
AGGGTTATTTCGATATACGGTTGTTTCGAAACAACCGTATCGAAATAACCCGCTGTGTGAGAACAAAGCCTATGTGAGTAATTTCTGTCCACTAACTTCTGTTTAGCACATCTCCACTGTTCTCTGCTGACAGAAAGTGTGTAGCTGCTGACACAGCACTACACTTTTTGGGGAGGTGATTTTATTAAATCAACTTTTAGATTGATTGCACAAGTCTTTGTGGCAGGTGAGACCCTCCGGAGCCGGGGAGTCGGCCCACTTGCCAGGTGAACATGCCCCAATTGTCCTCTGTCTTCCAGCCTCTTCAGTAGGGTGAGGCAGACTTCTCCGACTTATAACCTCCGGATTCTCAGAGTGGAAGTTCAGGCCTTCAGCTCCCAGGCAGGGCAAGGCAAACACAGTAGCAGTTCAGTGGACAGTAATGGGGGCAGGATGAGGGGAACACAGGCCCGCCAACTCCACTGCGGTCCAGCCCAGGGCCTTGGAGGTGGCAGAACAGGGTGCCACTATATCAGCAGGGCTCCTGCCGAAACATGTTGACTCATCACAGCAGGGCAAGCATCGACTATCCCTGGGCTACTTCCTCCCCGTCCCCTTCCAGGTTACCTGGAGTCCATAGTTCTCTTCATCCCACAGGTACGTGGCCAGCAGTCAGAGCTTCACTGTCGATAGGCGGGAGGTCTGGCAGCCCCATCCACCAGCAGTAATTCGTCCAAATCGTAGGGGCTGGGCGCCATGGGACCCTCTAGGCTCTCGGCCAAGGGCAGCCCCGCAAGGCTCTCACCCACTGTGGTCTGGACCCTGGTCTGGTCCTCCAGTTCCTCAGCTGAGGGCAACTCCTCCAAGTCCACCCCAGGGATGGAGCAGAAGTCAGGGCCAGCCTCCAGGTCTCTCCAGTGATCCTCCAGCCCCACACAAGGAGGCTTCAGCCTCTCTGCTGGCCAGACCTCTAGTGGCCAGTCAGTCCATTTCCGAAAAGCTCCCCCAGTGGGTCCCTGGTCCACCCTTTTATCCGGTTTCCCCTCTCCCTAGCTCGTCCCTCAGGTTCCCGTGTCAAGTCCCATACAGATGTCTTCGCTGCCCAGCAAGGGGAGCGCAGGAGCTTTCTAGTGCTCTGTGGCCAGCGTGGCAGCCTCTGTGGCTGCAACGGTGTCTCTCCACTACAGTCTTCAATTCCCTTCAATCAATCCAGATAAATTTATCTGACAATGGCAAATTTGCCTCCATCAGTGTAGACATACCCTGGGTTTCTGATATCTGAATTACTTGAGAACCATTCCATGTAAATGATTGCAATGTGTAAATGCATCAAAACACTGGAGGGCACAAATCCCCAGCTTGTGTAATGCATGGAGATTTGATAACTTACACCTGTGGAGATCCTGCTTCTAGGTATCCTCACCTGGAAGACTTCCTGTAAGGTAGATGCCTCTGTCTCCCTTGGAGGGTCCATGCCTGGCCTTTCTCTCTCTTTTGACCTCTGGCCCCTCTGATGGAGCAAGCAGACAAACCAACTGTCTCTGGCCCTTCTGGTGGGGCAGACAGACAAACAAACTGTCTCTGGTGGGTCAGGGTGCAGGAAGGCAAAGTCAAAACAGGACACGGGGGCGCTGCTTCTAGTAACAGTCCAGGGGCAGCAGGGGCACAGGCCAGGTCCCAGCCCTGGTCCCCATCCACAGTTGTGGGGTCCATTCCGGGGCCAGCGGGATCTTGCCTGCAACTTGCTGGGTCAGCATGTGGCCTGGACACAGCAGGGAGGCTTAGTTCTGCCCCAGGAGTACCTGCTAGGACTGTGCATCATTGGTCTCTTCTAGGTAGTCGCTCAGGGGAAGGCTGTCATGCTCTTCGGCTTCATCCTCAGGGATTGGCAGGCTCAGCAGCGTGGGATCATTGTCAGCCTTGGTTGGTTCATCCAAGTCACAGCCCACTGACTCAGGTTCATCCTCACCAGCTAGGGGAAGCTCATCCAGCTCACAGGCAGCTGGCTGGGGGCCTGAGTTGAAGGGCTCCTCTGGTGGCGGGGTTGATGGGAGCTCCAGGAACTCAGCTGAGCTCCTTCTCCAGGGTACTGGCTGCTGCAGGTCCACAGCAGATAGACCCAGGCTGCCGTCAGGTCCCCAGCTTGGAGGCTCTTGTCTGGGCAGCGGTCAGACTGGGTCTGTGGAAGCAGCAAAGGGACCTCCTTTCCCTTCGGCCGCCTAGCTTCAACTGAGCTTCCAGCCCTCCCTTTTATACTTCCTGTCCCGACCCCTGGCTTCCAGCCTGGCGGACAGGCTGCCACTGGCTCCGCCCCCCTCAGGGCAGACTAGCCCTGCCTGTCTGTCTCCAAGGGGGGCCATCTTGCTCCTTACACTTGCCTTCTCTGTTCAGTTTGGAATTTTTAAGAGCATGCCTCCTCCAAGATCTTTGATCACCTCTGTATCGTTAATTTGGCTGCTTTACTTCTGGAAACAGAGTGTGATAGCATGTGGAATATTGCAGTAAGCAAATGGTCCTAAGAGTATATGGTAAAAAATGGCATGCCTATCTGTCTGAGAAATGGGTAAAATCATTCATGAAAAATAAGCAACAAAGAGAGGGACAGAATGGGGAAAATGGCATTTTTAGAGTCACGATGTAGCTCTATACATGGGCTCACCCTATGACAGACATCGAGTGGATTTTAAAAATCCTAAATATAGATGCCACAAAAAGGAGATCAAACCACATTTTTTATTAGCAGCGAAAGAAACAGCTTCACCATTTGCAATAGTATGAGGTTTATCATTCTTTACGGGTCTGGCAGAGAATTCTAGGACAGGATAAAAGACTGCTGGCATCAGACATGCACTCCTGCCTTTAAAAAGACAAAATTCTATTCAGTCGGACCAATGATAGCATCTGGGTTTGGAAAGCTCAGGACAGAGAATGTGGGAGCAATTTCAACTCTAGTGACAAATGTTACCTTTTCCAGGACTTAAGTACTGTGCATCTGATCCTACAGCTGCTTTCTCAGCAAAGAATTTATACACCCTAGCCAGAGAAGAGAAATCATAGGCATGAGGGATGCATAGACCTAGATCCTCACTCAAATTCCTTCCTTCACTGGGGGAGATAAAGGGTTGCAAAAAGGGAGGGAAAGAAGGTAAAGTGTTGTGGACTGCAAGTAACAATGTGATGAGCAGGGAATTCAGCATCACAATTTCCCTGCAGGTTTGCTCAGAAGCAGGCTGGCCTTCAGCTTGTACAACTGTTGTTGCCTTTAAGTAGGTTCCTTCTGAAACTGGCCCTCTTTGTCCAGTCCCACTCATAAAACACAGTGGATGCGCTGGATTCTCAGACTTTCTTGTTTTTGTACAGGTGAGTTATTTTTCATATCTTCCAGTTCCACCAATCTGTCCTGTTCTAGGTGTGGACAGAGTGTTTCTCATGCTACTACCAAGATTGCTTCAGCTACAGTGGTTAGGCCCCTCCAATCTCCTTTGTCCCTATCCAGCTATCAGTCTGATGCTGGCATGGTGTCCTTGGTGTCACCAGTTAAATCCACCTAACAGATTCCATCAAAATATTTACAATCCACTATCCACTCGAAGGGGCTTTTACACCACCTTCAGGTCCTGTAATTTCCCTCATGGCTTAGATTGACACTATTCCCTCTTATCTCCAAGGGGATATACAAATAGGTGTTTTTGTTCGTAAGGGTGGATGGTAGAGGAACCTGACTCTCCTCTCCACCAGGCTCCAACCCAGGGCTCTACAGGAGATAAACAGCAAACACTTCAGAGCACTTTGAGGCTGCCTCTGTGGGCCACATCTCACCACTTTGCTTTCCAGTCCAGTCTGTGCTCCAGAGACTCACAGGTGGTCCATTTAGAGTGAAGTGTTCCTTCAAACTAAGGACAGGCTGGTCTCTCCTCTGGGGCTTTGAGTAACTGCTGCTTGAAGAACTTGCTCCTGAAGCATTTTTACTCAGGAGATCCCGAGATGGCTCCCGTGTCATCTCCTGTCTGCCCCTCTTCTGAGCTGTCTGGCTTTCTTAAGCACTTCCTCAAACTGCAGCAGGTGCAGTAGCCACTCCTTAATCCCTTCTCTCCCCGAATAAGGTTTAGACACCTGATCACATTGGGCCCTGGATATTTTCACGAGTTCAAATATTTTTACCATCCTATGTAAGGCCGAAAAGTCAACACACACCCCCAAAGTGTTCATAACTCAGAAAACCAAAAATCATTTCAGTTCCAGTCAGTGCAAACACTCTCTTCTAGTCCCGCTGAAACATTTCAGTTTGATTTTGACCTTGTTTTCTTGTTTTCCTTCTAACTCTCTTCCATTTCAGAATTAAAAATCATTTGACCAGAGGAATTGAATTTTTCCTTTTAAAAATGCCAAAGCCCAATATCTGGAAAAGGTTGTGACATTTTTCCAACTTCTTTGGAGTTTAGAGATTTTGTCAAAACTGGCCCTGTTTAATGAACAGTTTCCAGCATTTTGCAACAGAGCACATTTTTCCAAAAAAATAGGAGATTGCTCTAACTCCAGCTCCTCACAGGGTTAAGCAGCACAGCTGACTTCTGCCAAGCCCTCCTCCTGATCTCTCCCTTTCTGCATGGGTATAGGAATAATTTACTGCATGGGTATAGGAATAATAATTTAGCAAAATGGTCCGAGGGGCTGGGTTTTGTTTTGGTTTTGGTTGGTTGGTTGGTTGGTTGTTTTTTGGTTTGGTTTGTTTGAGGTTGGGGGAAGCATATAAGATAACCATAGCCATGCATGGGATTTACTTTATTAGGAGACAAGAAGCAACGAGAGAAAGTAAGATATAATAATACAACTGTGCAGTTCATATTTTCCATATAACATTAAGTACTTAAGAAAGATATTGCCTGGAAAGGTAACAGCTATTTGATAACCTCATCTGAAGCTGACAGCTGTAGGTGGGACGTGATGAAATAATAATTAAGGAGGAAGGAGGAATTTTAATAAGTCAACACACACAGAGAAACCAAAAAGGAGGATATATTATTAGTATAACAACAATAATTATCTCCTACATTGAAACAGCACACATCTTAGTCCAAAACAAAAGCTTTCTTTGAGAACGCTAAGGAGTTTGTATATCTGGAAAAAATACACACACCCACACCCACACAACACCCACTCACCCACATTCACTCCTCTTAGCTAGATTCTCTCCCCGTTCTCCTAGCTGTGGGAAGTGGTTATGGACAGAGCTGAATAGTCAAACTCCTAAGTGATGTAAAAACCATGTAGGTAGCTCCAAGCTACTCAACTCCTGGCTTTTTCCAGTGCTACAATGGGTGAGACCTAGTAGATAAAGCACTGAACTGAGACTCCACTATTTCTGACCAGAAAGCACCAGACTTAACTAATTCTAGGCAACCAGTGAATTCATAGAATCATAGAAACTGGAAGTGCCTATGAGAGGTCATCAAGTTCAGTCCCCTGCAATCATGGCAGGACTAAGTACTCTCTTACACTATCCCTGACAGGTTCTTGTCTAACCTATTCTTAAACACGTCCAGTGCTGGGGATTCCACGGCCTGCCAAGTAATTTATTCCAGGGATTAATCACACTGACAATTAGGATTTTTTTCCTACTGTCCAACCTAACCTCCCTTGCTGTAATTTAAGTCCCTTGCTTCCTTTCCTGTCATCGGTGGTTAAGGAGAACTTTTTTTTTCCTTCCTCCTCATGACAACCTCTTAGATTCTTAAAAACTGTTATTGTGTCTCCACTCACTCTCCTCATAGAAAGCTACTCGTTGATTTGATACAATTTGTTCTTGACACATCCATACTGACTATTACTTTGCATCTTATTCTCTTCTAGATGTTTGCTAATGGATTCTTTAATTCTTTGCTCTGTTAGTTTTCCTGGTATAGAAGTTAAGCTGACTGGTCTATAATTCCCTTGGCTGTCCTTATTTTCCTTTTTTTAGATGGGCACTATATTTGCTCTTTTCCAGTCCTCTTGGACCTCTCCAGTCTTCCATGATTTTTCAAAGATAATAGCCAATGGCTCAGATGTCTCCTCAGTCATCTCCTTGAGTACTCTAGGGTACATATCATCAGACCCTGGTGACTTGAAGAAATCTAACTTGTCTACGTAATTTTACCTCATTCTTTCTCTATTTTAGCTTCTGATCCTGTCCCATTTTTACTGCCCTCCTCTACATCAGGCATTCAGTTACCACAAACCTTCTTGGTGAAGACTGAAACAATGAAATAATTTAGTTCCTCTGCCTTTTCCACATTTTGTATTATTGCTTTCCCCTCTTTGTTGAGTAATGGATCTATGCTGCTCTTGGTCTTTCTCTTATTTCTAACATATTTTAAAAAATGATTTTTGTTATCCTTTATGCCTTCAGCTAGTTTGATCTCAGTTTGTGCCCTGTCCTTTCTGATTTTTCCCCTCCATAACTGTATTATTTGTTTAAAAACATCTTTTGTGACTTGTCCAAGTTTCCACATTTTGTAGGACTCTTTCTTCATTGTTAGATGATTGAAAATCTCCTGATTAAGCCAAGGTGGTCTCTTGCCATCTTTCCTGTGCATTGGAATAGTATGTTCTTGTGCCTTTAAAACTATCTCTTTGAAAAACTTACAACTTTCTTCAGTTGCTTTTCTTCTTAGACATGCTTCCCATGGAATCGTAACTACCAACTCCCTGAGTATGCTAAAGCCTGACTTCTTGAAATCCATCATCTTTATTTTGGTGCTCTCTACTACCATTCTTTAGAATCCCAAACTCTACCATTTCATGACTTCTAAAGGCTTGCTGCTACTGGCACAAGTTACAGCAATTTTGATTTATACTGTGACCTAATCAGTTCTGCAGTCTGGGCATGTGGGTAAAGATGGCATAGAAGTTATAGGCAAAGTAAAATAAAGTTGTCAATATTTCAGTATATATTCTGCACAATTTGACTGTGCAGTTCAGTACCATAAACTGTCTCCATGGCTACAAGGTTGGTAGGATTCAAAAAGGATTGGACACTGATATGGATAAAAAGAATATCTGCTGTTATCCACATGCAGGTCATGGGAGCACTCCACTTTCTGCTAATGACCCTCCACACACACACACTTTCTGCTAGAGATCCTATGCAAAGTTAAAGCATGTAAAATATGAAAAAGAAATCTCACAGACAAGTGCTTGTAACCAAAAGGGAAAGAGCTCCTGGGAAAATTGAGCATTGTCAGATGGTTAGTGAATTACCATTTCCAGAGGGGCAGGAGCTGAATTGTCAATATGCAGTAAGTGACTATCTTGATTATAGTTAATCCAAAAGGCAATACAGACTTTTCTACAGATGAATCAACTGCATTACTCTCTTTGATGTGAAATCACTTACCTTATGTCAGGATTTCAATTTCTGAGGAGTTCAATTGTCCTTTGAAGGTCATCTTACATACAGCTGGTTACATTCTGTGATGTTTATTTTACATTCTAGAAGAAAATGAGAGGCCAGCTGTTTAAACTGTGATTTCACAGTAAATCTCCCTCTGATCCCCTTTCTACCACAAACACAGACCCATACGCACATGTGTGCATGCACACACCTCCCCCACAAGAATTGGGTATGTAGGAAGTGATATAAGCAAATTGCTGAATTAATAGATAAACCGGCACTGGCAGAGGACTGGCTCTAATGACCTAGTGATCGGAACATTGCCAATTCAGTTTATATGATTCTAGAAATATTAAGTAGTGATTATACCAGAAAAAGCTATTAAAATCATCATTTTCTTGACAGCCTTATCAGAACAGCAAATATTGGCAGCTGTCTTTTTAAACTCAGAATTGACTGGTTGAAAAAGGTTAGCAGCCAACTTCTAGGATACCTTATATTTGCGAAAGGTTCTTCTTTTCCCTACTTCTGTTGCTGGGAGGGTCTCAATAACAAAATAAATGTGAAAAAGTACCAACTGTATGTTTCTTTTGATATTTGCATTTCTTGCAGAAGAAGAGTTGTTCATAAAGCCAATTTAAAAAAAAAAACCCACAAAAGAAAACAAAATTTCCTTAGTTCTAACTTAGGATGGAATTTTCAAAATGGACCTAAGAATCAAAGTCAGTTGGACCTGGGTGTGCATCAATGACATGGAAAGGTGCCTAACTCCCTTTAGTCTCTTTGAAAATCCAATTCCAAATCAAGATGAAGGGTTTAGATTATTGGTACCTCTCCCTCCATCCCCTAAATCTCTCTCCCTGAAAGCTGTTTTTTGGGGAAATCCATCTTGTACTCCTAGTCAATCTGACAATGTCTGCTGGACTGATTGATGTCTTCATTATTAGAAACCCTGAACCTATCATTATCAACAAATCTGGAGAAATCTTCAGATGTACTACAGCAGAGCAGATGGCTGGAGCCCTGCAAGGAAGTGTGGAATGGGACACAGATACTTCCTGTAAGACTGTAGCAAAACGACCACCTTGGTATGGCCATTCTGTAAATGATTGTGTCATCTCCCAGTTAGAGTACCCTAAGTCATTTCTCCTTGGGCTTTCTTTGAAGACTTAAGTAATTCAAGTTGATGTCACTTTTTTAATATAAGTAGGTGCAAGTCCATAGCTTCTACTCTATATAAAGAACATTGGCTGGCAGAAAGACAAGAGATGTGCTACAATTAAAAAAAGAAAGAAAGAAAAGAAAAAAGAAAAAGAAATAATTTCTGTATGCAATCATTACTATGACACACTTATTATAACTTGGCAATTTTTACCTAGTTAATGTGGCAAGGGAATTATATTACCAAGTTTCAGTTCAAAATCTCTTTTTTTTTTCATTAAATATTGATTTCCTTCTGAAAAGGAATTCAGAAAATTATTGGTTTGTAACATGCCCTGATCATTTTGGGTACTTTGGAGATATATAACAAAAATCCAGTGAGCTATTCCAGGGAGAAGAAAAGGCTGTTGCTCTTGTTCCCTAACTATAGTTCTTGCCATCAGAAATGTCCTGAGAGTTCTTTAATGCTTGTTACTGATGTAACAGATGGAGACTTATCGGTGTAGACTGTCGATCTGAGAGATAAAGTGTAGGAGTAAGCTAGTCACATGTCACCAGCACAGATTCTTTAGTTCTAACCTTTTGTGCTCAACCACTATTCACATTATCTGAGTAAAAAGAGTTTAAAAGATGCACAGAGCAAATAATGGAATATTTCTTAAGTAAGGTCTCAAAAGGATCTGTGAGCAGAATCAAGTCATAGATTGTTCAGATATCAAGGTCTTTTTGTGTTTAATTTTGTTAGATTTGTATCTTTCATGCACACAGGCTGGGATTTGCCCAAAAGTTTCAGCATTGGCCTAACTCTGGGGCCATTAAGGTCCATGGTGAAAAGCCTGTTGATTGTGGTAGGAGCTGAATTAGATCATGTTGATTACAGTAAAAATTCTACATGCATTGCATCCCAACACTGCCCTGCCCTCACCAATGATAACTCATTAGATTAGAGTGACAACACACTAACGTGTTATCAAATTCCGCCAATGACAAACAGATTCCTTTCCCTCAAACCACAATCAGCCAGCTAGAAATCAGTCTGGATCCAAGCACAGGGGAAAGACATGTGAGATGGGAACTTGGGCCAAAGGTTTTTAACAAATATTTTGAAATCAAATCATTATGTATTCATGTGAAAAAAAAATTGAAAACATTTTAAATTGGGTCTGATCTATCTAAGAGCTGAATACGTAGGCTTGATCCTGAAGTAAGACCTGGCAGATGTAGAGTAAAGCCATGTACATTTCACAATAGCAGGACCTATACAATTATCTTGTATACTTTCATCAGAACCTTAATAATGCTTAGACTTAACTTCAAAGCAATTTACAGACATTCATTTATCCTCAGGACTTCTCTAGGAGCTAAGAGTTATTATCTTCATTATATACATGGAAAAAAACTAAGGCAGAGAGGAGTGCCATTGCTGTTTATGATCTTCCTGGAGGTGGAACCCCACTCTTTGAAAAACACTGCTTTAGTTAACCAAACTATAGGAAATGGAAATTCCTAGGTTGTTTGCAAAAAACCCTTTCTGTCTATGTAAGCAAGCAGGACTTGTGAGGCATTGAAAGTTTTATTACACTCCAAAGAAAAGATAATCTGGCTTCTGCTCTTCATGCCCACCATTACTCTTGTAGGAAATTATTCTCTGTTAACTTCTTGGAACACGGATGCACAAACACTAGTTATATTCACTTATTGTTGTCTTTTTAAAATTCTTAGGCTATGTCTATGCTTAGAAGGTTTAGTTTGAATTAACTTAATTCAAACTAATTAATTTGAACTAATAATAATTAGTTAAAATTAAGTTCATTCAAATTAACATAGCCACACTAGAAACCCTAATTTGAAATAGCATGTCCATGCACAGGACTTGCTAGTTCGAATTAGGTAGGGGGTATGATTGCGTAGGGAAAATCTAGTCGTGGCTAATTCAAACTAAAAGTCAGTTCGAATTAACACAGTTATGTTGGGTTAATCTGAACTAATGAGTTCAAATTAAACATCACTTTGAAGGTAAACCAGGTTTTATAACTTCAAAGTTATAAAGGCATTCCTTAGTTTGAATTAATGAAAGCTAGTGTGGCCATGCATTTATTTAATTCAATCTGATCCTCATTAATTAGAATTAAATTGTAAGTGTAGACATACCATAGCTAGCAAATGTAAAGTGGAAAGGAGAACATGATATATTTTTTTTCTTTTGAGTAAGGTATTGCCAACGTGGTGAGATGAGTCATATTGAACTAGGCCACATCTCCCTTTGAACTTGAAAGTCACAGTGGTCTGTGTTTAATTCAACAACTAACATTTGATCTGGTCATCAACACTGGTCACCAGCCATGCCCAACTTCCTGCAACAGTGGTTCTCAACCACTGTGTCAGGACACATTACTGTGTTGTAACACAATGGTAAATGTGCCACAGAGAGCTGGGGAGATGGCTGGATTTGGTCTTGAGACAGTGGGCTGTAGTGTCCTGTAGCTCCCAATATGCCACCAAGTGTGATGACACCTGCAAAAGGTTTAGAACCACTTTCCCTAGAACACTCATTCCTCTTCCTTCACTGATGCCAGAGACAAGCAGGCAAGGAAAGGGCACCATTGCCAGTGTTAAACAGAACAGGGAATGTGGGTCATGTGATGACCATAATTGATCTTGTACTTTCCCTGCAGTCACAAACCCAGCATCTGGCCCAGTTGGCTAGTGGCACTTCTGGTCATATGGAGACAGCTGCTGGTGTCACTGGGGAGGCTGCTGACCCTATTAGCTTTGGTTACCCTTACATTCACATTTTGACTGTAGCACATGGCCCAGCCAGTAGAAGTACTTGATGGCTATCCTGGATGCATAGGGAAGGGAAGTGATTGTAGTCTGTCTCTGGCTTCTCTCCCAGTCCATGGTTCTGGATGGAGAATAGCCACAGAAGGGACCTGCGTCGGTTCCCCCCACACTCTTTAGTGTGTTTGGCAGTAATACTAGCTGGACAGAGGATGATGATTGCTGGTGTTGGCCATGCCATTCATGCACTAAGCCCTGCTGGCAAGCAGAGAAGACTGATGCTGGTAACTAATGATGTAGCTGCCACTGGTTGTAAGAGGCTCTCAGTTACTGTGGCCATTCAAAGCTTTCCTCATTTTCCTTGGTCTAGTGCTGTATCAGTTGGGGGATGCGGTGCATTGGTTTGAGACATTAAAAAAAAAAGATATTCAAGACACCCCTGAAAAAGATCAGAATTACAATTTTAAGCTGAACAAAACTGTCCTCAAGAGACACCCATTCCAGCTATCCGAATACCTGTGTAAATCTGTTCTCTGTGGCCTCTGATTTTCAGGATGGTGCATACCCCTTGACAACCTGCTGCTTAGAGATGGACAGACTTGCTATTTGATTAGAAAGCTCCTTGGAAAAAGAGGAAGCTATGGACCTAGGAGGAGGAGATACACATGACAGAGACACCTGCATTTCCTGTGAGTGTGGAACGAGTTACAAAAAAACATTTATGGAAGTAATTCACTGGTCTGGTGACTTTCCTAAAATTTTCAATTCCAACAAGACCAAGCAACTATTCTTTTAAATTGAGAGCAGGGATATCTTTCAGGGCTTAGCATCTGCCATAACCTACACCTACTTGTGTGTAAATAGAATGATGATGGTTTCAGTAGTGTTGGCTGGGGGACTTCGTTATAACAGTCCTGAGGCGCACACACACTCCCTCATGGATTTCTCCCACATTCGTGCCATCTGTTCCATTCCATCTCCCTGGGCTGCAGCTCATGGCCCTTTCTTTCACCACAGACAGCTGGGAACACCATGAAGAGTGCCCTTACCCCCCTTCTTTTGCAACTATTTCTCAGTGACAAAAAACATGGCAAAGAGGAAAAATGTGTCCCTATGTCAGCATGCATTCAACAGAGAGAAACATCACAGGTTCATCACAGAGCTCACCCTGATCTAGTCCATCCTCTGGCACTGAGACGGAAGTACTCACTCCCATTCTGGCTTCTGTTTCTGACTTCTTCGCATATGCAATGAATGCTTCCGATAGCAGCACTTCCTGAATGGCACAGTCAGGCTCATTTTGAGCACAACGGGAGTCTTTATCTACTGTAGAAGGAGTGGGGAGAAATAAATCATGAAAAACTGTGCAGCAGGTCAACTGAGAAACACATTTATTCTCCTTTTCAAGCTGCAAAAACACACACTCCTGCATGAAACTCACTGCCCTGTGATAAAGGGGGACCTACACTCTCCAGTTCAACTCCAACTAAATGTCTCAAGGGATACCCTAGTCTTCAGGTAACACAACTGCCCAAATGAGCTTTGACACTCACGCTTGGCTCCAGCAGGCCTGGATCCATCTAGACAACTCACTATTTCACAGGCAGCAAAGCCATGCTTGAGGACCTGAAAGCTAAGAGCAATCCATGACCAGCTGGCTCTGATGGGGAGCTTGTACTCTGGTTGCAGTGCCAGGAGTGCAGCGCTGAGGGGCAGTCTGCTGACTTGAGGATACAATCCAGGGGATGTAATCCAACTCCTGTCTTTCTCGGAAGGTATTTCTCTAGTCTCTATCATATAGTACCCTGCAGTACAGGTTACATTTGGACACTATACTTTTTCACTCTGAAAAATATATTCTGCATCATGCCATTTCTGTAGCAACCAGCACTATTTAATATAAAAACAGAAAAGAACTAAACCGACATGTTATTTTGCAAATAAATAAATAAATAAAAGCATTCACAACTAATTTAGCCATAAATGTAACATTGTTTTCTTTACAGCTCCATAAGTGGAAAGGGGATGGTTCAGCTAGCCTCACAAAGTGGTTAATCTGGTGTTCTTTCTCCAGTTTTCTGTTGTTTAAACCAATCTGCTTGGCAACTGCATCCTGGAAAATGCAACTCTGCTCATCTAAATAAGCAAAATTCCATGCTAAGAAAATAAAGGGGGTAAGAAAATAAAAACTGATTTTGATGAATTGGGGTCAAAATGTTGGACTTGTATGATTAAAGTATCAGAATTTCAAATGCTATAGCCAAGCATTTCCCACACTGTGTTCTGTGGAGCACTGACATTCTGCACGATGTGAGTAGGTGTTTCATCAAAAAAGGGCCTGTTGGGTCCCTTTAAATTCTCCCACCTTGCATGCAATCAAGCGGGTGGGAGAGTTGCCTGGCTGGAGAGTTGCATTCGGGGGCTGGTGTTATCACCTTTCAGGTAGGACAGGGGCCCAGGAAGGGATTGGAGAACCCCCACGTAGTGAGCCAGGGCAGGTATTGGGGAGATCTTGCAGTGTGGGAGGGGGTGGCAGGGCGGAAGGTGTCAACATACGAGGAAAAATGGGGGTGGGGGAAGGGAGAGGAACCAGTGCATGTGAAAAGAAAGGGAAGGGATTTGTGGACCAAAGATGTAAAAACACTCTTCTGGGGGGGAGCAATATTATTTTTATTTTCCCTTAGTTTTCTGTAATAAAACATTTATAAAAGCACAAAATTTAAAAATATTTTTCCATACCTAATTTGTTTCAAGTTTATTTTTCATAATATTTTTTAAGCTTTAAGGAAGGACAGTCCTTTTTTGAACAAAATTGTCCCTCCTATTTCTGTACACAAGGAGGACCCTATCCATCTTATTTCCACTGTTATATTGATGTTTTGTTTAGGGTTGCTAACCATCCTCCTATCATAAATACATCCCCAAAAACATGTTCATGTGATTTTCCTTCTTTTTCCCCTTTTATTGTTTGTTCTTTGTAAAATGAAAGACATCCCCAGAAAACCCTAAATCTTTAAATCGACTTTTGAGCAATACATGTGGCAGCTTTTCAATATAACTCCCCCACCACAACCAGCATGTATGTGTTCCATTATATATCCCAAAGCCAAAACTGTTCCATGGTCAAATTAGTTTGGAAAACACTGCTGTAACCCCACTAGTCCAGAATCCTGGCAGCCTGATAAAATATTGGTCCTAATCACTTGGAAAGTCAATGACTCTTGTCCTCCTAAACCATTTAAGGGCCATTTTTTAAAGAATAGTAGGTGCCTAATGAAGCAGACAGATGCCAAACGGCACCTATCTATTTCTTTAGACACCTAGAAGACTTTAAAAATCTGTCTCCTTGGGTCTTTAAAAAAAAACAAAACAAAAAAAAAAAACCACCGAATTCTCCATGGACTTATACTCCAGTCATCCCATGGAAGTAAATGGACTGGACCAGGGGTAAGTTGACACTGGCTTTGGCCTGTGGGCCCTGATTTTTAGAAGTATTTAATCATCGCATCATTCAGAATTGTGAGACTTAAGTGACAGTTTTGAAAGCAATGTAGGCACTCAGGAACCTAAATTCCATTAACTCAGAGCTTTAAGGCTAGATTCTAAAGGTATTTAAGTACATAAGGATGCAGACAAGTGCCTAGTGAGATTTTCAAAAATGACTCCATCTCTGCCTCCCATAGATTTCAAAGAGTACTAAGTGCTTAAGTTATGAAAAGCTACAAAACAACAACACTGGGTGCTTCCCTGAATGTTTAGACTCCTAAATAGCTTTGAGAATCGAGGACTCAGTCTTTAGTTGCTCCCTTACACCTGTCTTAAAATGCTTAAGTACACACTTGTTGTTGTCATAAAACCTGAAACAAACTTCCAGTTACATATTCAAGCAATGGAAGCAGAACCTAAGACTTTCTGTTACAAACAGGACAAGCCATGCCCCCAGTGATAAATAAGAATATTTGGCTATGTCTATACTACAGGACTCAGGTAAGTCGACTTAAGGTCAACTTAAAGTCGACTTAGAGAGGCCCCATTTGTTTAAATCAACTTTATAAAGTTGACTTAAGCCAGGGGACCCATTTAAATTTGACCTAATAAAGTCAACTTTAAATGGGTCCCCTGGCTTAAGTTGACTTTATAAGATCAACTTAGATGGCTCTAATGCACTAAGTCAACTTTATTATGTTGACTTTAATGGGTACATTGTGTTAAGTCAACTTAATAAAGTCCACTTAAATCTTAAAGTTGACTTTAAGGGGAGGAATTATGAAGTCAACCTAAGCAAGTGCTTAAGTCAACTTAATGAACTCCAAATGTGGCCAGGGAGTTGCTTAAGTCAACGTAAGCCTGCATAAGTTGACTTAAGCCTCCAATGTAGACATAGCCTTTGTTAGCTATAGCACTATGATGACTTTGATCTTTTTATTAGTCATTGTTTGGGAGGCTGGATAGGGTAGGGTATTCTATGTGGACAGGTCTCATTCGTGCCAATCAATTGTAGTGGTAGAACTCTTTGAATATTTCTTTCTTCTACCCTCTATCAGTAGAAAATATAAATGAAGATACCGGGGGCGGGGGGGTGGAAATGTGTTTGTCAAAACTTCCCACAGAATTATTTAACATTTTTGGCTAAAGATTGAGACCTAAAAATAAAACATTTCAGCCAATAAATTCAGAAATACTGATGACACAGAGCCTCACCTTAAAATTTTCCTTTATAAACCTGTCTCCCTAGCTGAAGTACATCTCCCATGGTGCTCCATAGTCATTCAGCCTGGTGGACAGGGGTGGAGTGTAGGTGGAGACCTCGGTCTGCACAGTACGCTGAATAGTATATTGAGAAAACTATACTTCTTGCTACTAAATGCTCTGTAGCATTCTCTTTTCTCTTGTGACTAGAGCTCGTATATTATGAAATATGGTAAAAAATGAACAAACAAATGCAATTCGGAAACACAGTACAAGGTGGGGAAAAAAAAAACCAAAAGCCAGATTCAAATACCCAATTCTCAACATGAATGACTTACTCCATCAGTGAAATCAATGGGAGCACGTCTGGAGTAACACAGGTGTATGGCTAGAGTTGGTTGGAAAGTTTTGATAAAACATTTTTTCATTGGAAAATTCCAGTGAATCAGAACAGATTTTTTTTTTTTTTTTTTCTGGGGAAGGGACAAACTTCAGCAAGTTTTTCAACTCAAAAAAACTTTTGGGAAAAAAGATCAAATTGTCACAACACTTGGTTTTGACATATTTTTAGTAAACATTACTGGTTTGAAATTATTTTTTAAACTCAGCTAATTATATTAAAAAATAAAATAGATAAGAAAAATCAAATGATTAAGCCACTTTTTCTTTTTCCAGTTTTTCAATTCATGAACAATTTTTAGATTAATTTTTTTCAGCCAGTTTGGAAACATTTGAGATTTTGAAAAAGATCTGTGAGATGGCAAAACTATTTCCTTCCCAGTCTACTTTATGTAAGCAATGGTATCAGAATCTGGTTCTGTGTTTATCCATTCGTGCTTGTATTATCCAAGAAGTTATCTAATCTGTGATTTAATAACCATACATTGAGCATATGCTATTACAGAATATTAAACTGGAATGAGTATTGCAGTTACGAAATGTTTAAAATATATTCGCTAATAAGAAGTCCAATAGTTCTTATTCGAGCACTGCTCGGATACATTCAGAAATAGGTGTCTCTGTGCCAGAGCACCGGATTGGTCGGAAACTTTTGCCCTAGCCTCTCAGACAAGGGCAGGCAGCCACTGCCCACACGCCACTCCGTGGCTATATATGCAGCCACCCCCCGGCCCCTCCCCAGTTTAATTTCTTCTGCCTTCACGTCAGATCTGGAACTGCTCGCTCCTTGCTTTGCAAGCAGCCTGTCTTCTGTTCTTCCTGCATAAGCCTTTCACCTAACTGGGAGAGCCTATTTGTGGACACAGTCCCTGTGAAGAAGGTCTCCCTTTCCGGACTTGAACATCGTGCTCTGACTTTGCCTGTCATGCCAGGGTTTAAACCCTGCGCCGAGTGCAGCAAGGCCTTCCCGTGGGATGATCCCCATGAGAAGTGTCTCCAGTGCAGGGGGCAAAAGCCACAAGGTCACCAAGTGCTCCATATGTCTGTCCTTCAAACCTCAAACCATCAAGGACAGGGAGAAAGGCACCGCGATTTCGCTTCTGAGCAGGCCCATCACCCTTCCCCTCAGGTCTCCAGACCTCACTCAGCACCATGCGCCAGTTTGGCACCAGAATCTGATACCTGGCACCGGGCTGAAAAACTATCACTTCAACCCCAGAGGCAGTGGAGGCAGTGAGGGCTCTCCTCCTGCTACCCACACCCCCTTCCCCCGCACCATCTAGGGGGGAAAGCTGGCCTTCCTATCAGAGGCCTGGTTGCTGCGTGTCTGGCACTGTTCACCCTCTCTGGCACCGACATGGTGCTGAACCCCAGAGCCCTCGGGGAGTCCGGACACCATGGAGCCCTCTCCCTGACAACATATCACTCTTCTGTCTCCGGTGCCGACTCGTGGCTCCTGCGAGCCCTCTCTGGGCTCCAGTCCAGGGGAGGGAGCTTCAAGAGGCTCAAAGAGGCCCCGCTGCCAGCTTTTGACACCATCCCCCTTCCAATTCCACCCTCATGAGTGGTCACCCCAGGAGGCCTCTCTCCCGTCACCGGCACCAGCCCATTCAACACCCATGCAGATCCTAAGACCAGTGCCGCACTCGTAGACAGGTGATTTATCAGCACATTTTGATCTGCTGCGCCGTGTCTCAGCCCACATGGGCATAGAGGTTCACACTTCGGAGGCAACTTCTGACTACCTGTTTGGGCCCGTGTTTTCATTGATGGAACCGGTTATGGTTCCCCTCCATCCAAGTATTTGGGAGCTGGCCTCCTCCCAGTGGCAAAATCTGGGTTCCATCCCCCTGGTTTCTGACATGGTGGCTCTCAAATACAGGGTCCTGCACCTAGACTTCCCCTCACTTACCCACCACCCAGCACCACCCTGAGCAGTGGTGGAGGCAGCTTTAGGCCCAGGGCAGACCCCACAAGACCCCCTCCTGATATCGAGGGATGCCAGGGAGTTTGAGCTCCTAGTCCGCAAGGTCTACTCCTCCTCAGCTTTCTAGCTTTAGGTCACAAATAATCAAGCCCTCACTAGCAGGTACAGCTTAGACGTGTGGGAGTCAATGCAAAAATTCAGACATTTGCTCCCACCAGAGGCGAGGGAAGAGTACGATGCCTTTGTGGAAGAATGCAAGATAGCTGCCCAGGATCTCCAACTTTCCGCTTGGGACGAGGTGGACACGGCTGCCCGCACAATGGCTTCTGCCATTACACTTTGCCATGCGGCCTGGCTACAAGAGGCCAGGGTGCCTTCATCCTCCCAGCAGCTGACCCTCGACTTGCCCTTTGGGGAGAGCATCCTTTTTCCAGAGGAGACCCCCTCTGTCCTGGGTGCTGGTCGTGACCCTAGGGGAGATTTGAAGTATCTTGGCCTCCTTCAATTGGGCCCTCTCACTCACCCCCCAGCTCTGTAGGCCTGTCCATAAGTCGGCCTTTTCCTCTCCTCCTTATGGGACATTTATCCGTGAGGACCTAGTCCTTACCACCACCACCACCACAACTTCAGTTTGAACCTGCTTGGGGCCATCTTCACTAGCACTCGGGTGGGAACCTCTGCCTTTTAGCTATGCCAGGCATAGCCATTGCGATCATAGTCAGGTATTCCCAAATTGTGTCGGTTAGCCAATGCTCGGGTGAGGAAGTAATCGATAGCCCTCCCCACCCCGGCACTACTGGGCGGTCCTCAGATGAGGCATATCTTTCCTCCAGACAGACCTAGAGCAGCGGCCGCACTCACCTTTCCTTCACCAAACCTAACAGTCTACCCAACTAGCTAAGCCAGCAGATCTCCAGACCTCCAACCTGTGAGCTGCAGACAGGGCCCCTGCCCAGGTGCCTATTCTCTCCAGAGTCATGGGGATGTCAGCCCCGCCCCCCTCGAGCCCCTTGGGGCAACACATAGTCAGCAGTCTTGGCCATAGAAGGGCCTATTTGTGCCCACTCAATGCTGCCCCCCCCTTTCCCCCTGATGCCTGGGCTCCAATCTGGCTATCTCCGGTGCCACACCCGATACCCTCATTTACACTTCACCAAGGGTATAACGTATGCTGGCCCGCCGGGACCCCGAGGGGAGCACCCCCTCATGGGCCTAAGTGTGCGTTCACAGTAAATCTGTTTGTCCTTCCTAGGGCGGGTCTCATCGCCCTATATCCTCACTGCCAGTTGGAGAACCCCTATTTGAACTGTACCTTGACCTCCAAGTATAATGGGGTCCACCTTGTGCATTGCCCCTTGTTGTTAACAAGGCCAGCGCTGCCTACCCTCCACCTCATCAACTGCCCATACTGGAACTGTGCATACACATGTCCAGCATGAGTTGCAGGAGACTCTTGGGGCAGGTGTCTTGCTCCACCCGTGGAGCCTAAGCCTAAACACCAGATCCCAACTCAGATCATGTTCAAACCCCTCAGGTCTCACTAATGACCTTCCACCGAGACAGGTACCCGGAAGTGCATTGCAGCAGTGCTTCCCAACACAGGGCCCCTATCCCTTTTCCAATTTACTGGCAGGAAAATTAGCCACACTGCAGATGAGTGTGCCTCCAGTTCCCCTACCCCAGCCGCCAATCACTGATGTTGCCTCGTGCCCTGTCTAGGATTTCCATTCCTGGGTATCTACCTCTCATGGGAGGAACATGAGTCCCCCTTCTCCCGCTACTCTTAGGGTGCTACTCTCCTCCTAAGTCCCACTGAGAGACCTCCAGGCCTCAACGGCCAGAGGGAAAAGTTACACAGTGTTAGCGACATCATAAAGACTTATTCCCTTATTATCGGGTTGTGGGTGGGGAACCTCACCGTCTCACGACTCCCATGAATTCCGCTCCTTCCTATCACATTGATTTGTGAACCACTCCTACGGAGAACCTATCCTGGGGTCAATTTTCCCCTCAGTGTGTCTTTAGTCGGGCTCCCCCTCTGTAGCTTACTGGAGGGACCTGGGCCATCAGGCCTTGGCCAAAGATCCCCTAATCAGGTGGAATGCTATGAAGACTTTTAGCTGCCACCTCCCACATGAACTCTGGGAGGCTTCAAATGCTTTCCCAAGGTTTAGTACCATGGTTATCTCACCCAACTAGCCGAGGCCTCGCTCAAGGACACAGCAGTCCTATTTCTTGACAGCCCAGGGCTCTCCTAGCCTGGGGGAACATTCCCATTTATAATATTCTCATGCTAACTGTTTGTTATGGGTCCTCCACAAGAGATGACCTTGCATTACATTTTCTGGGAATTTCCGCATTGACCAGGCCTCAAGATCTTGCTAATTTCTGATAGTGTTCTTCTTCCTAGCAAGTTCACCCTTTTCCATCGTCCATAAGGACATCTTGCAGATGCTGACGACTTCCTATGAAGCTGACTCCCATACGTGCCCATTAAGGGCATACTCTTACCCAGTGTCCTCCAGTGAGGAGCCTATCCTTCTCCTATTCTCCCTGGCTCCCCCTTTGTGCCTGCCCTTAGGGGAACCTTGACCCGGTTGCGTAGCCATTTTGACACTGAGACTACCCTTAACCCCTTTGGGATAACCTGTTGGGAAGAGAGGGCCAGGGACCAGAACAGGTGGGCCTCACACACCGTGGGTTCCAACACCCAGGCCTACCATACTCATGGGCCCACCTTCTAGCGACAGCCCTTCTGTGTATACTAACTGGCCTTAATAATGTTATGCATCCTGCCAGCTGCTAGACTGGGCAAGGCAAGAACACATGGGGAATGCATGACAGTAGCATCACCTCCCTTATATTGGGAGGATAGAAACAGTATCTCTTCCTCCCCCCAGAGGGTCTAATCAGGGTACCTCAGGTCATGCACAGAGGCTTGTACCCTACTACTGGGCAACAGACCGCCTCGCTTCCATTTCCCTCTCCAGCGCTACAAACTAGGCACTTGACTTCTCCAGACTGAACCACTCTTTCCGGTGAATCAGTCTCATGGGGCACTGCAGCTGTTGTTCTGGCTCCTCCACATACTAGGTGAAGCATGCCCCCTCGATGCCCCTTTCACCTATCCCCAGTACCTACCTTCCCCACATGAGATCTCAAACACCGGCTCTCACGCATACAGGGTTCCCTGATGGGGATGCCACTACCATACAGCTGGGAGGCTGCAGGCTCTCAGTCTCTGCCTAGCTAGACGACTTTCACGTAACTCACTACGTTAAACAAAAGGAAGGCTCCTGCCCTCTCACCAATACCCGTGACACTGACCCTTCCACTACTGGCATTCCCTCAGGGTTGTCTCTCTGCAGAGCCCCTACCAGCGCATGCCATCTCGGGATGATCGGATAATCTGATTTCCACCAGTCCCTTGTGACTACTTCTCAAGGGAAACTTTTGGTAACATTACACTTCACCTCAAACACCGGCTACTGTTTTTCCCCTTCGTCTTATGTGACCTCAGGCCACTCGACCCACATACACCATTCAGTGCTCAGTCAGTCAAGCCAATTTTGTTCCACTGGGTGTGTCCTACATCCCAAGGATGTTTTTTACTCAGATTAAGGTCTGCTGGTCAGAACCTAGACCCTCGAGGGCCTGCTCATTGGACAATCACCTGTGTGGGACTTATGCTGTGCTGAAGGCAGAAGAGCCAACTCCTCCCACCTTCCATCAGCATGGCTAGCAGTCACCTATTTCTGAATGTATCTGAGCAGCGCTCGAAGCAGAACAGTGGGTTACTTACCAGTAACCGTCCTTCTTCGAGATGGGCTGCTTGGATTCATTCAGAGCCCTCCTCCCATCCCTGCATTTGGAGCTGGTGACTCTTACGAACTGGGGAGGGGCTGGGTGGTAGCCGCATATATAGCCACGGGGTGGTGCGGGTGGACGGTGGCTGCCTGCCCTCTTCTGACAGGCTAGGGCAAAAGTTTCCAACTAATCCAGCGGTCCGGCACAGAGACACCTATTTCTTAATGAATCCGAGCAGCCCATCTCGAAGAAGTATGGTTGCTGGTAAGTAACCCGCCATTATGGACTCACATACTTCTGTAACATTGTGGCAATCCATACTGTTTAGGAACCATATTTTATCATGCTGTCCCAGCTGACATATAGACCCATAGACTGTAAAGTCTGAAGGGATCAGTATGATCATCTAGTCAGGCCTCATATTTAATAAAAGCTTATTTGGATTATCTGCAGCTCAGATTACCTTGAGAAACTGCCAGTGTACACCTTAACCAAAAATTCATGCAGTGTTTTGGGAAGAGAAAAACATACACTAGATAGGCCACAGGCCTTTCATATTTTTCACTGCCATGCAGATCAGAAGGAAAATAATGTATCATTAAAATGAGATTTTTGAAAACATTAGAGCGCTATATGAAGTGATGATTTTATTGGCATTATCATCAAGACCTCTATTATGTGACAATGGCCAAAACTTGTCATTATGTAGGAAATCTTAACAGTGTGCCTTTAACACCCTAAGCTTTTTGGTGCTGGGAGGGAGAAAGAGGCTGGCTCTTCATCACGATGCAAACAGCTTGCTCTAGCTTTTTAGTTCCACTACAATAACAGTTTGCTGAATTGAATGCAGAAGCATTGTTAACGCTAAGCTACTATTATGTTCTTAAGTGTGCATGACTTACTTTTAACAGAACAGTTCAGTTCACATTTGTTATGCAGACAATAGCAATACTTTGCAAAAGGATATAAAACTTTCAAATCCCCAGAGACACGTTGAGTGTGACAGTAATTCACAGGGTGTTCAAAGCTGCCTTTCAACAGAAAACAGTCTTTAGCAAATGCAAGGACTCTGTCCCCTTTTTGATGGTTGTTCCATTCATAATCTGGAATTTGTGATAATACACAAATCATACTTTTTATTCCCCCACCCCCAAGGAATTGCTAAAACTATACCAAGTAGTTAATCCATGTCAGAAGCAACAAAATAGATAGCTGCTGGGCACAGATTTTGCTGAAAAAGAAGAAAAAAAATAACTCCATCTGTTTTATGTAACAGATACCATTTGCTGCTAACTCACGCCAAAACAGAGAGAGGGAGCTATTGGTATTCAAACAAAAACTGCAAGAGAAAAGACTTGTGCTCTTACATAAAACAGTCTTAAGGATGTTCATGTAACCACAATTGAGGAATTCTTCATTCTCTGAGGTCAAAGAGAAAATGCACATTTAATTTTTCTCCCCCCTCAACTTGCTTGTATAGCTTTCAATAGTACATGCAGGGAGGCCCTTTTTAATGGTAATGCAAAAGAGTTGCATAAGGTAATGATAAAGGAAACATGTTTTAAGTCTGTCTCAATTAGTGTTTCACACAGAGTTATGAACCTGAAAGCATGCACCTGTGACTCTAGCCTTGGGCGGCAACAAAAAAAGATGTATAGCATATCCTTTAAACAGAAACGGTTTTGTGGGCAAGATGGCTAGGCCTTATTGTGAGGGTGCTGGCTTGCAATTTAACAGATGTGGCTGACTTCCTGGGTGATTTGGAGTAAGTCACTTAAACTACCCATGCCTTAATTTGGCAGGGGTGGGTGTGGGGGAAGGATAATATCTTGCTACCTCACAGAGGTGGTTGTTAGGCTCAATAGTATTAATGATCATAAGGTGGATTAAAGATCATGAGGTGGTCCCCATCACTGTAGCAATATAGGTTTTAAGAGGGTGCGGACAACTGAGGTCCCCATTTTAACAGTTTGGTGTCATAGGCTCAAGGGCAGAACCCTGCATTGGGTGGCTGGGATTAAAAAAGGGTTTCTTTCCTCCATAAAAGAAGGGGACCATGCCGAGGGTTCATAGGACTGAGCTGAACCATTGGGTAAAGGCCTATTCTTTTGGCTTACATTGTTGACTCCTTTGAATTTCAAGTTATAAGGGTAGAAAACCTTTGATGAGCATCTGTGTGGTGTTGAGCTGGTCCAGCAGCTTACATGTGTGTCTATGAAACCACTGTATTTAAGTAATAGCTTAGCACGTTTCGGGTGGGCTCACAGCAGCTTTTTTCAAGGAAGGCCAATTATTCAGCAGCCAAAGTGTGGGAAAAGGTGCCTACTTTTAAGTAGCCATGTTTGCATAGTTCAGCCAAAGTGATTTTACCTGAATTTACAATAGTGAGTCAATGTCAAAGACAAGACCAGAACCCATTTCCTAAGTGCTAGTCACTAGAGAGCACAAACACCCTTCACCTGAGACAGTAGGTGGTTTGGTTTCTTTCTCATTAATGAATGTTGTGGTCAATCCACTCCAATTAAAACACAATCTCCAGTGGTGTCCTGCTATTCCTTGGATATGTTATTTGGGCAGATAGACAAGGAGCTCTGTCCCCATGGCTGTTTTTGGTCTCACGAGAGTAAGGACAGAAATGAGTTTAAACTAGGTAGCTGAACTTACTGTATCAGCATGAGCTGTAGCAAATAACAGCTTGCAATTGTCTTAAATATTAAAGCAAGGATTTTAAGCCTTAAAAGGAATTCTAGGAATAAGAAGGCCTTGACAAAAATTCCCCAGCTGTGTTGATTATGCTCCCATTGACAAGAGCTTTGTGAAAAACTAATAATGCTCAATTCATGCAATATACACTGTGACAACTGACAGCTCTGGGAAAAAAATGGCATAACTGGATGGTATTTTCTGAAAGAAAGAAAGAAAGAATTAAAGAAAGACTTGGCCTGGTTCTAGGTTTCATTATAAATTATGGGCAGACAGTACGTTTTTTAAAGACTTATAGAATGATAGAATCATAGGGTTGGAAGGGACCTTATGAGGTCATCTAGTCCAAGCCCCTGCTAAAAGCAGGACCACTTCCACTAAAGCATACCAGCCAGGATTTTAACAGGGCTTTAAATGTTTCTAAAGATGGAGATTCCACCACCTCCCTAGGTAACCCATTCCAATGTTTCACCACCATCCTAGTGAGAGAGGTTTTCCAAATATCCAACCTCAGCTGCCCCAGCTGCAGCTTGAAACCATTGCTCCTTGTTGTGTCCTCTGTTACTACTCAGAACAGCTGAGCTCCCTCCTTTTTGGAGCATGCCCTCAAATAGTTGAAGGGTTGCTATCAAATCCTGCCTCAGTCTTTTCTTCTGCAGGCTCAATAAGCCTAGTTCCTTCAGTCTCTCCACGTAAATCATGTGCCCCAATCCCCCAATCATTTTTTTGCCCTCTACTGGACTCTTTCTAGTTTGCCAATATCATTTATGTAGTGTGGAGCCGAAAACTGGGCACAGTATTCCAGATGTGGCCTCATCAGCCCTGAATAGAGGGGAATAATCACATCCCTCAATATTCTGGCAACACTTCTGTTGATACAGCCCAATATGCCATTGGCCTTGTCAGTAACAAGAACACCTTGTTGACTCATATCCAGCTTCCCATCCACCATTACCCCCCGGTCCTTTTCTCTACTGCTGCTACTTAGCTGATTGATCCCCAATCTGTAGCAGTACATGGGATTTTTCCATCCTAAGTGCAGGAATTTGCACTTGTCCTTATTGAACTGCGTGAGACTTCATTTGGCCAAATGCTCCAAATTGTCTAGGTCTCCCTGAGTCCTACCCCTGCTTTCCAGGGTGTTTATCATTTTCCTCCAGCTTGGTGTCATCTGTGACATGCTAAAATTATCTCATTCTGACTCTCTGTTTGAAGTAATGAAAGAATGGAAGGCAGATGGGCAAGCAATTATGACTTTAACCATCCCAAATTTTCCTCTTCACACTCTATGGCTATGTCTACATTGGCAAATTATTTAGAATTAAGGAGCCTTAACTCAAACTAATTTGAACCCTGCCTACATGAGGCTTTGCCGAGTTTGAACTAGTTAGTTTGGCTGGGTAGTTCAAACTAACAGCTTAGTTTAAACTAATTTTCATATTTAGTTCAAACTAGCGCAATGTAGACATGCTCGTTCGAACCAAATAAATTTGAACTTGCAGTTAGTTCAAACTAAGCATTTTTTTTAGTTCAAAATAACTTTTAGTTAGAACTAACTGCACTTTTTTTAGTTCAATCTAAAAAGTTAGTTCAAACTAAAAAAAAATGTGCTTAGCTTGAACTAACTTTCAACCTACTTAGTTTGGACTAAGCAAGTCCAAACTAAGATTTTAGATGTAGACATAGCCTATAATATTTTATAGTAACCTGACAGTGATGTTCCTTTTGCAGCCACCCAATACTGAAACTACCTCACTGAAGTGTCTTCCAACCAAGGCAGAGCCCTGCTACAGAGGAGAAAGGCTCATAGGTTTAGAGCAGTGTTTCTCAACCTTTAGTGGGCTGGGGTATATCTAAAGGCATGAATTACTTTATGCGAAACACCTGATAAAAACTTTTGCAACAAAAGCCAGGATATACTATCTGTAATGTTTGTAATACCTGTATACTACTCATTCCTGCAAAAACAATTCAGGGAACTGAATTAAATACAATTTTACAAACATAACATAAAGTTATGTCTAATAAAATAGATACATAACAATTATGCACACAAAATTGAAAATGATATTACTCAAGTTTTAACAGGAGTGCTGCTGCCCCGGGAAAAGACCCAGCGCTCGGCGTGCTGAGACTCGAGGCCTGCATGCCACTGCTGCAGCTGCCTCCGTGTACAGCATGGCTGCGGACGCGGAGCTCGGACCCTGGGGCTCAGGGCTCAAACCCCATAAGCCTGGCACCAGCAATGCCCCAGAGTTTTAATGAGAATGAAGCTCATTGCTTCTTGGAGTGAGGTTCCCCAAAGAAAGTCTTACCATGGAGGTTATGTCGACGTGATGCCAATGCTGGTAGTAATAGTGGAGGAAAATTTAAAAGGCCCCAACTTTAGCAAAGGGGCAAGATGGAGATGGATGTTGATACACACCCAGAAGCTTTGATGTGGTTGTGGCATTTTAAATCTCCTGGCTATTCACTGCCTTGCATGTTGCTCCTTTCCCCCTCCCCTCAACGTGGAAGGGATGGGATCAGTCACAGAATACCTACACTATGTTCATGGAGCACTGGTGTTCCATAAAACACCAGTTGAGAAACACTGGCTTAAAGCCACTCCATCAGCTCTGTGTAAACTGTAAAAGCTCTTCCCCCAGGGGTCATTTCTGCTCTCGCTGCATGGTTCAGTGATGTAACTGGATCACACACAAACAAGGTAACAGGAACCATAATTTTTCTGAATCATCATTGTCCTAGTTTCAAACCAACCTGGCTCCAAATTTTTACCATGATAAATTCACATTTCTTATGCTTTCTTCTTCACACCTGAATAAAAGTAAACTGAAACATTTTATTTCCATTTTCCTCTCATTTTTCTTTTATTTGACTGTAAAATCCAAAGTGAAAACTGCAAACCATGAGCCTTCTTACATCAGAAAGAAATTCTCTGAATGAACCTTAGTGGCACAAGCCCACATAACTTTGCATAGAAAATCTCTTCACGTTTGTGAAATTATCCATTATTTTGAAACGCTATTCAATTTGCAAGAATCTTGAATTTTCTGCATGATTCAAATGTATTATGGAATCAATTTTACTCTGAAAAACAATCTGTAAAATCTGAACTAAAGACCGTCAGTCAATATATATTTTCCCATTTCCATTCTGAAAAACGAGTAAAATGTTTGTGAAAATAAATTATTTCAGATGATGGCTTTAAAAAAAAAGTCTCCACAGTGTAACTTTTTAAAGTTAAGACATTGCTTTTTACACATCTGTTTTAGTCACGTCTCTGTTGTCTTTAGACAGAAAGAAATCTGAAATCTGAAAATGTCTAGGTCAGTAGCTCCTATTTTGTGTGTGTGTGTGTGTGTGTGTATGTGTGTGTGTGTGTGTGTGTGTGTGTGTGTGTGTGTGTTTCATAACTATAATGAAAACATGATATTTTTATACAACGCTAGCTAACCCCAGCAGGTAAGAAATAAACAAAGTCTAAAATGCAAACATAACTACTAGATTCATCTCCTAGGCTACATTCACACACAAGCCATTGTTTCGAAACAAGCTGTTTCTCAACAAGCTGTTTCAAAATAAAGGCCTTATTTTGAAACGCCTTATTTTGAAATAACAAAAAAACTATTTCAAAATAAGGCAAAAAGCGGGAATTGAAATAGCATTTCCACACAGTGGACTTGCTTATTTCAAAATAGGGGAGGGGAGGGGCAGGGAGGCTCTTGCTGGGCTGGAGACGCCCCCCCCGGGATTCCCCAGCCCCCCCCCGCTCCTGCCGAGGGCGTGGGGGCTTCCCCAGCCCAACCACCATTCCTGCCAGGGGCAGGGGGCTTCCCCTGGCCCCTGCCGCTTCCGCCGGGGGCGGGGGGCTTCCCCAAGCCCCCCGCTGCTTCTGCCGCAGGCGGGGCTGGGGCCATCTCCCACCTGGGATTACCCAGCCCCCCCTTCTCCTGCTGGGGCCCGGGGGGCTTCCCCAGTGCCCCCCCACCACCTCTGCTGCGGGCAGGGCCCGGACTGACTCCTGCCCGGGGTTCCCTGGTGCCCCCTTCACCCGCCCCCAGGTGTGAGGTGGCCCCGGCCATGCCCACAGCAGAAGCAGTGGGGGGGGCACCGGGGAAGCCCCTCCGCCCGCCGTGGAAGTGGTGGGGGGGGGCAGGGGAAGCCCCCAGTAGGAGCGGTGGGAGGCTGGGGAAGCCCCCCCACCCCTGCTGGGAGTGGCAGGGGCGCAGGAGAAGCCCGCTTACCCCCAGCAGGAGTGGGGGGGTGCCAGGGAACCCCACAGGTAGGGCACCCCAGACATGGGAGCAGCCCCAGCGGCGGGGTGAGCCGCCTGTGGAGCCATCACCCCACAGGGGCTGCAGCCCCCCTGACTAGGCTCCTGAGCCGGCAGCTCCCCCCCCTGCCCAGGCAGGGGTCATAGCCCTGGGTGTGCCCCAGCCGGCTCCCCCCTGCTTCCCCTTGCCGGGGGGGTAGGGGTGGGCGAAGGGAGCTGAGGCTCCCAGCAAAGGGAAGCTGGGGGAAGCCAGCTGGGGCACCCTCCGACCCCCTGCACTCCACTCAGCACCCTGGCCAGGGTGCTGATCCCTGGCCAGGGTACTGGGGGGTGACCTTCTTCCCAGGGTGCTATGCACCCTGGGAGGAAGGTCTTTGTTATTTTGAAACAATCCTTGTTTCGAAATAACATGTCCAAATGGCTTATTTGGAAACAACTGGTTTTGAAATAACCCTCCTTTCGAAAGCAAAGTGGTTTAAGCTGTTTCGAAAGGACGGCTCTTGTTTTGAAACGAGGACCTCCCTCCTTTCGAAATAAGAAAACATTGTGTGTACATAGGGACTTTTATTCTGAAACAACCTGTGTTGTTTCGAAATAAAAGCCCTGTGTGGACATACCCCTATTTAACAGGTGATAGTGTGATCTGATTTCTTAAAAAATGAAACTTCATCTGAATAAAAGCACAAGAACTATGCAAAAACAACCAACCACAAAACAAAGTATTCATCTAGATTAAGAGCTTTAGACTTCTGTGATTAGCATTACACTTCTAAATCCATATTTACACTCCTTAATAATGTGGTCTCATTTCCAAGAGTGCTGAGAATTTACTAGTTCAGGATACCTTCAGCAGAAGGTGGTTAGCACTTTCAAAAAACATTGACAACTTTATTTAGATGCCTGAATATGGATACAGAAACCTAACTTTAGACCCCCATCCATAAATTTCATTGGTCTATGGATTTTGTATACTACCTTTGAATAAACAGTATTGCAAAGGTATTATGAAATTAGCCCCAGTACCTGACCATTCCTTTAGCTGAGGAAGTGTCAATTTGCCTGAGCTCAAACCATGTCTGTAGCATAATGTCTGTAAAGCAAATGGGTGTTCACTTTTATAACTATTTACAGAGAGTGAAATTCTCACTGTGCGGAGAGCTTACTACAACATCTGTGCATCCATTATGTCCCACTCTACCCTTATTTTGAAGGGTCAAGTGGAATTTAAATGGTGCATTGGCTTTGCACTAGCCTTTTGCACAAGGTTGAAATTCATCCAGTGGGTATTCCTTGCTAAACACGCCAAAGATGTGAGTATTATATATAATGTCATCTCTTACACTTAAGGGGTAGGGGTGTTGCAAAACCAATGCAGAGTTCTTAGCTTCAATTTCCATGAACCCTTTTGGTCAAAGTGTTACGATTGTAGGTTCTGATGGGAAGGTTGGGAAGACTGTAGTTTCTTGAGGGAAAACTCTACAGAAATCAATAGAAAATAATACGCAATGGGCAAAATTAAAACTTTATTTTACATTTTTAACTCGTAAGTAGGATCATATTTGTCTGAGCAAGCATACCTCTACTTACTGGGCCAGCTCCTTCAGCTGATACAAATCACATAGCTTAATGGTGATTATTTACTTCATGTGATGATCTGACTAATTATCAGAGCTGTTGCCAGGTAAGGTATAATAAAATCTAGTTCTCAGATAGCGCCTTGCATTAGAAAATCTCAAAGTACTTTATTAATGGGGTAGTGCATTCCCCATTTTACAGTGGGAATGAAGTGACTTACCCAGAAGGCCACTGGGACAGCAGGGGCTAGAATTCAGTTCTTCTCATTCATGCAGCAGTGCTCTGTGCATTAGGCCACAGTGATTTCTTATAGCTATCTGGAGAAAAAGTCCTAAAGAATTTAATTGAAAATGATTATATAGAGCTACATGGTGATATTAAGTGATATTTTATTACAGAATTACTTCTCTGCTGTAGGATTACACAGAATGGTTCAAAAAACATGCAGAAAGAATGTCCTACTAAATTGGTTTAGTATGCTGATCTCACTTCTTTTAGAACCTGATTGGTCTTGTTACTATGACATCCTTTAGATATTCTTCCATAAGGGACTCAGAAGACACGGGCCTCCCCAGAATGAGAAAGGGTATGTTCAGCAAGAGAACAAAAGCCTTCCTTGGCGGAAGCAGGGGAATTCCATTGCTTTCAGTAGATTTAAGCCAATTTGTATTAGTCAAAGATCAGTCCCATAGAATTGACATGCTTGGTAACACATTTCATAAGGACATTCTTGGGTTGGGTGGGGAAGGGAGAAAAAAAATTGAAAGTGCTCAGCACTGGCCTCAATTTGCTCCTACTGAAATCAAGGGCAAAATTTCCATTGGCCTTAAATGGCTGGTCTACACAGGTGGGAGTGAGTCTCCCAACCCAAACAGACAGCTTCACACCAGGAGTGCTTGAGCCAGCATGCAAAAAATAAGAGCATGGACACTGCAGTTCTGGCTCTCAAACCTACTTGAACCACTAGGCTACAATATCTGAGGTACTGTCCAAGCAACACCAGCCATGATGACATTTTTGGTGTGATAACACAATCTGTCTACCTTGCCTGGCGGCTCTCTCTCAGCTGAAAAGCAGACATATGCAGATCAGCTGACACAGAGGACATTTGAAAATTCCACTCCTCATGTCTGCTTCCCTCTTTGGACTTTGCCTCTTCAGTCCCCCAACTGCAGTACTGCATCAATGTTGCTGAATATCAGCACCATGTAAATTATGTGGAGGAGGCTTATTCATTCTCCAGAGTAACTTTCACAGGCAATGGCTTTGTAGGAGGAATTAAGTTTCAGACTGGAATCCAAATTTGGACTTTCTAGCTGGTTTAATACTTTGATTTATAGCCTCATTAGCATAGGAGAATGGCTTCTATTAAAACTATTAGAGATAATTTTAGCAATAATATCAAATGATATGAGGAGGTGTAATGATAGTACTAGTGATAAAAATTAATAACCATTCATTATTTTAATCATGTATGTAGAGGAAATGAATAATCAGAAAATAAACAAGGTTTTTATTTCATACAATTTTAACATCCTGGAGGGGAAAAAAGTATGAGCCATGCAAATTATTGGTTGTCCACTGAAGGTTTAATATATTTTTTGCAGACGTGAATTAAAACATTCTGTTCAAGGGCAGTTAGACTATAATCACTGGGAACTGATTTGGGGATGCAAGACGTTTCATGTCATGTAGTGCCATGAATCTCAACTTTATCCCATCACAGGGGCATCTCAGGCCCCTCTCTCTTCTAGCCAACACCACTCCATACCTATTCAGGTCAGCAGCATGGGACAGCAAAGCCCAACTGCACATGAACCTTGGTTAGAGTAAACAAGGTAGTGAGCTAGGTTTTATTTATGGTGTGGCTGCTCTTCTTTTGAATGACCTTAGATTACTCTGTGTTTGTCAGCCCTCTAGACCTTTGGCTTGTCTATTCAGATTGCAGGCTATTCACAGAGTTTGTGGATATACAGTTGAGGCCACAACAATAGGTCTCTGGTGCAAATACACTTAGGGACAGGATAAAGCACCTTCTGTGCCTTCCCTTCCCACTGTCTTGTGACCACACCCTACATCTCTTTAGGGCCTGTTAAGGCTCCCACAGCTCCCTGATAATTCATACAACTCCCTGGAGAGATCCCATTTATTTAGCCCACTGGTACACAGTACCTCCTCGGGCCACAACTCTAGTTTTGTCTCTCCCACACAACTAATTCTCTGAAAACAATACACAAACTCTGTCTTCAGCCCAGTTTCAGAAGTCCCTCATCCCCAAGGAGGGTCTGTTGGTCTGTCTTCTGTTTCCAAGTACCTCCTGCCTGGAGCTTGTCCTTCTCCGTGAGCTCACAAAGCTGACACAATTTCCCAACAGACTCAGGAACCTTCCAACACTTATCCATGAAATTCCCTAAAATGGCCTCGCACACTGTAATGTCTTGCTACTTGTATACTGGACACACTAAATTGCTCTCAAATGGGGTTCATCCTGTAATCGGGACTGACTTAGCCTCAGGCTCACCAGCCCATGGGGGAAGGTCCCTTCTTACAGGTGTTCCTGTTTCTGCCTCAAGGTGCTTCACAAGGATTGATGTGGATGGATCAGATTGCAGGATTAGGCTCATCCACAAAGGACGGCTCCCCAGAAGTGCCCTTCCTTTTAAAACATAGCTCTTTGAGCTGTCATCTTAAACCATGCCTGCATTTGATTTCACTTTACCGAGAGCTGCATTCAGCAAAGGACACGCAGGGCACTTCTCCTTCCCACTTAAACCCTGGAGACAGCATCTATTAAGGGTCACCTGAAAGGATGTCTGAAATTGTACTTGTACCTTCATTTTTACTTCTTTATGGTGTGTAATGAAGCCTGAAAAGATTCTTTTTCTGCCTTTATTTTTTTAAAAAACCTCACAGATATCAGAACTGTCAGACAAGATCTTCCTAGGATTAGAACTCGGGGGACCTTCTTCAGTCACAGATGTGCCTTGTGGGCTCTCAGTGCTGAATGGAAAGAGCAGTGACGTTAGGCCATTTTTGTTAAAGACTTTTTCCAAACCCTTCTTTGGACATTGGAATTAAATAGCAGCAAAACAAATAAGACTTTAACAGCTGGACTAAAAATCCCCTGTGTTCTTAATAAGTCCCTGTAAAGTCTCTCATGATTTCATAACGTCACTGTTTCTCCCTTTATCATGAAGTGTATACACACACAAACAAGCAATCAAGGGGAGACTTTATATTGACAAAAGCCTTTCTGCCTGCCATCATACATCATGAACAAGCAAAAAAGAGTACAGTCCCAATTTGTTTTCTTTTGAAGGTCACCTTTAAGTTAAAAAAATCTCTTTGATATTTAGCAAAATTGACAATGGAAGCCACTAAAATTATGTGAATGCTACAGGGATTTCAGTTGAAGTAAGAATAGGTGTAAAAGCTTTCTTTGCTGTCAGAATGCTCTGTGCATTTGTCATTTAAAATAAATCTCATGTTTGAACTGTAAACTCTGTTTTTAAAATGTATCAAAGTGTTACACTTTTGAAAATATCTGCTCTTTCTGAAACTCCTAAAGCCACAGTATGTCTCTTCAGTCTGTAAGTATCCCTGTAGAAAATAGGAAATTAAAAACAAAGTCTCTCAGGTCTAACCTTTAGGAAGGATGGATTTATCTCCTCTCCAAATATGATTCTTGGAAAGTGAAGAGTTTTAGTGAAAGAAGAGGGGCACTGGAGTTTCACATGGCGAGTGCTCTTACCATTTCCTTACTGGTATATCTCAAAGTCCAACACACTTGGTTGAAAACTCAGTGATGGGTTATAATAGGTAACCTTCTACGTGCCAGCTTGAAACTCCTACAAGTCTCAACTCCTCACATAATAAGATTTAACATGATGTGAAGACTCTTGTCAAAGCAGGGTTTCTGATCCCTGATATTTAGAGGAGATTTGGTTTTAGTAACACAGAGATTCACCACAGACAAGCTGATTGTAAAAGCACCTGACTGGCTGTGCTAAGAATCTGTGCAATATGTTGTGAGAAAAGCAGGTTCCACATACAGTATCATTATCTGCTGCTTAAAACCACCATCCTGCCAACATTTCAGGATTAATGTTTCAAGCAGGCCAAATAGGAATAATCATTTTACACGTCTATTTAGTTGTCTTTACACAGCAGCTTACACTATTAGCTCTATAAGAAATGCAAAGACATAACAAAATACAGTTTGCATCTGGGCACGGAATGATACTCTATTTCTACCTCTTTGAGTGTAATGGGTTTCTGAGAAAGGTATCTGAAGAAGTTTAAGTTTTCATAAGTGACACAAAATCTCTATTATGTGACCATCTTCTATGCCCCTTTTGGAGGGATTGTAAGAAACTCATCCAGATTTTCTCCCACTGAGATAGTTTTACCATTTATTTCAGCCAAGTCCATAGAAATTGCCTACTGATACTTAAAATCCTGCTGTGTTTTAGCGTCATAATCAGCCATCAAGGTAGCAGACACAAAGCTCACCATGACTGTCCCATCAATAGACCCCTGCGTGGATTGAAAAATGTGGAACTGCATCCGATCCACATCTGCTCAGTGATAGCATTGATCCAACCCAAAATCTGCATGCCAGGTTTTAGCTGCATCCACATCCACAACTGAGCTTGGGCTTACACTCAGCATTTCAGCCTCTGATTGATTCATTCCCCATATAGGTCCCACCCACTTTTTCCTTTTCTTGTTTGCAGTTTGCACACTGTGCTATCAATCAGATTTCCTTGCCCACCAATGAAGTCTCTGACTGACAGCATGGCATGTGAACTGCAGACAAGAAAAGAAGTGGGCAGGGAAATCATGGAGAATGAGCAAACCAAAGACCAGCAGTGGCTCTCCAAGCCCCAGACTGAGACTGTGATTGGCTGGCAGATCACAATCAGAGCTGAGCTAGGATTGGCTGGAACCTGGCTCCCCTGTGTGCTGCTGACACACTGTGAGAAGATAAAAATAGAATCCACATCCATGAGTCAATCCACAGCAATGGGTCTGCATTTATCTGCAGATGCATTCCTGGATGCAGATAACCATGGATCTGCAGTGGACACCTGTGGATCTTCAGGGCTCTACCCATCTGTGGAGACTCAGGCAAATCATGTTCAACTATCAGCTAGTCCTGGTTGCACTCCACCGGGTCTTTGGTGGGTTTTACCAACACTTGATGATGTTCGAAATAGATCTGTAGTCTGGAAGTCAGCATTTTGTGTTCTAACTCAAATATGCCCCCCTCCCCATGTTCAAACACATTAAAGTTGTGTAGTGTAGTGGTATAATAACTTTTACTGGTTTCCGCTTGATTTTGCAATTCATGAATTGGAAGGAAGAAGATTCCATGCACTTATATTTCTCTATTTTCATTTCTATGTATATTAGGATGGTAGTGGAATGGTCAAGACAAGTGCTTTTAGCCTCAGTTAAGTTGTGTTCAATTACCTCATCTGCTGATAGATCTACTAGAGCAGTGGTTCCCAACTTGTGGTCCATGGACCCCTGTTGGGCCACAGAGCAGCTCCAGGGCTGGGACAGGCTGGGAGCTGGGGCTTGAAGCTGCTCGCGTCTCTGGTTCCCAAGGTGACCCAGGCTTCCAACTAGCAGGGAGCTTCCCCCAGACTGGGAATTTTTAAAACTCCAGCTCTGGGAAAGTAGCCTAGGGGCTGGCCAGGTGGCAGGAGCTTACCGTAGGCAGGTAAGGCAGGAAAGGGAGGAGAAGGGGGGGGGGAGAAGATGGGAGGCAGGGTGCCATGGTTGCAGGGTTGCTGCTGCAGCCCCGTTGCTGTGGCCCCATGCACCTGCTGGTGAGTGGAGACTGCTGCGGCAATGGCTCCCTCTGCTTGCCTGGGGCCCCTGCTCCTGAGAAGAATGGGATGGGCCACATTCTGCCAGGAAACCCCAGGGATCTACAGTTTTTTTCACTTTGGAAAGGGGTCCGCAGCCTTGTAAAGGTTGAGGACCCCTGTACTAGGGAATTCACTTGATTTTCCTGTTATTCAGTTGATCAAATAGGGGTATAAGGATTAATGCATCAGTGGTTATTGGTGATTATTACCATTGTATCCTCAGAGTTCTAACTATGGTTCAGAATCCCATTCTGCTAGGTGCTATACAGAAAATGTGAAAGAGAGAGTCTGCTCAAAGAATTTACAAATTCAATATGATTTTAAGTTACTCAGTTGGCTATCCATGATAATGAGAATTGTATAAGAAAGCGGATTAGATTAGGGACAAATGGAAGGGAAGATTACAAAAGGCTTTGCTAGCATTTCAGACACTTTAAAAGCAGTTTTCAGTTCAGGTTTTTTGGTTGTGTGGTGTTGTGTGGGTGTTTTTTTTTGTTTGTTTGTTTTTGTTGTTTTTGTTTTTTGTTGTTGTTTTTTTTTATGTATTTGCTTCAGATTTTTTTGTCCACTGTTGGGTTGTGTAGTTTGTTATGAAAATCTGAAGTTTTCCAAATATATTTTTTTCCTCAATAAATCGCTACTCTACCCAGGCTCAAAACTGAAAAGGACGAGACAATCAACAGCACCACAATAACTTTTAGGGAGTGAAGTTCCATGGCACTGAATGTCCAAGATCAGACAATACATCTTTACTCTAAGTGTCTCTCAGAGTTCCACAGGTTAATTACTGATTTGATATAGCCAGGTTAATTGTGGCAAACCACACAACTGCCTCCAGTCCATGTCTGGGAAGTGACTTCAACTCCAATCTTCGAATCATGGTGTGCAAGGATTTTATCTCAGAGTTGGGCAACATGACCAAAGAGGACCAACCAATGGTAGCCAATGATGACTTTGATCCAGGGGATAGTCAGGACCCTCAGTCTCACAAGACTACAGTTGGGGCTTGTGGAAGACATGGGATGCAGCAGTAGCACGGCACAGTAAGAATCTGGGAGTCATAGGTGGGGCACAGGAAATAGATCAGTACTTTCGAGGAGTACCTACATCAGAAAACATATCTGGTTTCTCAGGCGGCATTAGCTGGATGGGGGATGTAAGCAGGAATATTGGAGACCTGCTTACACCTTACTCCATAAAAACACTAATGGCATTATTTCCACAAACCATACCAACAGGACACAAACTAATATGCTTGTTAAAAAGTCAGCTTTAAATAAGATGAATAGTATTTAGCAGGCAATACTACATCAGGGGCACCCTGACATGCTTGGCTGCTCAGCCATTGCTTAAGCCATGTCGGCTCTATGGTAACATGTAAACTACATACACTGAACACACACTTAACACAGTGTAAATGGTGCGGCACTGCTTAGTCAAGGGGAGTAGAGACATGCTGAAACATTAGTGAATGTCTACAGCTCTCAAGCAGTGCCTCCCCCTCTACACTTAGGCTTTTCATAGAGCAATGTCCTTTTGTCAGGGATTTTTTCCACTCCAGACAAAGCCTCTGGTGCCTTCTTGCTGAGGGAGCATTTCCCTGCTGCCTGCCCCCACACAGAGCCTTTTCCTGCCACATGCAGTGACTCACCACAGCATGGATACAGGCTGCTTTTGCTTGAAGCATGAAGTTACATTATAAGTGCTACACTTTGCCACGAGTATGGACAAGGCCTTGGTTTGCTCCTGCATAGCACCACCACTGTCTGGTTTGCTCTCCATGAAAATTTCCAAAGGGATAGCCGTGTTAGTCTAGTCCAGCAAAAAAAACCAAAGAGGCGTGTGGCGAAAAATAAATCTGTTAGTCTTAAAGTGCCACACGCCTCTTTGGTTTTTTTTTTTCCCTCCATGAAAAGTCACCAGAGCTGCCTGCCAGTGGCCAGATGAGACACTGTGGTGTAACAGCTTGATACAACAGCCTCCCAAAGCAATACGAGCCAGCTGGTCAGAGCAGGAGATAAACAACTTCCTTTGGACAATATGGGTCACCAAAACTCAAGAGAAATCCTGGGATCGTCTAATCTGTTGGCAGAGGACTCAGAAACTGGGGCAATCTCAGGAGATATACTCTCCTTGCCCAGAAGAAATTTCTCACTTTGTCTAAGGTGCTGCTAAAACTTGGCTAGGTCTTCCTCCACTGGTTTGAGATCAGTAGGACCTGCCTCTGCACTCATTCTGAGCCAGGACAGTTCCCCTCAGTGCCACACGCAGAATGCACCAGCCATGCATGATATCCCTGCTCTTTTGGCTCAGACCCACAATGTGCTAGGCACTCTTCCCCCTTCAACAAAACATCTAAAAATATACTTAAAGCTGAGCGGGTGAGAAGCCCCATTTAAGTCATTGGGACAATTAATATGCTTCCACCCATGCTTCAGTGGTTTAGTGCAGAAAGCCAGAGTGCTCACTATTTTGCAAGACAATGCTCTTAATGAGCAATAAAGTCTAACAAAGGGCAGCTTTCGAAACACGCTTGTGTAGACAAGTATTATAGCCTCTACCATACGTAGAAGAGGAAGATGAATAATGAGAGAAACTTTTCCATTGCATTTTAGTCTAGTAGAATTGCTCAGATCTTGCTTCAGATAAAGCAGTGTGGTGAATCAGCCTGCCTGTTACAAAACGATAATGAAATAATTAAGCCATCCATTCCAGGCTACAAAGGTGAAGAAACAGTTAAAAATAATTGATGGATTTCTATTTTTACTGAACACTGGGGCTTCGGAAGCATCAGGTTGTGTTAATCTCCACTCCTATGATGGATTTTCTCTAAAGACAGATATTGCAGGTGTCTGTTTGTTAGAACTGAAAGTAGATAAATACTGAATAGGAAATTTGAATACCATTTATCTTTTACTATTTTTTTTAACATCCACCCATTTTTATCCCCTCTGAAGAATCCGACTTAGGATCTGTATTTATCTCTGTACACACAAAACATGAACAGTTTGCTGCCTCATTTGAGGGTGAATTGTGTCAGTTTTACCAATTAGCTTTGTTTTTCTGCAGGCTGCTTTAAAACGCTCTTATGATTTTTCTGTATGATACATGACAAAAGACTTTTGTCACACACAGAACTTTACTTAAGGAGAGGCCTAGCTGGTTTGGAATTGACACAAGCAACCATTTCCCAGTTAGAAACAATTTCCCACCCATTCCCAATATGAACTGAACAACTCAGATCTGGACAAGTGTTTTGAGGACTGCGGAACACGGGGCAGAATCAGAGCAATATTATGGACAGGTGTTGATCTCTTGCACTGTCTAACTCCACAGTAATATCACTGAAATCAGAGGAATCACTCTTGATTTGTATTAGTAAAGCCAAGATTATTGTCTAAGTATCATATGAGTATCTAGAGATTTAGCTTCTGAAGACACAGGGACAGATTTTCAAGAGCACTTAGCACTAGAGTAACAGTTTTCCAAACTGGCTAAGGAGCTCAAGTCTAATTTCTGAAGTGTCTTAGAAACACCACACCAATTTTTAGAGGTTTTCTGTATCTTCCAATGTAGATAAGTGCCTAGCAAGAATTTCACAAGTTCCAAAGCACCCAAATTCCCTTGGCATCAAGAGGAGTTACTACCTAGACCAGTGGTGCCCAACCTTTTCTCTACTGTGGCACACCTTGAGGCCTTTAATTATGCCGTGGCACACCTCCATGACAAAATCATGAATATTCAAATTAACATATGAATATTCATGAGCCACGGCACCATGTTTTAGGGCCCCTGCCTGGGGCTCCAGCTCAGGGAAGCCCCCAGCCTGGCCACATGGGGCCACTGCTCCAGCTCCTACTCAAGGACCCCAGACACACAGCCGAGGCCATATGGGGTCGCTGCCTACAGCTTTGAGGAACCCACCAGCAGGAGTCACATGGCGCTGCTGCCCGCAGCAATGCGTCTGGCTCCAGGAAGCCCTCCAGCTGGGACCAAATGGGGCCTCCGTCATGGCTCTGTCCCCGGCTCAGGGGAACGTCCCCGGCCAGCCGGGGCCACATGGGGCCTCTGCTGCAGCTCTGGGAAACCCCTCCTCAGCCAGGGCCACATAAGGCCTCTGCCACAGCTCTGTCTCCGAGAAAACCCATCGGCTGGGGCCACATGAGGCCTCCACTGTGGCTCTGGCTCCAGGAATTCTCGTGGCACAAAGGAGGAGTTGCAGTGGCACACCAGTGTGCGGAAAACCACTGACCTAGACACTTACAAGTGTCTCACTAGGCTATGTGTACACTACAGGGCTCAGGTAAGTTGACATAATGGCTATATCTACACTGCAGAGCTTTTTTGAAAAAGTCTGTTTTTAAAAAAATATTTTGAATTAAATTAGAAATAATTATTTAAAAAAATTTCAAAAAATGTTTTTTCGAGAGAGGCGTGTGGAAGGACTGTCTGTCTCAGAATAGGGCAGTGCTTTTTATTTTTTCAAAAAAGACAGTCCATACTAGACTCTTTTTTTTCGAAAAAAAAAAAAAAGCCAATGTAAAAGAGAGCAAGGCTTTTTCAAAAACAAGCCATTGCTGTGCCTGATGATGGCTTTTTTTTGAAAACGTTATTTTGAGAAAGCCTTTTTTCTGATAGGAAACCAGGTTTAGTGCTTTTGAAAAAGCTCTCCAGTATATCGAAATACCAGGGCATTTTTTCAAAAAAGGCTATTTCAACAAAAAGACACTTTTTCAAAAAAAGCCAGGCTTTGCTTTTTCGAAAAAGCTCTCTGGTGTTTCAATAAACTGGAGTGCTTTTTTCGAGATAGCAAAATGGCACTGTGGACACAGGAAAGCTTTTTCAGGATAAGCCTCCTTATCCAGAAAAAAACTTACCAGTGTAGATGTTCCCAATAAGGTCCACTTAAAGTTAACTTTAAGTCAACTTAGTGAGGTGCCATTTGTTTAAGTCAACTTTATAAAGTTGACTTAAGCCAGAAGACTCATTTAAAGTCAACTTAATAGTTGACTTTAAATGGATCACCTGGCTTACGTCAACGTTTAAATGGCTGTAATGCACTAAGTCAACTCTATTATGTCAACTTTAATGGGCACATTGTGTTAAGTTGACTTAATGCTTAAGTTGACTTTAATGAACTTCAAATACGGCCAGAGAGTTGCTTAAGTCAACTTAAGCCTCCAGTGTAGACATAGCTTTTTTTTTTACCTAAATATGTTAAAAATCTGGGTCTTAGGATCCAAAGTGTCTAACCACTTTTGAACATGGAACTTAAGGACTTTTGAAATTTTGACCCTAGAATTAGTTAACCTAATTCACAGAGTTAATAACAACACTGTGAAAATACACAGATTTTTCTTTTCTTTTACAGTCATATAGAAAAAAACGAGTGAAACAGCGGGTCCTTTTCCTAAACTTAACTATGGAAACTCCACCTGCAGATTTTTTTAATTTCCAGAAGTCATGCCAGGAAGAACAGAGTTCAATTTTTTGAGCAAATATATTACTTTATTATTATTAATATGTATCAGCATGGCATCTAGTAGCCACAGTCAGGGATCAGGCTTCCATTGCTCTCGTCGTCATACAAACACAGAAGAGAAGACTGATTTTGCCCCAATCTGAGACAAGAGAGAGACAGATTGAGTAAGGGAAAGGAGTACAAGGCGAAACTAGTCAGCATGAGAGACAGTGCTCTCAGAACATCAGTGGCCTAATTTATGTTTTTTGTACACATCACAGCAAAGGAGAATTTTAAGGATGGGGGCTTGAGGGACATAGCAAAATGCTTTTTACTATGGCTAGATTTTTAACATTTTTAGGCAATTCAGAGGGAGCAGATTTTCCTTCTACATAGAACTGCTGGATGTTGAGCACTTATAGAAATCTGGCCTACATATCTGCAAAATGCTTAGTGCAACAGGTCTCTATGATGATTGGTGCCACTAAAACAGAAAGAATGATTAATACGGCATAGCTATCTAAATGCTTGCCAAGTTAATGTTTCTTTATGAATATTTTCTTCTATGATTTTTCAATGAGTTAGGTCTTTCCTTTCAACCACTTACGTAAACTATTACCTTTAATCTCATGAGGAGTCAAACTGTCAACAGTAAACCTCTGCGTATGAGTAAAGTTAAGTATGCTCAGAAGCATCAAAGGTTCAAGTTCTTAGCACTTGTCTACAATGGGAGCAAGATTGTAATTCCATCCTAGGCTGATGAATGAGAGAAGTGGCAGGAATGTGATCACACCACACTCCTTGCTCTGTGCTCTTCTGTCCCCACTGTTCGCCCTCACTCTTACTTCTTCCTGGAGCACGTTATATTATGGCCAGCCATCCCACAGTGCACCTAGGCACAGGGGCTTGTGGGTAGACAATTGCCCTTCTACAATGCAGCACGCTCGCTCCCATTCCCCTCTTCTCTCTCAAAAAAAAAACTGCAAAAAGATTTCCACTCTGTATCTTTCTGCTGTAGGCACAGAGTCACAATGCTGCATGCAGGGAGAGGGATAAATTAAAAACATACGAGGACTACAGGCAGGGGAGAAGCTATGTGCTGCTTACCTGCCATGATGCAGCACAGTGGAAAATGAAGAGCAGCACTAAAAGAACAGAGTTCCGGGACAGATCCCAGAGGACAATAAAGTCAATTTTCCTTACTCTCTGGCTACATGAACCTAAATTCAAATTGTAGAATTCAACCTCAGCCCTACGCCACCTGTGGGGTGTGGTGTTATCAGGTCTAATATCAGCTCCATTTACTTCAGATTTATTGTCCGGCCAGTGGAGGCACAGGCTGCAGAAGGCCTATGTAAGCAGCATCATGTCGATCTACTCTGTCAGTATAGACCAGGACTTAGTTTTATGTTAGCTTTCAGCTAAGTGTTGACCTAGTTCTGTGCAACAGCCTATGCTACCTTGCAGTTGTAGCCTGTTTTATTAACTTTCATATTCAAGTGCTATTTTGGACTGAACACTCAGGAAGAGTGGGGAGTCTGACTTCCACTGAAATCAATAGTTGTCAGGCACTTTACTCCATTTGAGCATTCAGTCCTTTGCGGGTTGGTAAATTTAGTTGGAAATATCCATCGGTTCTAACAAGGTCTCAGTTCTTACTGATAGCAATGCAGTGTTCCTATCTTAAATTATACAATGCTACATGTTCAGATGGAGAAGTCAACAAAAACATCCCATAGTATTTTTAGTCACCCTTTAATTAATTCACAGGTGCATCTCCATTTACACTGCCGCACTGATGTGTAGCAGTAGCAGCAGAAAGGATGTTTACCTTTTCATAACAACAGCTGCTCTGCCTTTCCTAGCAGCCACGGTAGCATAGGTCAGCTTTAAAATTGTCACCCGCCACACTTCACAGCCATTCCAAAGATGATTAGTCTGGTGTGGAAATTTAAACTGGATGGGGTCGGTTTCTCTTTGTTTTGTTTACAATTGAAATGTTTGCCTAATAACCTATTACAGGAAACATCCCCTGTACGGATCAAAATCTTATTCCGTGGTACAGTCAAATTCTGTACTTGTCACTCACCTCTCAGGACTACAAGACTGAAAGGAGTGTGTGCAAATTAATTGTGCTTGAATCATTTACTGTGCCCTTGTTTCTCAATTGCTGTGAAGAAAGCAATTCATTGTGTTACATCCCCAATGTGCTGCCCAGCCTCTCAGTTACTTTCACTTGCAGCGTTATCATTTTCACTGGAGTATGTACCGTGAATGAAGACAAAACAATTGAACAAACAGTGTGGGTGATAACCATCTCATCTAACATGATTGCTGGGCCACATCGACTGAATATTTAAAATACACCATTTTTCCTCCACCCTCCCTATAAAAGATACCAATTAAATAAATGTCAGAGCCTGACTGAGACCCCATGTCAGTCACAGATCAGTTGCATAAGAAAGGGCTTTATAATTATTTCTTCGTCTGTGCATGCAGATGTCAAAGCTTGCTGTAGGTCTTTAACAACCAGGGAGGGAAAGAATTAGGAGTAGATTGTTAAAAGAACTCAGTACCCATTTAGGCCCCAAAATGTAAAGATCAGATTTTTAAGCAGCCACTAGTCCCCCCTGAGATGCCCTTAATATTTGCAGAAGTGCTAAGTGTTAATGGTTGTCTTTTTCAATGCATAAAGCAACTATGTACTTTTGGTGTGAATGACCATTGTGAGATCTGGATGCCATTCCTGGCTCTACTACTGGCTTCCTGAGTCATCTTGGACAAGTCAATTCACCAGCCCCTACCTCAGTTTCCCAACATAGGAAATGGGGATAAGGACACAGACTTTTTTGAAAAGTGCTTTGAAATCCACTGATGAGAACTTCTGTAAAAGAGCTAGGGATTATTATTTAACATTAAGGGGTGGGGGAGAAGAACAAAAGTGAAAAAGGCTTCCTGGTCCATAACTAGAGTGGTTTACAGCCCAGTTCTGCTGACTTTGGACAACCTAATGACAAGATTGCTCCAATTTGATATTGAGCTTGTAAAACATAGAAATGTCATTCAAGAATCAGGATGGGTTAGTGGTTAGGATGCTAATGTAAAATCTGAGAGACCCACATTCAGTGTCTTGCTCTACCCCACACATCCTGTGTGATCAAGACCCACTCTTTTTGTGTCTCTAGGCCTCAGCTTCGCAGTGATGACAGAACTGCACTACATCATAAAGATGAAGGGAGGATAAATACATTGCATGTTGTGAGGCACTGACTATAATGGAAACAAAAAGAAAAACCTAAGCTAGACAGAGACAAACTAAAGTCAATAGGAATGGTCGGTGCCCTGTAGAAGGCTCATGGAGGTCATTGTGTGATATTGGACCAAATAAGAAAAAACAACAATAGTAGCTAATACTTACATAGCAATTGTCATCTGCAGCTCTAAAAGGACATCAATATCATTACCATCATTTCTACAGGTGAGGGAACTGAGGCAGAGAGATGCAAGGGATTTGTCTAATATCACCCAGCAGGCCAATGGCAAAGGTCAGACAAGAAGCCAAGTTTTTTACATGCCAGGCTGGTGCTCGTTTACTAGGATACACTGCTTTCCTAAACATTTACAGATATAACTCCTTTGACCAGCAGCTGGCACATTTATCTTATTCTATTGCTCCTTTTTATACTGACATACAGCTATAAATCAATATCCAGTGCAGTTCCCCAAACTGTCTCTCATTATTACAGATCTTGCCACTCTAGTTTATCAGCCCACTTTTCCAGCCCAGATGATGGAGTGAATGGTTCAAAGGGATGTACTGCCTATAGAACCTTTAAACTCCTGGTTAGTATTATGAATCTAGACCAGGTTAGTTGAGACTGACAACCATTGCTGCCTGACAAGTGTCAAGAATCCACTGTGAGTTTGTGAGTTCTCCAAAAGCCGCTAGCAGGTTGATGGTAAAGGCAAAGGAATCACTGGAGTGAAGAACATAAAACAGAGTATCCCATGTCTTATTCCCACCTATCACCATCGCAGCATAGACACACTCAAAGAGAATTCATTCTGCATCTTCCCTGTGTCATCATTTGCTCTTGTACAAGAGTGAATCTAAAATGCTGCCATTCTGATTTGTTACTATGTTCCATCTACATTTACGCTGCACAGAGTATGTTATAATACAAGGCACAGGGCTACAAGGAATCTTCCTCCTGTCATTACACAGATGCACTAGATTTTCCAACCTGTTCACATGGAAACAGAAAGCTGCTTTTTCCTAGATTTTCCATCAGTTTTATTTCAAGGATGACAATATTTGGACCTTTACAGTTGATTTTCCAAGTGACCCTGAATTGTTTAGTGAGGAGGGTATATCTTCAAATGTTGGCCTAGAAATGTGGAGGCAATGCAAAAGTAATGCCATTAAAAATGACAGACTCTGGGAGACCAGAGACTATGTCTACACTACATGGCTTTATTAAGCCAACTTAATAAGGTCTACTTTAAGCCAGTTTAGAGCAGTCCCACTCAAAATGCCTGGAGACTGCCCACGTCCACACTAGCAGTTGCTAGGTCACCCTAGGAGAGGTGCATTGTGGGTAGCTGGCCCACAGTGCAGCCCAGCAGAAGTGCTCCCCTCACCCAGCCACTCCTTTACCACACCACCCTCCATACTGTGCATGGAAACATGGAGCACAAGGAGGTCTTGGACCCCAAGGTGCCCCAGCAATGTGTCAGCACAGCGCTCCATATCCCCCATGCAGTGGCCAGACCCTCTGCCCCTGGACTGGGCATCACAGGGCAACTGCCAGCATGGGGGCGGCTCACAGCAGGCTGACCCCTCGCCCACCCTGGGAACTGGGGCAGACACAGTGCCCTCTGTCTTCCTGTGCATCTGGGCATGCGAAACCCCCAGTGACCGGTGGCACTAGATAATTCTCATCACCCGGGATGATGACCACTGGCTGTGGAACTTGCAGACGAGCTAAAGCACCTGCCTCTGGCTGCTGTCACCACTCCCACCCACCCATTCCTGACCCCCACACCCCTTCCACCCATCTACCCCCTGCCCCCAACACAATAAAAGGATGCAGAATGATGGTGCGCATATGTTTTATTTATAGAGGGAACTGGTGGGGAACTGAGGATTGGGAGCTGAGGGAGCTGTGGGGTTTGGAGGGAGCGAGGGGGTTTGGATGGAATAAGGGAGTTTGAGGGGGGGGTTGGGGAAATGAGGGGGGTTTGTGGAATCAGGGGGTTGGGGGAAAGGGGGCAACACTAGTAAAAAGGATGGGCAGGCACAAGGAGGCTAGAGGGGAGTGAGGGAAGAGTTGGGCATCAGGTTGACAAAGGGTGGGGTGAGGGGTGTAAGTGGGGGGCAGGAGCCAGAGGGCAGATGGTAAGAAGGAGAAGTGTAACAAAGATCTCAGTGTCTGAAGGCATTCCCCCTGCTCAGTCAGCTGAAAGGGGGTATCTTATTTGCTTGGGCTTTGTATCTGCATGGGTACAAATAAGTTCTTGGCATAATTTGTCTGTATATGTATGAATTTGGCCAGGTGCTGCACAACATAGGACATGGCCTGCCTTCTGCCCCAGACTTGGCTCTGGTTCTGGTTCTGGCTCAGCATGTTTGCAGATTCCAGTTCTGGCCAGCTCTGGCCAGCAGACAGGGCAGGACTTCCTCCTGCCCTATCATTGGCTGGAGCTTTTCACTGCCCTGATTGGCCAGGGCAGGCTCTTCCTGCTGAAAAAAACAGCAAGCAGTTGTGTGGCCAGTGTGGGGTGGGAGATGGCCTGGAGACCAGTAAAGTTGATTCAACTGGCTGCATTGCATTAAGTTGCTACCTAGTTTGACTTAAAAAGTTAGAGCTATTAAGTTGACTTAAGGAAGCCCTTAAGGCAACTTAATGAATTCCAAAACTGGCCAGGGCTTTGCTTAAGTCGACTTTACCCATTATGTAGACATACCCAGAGAGATTACAAAGGCTGTCCCCTGCCCTGCAAAAGAGAATGAACTGCCTTTGATAAGCATTCATATTGCTCAGACAAATGCAGGACAAATAACTGAGCAAATATTTTGAGACACGGCTGCTTAATGTTAGGCTCCTGCATCCCGAGTTATATTCCTAAGTCCATGTTGGCCTGATTCAAAAAGGTGCTGAGCGCTTATGACTCCTGTTGTGTTCAGTGGTATTTGTGGATGCCAGCAGTATTTGATCATCCAGTAAAGCTTTTGTCTAGATGTCTATATGATTATAACAATGGATTCTGGAAGACCCCAGCTTTAGACAACCAGGCCTGAAACTGTTCTTCATTAGCATTTATGAAACAATCCCTAAACATGTGCAAAGGATCAATACTACACCATTCTACTAGAGGTTATGCAGCTGTTTGACTAGTTATGGTATAGACTAATGAGGAGTCATTCCCCATGATTTTTATACTTTTCCAAGATGAAGAAATTCAGGGGCAAATTTTCTGCTCCCTGTCTTATTCCAGTTCTACCCACTTGCCACAACAATCTGCACCTACCTAAGTTTAACACACACTGAAAATTTTCTTGCCCTACTAAGAAGATTAGAGACACAACAATTTTTCCATGTGCTAACATCCGTTTCTTTTGCTGGTCCTTGAAGTAGCTGCAAAATACTTGAAAACTTATGATAACTAGGGGAGGTTCCACAAGACTGGAAAAAGGCAAAAAATTTAATCATCTTCAAAAAAGGGAAGAAGGAAGAACAGAGGAATTACAGGCTTGTTTGTATCACCTCAGAGCCCTGGAAAAGTAATGGAGTTAGGGAGTGCTCAGAACAATGGCTTGCCCTGGAAGGAGTAAGTGTATATATGCTCGTTAAAGGATGAAGCATGGCTAACAGTAGCACATTGCAAAGCAGAGTCTAGAATCATAGAATCATACGGTTGGAAGGGACCCCATGAGGTCATCTAGTCCAACCCCCTGCCAAAAAAGCAGGACCACTCCCACTAGATTATCCTAGGCAGGGTTTTGTCCAGCTGGGCCTTAAACATCTCCAAAGATGGAGATTCCACCACCTCCCTAGGTAGCTTATTTCAATGCTTCACCAGTTGCCTAGTAAGAAAGTTTTTCCTAATATCCAGCCTCAACCTCCCCAGCTGCAACTTGAAACCATTGCTCCTCGTTCTGCCCTCTATTACTGCTGAGAACAGTCGAACTCCATCCTCCTTGGAGCAACTCTTCAAGTAGTTGAAGGTTGCTATCAAATCACCCCTTGGTCTTCTCTTCTGCAGACTAAATAAGCCTAGTTCCTTCAGTCTTTCTTCATAGGGCTTGTGCTCCAGCCCTATGATCATTTTTGTTGCCCTCCGCTGAACTCTCTCTAATTTGTCCATGTCCTTTTTGTAGTGGGGAGCCCAAAACTGGACACAGTATTCCAGATGTGGCCTCACCAGTGTAGAATAAAGGGGAATGATCACATCCCTTGATCTGCTGGTAATACTTCTTTTGATGCAGCCCAGTATGCCATTGGCCTTTTTGGCAGCAAGAGCACACTGCTGACTCATATCTAGCTTCCCATCCACCATGACCCCCAGGTCCTTTTCTCCAGTGCTGCTTTTTAGCTGATCACTCCCCAGCCTGTAGCAGTACATAGGGTTTTCCCATCCCAAGTGCAGGATTTTGCACTTGTCCTTGTTGAACCTACCTTCTGAGTAGTCTCCATCTTTGGAGTCACTTCACTGTCTTCAGTGGGTTTATCCTTACAACATCCTAAGAGAGAGGATATACTGTTATCTTGAGTAGGAATCATGATAGGTTACTCCACTCACCACCAGGATGGCACCTCCTGCTAGTCATTCTGGCAATTAGTTTTGTGAGGTCAGTACCCTTTCCTGCAGGTGCATTCTTTTTCATTGCCCTCCTCTTTTGGTCTGCAGCCCCACTTGTGCCCCAGGAGCTACCTCTTTGTGACTTAACCTCCCAGCCAAGTCATTGTTAATTATTTTCCCTTCCAATGTAAATAAGTCTTTCTTCCACAATCCCAGGCAGTCTTCCCACTTTCTCCCTCACAGTACCACTTCCTTAGTGGCTGGTAGGGGAACCCAGGCTCACCCTTTACTCTGGGTTCTGGCTCTGGGACCCTATAGCCAGCAAACAAACCCAATGTAGTAATACTACTCAGTCATATACTTCAGGGAAGCTCCTGACACTTTGGAAGCACTATTGAAACTCCTACCAATGGATGGAAAAGCCATGACAAACTTTACAGCCCAAGATAATCCTCTTAAGAGGCTAGTGAATTTATCCTAACTCACCAGGTTGCCAGTCAGTTACGCATTCCATAAAAAGGAAGAATATTAAAAGTAGTGATTTTATCAGCAGGTGTTGAGAGGAACCCAGTCACTTCCCCAAATTAGAACATGATCCTCCACAAAGGCAGAGACTAGAGACAAAATTTGCAATTCTTGTCCAAAATCCACAACCAGCAGAGGGCTCTATCCCAGGGCAGGCTGTTTCTTCCGGGGGGGGGGGGGGGACGACAAACAAAAAATGCCTGCTAAAAACAAAAGAAATACTGAAATCAAACCCACAATCACTACAAAACTAAACAAGACAAAAATATATTTTCCCAGCCAAAACAAAGAACAGCAAAGCATTAAGGATTCATAGCATCATTCTCAGCCATTCCCACAATCTTCAAGAGAAAGAGGGATCTCCATTAGGAGACGCTGAACAGCTTATGAGGTCTTCTGAAATAATAGTGTGTCAGTTCCAATTCAGCACAAAACTGACCGCAGCCGCTTAGCACTTTTACTTCAGTGAGAGGCAGATCACCCCCAACTGGGTTCCCCAAAATTTTTGACAAACTTTATTTTCACTACATTTTTGAAGATAGGAGGCAGCGATGCATTTGCATTTATTTCTTTTTACATACTTTTAACAAAGGTTTTTAAATCATCTAGATTTTTAGTTCTCTTTTTGATTGTCTTTCAGAATGCTTATTCGATCATTGTATGTACTGTGACTTCCCAAGTTCCAATTCCTTTTTATTGACTATTCTTTCCCAACTCTAAAAGGAAAAAGTAGCTGGACTCAGTGAGAATTTCAAGTTTCAGACAGACAGTCCATTATTTGCAGGCCTCATGATGAGAGAGAAGGCGTGATTGTCATGTTTAGATTGCCATGATTGCTTTTGGCTGCAGTATTCCCCCTCCCCGTCTTCGTTTTCACTGCGGCAACATGTCAGTAGCAAAGATAGAATGGAAACAAAATGAAAATGTGTATACAGGATAAGACGGAGAGAACTGGATTTGATGGTGGTGACAACAGTATTAATCAGAGATTGATTGATTGATTGATTGAACTTGGAGAAAAGGGAGCACTCGTGACCACCCAGAAAAGTTCTCTAGTGTGTCAAACTCTTGCTGAGTCTTTTCTGAGCCTCTGCACATTTTTACTCCCCCCCCCCTTCTTATCCATCGCCTCACCACCAGGAACATAAATGCCAACTTAAAATAAGAATGGCTGCTTGCATGGCATTGATGCCCCATAGTTTTACAGTTCCTGGGAAATTTCCAGGCCAGCTTTACAGACTCAAGCCAGATCTATACTACCAAGCTTTGTTGACATAATTCTATCTGTCAGGATGTGAAAAATAACACATACCCTTGTCAATATAGTTGTGCAATCAAAAATCCCACCATACATGCAGCTGTCAGTTTTGGTGGGGGGGGGGGAGTGATTTTATGATGAAAAACTTCTGTTGCCATTAGCTATGTCTACACTAGGGGGCTCTGTTGCCATAGTGGTACCAATTACAAAGTGTGTTATGTACACAACATCCTAGGTCAACTTAGCCTAAGTGCCAAAATGGTAGGCACGTTATTCTAGTCCAGCAAAACAAACAAGAAGTCTGATAGTAACTTTAAAGACTAACAAATTTATTTATTGCATGAGTTTTCATGGAAGAGAATCCTTCATCAGATGCTTGAAGAGACAAAATGGGATTCTCTCCCATTTGTTAGTCTTTAAATTTGCCACAAGACTACTTGTTTGTTTTCCTTGACTAAATATCTGATAAGCGTAAGGGAGGAAGGGAAATTTTTCATGCCAGTCCTGGCTTCTTCACACCAAGTAAAAGGTTTGAAGAGCATAAAACAGACATAAACAAACTGGATGCGGTCATGGGCGCAACTCCTTGATACAGGAAGTTGGGAAGCCTTCCACACACCCCCACCCCATCAGGAGTGATGTGTAGGTCATTGGCAAGGCTGCAGCACATAGAAGTGCAAAGTTTCAGGATGACACAACTGCCTATAGGCAGAATGGGAAGACTGCCATAATTTATCCAGCATCCAAGAACAGTCTAGATTACAATCTAAATATTCCTACATGGAGAACAAATATGTGATAATGGGCTGCTCTTTAATCTGGCAGAGAAATGTACAGAGGAGAAAAAGCAGCTGGAAGCTGAAATAGACAAATTCAGACTAGGAACAAGATGTACAATTTAATAGAATCATAGAATCATAGGGTTGGAAGGGACCTCATAGGTCATCTAGTCCAACCCCCAAATAATAGTGACAGTAATTAACAATCAGAAGTTTTTAAAAGGGTCATGAAGGATTTTGCTTTGCTGTTCATTTTAAAATCTAGATTGGATTTTTTTTTTCTTTTAAAAGATCTGCCCTAGGAATTATTTTGAGGAAGTTCTGGGCCCTTCGTTATACATGAGGTCAGATGATCACAGTGGTAGCTGCTGGCCTTGAAATCTGTGCATCTGTACCTGAAAGCACAGTGTTAGTCCTCCATGTATAAACAACATTTTGGTTCAATTAAAGCAAGAATGACCCTGCATTTTCACACAGCCTCTGATCTGAGACCAGCTCTTTCAAAGTTTATCTCAGTTGATGGAATGCTTAGACAGACATGGGGAACCGGAGTTAACCTCTACTCATTCCACCCAATCAGCTGGAATCTTTCCTTAGCTTGTTAAGGAAAAAAATTAAGAAATACAAGCCTGCTGCAGTCAGTGCAGGTGCAATTTGTCTACTGAACTCCTCAGGGGAATTTTTAGGAACACAAAAAAACCAAAAGAAACTGTATAAATATTCATCAGCAAAGAAGTCAGTCATCACAGCTGATCTGAAACATTATACATTATTTTTACGGGGGTAATAGTGACTCAGCACTAATGATATTTCATCGGGTTGCTTGACTGATCTTTTCCTTGGCCAATTATAATTTATTTGTTCTATTTTATATCCTGCCTCTCACTTTCCCCCAAAATGCAGAATGAATTTGCATAACAGAACTCTGCTTGGTGGGATTGGACAGTTTTCCAGATAATCAGCTCTTTCATTGCTTTGCATCTCATTAGAATAAAGTCTTTAGTGTGACAAGTGAAATATGATATTGCCTTACAGCAGGCTAGTTGCAGAAAGAATTATGGTATAGGTATGAGGCAGTTAGGACTGATGTTTGAAAACTACCGTCACCTCTAGAAAAAAAAAATCCTGTCAGCTTGGTTTAAAAGTCAGGTTTATTTGTCAATTGCTTAAAATATGTTTTATGATGGCATCTTATTCTGTATCATAAATCCTCTTTAATATAGAGCAAAACTCATTGCTTTCACTTCACTCTTTATTTTATTTTTAATAACACAGTTCAGTTTAATAGCTTAGGACTGGGAATTTCAAAGCAGCTTAAGGGAGTTATGGGAAAATTTTCAAAGGCTTAGGAACCAATGTCCCAATCAAAGTCTATGGAATTTAAATGATTTTGAAAAATTTACCCTTCAGCCTCCCAAAGCCAACTGAAATGCCTGTCTAACTATCTTAAGTCTTTTGGAAAACCCAGCCAATAGTGATAAAGAAAGCTATAAAGCTTCTATAATGAAACATAATATAATGTAATGAAACATAAACATAATTCAAAGAGTATTTTTTTTTCTTTTTCAATTTTCACTGTGAAATTGCAATCTGTGAGTAGGTCTGCTTTGTTGGCAGATATTGAAAGGGAACAAAATCTTATAAAGTTCATATAGCATCCCTCTAACCAAGTCATTGTAAACTCACTGTGTATCACATGTTGGGATAGAGAATGGGCACTTTACAGATATCCTTGGAGTTGAAAAGGAAACTAGGTTTTAAATGGGAGTGGAGTTGTAGTGTGAAATCACTAAAGATGAACTTTAAGGAATACGATAAAAGACAAAAGCACCACATCATCTGGCGTACACACTTTTGACAAAACAGTAACTCTATAGCTGACCACTCAGTATTTGTCCTCAAAGAAATCCTACACAACCTTTTCAAAACAGGGGTTTGGGTTCTTGAATGCATAATTTTCTCTTGTGTAAGTGCTGTTATGGGGTTGCCAGAATTGTATCTATATTTATCTAGCATTCTAAAGGTGTCCTATATTAAGATGGTTCCCCTGAACCCACTTTGTGTACCCATCAGTCTGTTTTGAGATGGAAAATACTTAGCAATGCTGTTTGATTATTCTGTTTTTTATATATCTTAAGAGACTTTCACAGACACATAGACTCAGACTCTAAGGTCAGAAGGGAACAATCTGATCACCTAATCTGACCTTGTGCACAATACTGGCCATGAAACCTCACCCACCTCTTCTGTAATAAATCTCTAGTTTATCAATGAGTTATTAAAAGTCTCAGATCATGATTTAAAGATTTTAAAGTACAGAGAATCCACCAGCAAATAAGCCATGCTCCATGCTATGGAGGAAGGAGAAAAACATACCATTAAGCAATAATTCAATATTTGCATCTATATAGATCACCCAGCAATGTGTTAAAATAATTACAGCATCTGATCTTACTAATTCACTTTTCATACCACTATGAGATAGCCCATGCCTGTGGATGAAAGCCAACTCCATGCTTAAGACAATTTGGATGGTAAAAGGATTATCCAATTTCAAAGATACAATACAAGATAATAGACCGGAATCATCTGATAACATGTTCCAAAGGGGCAGCCATGTTAGTCTAGTTCAGTAAAACAAACAAATCCCCTTAAGTGTCCTGTGGCACATAAAGGCTAACAAATTTATTTACTGCATGAGCTTTTGTGGGAGAAAATCCCACTTCATCAGATGCTTTGAAGATGGGGGAACAAAGCATCTAACAAAGTGGGATTTCCTCCCATGGAAGCTCATACAATAAATAAATCTGATAGCCTATATACATAATATCAGCTCACAGTTCCTTCTTTAGCAGCTAAAATATACTCAAGGATTCATTCAAGAGTAGGGGACAATTGGTGTGATCAAACTCTCACCTCCAGAAAAACATACTAAAATACATGGAAACAAAAAGCATTTTGTAGGAATGACTTAATAGGTGGCTTGCTTAATGCTTCACATTACCCTCTCAATCTCAATCTCAATCTCAAAGAAAAACAAAGAGAAGAGAACTCAGCTTTATTTACTACAGCAACAAAAGCCTGGAAGGATATCTCCCTTAATGTGAAGGATATTTCAAGTTCTTTATCCTTGCATTTCTTCCAGAACAAAATATTAAACCGGTAACACTGGCCTCCAGAATGTTTACGGCTAGAATGGCAACACATAATGAACGCTGAAGATGCAAACAGCCACATGCCAACCTTTAGTACATCCTCAACAACTGTCAAAAATGTGTGTGTTCCAAAACACCATATTCATTGCACTCTCAAAAATTGTAATTGTTGCTATCTGTCTCTCTCCAAGCATGTCTATGTTAGGGGTGCTGGATGAGGTGGTATTACCAGATACCATTAAGAAAGGGGCTGTAGTAAGTATTTTAGTGACAAAAGAATTATTTTCAGAAAATGGAGATCTGCAATTTCTCCAGCCTACATAGCCTGGGTTGGTAAGCTCTCTAATACTACATTAATGGGGAAAAATGGCTGTCTAATGGAAAGCTTTGGAAAAAAAAATATATGAGGATGTCTGCTCACATAGGAAATTAGTGCATAGCTTTTCAGTTTATTATATATTAGCCCTTGACTCTCACAGGTTGTGTTCTTATTTATCTATTTAGTCACTTTAAAATGTAATGTCCCAAGGTACGTCTAAAGTACAGATTTAAGCCAACTTAAATCCCCTTAAGTCAATTTAAACAAAGACCTGGCCACACTGAGAAGCTATTAAGTCCACTTAAGCATTTGCTTAAATTGACTTAATAACTAATAACTCTCACTTGTAAAGTCGACTCTGCAGTTAAGTCGACTTTATTAAGTTGACTCAAGCCAGTGTAGCCCAGGAGTTGGGTTAAGTTGACTTAATGGCCTCCTAGCTATCTGAAACATGGGGATGGGGGCTGGAGAAAAGGCACAACACAGTTGGGAGAGTTCCCAGCTGTGTGCGACACATCAAAACCCCACATGTCTTTGCCCCAGTCCCATAGGCCTTCATCCTAGCACTACAGCCCACGTCGCCTTCCCCCATCCTGATCCGGCATCTCTCCCCTTCGTAACCTGACCCCACGTCTCCCCCCCTTAGCAGCCTGACCCTGCATGTTTCCCCAGGGATTTTCCTACCCCCCCAATGATTTTCCTAGCACCTTCCCACTTGTCAGCTAGTAACTGTGTTATACCAGTTTAGTGAGCACCCTAACACCCCCCTACATCGCCCCTAATTTCAAGTCCTGGGGAGAATACTCTCTCCCCTTCTCAGCCCTACCCCCCTGATATTGTTGTAAAAGAAACAAGGAGTCCTGTGGCATTTTTTAAGACTAACAAATTTATTTATTGCATGACCTTTTATAGAAGAAAACCCCACTTTGTTAGAGGGTTCGAAGATGGAGGACCTTACAGAATGGGAGGAAAGGAAATGCAGGGGAGTGTTAGAAATAGGACCAGGTAACAGCAAATCAAAGCAGTTGTTAAGATTCAAAAATTGGGAAACAGCACAGAAAGAAAGAAAGAAAGAAAGAAAGAAAGAAAGAAAGAAAGAAAGAAATTGCTATTTCTTTTAGATAAGATTGTGTGGAAGCAGGATTAAATCATGACTATGGATTTTTTCCTATTAAAACAGGTGATTTGACTTCACCTTCCTCTATGTGCTGTTTCCCAGTGTTTGAATTTTAAGAACTGCTGTGCCCTGCCTCTGTGCTGGCAGCAGGGCTGTCACTGTGATGGGGTCAGCAGGGCACGGCCCCTGATTCTCTGGCTCCAGGCCACTTCTGGCAAGCGGCAGAGGCTTGGAGATGGCTCCTGCTGCTTGCCAGCAGCGTCAGGGGCCCGATCCAGCTTCAAGCCTCCTGCAAGAGGCTTGGAACTGGAGACAGTCGCTGCCACTTTTCACAAGCAGCACAGACTGTTTCTGGTTTTGAGCCTCTTGCAAGAGGCTCGAAGCCAGATTGGGTCCCTGTTGCTTCTGGCAAGTGGCTGGCTGAGGCAGCAGTCGGATGGGGCCCTGGAGCAGGATTGGGGCCGCATGGGGGTGGGTCCCAGGTCCTGATCCCCCTCCAGTAACGCCACTGACTAGCAGTTGTCCTGAGGCACCTGGTCCAGAGTAGGAGGTGGCTGGGCAATGCATGGAGGTTGTGGAGTGCTGCGCTGGCACGTTGCTGGGGCACGTCAGGGTCCCTGACCTCCCTGGGCTCCCTGTTGCAACACACAGTATGGAGGGTGGTGTGGTCACTCACTTCCTGTCGTAAAGGAGCGGCTGGGAGACAGGGGCACTTTTGTTGTGGTGCACTGTGGGCCAGCTACCCACAATGCACCACTCTCAGTGTGACTTAGCAGCTGCCAATGTGGACATGGGCAGTCTCCTGGCATTTTGAGTGTGGCTACTCTAAGACAGCTTAATATGGTCTACATTAAGATGGCTTAAAGTAGATCGTATTAAGCCAGCTTAATAAAGCCTTTTAGTGCAGGCATAGCCACACATGCCTCTGTGAGCTTTGTGGGTTTTTTTTTTTTTTTTGGTTGGTTGGTTTTCTTTTGTTCCAGGTTGAACATAATGAACATAGCTCATAAATAACAAAATACAGCTTCCTTTTGTGAATTTATGTACGTATGTCTGTTTTTTTTTTTTAATCTATAACTTTGGTAGACACTAAATAAGTTCTTATGCCTGATGTTCATTAAAAGATTGCATCAGTATACCTATGTCCATCTCTCAGGCTGTGCAAAATCCACATCCCAGAGAGACAGATTTTACCCATCAATGCAGATTGCACTAGTCCAGTGTTTCTCAACCTTTTGTGGGTTGTGAAACACTTTTCAGCATGTCATGACCCTAAAAAACACAACAGACCACCCTCCCCAGGTCAAATCCTCAGCTCTCCATGACATATTTATTGCTGCATGGTGACAGAGTAATGCATGCTGATATAGTGGCTGAGAACTGCTGCACTAGTTAGTGTAAGTGGGTATGTCTACACTGTGTGTTTAAGTCGACTTAAGGGCCCTTAAGTCGACTTAAACAAAGCTCTGTCTACATTGCAGGGCAATAAAGTCGACTTTAGCATCAGGTAAAGTTGACTTTATAACTTTCACTTATAAAGTCGACTTTACACTTAAGTCAACTTTATTAAGTTGACTTAAGGCAATGTGGACCTTAAAGTCGACTTAATAAAGTCGACTTAGTGCAGTGTGGTCATGTAAGTCAACTTTAGAAAGTCGACTTAAGCCAGGGCACCCATTTAAAGTCGACTTTATAAAGTCAACTTAATGTAGTGTGGACTCACTAAGTCTACTTAATAAAGTCTACTTAAAGTCGACTTTGAGTAGACTTTATTAAGTCAACTTAATAAAATTGACTTAGCATTTATAATGTAGACATAGCCAGTCAGCCCTAGCTACTGCCTCTCACTGATGTGGAATATCCACCCAGATGACAAAATCCTTCCTGTCAGCAAAGCCAGCGTCTACACTGGAGTGCCACATCAGCGCAATATAGCCCTTAATGTAGGGCAGTTGATCACATTTCTCTTCCACTACTGATCCAAGGTTTCTCTTCCTTATTGTCTTTAGGCAAGTGTAGTCTCTTAAGGAAACCGGAGAAGGGACCAGTTATTCACTTCCAGAGAAATGTCTTTAAGAGGTCATCAGTGGGTCAGTGAAACACCGCTGTTCCTCTGCCACTTTATCTAGCTCCTTGCAGGCACACAGGAAAGAACCATAGAAGCATGGGACTGGAATGGGCCACAGTAGGCCACCTCGTCTAGTCCCCTCCACTTGTGCCAGGCTGAGTATTATGGATCATCCCCGACAGGTATTTGTCTAATCTGTTCTTAAAAACCTTCAGTGACAAGTATTCCACAACCTCCCTAAGCAATTTGTTCTGGTACTTAGCAACCCTGACAGCAATGAAGTTTTTGCTAAGGTCCAGCCTAAACCTTCCTTGCTACAATTTAAGGCCATTGCTTCTTGTCATCCTCAGATGTAAACAAGAATGTGTTCCCCCTTCTTCTTTAACAACTTTTATGCATCTTTACTCCTTCAGTCTTCTTTTCTCCAATTTGAACAAACCCAATGTTTTCAATCTTCCATCACAGTTAGTGGGGTTTTTCTTAGACCTTTGGTCATTTTTGTTCCTCTTCTCTGAATGTTTAGTAACGTGTCTTCACCTTTATAGAAATGTGCCACCCAGAATTGGGTGTAATATTACAATTGATCCCTTATCTGTGTTGAATAGAGCCGAAGAATTACTTCTTGTGCCTTGTTTCCAATACTCCTGCTGATACATTGAAGAATGGTGTTTGCTTTTTTGCAAGAGTGTTACAGTAAGGACATAGTTAGCTTGTGGTCCACTATAACCCCCAAATCCCGGTCCACAGGAGTCCTCCTTAAGCAGTCATTTTTGTTGCTCTTCCCATTTTGTGTCTGTGCAAGTGATCCTTCCTAAATGAAATACTTTGTATTTGTCTTTGCATTTGGTTTTATTGGATTTCATTCTATTTACTACAAACTATGTTTCCAGTTTGTCTATGCCAGTTTAAATTTTAATCTAGTCGTCCAAAGCACTTACATCACCTCCTAGCTTGATATCATCTGTAAACTTTATAAGAGCACTTGTCATGTCCTTATCTAAATCATTTATAAAGATATTGAACAGAACCAGACCCATAACTGATCCCCAAGGAACAATACTCCATATGCCCTTACAGCTTGACTGTGAACTGCTGATAATCACTCTCTGGGAACACTTTTCCGGTCAGTTATGCAGGCAATTTAGAGAAGCTCCACTGAGGCTGTATTTTACTAGTCTGTTTATGAGTGAGTCATGTAAGACAGTATCAAAACCATGCTTGCTCTTACAATTAATGAGAAATCAGAAGCTTTGTTCCTTGTAAACTATTTCAGCTTTGAATACACTCCAGCTATTGTAGACATGCCCTTAATAAATACACTGGATTTATGGTTTATTATAATCATATCACTCACTAACCCCTCTTTTTGTCCAATGACTTCAAAGGTGTTAACTGACCACTTCACCTTGAATGGTTCTTCAACATATATTCTAATTACTTACACTAAACGATCTTCTCTAACTACTATGTATCTATGATACACTGAGGGCTGGTCTATACTAGACAATTTGGTCCACTCAGTTACCTCATTCAGTGATGTGAAAAATCCACCTGAGTGACATAGTGAAAGTGACCTTATCCTTGGTGCATGTAGCAGTAGGCTGACAGGAGAATTCATCCATCAGCCTAATTCAGTGGTCCCTAACCTTTTTTCCTGTAGTGGCACACCTTGACACCTTTAATTATTTTGAGGCATAGCACCATATAGTCTCCAAATGAACTTATGAATATTTGTGAGCCAATTTAGAACTCTGAGAAGTTTTTCAAAAAAATTTGTGGCACACCTACTCGGGCCTGATGGCACACCTGTGTGCCACGGCACACTGGTTGGGAAACACTGGCCTAGTTATTTCCTATCAGGGAAGGAGATTACCTACATTAGTGAGAGAATCCTGTCCATCAGTGTAGGTCATGTCAGCCCTGAAAGGCTACAGCCCCTCAGCTATGGCATTACAGTTGTGCCAATGTAGCTTTTTAAGGGTAGCTATTTTAAGAATTTTAAGTGTAGACATTTGAGTGCAGGCAACATAACATTTAAGTGAAGCTTTGTCTAAACTAGAAAATGGCAGCCAATCCTGCTGTCAAAATGCAGCATTTTGTTGCACCAAGCCACACAGATCTAAAAGATACGAGTTTAAAGTTGCTTTTTGTTGTGCTTTTATCAATAAACCAAGCCAAGTGCCTTCATTTTCAATGGATCTGTGATCATGTCAGTTCATTCAATTGTAAAGGGGTGTCTCAGTTAATTGCACAGGTTGGGGCAGCCTACACATAGTGAGCTCATGCACATAGCCACTAATTAACAGCCCATCAGCTGTCCACCTAATTAACAACTGAAAACATTAATGGTGGGTTGTTGAAGGACAGTTGCTTCTCTGCCACTTTATCTAGCCGCTTGCAGGCATTTTTGTATTTATAACTAGCATGAAACCAGTAGCTTGGCTCCTTATTAACTCTTTTTGATTTGGATTGATTCTGACTCTGGTTCCCAGGATGGGGACCACAAGGTTGTGAGATGGTTAAGTGGAAGCGATATTAATCTCCTCAGTGAGTAGCAGATTCAAACCATGGTGATGTCCCATATCCTTGACGCTAGACATCACATTCAGCAAGGTTCTAAACCTTCCTGTGAAGGCACCAGACCTCAGCTTCTGAGCATTAAAACTGAACTTAATTGGATACACACCTAAAATTACCTTCTGTCACCCTGAGATATGCTAATGGAACTAAAAATCCCTTAAATGGAGAACCACATTTTAAGATGAAGTCTTTATCTGTAGTGTCTTAAAGCTATTTGCTCTGGTGCATTAATACTTATGTCCTCATTCTTTAACTGAAACCCAGCTGACTGAAAATACCAAGGTCCATTTACATTGAAGCAGACACTTTCCTTCCTATTCTCTTTGAACTGGGATTTGAAACTTTTTGGCCTGGAGTTTCAAATTAGGTATCAGTTACTCCAATTTTTATGCTTTTCCCTGAATTTCTCAGTGTTACTATTTTATGTTGATGATTCATTGTCAGTTCCATCTGGTGAAGAGCAACACTGGATAGCCTATCTTCAGAATGAAAGTGAATTCAATAGTGACTCCAACCAGCTGATCTGTAATAGCTAAGCTGAATCCAAGACCTTGTGACCAAGCTACTGCCTGGAAGCTGGCCCATTTCATTCAAGCAGAAATAAGAATTTGATGAGTCAATCTAACCAGTTTCATGGCATTTATTGACGTTTACTGACTTCATTCTTCCCCTCCATACCATACCTTTTCTCAGCAACACCCTTTACCCAGATCTCACAGTTTATGGTACTATTAAGTGAAAACTCATCTTGACTGATTCCTTTGAAGAAATCTGATCTATCTAAAACTGTCTCAGTGGAGCAACTGCCAAGAACTAAACTGAATAAAAGCCAGCAGTCTGCATTTCTAGACCAAGTCATACCACGTTATCCTATGAGCATACCAAGTCTTAAAATACCAAGACACATAAATAACACACAACTGCACAGCTACCCACACAGGTGATTCTGCAAATCATCATCAGAAAGCTGTGTGCAGATTCTGTTCTCCAGATATTGTGTTGTGTCCGAAACACAAACTACTGGTTTCTTATTTGATGTTGCTGATTGTCTGCAAGCTAGTGAGTTAAGTCTGGTTAAAAAAAATTATACCAAGACTCCTTTCCACTCAGAAAACTGGAGTTTTGATAAAAACAAAACATTCACAAAATACATCAGCTTCCCATAGAAAATTCATTTTTTTGTTGGGAGGGAGCTGAGCAGAAAAATGAATGCTCAAAAGCCAAAATTTCAGTTTTGGGGCAAAATATTTTGGTATTCAAACTACTGCATTGTTACAATGAATTAGACTCTTCAGGGCATTTGAACAACCATCAAATATTATCCTCACTGGACAATTTCACTGCAAGTCACTCATAGAGAGAAAGAGACATACAGCAGACACAAGCTTTGGCTTCTTTTCTTGTTCATGTTTACTTTACTATGATTTTGTGGTCATTTATTTTTTGCCAAGTAAAGCTGAACATATGAAGCTCATCCCTCAGATCTAAACCAAATTCTGTAGAGCCTAGCATCTGAGGTGGGTTGACCCAAAACCATACTCATGGGCTTGTCTACAATGTGGGGGGGGAAGGTTTACAGTGATGAGGTCATGTCAACTGTTTCAGGGTTGAGAGATTAGAAATAGGAATTTGATACAGTAGAAACCCAGAGTAACACCAGAGTTATGAACTGATCACATGCCTCCTTTGGAACTGGAAGCACACAGTTAAGCAACAATGCAGATCCTCCCTCCCCCTATGCAAATTCACTGTAGTACTAAGTTAAACATAAACTACTAAACAAATGAAGGGAAAGCAACATTTTCCTCTGAATAGGAAAGTTTCAAAGGTGTATTAAGTTGATGTTCAGGTGTAAACTTTTGAAAAAGCAATCATTGAGGGGGGATTTGATAGCAACCTTCAACTACTTGAAGGGATGTTCCAGGGAGGATGGAGCTTGACTGTTCTTGGTAGCAACAGAGGACAGAATGAGGAGCAATGGTCTCAAGTTGCAGTTAGGGAGGTCGAGAGTGGATATTAGAAAAAACTTGTTTTTACTAGGTGAGTGGTGAAGCCTTGGAATGAGCTTCCAAGGGAGGTGGTGAAATCTCCATCTTTGGAAGTGTTTAAGGCCCGGCTGAACAAAACCATGACGGGGATGGTTTAGTGGGAGTGGTCCTGCCTCTGGCAGGGGGTTGGACTAGATGACCTATGAGTTCCCTTCCAACCCTATGATTCTATGATTCATAAAGTTTTGTTCAGAGGTATGAACAACCTCTATTTCCAATGTGTTTGTTATTCTGAAGTTCTACTATAGTCCTATTTGGACTGAAACCCAGGGTTTAAACCCACTGAGTGGGAGGGTCTTAAAGCTTGGACTCTAGCACAAGCAAGGACATCTGCATGGCTCTTTTTAGCTTCACAGTCTGAGCCCCATAAGTCTGTCAGTGTACCTTGGTTCTGAGGTTTGGTACAAAGAGTTTTGCCTTGTAATGAAGGTGTAAATTTTAAATCCAATCCAAGGACTCCAGCCCAAGTTAGAGCATCCTTAAGGCTGCATTAATTTGTGCCTGGCTGCAACTGTCCTACTGTGCTCTTTTAGCAGCCAGTGATCAACCACCATGCTTTCCCTCACCAGGGGTCCATCAAGCCTTCACATGAGGGGACTGGAAGATATATAATAGAACCAGTCACACCAGCCTTGGCCCATGCAAGAATTCCTCTACATCCCAGGGATCATCAGAAGATGCCATTTGCACAGAACTTCGGCTGGTCAAACTATAATCTATGGTTTCACTTACCACATCACCTACAGACTTCAATCAAAGATCAGGGCCCTAAACTCTCACACAATGATCTTCAGCACAAATATACCCTTCTTGTGGAGATCTAAGCAAGGGATTGAGATGAAGAGAACTCAGCATGAGTGCTCCCTAATTGAGGAAGGTAGGAGGAATTTAGGGCATACTCAAGCAGATTTGGGTTATTAGATCCTTCCGAATTCTGCAATTGCATTAGTCATACATGCCTGCTCACCTGTGACATAAGCAAATATAATAGGCTGTGTGATGAATTTATTCACTCATTGGAAGAGCACTGAGTTTAGTCATTCAAACAAAGAGCACTAGCTTGTGGGGCAAAAACCTCGCTTGACTGAAGTTAATGGCAAAACTCCCACAGATTTCAGCCTATATTTGGTGTTATTACTAATATTGCAAACATAAGCCTCTGTGTCAGAAACGTTTGGGTGTAAATGAGATTTTGCATGCAGTATTTAAATTCAAACAGCAGAGGAAGGGAAATAGAAAGGCAGGGTACACAGATGGTTAGAGAATGTAATGAATTTCTCTTTCTAGCATCCTTTCTTGCTTACTTGTTCTAAACTTTATAGACCCAGAAAATTTTGCATTGCCTTCCCTCCCCTTTTTTCTTTCATTACATTTGCAAGAAATCAAGGTTTCCCTCTATATTCATTACAGAAAACAATCTCTTGCTACCTCACAACCCACTGGAAACTCTTCTCTGCAGATACAAGAGGTGATTCTCAAGGAATTCACACAAATAACTGTGGAACAAATGTTGACTTTGACATCAGCATGACTGAGATCTGCCTTCTACTAAAGAGGAGTCAATCACTGGTTCAATTATTACAATGTTAAATTATGAAGACACAGAAGAAATACAACCATATGAATATAAATAGGAGGAATCATGAAGAAAAGCACTAGGAATATTTTATATACTATATGCAGAAGGGCACTTTTCATTATCACTGAAGGTGATTCTTAACTTTGAGATGGATTTTTAGATCATCTGTTCTTTTATCTCAATGGGCTAACAGAAAGCTATCCATCATGGATATGTGACCCTAGCTACTTTTGACCACTGTTTAAATTCTGACATGACCAAATGCAGATTTCATAAAGTGTTGAGATGTCTCATTTTCTGATCAGCTTTGGGAAGCAGTCTTTATAGAAATACAGTCAAGGAACAGGCCAGTCATATTTTCTAGCACACAGTGTCTCTCAGAGAAGTACTGCTTGCAGAGGAAAAATATTCATCCATGACACAAAGGACAGATAAAGACAGGGGTAGGCAATAGCAAAATTCACATAGTCCATGGAAACTTTGATCAACAGAATGATCAGAGAAACCTGAATTTTACTGAGCTTTTTAACTTCTCTCTTCCTGAAGATATACCTGTACAATCCATGAAAAAAAAGCATGTGACTCTAATATAGTATCTATTCTACACCAGAAGTTTGAATGTAACATTTCATGATAGAAACCAATGTCTGTGTTTATTTTGAAGAACAGCTATCATTTTACTGGGGTAAGTTTAGAGGATCCCGAGAATGATTTTCCAGATAAAACAAAACACCATCCTCCAAGCTGTATTCTTCAGGATTCTAGATGAGAAACTATAAAGCGCTGCAAAAGAAAATGAAACATTGTACTATATTTTAAGAGTTTGTTTGGTGCACTCTCATTGAGAGCAATAGCAAGTTTAAAAAAATTGTGCCTTTGGCTTTGACTCATACGATGTGCCCGTGCAAAGGAAAATGATGACGTAATCACTCCCCTATACACATTGTTAATTTGGCTACCTGGAATTTTGGCCCACATGATTAGGAATAAGCAGGGCTACTTACTCACTTAGGTTTAGATCCTCAAAGGTACACAGAAGCCTAACTTCTCATGAAATTAGAGAGATTTGATGCCAAAACATCTTTGAGGATCTAGGTCTCACTCCCTTTCCAGAATGTGTGATTGGGTAAAAATAGAGAATAGATGGGATAGTGAATGGGTCATGATTCCATCCATCCATCCTCATTGGATATAGCAGAACCAAGACTAAAAGCTGTTCAGTAACCTTCAACTGGTATCAGTCAGCTACAAATTACTTTCCCCCAGAAAAGCAGTAAATGCAGGGAAGATGCATGCCTCAGTGGGGCATCTAAGTCCCAGCACCAGCCCTAACCCATTCCTAACAAGTTGCTGCTTATACCTACCAGGTACCCTATCTCTCATCCTGAAGATACAGTCTATCATTGTTTTGAAAGATACTGCAATCAGAACCTCTGGGTCCTTGCACATGGAACACAAATGTTTTTGGACAACTGTGATGGAAGCTCATGGTAACAGCCTCCTGGCTTTGTGGAGAGGAGTGTTAGTGGGGTATCTTTTTTGAATAGATCCCAATGTCTGGAACTGGCCGCCTCTAATAAGAGCTGCAGGGTAAGATTTTCAAGATACAAATGCCAGCTATGTGCTTGATCCCCAGTGAAAAGCCAAGGGACAGATTGCCTAAATTTTTTATGCCTCTGAAGAGCTCTCCATTGGATATATTGCAGCTGGATACAAAGAAATCCATCTGTTCAGAAGATCAGATATCCAAGGGTCTGAACCCATGCCCACCGAACTCAACGAGGAGACTTTCCATTGGCTTAGCTTTTTGGCAGGAGGCTTGTGCTCCAGACAAGAACACATAAAGCAGAGTCTGGCCTCAATTATCAGAACATAGGCTCCTGGATCCTTAGTTACACTGCTGTGTAAACAGCTTGATTTTCAAAATTGCTGACCACCCAACAGTTCCCTCTGATGTTAGCAGGAGCTGTTTGGTCTTTATCAAGGATTCATAGACAAATGTGTGCTTTGATTGATATTTTCAGTAAATCCACTAAACAAAATCATAACAAAAAATTCCCAAGCCTCTCCCCAACTCCTCTCCCCCAAACCCCACAAGATGTGAGAACCACAGTGCTGTGAACAGTCCCTGACCCTCCCTCTCGCCTGCCTTGCCCCATTAGTGTACTCATGGCTGTGCAGACGAAGTTGAACACCCAGCCTACATTTGGAATTTACACTTTGCTACATCTCTCAGTGGTGTAAATTCACATCCCTGATAGATATCACTATGACAACCTGATTCTCAGTGCTAGCTATCTCTACAGTTCACGAGTACAGACAGGACAGCCGCTCCCATCAGCTTAGGTAGCGTCTACACTGAAGTGCTACAGCTGCACCACTGTGTAGACATAACAAGATACTTTAGGCCTCACAGAGCTGTGCTTTGTGCAGGATCCAAAGAAGGGATAAATATGGGGGGATTAAGACTCAAAACAGGGGGAGTGAAAACTGGGACGTTTGAGAGGGAAGCAGTTGGTGAAGCCCTGAGAAGGAGGTGAAGGCGATCCTCTGGCAGAAGACACAAGGGAGAGAGCAAAGTTTGGGTGAGGGAATTGCTAAATCTGTGTTTGTGTCTTTCCCTACAGGTGATTCCTGTTAGTTGTCAGTTACTGTGGGAATTGGGACTGTGATTGTGTGATTGTCTGGGGGCTGTTTAGACCATTGCTCCCTGCTCAGCTTTGATCACCAGCTTCAATCAGCCTTGTGATCATCCTTCCCCTGTGTGTTTAACAAGGGGCAAGGGCTGACCTAGGCAGAGAAGGCCTTAAAAGCCAGTGGCTGAGTGACCAGGGGGAGCTTGCAGCCAGGGGAGTTTGAGAGGGAGGCTGGGGAGGAGCTGGTGAGGCCATGATGGTGAAGAGGAGCC
>ML681966.1:89027802-89065067 GCA_007922195.1 Podocnemis expansa
AGGGTTGTGGTGGTTGGGGACTCACTTCTGAGGGGGATGGAGGCACCTATCTGTTGCCCTGACAAGGCCTCTTGGAAGGTATGCTGCCTGCAGGTGCCTGCATCTGAGACATCAGATGGGATTGTCGACACTCATCCACTCCTCTGACTACTACCCCATGCTACTCATCCATGTGGGAACTCATGATATTGTGAGAGGTGATCCTTGGCAGATCAAAGGTGACTACCTGGCTCTGGGAATGTGTGTGAAGGAGTTTGGAGCACAGATAATGTTACTCTGGATCCTTCCGGTCAATGGTAGTGTCCTCAACAGAGACAGAGGCACGCCTGGCTGCAAAGATGGTGTCGTCAGGAGAGCTCTGGCTCCCTTGACCATGGAGTGCTGTTCCAGGAAGAAGGACTGCTAAGTAGAGATGGACTCCATCTGTCAGGGAAGGGGAAGAGCATATCTGGATGTTGACTGGCTGACCTAGTGAGGAAGGCTTTAAACTAGTGTTGAAGGGGGAAGGAGACCAAAGCTCACAGGCAAGTGACAATGTGGGAGACCTGGGGAAAGGATGGAACTTGGAGGCTGCTGGGACCATAAAATCAGGGATAAAAGAGACGGTAGCTGGAACATGGTCAGTAGGTATCAAATAATTGCGTTAGATGTTCTGATGAGACATTAATACCTGAGGCAAGTGCAGGAGGACAACACCGGGAGAAAATGCAAGGAGGTAGCTGCAATAGAATTGAAAATCGAAATGGGAAAGTAGGACAATCAGCCTGGTATCTCAGATACCTGTAGACAAATGTGAAAAGCCTGGGTAACAAGCAGGAAAAATTGGTAGTACTGGTGCAGACAACGGACTATGATATAATTGGAATAACAGAGACATGGTGGCACAGCTTGCATGACTGGAGCTCTGTCATGGAAGGGTATAAATTGTTCAGGAGCCACAGGCTAGGAAAAAGAGGGGGAGTAGTGCTATATGAAAAAGAGCTCTATGACTGCTCAGAGCTTTATTATCAAAGTGGAAACAAGCCAGTTGAAAGTCTGTGGGTTAAGTTGAGAGGAGAGTGCAAAAAGGGGGGTGTGGTGGTGGGTGTCGTCTATAAACCTCCAAACCAGAAGGAGGAGGTGGATGAGGCATTCCATGGACAACTGGCAGAAGTTTCTAGATCACAGGCCCTGGTTTTCATGGGGACTTCAATTACTGTAACATCTGTTGGGAGGCCAATACAGCAGTGCAGAGGCAATCCAGGAAGTTTTTAGAGAGTGTTGGGGACAACTTCCTGGTACAAATGCTGGAGGGGCCTAGGACCTCTCGACCTGCTGCTCAAAAACAGAAGAATTGATTGGGGATGTAGAAGTGGATGGCAACCTGGGCAGCAGTGACCATGAGATGATAGACTTCAAGACACTGATTAACGGAAAAAAGGAAAGCAGCAAAACACAGACCCTGGACTTCAGAAAAGCAGATTTTGGCTAACTCAAGGAACTGATGGGCAGGATCCCTTGGGAAGCTGATCTGAAGGGAAAAGGAGTCCAAGAGACCTGGCTGCATTTTAAAGAAACCCTGCTAAGGGCGCAAGAAGATACTACTCCAATGAGCAGGAAGAACGGCAAATGAGGAAGGCACCCAGTGTGGCTTAACAGAGAACTCTGCACTGAGCTAAAGCATAAAAAGGAAGCCTACAGGAAGTGGAAGCTTGGACAGATGACTAAGGAGGCATATAAAGATATTGCTTGGGACTGCAGGGATAAAATCAGGCCAAAGGACAACTGGAGTTGCGGCTAGCAAGAGATGTGAAGGACAACAGGAAGGGGTTCTACAAGTATGTCAATAACAAGAAGAGGATCAAGGATGGTGTAGGTCCCTTAATGAATGGGGCAGATATCTTTGTGAGGGAGGATGAGGAAAAAGCTGAAGTTCTCAAGGCTTTTTTTACTTCAATTTTGACAGGCAGGGCCAGCTCCCAGCCCACTACACTGGGTATGGCAAATTGGAGAGAAGAAGAGAGAGCCTGGGCGACGGAAGGTCAGATTAGGGACTACCTAAAGAAGCTGGATATGCACAAGTCCATTGGGCTGGACAAACTGCATCCGAGGGTGCTGAGAGTGTTGGCTGATGAGGTAGCAGTACCACTGGCCATTATCTTTGAAAACTCATGGTGAAGGGGGGAAGTGCCAGAGGACTAGAAAAAAGCAAACATAGTGCCTATCTTCATGAAAGGCAAAAAAGGAGGATCCAGGGAATTACAGACCTGTCAGCCTCACCTCAATCCCTGGAAAAGTCATGGAGGAGGTTCTCAAAGAATCCATCCTGAAACACTTGAAGGAAAATAGAGTGAGCAGGAACAGTCAGCATGGATTCATCAAGGGTAAATCATGCCTGACCAACCTCAGTGCCTTCTATGATGAGATGACTGGATTTGTGGATGCGAGAACAGCCACTGATGTGATATATGTCAACTTTAGCAAGGCTTTTGGTACAGTTTCCCACAGCATTCTCGTTGGCAAGTTAAGGAAATATGGGTTGGACGTGTGGACTGTAAGGTGGATAGAGAACTGGCTAGATCAATGGCTTCAGCGTGTAGGAATCAATGTCTCCATGTCTAGCTGGCAACCAGTCACGAGTGGTGTGCCCCAGGGGTTGGTCCTGGGGCCAGTTCTGTTCAACATTTTCATTAATGATCTGGATGATGGGATAGATTGCACACTCAGCAAGTTTGCAGATGACACCAAGCTGGGGAGAAGGGTAGACATGCTGAAGGGCAGGGACAGGATTCAGGGAGACCTTCACAAATTGGAGCAGTGGGCCATAGAAATCTCATGAGGCTCAACAGGGGCAAATGCAAAGTCCTTCTCTTGGGATGAAAAAACTCCATGCACTGCTACAGACTGGGGAACGATCAGCTAAGTAGAAGCACTATAGAAAAGGACCTGGGTGTCATGGTGGATGGGAAGCTAGATATGAGTCAGCAGTGTGCTCTTGCTGCCAAAAAGGCCAATGGCATACTGGGTGCATCAGAAGAAGTATTGCCAGGAGATTGAGAGATGTGGTCATTCCCCTCTATTCGGCACTGGTGAGGCTGCATCTGGAATACTGTGTCCAGTTTTGGGCTCCCTACTACAAAAAGGACGTGGACAAATTAGAAAGAGTCCAGCGGAGGGCAACAAAAATGATCAAGGGGCTGGAGCACAAGCCCTATGAGGAAAGAGTTGAAGGAACTAGGCTTATTTAGCCTGCAGAAGAGAAGACTGAGGGGGGATTTGATAGCAACCTTCAACTACCTGAAGGGATGCTCCAAGGAGGACAGAGCTCAGCTCTTCTCACTAGTAACAGAGGACAGAACAAGGAGTAATGGTTTCAAGTTGCAGCTGAGGAGGTCAAGGCTGGATATTAGGAAAACCTTTCTTACTTGTTGAGTAGTGAAGCATTGGAATAGGCTACCTAGGGAGGTGGTGGAATCACCATCTTTGGAGATGTTTAATGCCTGGCTGAAGAAAACCCTGGCTGGGATAATTTAGTGGGAGTGGTCCTGTTTTTTTGGCAGGGGGTTGGATTAGATGACCTGATGAGTTCCCTTCCAACCCTACAATTCTTTAATTCTATGAACTACTCCAAGGTGATATACAGAGGTAAACTCACCTCTCTGTTCCTAGTCAATATTCTTGTTTTTGCATTCAAGGATCACATTAACCCTTTGACTACAGAAATGGGAGCTCTTGTTCAGCTGACTATTCATCAAGACCCAAAATATTTTTTTCAGAGTCACTGCTTCCCAGAATAGATCCCCTGTCTTGCAATATGACTTACATTCTTTGTTCGTAGATCTATGTATTTGCATTTACCCATATAAAAATGCATATTGTTTGCTTTTCCCAAATTTACCAAGTGACTTATATGATTCTGTACTAGTGATACTTTTTCTTCATTGTTTATGCCTCTGTAGTAAGGTAGTTTCCCCAGTCCAGCCAGGCAGTGTTAAAAGCTCTGCAGGGAGTTCCCGGCCAACAGGAGCAGAGGGTTGAAAGGCCAGTCAAGTTGTGGCAGGCAGTACAAAGTCAGGGATGCAGCTGCTCTTCTGGGTAATTGGCATCAGACCTCCGACGCGAAAGGTCAAGCTGTTAGCAGGACTGTGACAGACAGGACCCTGGGCAGCTTACAGGGGCACTGCTGGGCTTCAGTGAGCCAATGCATTGAGACAAGGGCTGCAGGTACTTGGAGGAGGTGTGCTTTGCCCAGGGCACCTGGTAAGGGTGCAAACTGAAGAGGAGTGAGGTGTTGAGGTGGCACTCAACCAAGTGCATAGGGTCCCTGGGCCAGGGCCCAAGAAAAGTCCTACCCATCACCCCCAGACTACCAATGGGCAGAAGACCACAAGGAGTAGTGCAGATTGCTGGCTGCTGGTACAAATGGGCCAGCTAGAACTAAGCTATACCCCAAAAGGGAGGAACTGAGAGCTTACTCAGAGAGCTGAGCCCTTATTACATATTGCAAGTGAATGGTGAATGGACTGGCAATGGCACTGAGGCAGGTTGTTGAATCTCCATCATTGGAAATTTTTAAGAGCAGGTTAGGCAAGCACCTGTCAGGGATGGTTTAAGATGGCACTTGGTCCTGCCATGAGTACTGGGAACTGGAGTCGATGATGTCTCATGATCCCTCCAGTTTCCATGACTCTAGACTCAGAGTGGAAGGGTACGTCTACACTTACAATTTAGTTAGAATTAAGGAGGCTTAATTCAAACTAAATTAGTGCATGTCCACGTTACCTTTCATAAGTTCGAACTAAGGAGTTCCCTTAGTTCAAACTAAGAAAAGCCTAGTTCAAAGTTTTGAAACCTCCCTTAAGTTAGAATTAACCAGATGAAGCTGTGTTAATTCGAACTAACTGTTAGTTCAAATTAACCATGGCTTGATTTTTCACTATGCACTAGTGCCTCCTACCCGATTTGAACTAGCAAGTCAGAAGCATGGACGTATTAGTTCGAATTAGGGTTTCTAGTGTGGCCATGCTAATTTGAACTAATCATTATTAGTTTGAATTAACTGGTTCAAATTCAGTTAATTCAAACTAACCTTCATAGCTGAACAGACTGGACTGGATTGAACACTTTGGGGTAGGGGGTGGGGGGCATGGGGAGGACTCAGCCAGAGGGCTGAAGTCCTGAGGTGAGACTGAGTATGATGAGAGACCAAGTGTGGACCACCAGACGGCAGATTACTTAAGCAATTCCTTAATACCATCATCAGAAGGTACTCATCTGGGGGGTCTTATGTTGCAGAGCTCAACACTTTTGCCCAGTTTTTGTGTCATCTGTCAATTTTAACACTGATGATTTCATGTTTTCTTTGAGGACACTGACAAATGTTTAAGGCATGTAGGGACATTTATGAAGACCTGCAGGATTCCTCTGTACCACAGCTGCTTAGTGATGATTCTCCATTTACAATTACACTGAGACCTAGCAGTTAGCCACCTTTCAATCCATTTAATATATGCCATGTTAATGTCATATCTTTCAAGGTTTTTTTTAATGTTTTGATCAAAATCTCATGTAGTGCTAAGTAAAATACCTTACAAAATTCTAATATATAAACATTGTTACCTTTATCAACAAAACTTGTAATCACATGGGAAAAAAATCAGATTGGTCTGACAATATGTTTTTGTCATAAACCCACATTGACATTAAGTATATTGCCGTCCTTTAATTCTTTATTAATAGAGTTCCATAACAGCTATTCCATTATTTTTCCCAGGATTCATGTAAAAACTGACAGGTCTACAATTACCCTGCTCATCCTATTGCCCCTTTAAATATTGGCACAATATTAGCTTTTTTCCAGTTTCTGGATTTTCCCCAGTGAACCGAGACTCACTGAAAATCAACATTAACCTCCACAGCATCTCTTTTTAAACTCTTGGATGTAAGTTATCTACATCTGCTGATTTAAAGATGTCTAACTTCAGTGGATACTATTTAGCATCCTCCTATGGTATTAGTGCAATGGAAAGAGTGATATATAATGAAACTACGTCCTCTTATCCTCCAACCACTGAATACAGAACAGAAATATTTATCTGTATGTATGTTATCTGGATGTAGTTAATATTGCATATTTCTGCTTTTTCTGCATTGAAGATTCCACCATTTCCATTTAGTAATGGACCAGTCCCATTATTCAGATTCTCTTTGTTCCTAAAAATTTAAAAACCTGCCTTTTAGTGCCCTCAACGCTGCTGGCTATGGACTTCTCATTTTGTCCCTTTGGTAAGGAAAGCAATTTTCTACAATTTCTTAGTTTCTGATTAATTATTACCATCTTATCCCGCTGTTTCAGCTTGTTATAAATTATTTTAGTATTTGTTATAGCTGCATCTGCTTCCCCAAAAAATCAAGGTTGTATTAAAAAAAAAAGGAATAAGGCATTGTTCCTCAAGTGTAAGTGTGTACTTTTATGACCGTCTTATAATGTATTCTTAAATAATTCCCAATTACCATTCACACTTTTCTGATTGAATTCTTCCTCCCAGATGATTTGCCTTGTAATTTTTCTCAGCTTTGTGACATTTGCCCTTTTAATGCACCAAGTCTGTAGATCACTGGTTTGAACTTTATTCTGGTGGCTCATTATGAATGTAATCAAGTCATGGCCACTTGTATCTAAGCAACCAGTAATTTTTAGTTCTGTGATTGGTTCCTCTTTATCTTTGAAAACAAAGTCTAATATAGATTTTCCATGTGCCACTCATATTAAAGTTCCCCATGATCGTCTAGCTTTTCCTCCTACCTATTATCAATAAGTGTGTAAGGATCTGGGCCTCCTGTTTTCTAGTGTGTTTTAGTAGGCTGTAGTAGACACCAACTAATATCATCTCTTGCCTTTTCCCTGTAAGGGATTTGATCCATATTCATTCAATATTATTTGCTTCCATAGTATCAGTGACTCTGAAACAGGTAATGCCATTTTTGAAGTACAGTACCACTCTTCCTCCCCTATTACCCACTTGATCTTTCCCAAATGTAGATATATAACCCAGAATTTTAGTAATTCAATCATAGGAATCATTCAACCAGGCTTCAGTAACACCAATTAGATCCAATTTATTCCCATCAATGAGCAATTCCTATTCCTCTTATTTGTTACCCAGGCTCCTAACAGTAGCGTATAAGCACTTAAAGATTTTTTTTTCTTTTCATGTTTTTTGGTTCCTTTATTCACATTTTTCTCAACATCTTGAATCTATGCTGAGTTCTGATGTCTGTCTTTTGTATCCTCCACTTTTGCTACTAGTTTAACCCCTCTTGACTGTGCAAGTCAGCCAGTCCTCAAGGGCTATGTCTACATCTAACTACTTAGTTCAGACTTGCCTAGTCCGAACAAGGCAGTTCAGAGTCAGTTCAAACGAACTGCACATTAGTTCAAACTAACTGGAACTTTTTATTTTAAACTAACCACATTTTTTATTTTTTAGTTTGAACTAAAAAGTTAGTTTGAATTCACTTTTTAGCTTGAACTAAAAAAAAAATTGTTTAGCTCAAACTGCTTAGTTCAAACTTAATTAGTTTAAACTAGCATGGCTACCTCATGATAGTTCAGACTAAAATTCAAACTAAGCTATTTTTTTTTTTTTTTAGTTAGAACTAGGCAAAGCCTAGTGTAGATAGGGATCAGATTAGCCCAGATTAAGCCTTCTTAATCCAGACTAATTTGCTAGTGTAGACATAGCCAAGGAGATTGGTTCCCCCTTGTACTAAAATGGAGAACATTCCTATTATGGTGTCTTCTCTCCCCACAGAAAGTGGAGCAAAATTTCACAAAACCAAACTTCTACACCCTAAACCCCTTATCTAGCCAATGATTCACTTCTAGAATCATCTTCATTCCCTTGTGGGACAGGAATGCTCTACAGAAAGATCTCTTTTATCTTCTTCTTCTGTAGCATACTTTCAATGGTCTCAGAAGTTATCTAAATTCTATGAGAGTTCCCTGACTCAGTGTTATTAGTGCTGATAAGAACCAACACAAATGGATCGTTGTCCATTGACTTAAAAAGCCTACCATGCAGCGGAAGAGGGGGGCGCGGGGCTCCCTGCCGTGGGGCTCTGGAGAAGCTCCTCAGTGGGAGAAGGGAGCGCCGGGCTCCCTGCCACAGGGCTCGGGGGAAGCCCCACAGTGGGAGAGGGGGGTGCGAGTCTCCCTTCTGTGGGGCTCCAGACAAGCCCTGCAGCAGGGGAAGGGGGCACCGGGCTCCCTGCCGAGGGACTCAGGAGAAGCCCTGTGGCGGGGAAAGCCGCGCTAGACCCCTGCCAGCTGGGGAAGCCCCTAGCCCCGGGGGGCTGGCTGGAGCCACTGCAGGGGGTCCTGCCAGCCCACTCGGGCTAGGGGCACCCCTAGCAGATGGGGGTCTAGCAGCTGCCACCCAGGGCTGGGGGATTCCTGCCCTTCGGGGCTTTTTCCCCTGCCTGGCTCTCTGAGTGACAGCCAGGCAGGGGATTCAGTGGCAACATGGCCCGCAGGGGGGCCATGTTGCTGCACCTCCCATGGTGCCCTGCCCGGAAGCGAAATAGCAAGCCCACAGTGTGGACATGCTATTTCGTTTCGCGTTTTTGTGTTATTTTGTGGACGGTGTTTTTTAATTTCAAAATAACTTGTTTCAAAATAATGCGTTATTTCAAAATGGCTTGTTTCGAAATGTCTTGTTTTGAAACAAGCCCTCTGTGTGTGAACATAGCCTACAAGAAATAAAGCAATAGAGAATCAGGCCCCTTATTCTGTACCTGTTTCAGGTCTGAATGTTGTGTATTCTTTCCCTTCAAATCATTTGCCCAGTTAGCAATTATAGTAAATGAAAGTTATTGGTTATGATGGTGTTGTTTTTCATTGCTGCAAAGTTCTGACTTTTGCACTTCTCAACAAAAGATATTGGCAATTACATACTGAGTTCAGCTACAATGTCATAAATACATCTTCTGCAGCATTGTTTCACTAATTTAACTGGCAAGGACTTTCCACTTTCAGAGTTCATTCTATCTAATTAAACCTATTGATTGCTTCAGAGTAAAGTTGTGTTAGGAATAGGAAAGCAATCTATCTACTTCTTTCTGCAAGTTCTAAGAGCAGTGAGTTCTCAGAAATATAATTACCCCTTTAATTATTTCCATAAAAGTTAGGTCAGGTGTTGCCCAGAGATGTTAGTTAACGAGACAGTAACTGTTTTTTCAGTGATCAGTATTCTAAGGGTTTCATGGAAGTGCATAATGAAGTAGGAACTGGTGCCACCATCTTCTGGAATTCCAGGAAGCGCTCCCTACTGGCCCTCACCGCGGTCTCATTTTCTCCCAACATTCTCCCCTTCCATCTACCAGAGAATAGTACTTTCCATTGTCAGTGTAGCTGTCCCCTGTGCAGGAGGAAAGGGAACAGAAAAAAACATCGGACCCTCTTGAATACCTTGCACATCTTTGCTAAGTCTGACAAAATCTTGTCCTTAATCACTGTTCTCTTGTGGTACCTCTGTCTGCTAACTGTATCCACCTAGTATCTCTTTTCATGTACTTAGAGTGTTACATGTATGTGTAAACCATGTCTGCTTGGAGTGATGCTCTGTTCCCCTCTAGTGACAGCTATATCAGCTTGAGGATCATGTGTTAAACTCCAGGGATCCCAGGTTTGATTCCAATTTCTCTCTCTCTTTCTGGTCTACTAAGGATACCTTTCATCATCAAGATGAAGGTACAAAAAAGTCCCCAGAGCAGGGATGAGGGTGCCCCTCTTCCCCACTGCTTCCCTGGGCGCAGGGAAAGGATCAGGGGTGCCCTGCAAACCCATTGCTTCCCCAGCAGAGGGGGCACCCTGAATCTCCCACCGCTTCCTGGGCAGCAGGGGCAGAGATGACAGGGACGTCCTGAATCCCCTGCCGCTTCCCGGGCGGTGGTGGCAGAGATGCCAGGGGTGCCCTGAATCCCCCATGGCTTCCTGTGTGGCAGGGGCAGATACTGTGAGGCACCCCACGATCTCTGCCCCCACCACACAGGAAGCGTCAGGGGATTTGGGGTGCCCCCGGCATCTCTGCCCTCGCTGCCCAGGAAGCAGTGGGGGATTCGGGTGCCCCTGTCATCTCATCCCCTGCTGCCCAAGAAGTGGCAGGGGATTTGGGGTGCCCTGTGATCTCAGCCCCCACCACACGGGAAGCAGCGGGAGATTCAGGCACCTCTGTCATCTCTGACCCTGCCACCTGGAAAGTGGTGGGGGATTCGGGGTGCCCCGCAGTCTGTGCCCACAGTGCCCTGCAATTCCCCCTGCACCCCTACCTCCTTCCCTGGCCAGGGTGCTGATGCAGAGATCAAACTTTTGAAACAAAACAGTGCAAACAGCTTTGAAATGTGTCCGAATGGCGTTGTTTCAAAAGGACAGTTTTGAATCAAGGGCCATTTCACATTAAAGTAGGTTTTCACCCTTTTGATACAATGTCTCTTGAATCAAAATGATGGAGCTCATCATTTTGATTCAGGCAAATGTTGCAGGGACCAGATATTTTTTACATCAAAATAACCACTGTTATTTCGATTTACAAAGTACATGTGGACATACCCTATATGAATACCTGGCCAAGGAATCTGAGGCCAGGAGCAAGGTGTGGATGAGCTGGGCCAAGATCACGCTAAATTTTATGACATGTAGCAGAGAGCCTCACATTTCTCTCATAACCTTTGTTGATCTCTGGCCACCAGACATGACTCCAGGCTATGGCCTTCATCAGTTCAGTGTCAAAATGGCCTTCATGAAGAGATCCCAAAAACTGAGATTGAACTGATTTCAGTATTATAACTTGTGTGCACCATAAGATGCAACCATTCACAGATAATTTGTGTTGATGTGATATGAATTAAACTGCGGATTCTTTTGATCCCTCTCTGTACCTTGTAGTACCATCCTCTGCCCAAGAGAAAGCTCATCATCCTTGGTGGGTTCTTTGTTGGTATCCATACCAGCAATGGGTAACATATCCATCAAATTGGGATAGAACACTCTTCTGAAGTTTCTTTTGATTGGTGAAAGTTTGGGCACTTCAGGTATGACGCCCCATCAACACTGTTGTACTGAGTCCATTTATGGAATTGAATGTCATAGGAAAGAGCTGAAAGTGGCAGTGATCATCATTGTGTACAAAGAGCAACTGAGACTACAATTCCATATTTTGGTACAAAAATTAGAACTAATGGGTGATGATCCATTAGCAAGGCAAAATATCAATCAGACACAACTATGGAACTTCCAAATTCTGAGAGCTTTTTGCTCAATTTGTGCATAGTACTTCATACAAAGACAATTGTTTTTATGTCATAGGAAAAAAGTGGGAAAGAAGTCTATCCAGTCCATAGACTGAAGATTCTAAAGTCAAGTGCAATGATAGAAAAAACATCACAATGTATAAGAGCTTTGACTGAGGCCAAAAGTTTCTTTGCTTCCTTAAATACACACTCACACTCTTTCATCCATTTCCACTTTTTCTTTTCTTGTAACAGTTCATATAAAGGTGCCAACACTGTTATCAGATTAGGCAGAGATTTACCATAATAGTTAAATAATCCTAACAATTAAAGTAACCATGACACATCCCCTAGGAGTGGCACTTGTAAGAATACCTTTTCTTCCTCCAATGATTTCCTTAAACCTAAAGCATCAATTACATGTCCAATGCATTTAAGTGAAGGTTTGAAAATCTCACATTTGTCCTGTTCTCTGTCCATGATCTTTCAAATGTTGCAAGAAAGTATCCAAATTTCAAAGATGATTTCCTTGATCCTTTCCTAAAACAAGGCTACAATCCCAAAAAGGTTAAACTCCATTTAGTCTCTCTAGAATCTTACCCATGGGTTCTGGAAAATGGTGGATACTGATACGATACTAAAAGACAAAAAGTTGTAGCAAGATAAGCTTATTTATATGTTGATTGTGAGATATCTGATACATGCCAGATCAATCTCTATTTGTAGGTATGCATGGAGTAAATCCAATTTATTGAAATACTGTCTTCTACTAACAGTAGCAAACAAATCTTATATATGACATAGAGAACACTGCTTTGCACATAAAACTACATTCAGCATCACTTCGAAATCTCCAAAAATTCAGACTGAGTCATTCTTCCTGATCGCTGGCACTATACATGTAGCCCATGTCTGTGTGAAACAAGTTCTGACATCCCAATATTCATTAAATGAGGGAAATATGGAAGCATTAGGCACAACTCTGGACTTAGCATATTTTGGCTGCCTCTCAGACTTAACTATGAGCTTCACTAACACTTTGCTCATATGTCAAATTCTTCAAAGAATCCCAAACATTTGGAGTGTCTCTAAAGTGTTTCTTGAAGACAGAGGTGTTTTGTGATTGCCTGGATCTTGGTCCAATTCACCTTGTGATTCTCAAGCCAAGAGTAGCCAAACAATGGTGGTTACTTCCTTTCCAATCACAACCAATTGTTCATCTTGCTGAGCTTCCATCTGAAGTATCTCTTTTGGGATGCACTTTTTTCCTGGGTAAGTCTTCAGATTTGAGGAGGTTTCATCCAGTGGAAATGTGACAATGTTTGATGATAGGTAGACGCAGAAATCATTGAGGAAGCAAGTCTAGGACCAAAATCCATTCTTGATGGAATTTCCTCAGTCAAGGGCATGACATGAATGCCATCTCTGCCCCAGGTTCTGATAACATGCATTGTGACCAGTGTCATCAGAATTTTTAATCTCTTTTTCACATTTTGAATTCCCAGCCTCCATCCTGTCTTAGTTCAGTCTTCATAAATGTCTTCATGGGTGGCTGGTTGCTCTGTATTTCTGGTTGCTGAAATGTGCAGTAAGTCATGGCAACATGTCCTTTCTTTTGGTATTTTCTGTAAATGATTTTGTATGCTCAGCAGTCCTTCTCAGAGTGCACAGCTTGCGCACATTGGCCACACAGAAATTCCTTATATCCCCATTGTCCTCTGTCTCATTGATGCAGGAGCAGAGCTCCTTAGTTGACATTAAAGTCCAGCAAATCCTCCTCTGCAGCGTCCATCACAAGAGCTTCTTCGACAGCCTACTTGAATGTAAGTGCTGCTATAAACATTTTTTCCCCCAGATCTGACTGTTGCATAATCCAGAGACAAAATAATCATGCAGGGAATCATTGAAAGTTTGTCCAAACTGATAAATGCTCTGTCAATTTCCTTAAAGCTGAAGCAATCTGTGTTATCATCTCTCCATTTCTGTGATGTTGCTGCTACAATTCTGCTATCACTTTTGGCATAGGAGGAAAAAAATATTCTTCATTTCTGCAGTTCCAGGCACAGATGGAGATAATAGCTCATGCAACAGTTTGTATGCCTTCAGATTCCTCCCTGTCAGCAAGGCTGGAAATATTTGTCCATCTTGAATGGAGTTGCAACCTACAAATTGCCCAAAATGTTCAAGGTATTCCATATGATATTCATAGGTTTCTTCAGATCCACTAGCATTGCCAACAAAAATATGCTCATTTCTCTGTTCTTGTGCTTGACTTCATATTTCCTGGATGCCTTTCTTTCCCCAGAGAAACTGTTTGTTTGTTTGGGTTTTTTTTTTCCTTCTTCCCTCCTTTGCTTTATTGCCCTCTGCCAACAGAGGACTTGCAGTACAGACCACAGATCTCTCTCTGTCTCTCTCTCTCTCAGTTTGCAGGTGCTTAGCCAAGATGGCTACTTGAGTCTCCCTTACGGCTTTGTTTGCATGGGCTTGGCAGTAATTGAAGAACCCTTCCCATTTGTTTTATCTTTATTTGTCTACTTCCCCTCTCTAGCTAGGTGGCTCACACCTGCATATATATCACCCTGCGCCCTGCTGGGGGGTGCTGCGGACACCCCGCCCTGGCTGCAGGCCCCCAAGCTGGTGGCGGGGTGAGCCGTGGGGCTCGCAGCCGCTGCCCCCGCTGAGCCCCGGGGCTGAGGGGCCGGCGGGACCCAGCTCCCCGTGGCTGCAGCCCCCGCGACGGGGAAAAGCCGGGGCCCCGGCACCCTGCCGCGGGGTTTGCCACCAGCCCTGGCGGCAGGGAGAGCCGGGCGCCCCCAGACCCCACTGTGGGGTTTGGCAGCAGCCCCGGCAGCGGGCAGAGCGGGGAGCCCTGGCACCCTGCCACCAGGCTTCTGAGCACCCCAGCAGCGGGGAGAGCGGGGCATCGGCACCCCTCTGCAGGGCCCCCTGCTGCTCTTGGGGGCAGCCCCCCATGCCCTGTGGCTTGTCTCCCCTCAGCACCCTGGCCAGGATGCTGAGGGGGAGGCTCTTCCTCCCAGGGTGCTTTGCACTCTGGGGGGAACTTCAAACCATGTTGTTGCGGAATAAAGGCTTTATTTTGAAATAAGTCATTTTGAAATGACTTATTTCAAAATAAAGCCTTGTGTGTAGACATAGCCATAGAAACACAGTTCTCTTCTCTGCTGGCTTTATTGTTCTGCATGAAAAACTGAAATGTAGGGCAGACAGGTCTACACTGCCTGCTGGTTTTAGCAGCAGTTGAAAGTAATACTTAAAATAATTTGTCTCTCAATTCAACTTCCCTATGCCCAGAACATCCACTATGCTGAGTTGAAAAGAGGGTCCTCACTTTGACTCAGCACTATTCCATTTGCCAGAGTGGTCTTCAGGGATCAACTTCCTGGATCAGCTTAGCAGATCTTCACACACCTGACCCATCAATCAGGAAGTCCTATCCAATGGAGGCAAATTTGCCATCATCATTGAAGATCTGTCCTCTTCCAAAAGTGAGGCTTCACTCTGAAGAGAAAGAGGAATGCCCAAACATTTAATGCGTTTTGGGTCATCTGAAGATATAGCTAGATGACTAGTTGAACTGTAAAAAGAATGTAATGTCTTTCACTGGGAGTCTGATGACTCACATGTTTTTGAAAATCCTGCTAGGTGCATCTTCAGTTGCCTAAATACCTTTGAAAATCTAGTAATTTGGCATTTTTCAAAACATTATGTCTTGTTGTTTCCGTCTTTGATATTTTTTCTTGCAAAGACCTGCTAAAGAGGGCTGATTGGAACCTTAACTTATTTTGAAAGTTAAATTTAAGCTGTTTTATATATTTTTTCCAGTTCTGGAATTGCTAAAAACATCACTAATATCTTGTTTGCTTATTTGGCCTCAAGAGTACTGAACAAAGCAGTCAACAGTGGTTAAATTAGCAGCAACAGAATAAAGTCTGAGTTGAGGTTGCAATGGCTGTTGTGGAAGGAAAAAAGGAAGTGCACAGATTTATGAGCAATATGATATATGAGAAATATTTTTGTGCATTGGACCTGATGTTTCATAATTCCCAAGTAGTGAAAAGGACCACTATTAGCAAGCCCCTGAAAAGAGAATTTGGTTTTGGATAGCATTTAACTACTTGAAATATTGCTCATATGAGCTGTGAATACTGTATATTTATTGAGATAATGTAGAGTGGTATCTGTTTGAGTTCTCTTGGCTTTCATTTGTTGCAATCTTTATAGTTCACTTTTAGTTTTAGCATTGTGAGCAGAGCTGGTTATTTTTTTCCTAGACAAAACTTTGGTATTTAAATAAGGGAGGGACCCTTTTCATGGAAAAGAGACACTCTTTGTAAAACCCTATACTTCTGTCAATACATAATTTAGACTAAAAAAGGGGGGGGGTTGAACTATCAAAACAAAGTGCCATTTTAATATAGCAGTCAGAGCCATTGATCAATAAATGGAGAGCTGTAGAGCAATCATTAAAGAAGCCCTCACTTGGAAATTCAGTGTCCTGGACAAAAAAGAAGTCGATTTCAATAAGGATATATTCCTGTTTAAAGGCCCCTCAGTGTAGAAAATTATAGGTTAAAACAGCTCTTGGAGCCAAAGATAATCAAATATTTCACACTCAGTGACATCATAAATACAGATAATTATGTCAGGCTGCAAAAATCATATGGCTGATGTTTCTATGTTTAGTGATGACCTTTCTATACAAGAATTGTGGAACAGACTGTAAGCCATTTCATACTGATGTTCCTGATCATTCAAACATTATAGCTGGGAAGATTAAAGATCCTATCATTAAAGATAATTGTATAATATTTGGGGATGGTGAGATAAAAATAGGACCTAAAAGCAATACAGTATCTGAGTGTCTTGATTTTAACTGTCTTCTTGTTTATTTGCAACCTTGTTCTGTCTGTCTTCATACTTATGGATTTTAAATATCTTTTTACGAATTGCGAGATTTGTAGCTACTACTGCAAGATTTTCCCTTAAATCCTCAATTAGACATTTGAAGATCAGCTACAGGAGGCTGTATTTTTACATTCCAAGCTTCTCTAATGTTGAAAAATTCAGCTGATTTAATAGCTGGTTTTGCAAGATAGAAAAATACTAATAATTTTCAGACAGCAGGAAATCTACAGCTACCTTTTTATTATTTTTTTAAACAAATGGGATTTCTCTAGCTCTGGCATACATCTCACATTATGAAAAGCAAATGCAATTTAATCAGCTGTTTGGTTCTTGTCTTCAGAAAGGAAAGCTCAGTGCACCATTTCTGTCAAGCATAAATGCCCAATTAGAAGTATAAAGTAAAAAAAAGTTAAAGCACCCAAGTCACTTAGATTCCTAGATCCCTCTGATAATCAAAAGGATTTAGGATACTAAGTGTGTGCCTAAGTCTCTATTGTAAATGGGACTTAGGTGCTTTTAAAATTTTATCTCATCTTTATGATTGGGTGTTTTGGTTCTACCCTGTGCCCACAGTTTTGCTGGGCTCTTCAAAGAAACGTAAAGGATTAAAATTAAAATGACTTCTCTAACTCTCGGGGGGTGGGGGTTCTTGACAACCCTAGTCTAAGAGATAGATATCACAGTTACAATGCCTTCATAGAAAAAAAATCATGTAGGCACAAGCCATAGCAAGCTAACTAGCTAGTATTCCTTCCAAGAATTCAGCTGACCCACAGCCTTTAACCTGTCACATCAGTTATCTTATCCAAAGGGCAGTGACTGAAGAACATGCAGATTTCTGTAAAGAATAGCATGCTCATTTACAGTTAGACATCCCAGGTGTTTTGGCAGGTGACAATTTTAGAAACCAAGGAACTTATGACCTTATTATAAGTCAGTGAGTTGAGGTTTCACCACAGAAAAATGTAGATAATATATTCTTACCAGCTTTCTGCGTAGTCATCTCTGTACCCGGATGCCCTATTTAGACTGGACAGCTGACTAACCATTCGACAGGGTCTGCTCCAAACACACATTTATTCATGCCCCTCATTCTTTTCACCCTCCCTCCTAAATTTTATTTAAAGCTTCATGTAAGGTAAAGAGGGTTAGTGACTGCAGTAAGAGGCCACCATTCCCCTTGTCATATCCCTCATACTGAATGTAAAATGCAGCCAGATCAAAATTCGATATTCACATTTGCTGAGGTAGCTATCTGCACCATTTTGCATTTGCTGGATGGGACTTTGGAGCTCAATGACTTCCACAGTACGCCTAGAACCTTAGGAGGTCAGGGCAGAGCTGACGTCACACTCACTTCTTACTTCACCTTCTGCGCTCTGCGGAAAGACCAGCGGCCAATCCAGCCACCAATGTAACTGAGAACCATGGGCTGCATGGCAGCTGCTCTGTCTCCTATCCCATGTGTTTGTAGTGGCTCGCCTCTCTACTCTAGGCACTGGAACCTCTGGTGTCCCAGCACTGCTCAGGTTTGGCCCAGCTGTTATGAAGATGCAGAACCATAAAGAAAGGGAAAGTGGGACAGTCACCAGGCTGCCAAGCCACAAGGACAGGAAAATAGAGCAGCAGAAGTCTAGGGAAACTAATGCCACCCTTTACCCCACAGCATTGTTCTCTGGTTATGCCCTGGGTGCTGCAACACCAGAGGCTGCAATATCCAGAGCAGAGAGCCAAGCCCAGTCAGCCACACAGCTCAAGAGCTGTCCCTGTGGGGTGAGTGCCAAGCAAGACCCAAGTCCCTTGGGGAGGGACCAGGGACCTAATCAACACACCCCAGAGCCTCCATCAGCAGACCATTTACTGGGCTGTGATATGTGATAAAACTTTACAAAGGGGTCATCGGCCTGGAAAGGTCGAAAGCCACTGATTTATGATGCCCCAAGTTGGGCAACTGACAACATCCCCATTGGAGCCATTCTCCTGCTCTAAAATAATTGAAGCAGTAAAAAATCTGGCTGTGCTTCCTGACACACTTCCAAAATGTTCCACGACAATGGGTCTAAGAGAAAGCGACATAGCAGGCTGCGTTGGCTTTACGTCCCACAACCATATGACGGAGCCATCTCCAACAACTGATTACACCAGTCATCTGTTGGAGGAGGGCAGAGAATCTGTCACACTTTACAAAGGTGCAAATGACTATAGAAGGCGAAAGGCAATGAAGAATCAGTTATACCGGTGCAGGACTGAACAGTGCAGAACTCATTGCCCAGATTCCACACAATAGTGGTAGAAATATGAAAGGAAGGATCCTAGCATAGGCCTGCCTAGGACTTGATGGATGTGGGTTTGAGTCCCTCCCCTGCTAGAACTTGCCTGCGTGAGCATGGACAAGTCATTTAGCCTCTTTGTGCCCTAGTTTCTCATCCGTAAAACATAGGTAACAGCATTGCACTCCCTCATGGGGATGCTGTGGGGACAAATACAGTAGAGATCATGAGGTCCCAGGTTGTGATAACGGGGGCATGTATCTGTTGCAGATACAGTGATCTCACAAAGGAGTAGCCATATCGGTCTAGCCCAGCAAAACAAAGAAGGAGTCTGGTGGCACTTTTAAAGACTAATAAATTAATTTATCACATGAATTTATCACTGAATTCAACTGTGACTTCACTGAGTCGAATTTGACTATGAGTTCTTTTCCCATTACAACACGTAATGTTGCTTTCCTTGTCCCTCACCCACCTACCTGCTAATTGCTGTACTTCACTGTTCGAATCCTAACAACTGTTTTGATTTGCTGTTACAGTCTGACCAGATCCTATGACTTACACTTCCCTGCATTTATTTTGCTTCCATTCTGTAAGTTCCCCATCATCAAATCTCTGACAAAGTGGAATTCTCTCCCATGAAAGTTCATGCAATAAATAATTTTATTTATTTTATTTATTTAGACTCCTTCTGTTTTAATGATCTTATGGGACCCATCAACTCTCTTCTTTGACAAATATCACCTGCTTAGTTCTCTGATTGGGTAAATAGAGGAATATTTGTCATAAAAGAAAAGAAAAGAAAACAATAGGAACTACCACATGTAAATTATTCAGTGAGCTATTTTGAGAGGAAATGGTGGCTAACTTATCAATTTGGGAAAGGACCCTAACTTATTTACTTCATATTGCCAGACAAATTAACAGCAAAATTGATCATAAAGGGGAAAAAAAAGTGTGTGTGTGTGTGTGTGTGTGTGTGTGTGTGTGTGTGTGTGTGTGTAAATTGCTTTAAGTTGGTGAAGTGTGAAAAAGGACTATTTTTATTATTATTTTCTGTCTTTTCAGCAATAACAGAAAAAAGGAAATTAGCATTTTGAGCCACTTTTGAAAGGAACAATAACAAAGCAGAGGTGAGAAGAAATGAAGAAGGAAAACAGAAAAGAGGAAAAACTGAGATGCAGCGGAGAGAATGAAAACCTTCAAAACAACAAAGGAGGCTATATTTTTCCTTCCACTCATACTTAGGCAAGTTATACTGAAGTGCGCACCTTAAGAACCACATCACAACCTCTTATTACCTCATTTACACTCAATGACAGAATACCATCTTAGCCTACACATTCACTGAATTATCATTAGATTATTCTCATATTCCCCCATTTCTGTCTGTATCTGTTTTAATAAAAGCTCTATGCCCCGCTACTGCTATAACCCTACATAATTTTCCACTGAAATGACTCGCTGTGCATTCTGAAAGTACACAGTCACCTGTGATGGAATGCACCCCTGTATTTGCATCCTACACAGCATTGTGATAATCTCTGTGCAAGGCATGCCTTCTGAGGTATCATTTCAAAACTCATAACTTGCTCATGGGGTGACTGTCATCTATCTCATACAGCAACCTGCATAGCAATGTTGAAAGCAGCAGGGGACTGGCACAATGTACTTGCTCTTTGAGGTGATTTGAACATGTTTAGATTCCTCACAATGGAGCTAAAAACAAACCAAAAAAGCCTTTTGCCATACAGTTTTCAAAACTTTGCTAATAACTCCTTTCAATGCATTTGTGATTGGTTAATTTACAGAGGAAGTTTGATCTTCAATTAATGCAATATTCTTGTCTTCTCTATTTTAGAAAAGATAATTTGAGATCATCTGTGCATTTTTCTATAAGCTATAGTGGAAGCAAAGCTTTCTAGTTCAGAAAGGGGCTTCTGTCAAGGATGACATAAGGACGGATCTGAAGCTTTGTCCAGATCTTAAAGCCGTCTGGACCTTCTTTGGGCTCTGAAAAAGGTTTAGGGGTCAGATTCGACAATGCTTTGCAGCATTCCCCTGTCACTCAATTTCATTAGACAATTAAAAGGGACACATGTCTGCTTTTTGTTGCTGTAGCAAAATCTTGTCCTCATTACACCCTGGAGTGATGGTCTGTAAAGCAGAGTACTCCATAGAGGCAAGGCTACTTTCTCACAGCCCAAAAACCACAAGTACAAAGGAGCAACAGCAGCTCCTTCCATTGTGGCTTTAAAAATGCTCAGTAACAAGATGTTTCAGGTTGATTGACATGTCTTGTTTGGCGCAAGATATACTTTTTCAATTCACTGATTTTTTCTTTTCCTGAGTTTCTGGGTTTGGTGGCCCTGTTGATTTTCTGAGCAGATAGCACAGGAAAGAAAAAAAATCAGTGACTCACCAGACATTCACTGATTTACACTATTGGGGATCTAGCCCATAGACTGCAGTGGAGTTAGAGTGCTTTACACTAGCTGGCCTAAAAATGAAACAGTTCTTTTTTACCTTCATCAACCTTGTTTTTCTGAATAATCTCACACGAAAAGCAGTGAAACGCCAGGAATGATCACACATAGAAAAATAACATATTCCATTAAAAATGTTGGCGGGGTAGATTTATGAACAGATATTTAATGCCCACGTACCATCATCTGACATCCAGTCTTTGTTTTGACAAAGCTGGTAGTCGTGCACACTATACATGAATGCACCTGTGGGCATGTTGCCTTGGAAACCTTCACTGCTAGCTAATATTGCTGTAATTGTCAAGAAAATATAGGTTTTCTCCAATGATGCTGAGAATGCTTCTATTTTACATACGTACTTTTCATTTGCATTCTTTGGAAGATTATTTTTCTTTCCCCCTGAATTCTTATGGCAAATGTTGTTAAAGTATCATTGTGTCAGCAGGTAGGCTGTGCAAACACCCTGAACTCGCTTTGTATTTGTCAAGAAGGGTTTAAAAACATTTAGGAAATGGAGTATTAAGATGCTGCCAGTTGCAAAGCTTACATCAACCACACTTCATTCTCTGGACGGCTATCAGCCCAAAATCCAGTTCTAGTGTCAGAAGTTGGCCCAAGTCCAAATGAACAACATTACTTAGATAGTTCCAAAGGGCCAGTCGTGTTAGTCTATTAAACCAAAAAAAAAAAAAAAAAAAAAAAAAAAGAGCAAGGAGTCTTGTGGCACTTAAAGACTAACATTTATTTATCACATGAGCTTTCATGGGACAAAATCCTGTCTGAAGAAGGAAGATTTTCTCCCATGAAAGCTCATGCGATAAATAAATCTCTTAGTCTTTAAGTGCTACAAGACTCCTTTCTTTTTTTTGTTACTTAGATATTAACCTCTCCAGAGCAAGAACTGTCTTTTTGTTATGTGTCAGCATTGCATCACCAAGTGCAGTTCAATGTTAGTATTGTAATACAAAATATAATAATAACCTGTCACGCTGGCAGATCCTAGAGCACACCTATTACTTGGATGAAGCAATGGGGTTCTCCATATTGGTGTGTGAGGAAAGATACTCACATGCTTTTTGCAGCAGTAGGGAATGTGGGAGTTGGGAGAGAAGCACAGAAATTTGTGTATTTATGTGTCAAGGGGTGTCTTTCACCACTGGAGTGAGAGGTTTTGATTCAAAGCTTATGATTAAGCTGACCACACAGTAAACAGAACAGTAATTTGGCACAGGACAGCCTCCATATTTTTCCTCAGGATACTCATTGCAAGGAGAAGCAGAATTTATTTGGTGACTAAACCTAACTTAGCAGAAATGTGCAAGTAAAAGAATGTGTGTGACCAGGCTCATCGACAAGAAAAAAATATATATATTGTTTGCCTTGTTAAGCTGTGGCACAAGTACATGTATTATTGGGAAACGGAAGCAACTGAAGAGTCTAAAATACAACTTCAGGTTGCTGAGTTAAAACTGCAGTAAATCTATTGTAGCCAAGGTAACAAGACAAGCAAATTGTGACTTGCCCATACACTTTCTTGTAAAACGAAATGGTCTTTTTTTTCATGTTCCTATGCAACACTTCAGTATCAGATTTAGGGAGTTACAGGAATGGACCTGGACATTTTTCAGCTACCAGTTTGTGATAATTCATGGTTCTTCATAAAGACAATGAATAGTAATTGGGCTATGCAAAATGGGTGAAAATTATCAGCTGGTGGTTAGGGTATTTATATATGAGGCCAAAGATCAAATCCATGCTCCAATGACTATGTAGTTGTTTATGTGAAGCAGAATTGCTTTAATTGAGCAAAATGAGAAAATCTCTCTCTGGAACATTTCCATAGTTCAGTGGTTAGGGCAGTCTTGAAGTTTAAATACCTTTTCCACATCAAGCAGCAGGGCATGGACCTGACCTGGTATCACCCAATCAATGTTCCCTCCAACTACTCGTAGACTGTGTGCACAAACGATTTCTTTGTGTGTGCAAAAACATTTCTTTGCAAGCACCAATATAAGCACTATTGAATTTTTTTGTGCACACTATATTTTGTTGTGTGCACAGGTTTAATGGCTTGTGTGCGTGCGCACAGGCGCACAGTTTAGAGGGAACAGTGCTCCCAATTACAGGAGAGCACTCTAGCTATACATCTGAAGATTATAAGAATCACACAATCTGGTTCTCAAGGGTAACAGATGTTTCAAGTTGATCTGACTCCATTAAAAAAATAAAATCTTTTCAATCCATTAATCATTTTTAGGGAGAAATTTATTTTTTTAAGTTTGATTTGAAAAGAAACTTTTTCAGCGTGTTTTTTGAGTTGTCAGAGGGCCTCTCTCATAAAATGCCTTTCCCCAGCTCTATAGAGAAAACAAAAGTGGAAAGCCTGTTCATGCAACTCAGTACACAATTCATTCTAGTGTGTGAGCAGGATGGATGGATCTCACTAGAATTATTGTTTGCCTGCCAGAGATGACAAGGCAGAAATAAACATTTCAGCCATTTTTTTGCCAATTCATTTATACATGTTTCAGAATTAGGATGAAATGAAAGCTGATTGAAATGTGTTGAAGCCTTTTCACGAACTGTTTCCAAACATATTGTGAAAATGTTAATAGAAATTTGAAAAAATTTCAACCCCTTCCTATGTTAATCAAAAAGCTCAGCATAAGAACACCTCCAGTGAATGTATGATCTCATTGGGGACATCTTCAGCAATTCCAAGCACATTCAAAGTCTTTGGATGATGAATTAAATGCCCTCCAGTAAGATAATTCAGTTTTTTCAGCTAACCTTAATGGTAGTTTTACATCCTGAAAGGGCCATGAAACCTGGCAGTGTGGCCCTTTTCAAAGCTCTGAGTGTCAGGCTCCCGTCTTTGATAGACTATATAGTGAATAAATTCCCCAGCAGCAAGCACACAAACAATTCTGTGGAAGTTTTGGCCACCATCTCACAGAGATCATTAGAACACCTGCATCTTTTGCAAAACTCTAGCATTTTCTAGCCCTTCTCTCTGTGGTGTTGATAGGGTGTGCAATAATTTTAGTGTCAGCCTCCTCCAATCAAATGTCATTGACAATTTTATGAACTTTTTTTTTTAATGATTCAGGATATTTCAGTTCAGCTTTCAAATCTCATTTAAGCTTTCCTATCTCACTTGGACATATATGTTTCAATAAGGTTAATTAGATGATCCTTAATCTAAAGTTTTCAGAAATCTCTTTCCACAAAATAAGTCATCTCATTTTGGCATGAAAACAGATTTTTAAAATGTCACAATGTCTCATGGGATGGAAAATGGAAATGGTCCTTTCAATTTTCTGATCAGCTTTAGGCAAATGTCCTTCCTGAAGCCCTGATTCAGCAAACCATCCGGGTCCCAGAGTTGTTGACTGCTTCTTGCCCTGCATCTAGAAGAATACAGCTGTGCTTTGCTTAGGGTGGAGTTACTACCTTGGACCTGCGTATGGCATCACTTAATATGCCTTACGTGCTGGTTGGTATGCTTGGTAACAAGGATAAATAATTATTTTGGAATGTATCATCAACCACTAGGTGAAAATATTTATGTAAACATGTCTATTTTTTTTCTGCAAAGAGGTAGAAAGGAAAGGTGTCTGACCTGCAAAAATTACTTTTATGCACACAAGTGTCATAAAAGAAATCCTGAAAAAGATGGACAGCTTAAATCTATTATGCTTCCTGAACTTGCATCAGTTTCTCTCTGTAACAGGTGCAGTGTGACAAATGTCAGTGAAGCTATCCCTGGGCTGGCTCTGTCCTATAATGTGTGTATCGGAGGGTAGCAGCCAGTTGTGGGAGATTTAGCAGAAGAAGCTTTGAACAAACACCAGATGGCACAAGTGGGCATTCTGCTAGCTTATAATCATTACCTGGTGGTCCCCAGGGAACCTTTGTCACAGAGCTGAAAATAGCTAGATCTGTGTGTTCTTTCTTACCCTGTCTTTTCCCCCCTTGATGTGATTTGGCTCTTAGCCAACAACTGCCAATGGTCTTCTCCAGAGTATGGTGGCTTAAACCAAGTCCAGGAAATAGAAGGGATCTGTTTACCAGGAACAACTGGTCAGTAGAAACCTGCAGCTTGTGAGCCTTCTGCCTTTATTAATAACTGTTTACACAGAGCCAAACCTCAGTGAGAGCTTTTGGACCACAAAACATGATGGCATCTTGTAAAAATTCTTCATTGTTGTGACAATTTTTTTTCGTCTCTTCACACTTGTGAGATTTGATAACAAGCCCAGCTGGCCTGCGACATGTCTCTGCGTGAGCAAAAGAATGGCTCTGTTCAAAGAGCAAAGCACAAGTTATTTTCTCCAATCTGTAAATAAGTGGTATGGTAATAGAGAAAAAAACCAAAACAAAATAAAAAACAAACAACGTTCACACTTCCACTTTGCCTTGATTTCAGCATTGGACCTATCACCTCCCATGAGCTCACCAGGGTAGATCTGCAATAAGCAGTTGCTACATGGAGTTTTCTGGTTGGAATAAAATAAATGTATCTTTTCCAGCTACACAGATAGGATTTTACAGTCAGGGCAGTATGAAGGCACAGACTCATGCCCAGGGTGGCAGCTTCTGGACTCTTGTGATTAAATCACAATCTTGGCTTTCATTTTAGGAGTACATTTCTGTCCTTCATGGGTGTTCAGAAAAACTTGAAAATGCCTCCCTCATGTCACCAATGCAATTGCTGTCTCCCAAGAACCACACACAATAGCTCTGAGATGGGAAATTGCCTTTTCACAGGCAGCTCCCCACATCTGATCCAATGTGCCACTCTGACCCCCCAGATGTCCATTCCTGAACCCCAATTCACCCCATTCTGCCTGGAGACCACTCACGCTCGAGTCAGTCCACATCAGCCCCCCCCCCCCAAAGTAAAATAGCATGTCCACACTGTGGACCTGTTATTTCATTTCCCTTATTTCGAAGACACTTTTTTGTCTTTCAGAATAAGGTGTTTTGAAATAACACATTATTTCAAAACGGCTTGTTTTGAAATGTCTTGTTTCGAAACAAGCACTTTGTGTCTGAACATAGCCGAAGAGTAACTGAAAAATCTTTGCCCACCCATTTGTGGAGCTGGGGAACTAAGTGATAATATATATGTGAGCAAATCAAAACAAGGCACACTGTACCAGCAGAACTCACCTGCAGCCATTTATGGAGCTAGCTAATGGCAGAACACCAGCCATTCTGTGGGCATTAGGATGATGTGAGAAGTGTTTACACAATCCTTCTATAACCTCATCAACAACAACCAGACCTGCCTGAATGCCTGAGAAAGAAGATGTAAAATCATTTCTGTAGCCTCGGTGGTGCTCAGGACCTTTGAGGCATTAGTTAGATATGCACCTTAATCCCTCAGGCATGAGGAAGCTATCCTGAACACACGCTGCTCTTGAGACATGATGCAATTGGATGGCACTAGCTTAGAATTCCTTCATTCCAAGGGGTTCCCTCCCTCTAGCTATTCTATGCCACTGGCCTGACCCAAAGGCAGATGTGGGAATCTATAATTAATTACAGCAGCAAGTTCATGAGATTACTCTTTCTGTTTTATGCAGGGGTAGGTATTTTGGAAGTACAACAGCAAGTTAATACCTAAGGCTATGTCCACACGTTGTTCTTAAAGCAAAACAACCACCACATGACAGTCCGTTGTTTCAAAATGATGGAGCTCGTCATTTTGAAACAACGCAACTGAAATCAAAACAACAAAACTTCACAGGAAATTGAAATAGCCCTTGAATCAAAAGGGCTGTTTTGAAATAACACCGTTTGATCATGGCATAGGACCCTGGAAGGAAGGTCTCCCCCACCCCCACCAGCATCAGCATCCTGGCCAAGGAGAGAGGAGTGGTGCAGGGGGCATTGCAGGGTGACAGGGGCTGAGGTCCCTGGGTGCCCGGAAGCCGATGCCACTGACCGAGTGGCAGGGACTGAGCTCGTGGAGTGCCCCGGTACCCCTGCCGCTGGCCGGGTGGCAGGGCCTGAGCTCTCAGGGCACCCCAGAACCACTGCTGCTGGCCGGATGGCAGGGGCTGAGCTCTGGGGTGCCCTGGTACCCCTGCTGCTGGCTGAGCAGCGGAGTCTGAGCTCTGGGAATGCCCCGAAGCCCCTGCCGCTGTCCGACTGGTGGGTGGTGATCTCTCGGGGCTCCCAGATACTCTGGGCTGAGCAGCAGGGGCTGAGCTCTCCGAGTGCCCCAGAGCCCCCACCCCTTCCCAGGCGCAGGGCAGTCTGGGATCTCAGCCCCCTCCACCTGGGAAGGGGCGGGGGCTCCAGGGCACTCGGAGAGCTCAGCCCCTGCCACTCAGCCAGCATTGGAGATACCATGGCACCCCAGAGCGCAGCCCCTGCTGTTCGGTCAGCGGCAAGGGTTTGGGGGCTCGCCAGAGCTCTGCCCCCACTGCTCAGCCAGCGATGGGGGTACCAGGGTGCCCCAGAGCTCAGCCCCCACCGCTTGCCCAGCAACGAGGGTACAGGGGTGCCCTGATTGTGTCCCCTGCCCCGCCACGGGCAAAGTGGCAAGGAGGAGGGGTGCCCCCCATCTCTGTCCTTGGGGCTTTTTTCTTCTGCCACTGGCTCTGCAGAGCCAGTGGCAGGGCATTGACTGTCAACATGGCCCTGCCGGGGGGCCATGTTGCCACACCTCCCATGGTCCCCCTCTCCTGAATCAAACTAGCAAGTCCTGTGTCCGGACTTGCTATTTCAATTTGGGTTTCGTTTTTTTGTTTTTTGTTTTTTTGTTTTTTATTTTTGCTTAAATCGATTCAAGTTAATTGTTTCAATGATTTTATTTCGAATTGGCTTAATTTGATTTAACTTAAATTGAATTAAACCAGTACATGTGGACATAGCCTAAGAGATGCAGCTCAGGGCCAGAGATGTGGATTTTTCACACCTTGCAGCAACATAGTTATGATGTTATAGGTCTGTAATGTAGACCAGACCTCAGCTGACAAACCTAAGGTCCTCTTCACAACTGTTAAGGATTTGAGAGACAGAGAGAGGGAGGGAAGGAGAGAGAGAGAGAGAGAGAGAGAGAGATCATATTGAACAAGTTAATAGTTGAAAAAAGTGCTGGTATGGAAAACACTGACTGTGAATGCACCCTTACAACATGCCCAGGAGATAGAGCAGTATCCTCACTTTAACAAGGAACAGAAAAACCAAGACCATGCTCCTCAAAGGTATTTTGATGTCTAACTCCCATTATCAAAATGTATTTAAGGAACTGATCCAAAGTGATTGGCTAAAAACCATTCAGCAATGCTATAGGAGATCAACAGACTGCACACAGATCTCCTGCCTCCCACCACTGGGGTTGTAATCATACCGTCATACTTCCTCCCCCTGTTGCATGTCTTCCTCAGAAATGATCCATCCCTGCTACCTGCTCATGAAATGTATGCACTGAATAGCAGCTGAATAAAGAAAAGCTATTTGATTCCCCTAATGTATCTAAGAAGTTCTCCCTTTTGTTTTATTGACACGATGTAGGAACAGAATGAAACCACTCTCCCATCTAATTTAGCTCCGCTAAGGTAGATTTTTGATGTTGGGGCCATCTGGAAGAAAACAAATGAAGTGCTACTGGGTAAGGCTGAAGTAAATTAACTCAGGCTGCAATGGACTTGCCTAAATGGCCATTCTTCTGCTGAAGGTTCTAGCCTTTCTCCTCCAGCCTTTGCTTTCCTGAGCACTAAAAATAAAAGAAAAATCAGTCTGTTTACCTCTTACCAAATGCAGATTTCCAAATGCACACCCAGGTGAACCACTTGACAAATCATTTTCCATGGCTGTAGTTCAATACAAAAGTGTCTGTGTTAAATTGCATTGGCCAATAATCTGGTAATGAGGAGATTGAATTTCTTAGCAAATAGGTCTCCACTACATAATCAAAACCCACATAGACCATCTTGATATTCTTGACTAACTGGCTCTTTGTCTCTTCTTCACAAAATAAATTCTATTGTATTTTAATGAAAGGGCTAATTTCAGGTTACATAACACAAAGCAGTTGACGTCTACATTTTAATAATATGATACACAGTTCTATCTTAAAAATTTCCATTCCATCTTAAAAGAGGGAAAGAAGCTGTTTATCACACAAAGAAATATTAGTTGATTCCCTAGTTTTGCAAGAAAAATGGTCCTGACACTAAGTCAGAGGCATGAGACATTATTCATGTTCAACTTTAGAAACAGGCATATCCAAACTATTCTCTCTTAATTTGCATTTCCCTTGATCTGCTAGAGTGTGGCTGAGACAAGAAAGGAAATTAAGTCAGAGAGAGAATTCCTTCCAATTAAAATATAATAGAAACGAAAGGCCTCATACTCCTCTGCTAGTTTGATACTAGGATGACTGTGCTAGTCCCCCAGTGCAAGACTACAATATGAAAGTGGTGAGTCAGACCATGGATTTATAGGATCCCTCTCTGTTCTCTCTCGTTTCCAGCCATTTTCAATGCTCAGATGGTGAAAAAAACCTGACTCATACCAGCCAGCTGAGAATTTCCCATTGGAGAAACTCTCAGCTGGCCCAAAGAACTGAAATCAATTCCTACACCATCTGTTTTTCCCATTTTAGCAGAGGTGGTTGAGAGAATCCTGAACTACAATTCACTATTAGAGTATGGGCCATATGAACTGATGATGCAAATCAGAGCTGTCCTTAAATTGTTCTAATATATCCTAATGGACTGAGACCAGCATGAGAATAAAACTTAGTCTCTAAGGGTGTGTCTACACTTGCAAATTAGTTCGAATTAAGGACGGTGTAGACTGGGACTAGCCCTCAGTTCGAATTTAATAAATTTGAACTAAGTGCAGTTAGTTTAAATTGACAATGTAGACTAATTTGAATTAATGTTAGTTCAAATTAGTCCATGTTGTTAATTTGAATAAGTTTGAGTTTAGTTCAAACTGACCTCAAGCTTAATAGTTTGAATTAACAAATTTGAACTAACTTTTCCTAGTATAAACATAGCCTAACAGATCTCAGTACAGTCTGTATATTAATTCTGGTTTAAATCTCCTTGCTGAACTTCTAGCTTCCTTCAAGATTAATACAGTCTTTCAGGCCTATAACTAGTCCTTCAGCTAGTACACAAATGACTGTGGATTTACTGCTCTATGTACTTTCCAGATTCAGTGCCTTTGAAGATAAAGCATTTAGAGATGGAAAGTTCGGTTAGATTATTGAGTCTGTTCTCCTGCCACAATATGATTAATTGCATTGCACGGGTGCAAGATGAGTCCAACAGAATGTTGAAATTAACCTAGATTGCATGCTGAAAGACCACAGAAGAATTGAGCCCAATGCAGAAAACATCTGTTCCACACACAGAGTGAGACAATGAATTACTGTTGTCAGGGGGAGATTATCCATGATTCATTTAAGTGGAGCAGGATAGGCTCCTCCTTGAAGTAGTGCAAGAGCCTCAGTGATCATTTGTGAGGTATACAGAGAAAGCTTTGGGATGAACACAGCTTAGGATGGGAAATAAGGAAAGGTCTGAAACTCAGAGGGAATTGTAGGTCTGCATCCTCTAATTAATCTTGCTTCCAGAGGGTTCAGCCACCATTTCAAAATTAAGCTTACAGGTCATAAGATGTTTGCATCCAGCTTCAAGAAGACAGTAAAGACATCATGCTTTTAAAGCATAAACTTCAGTGTCCTTCCGGAGTAGTGGTGCTTTCCTGAATCAGGGTCCACAGGGGGAATTATGCCAAAGTTAATGACCCTTTGCTTATCCCTTTCTCATTGCACTTCAGAGACTCACTGCTTAGATGCATAACCTTTCCCTCCAATCTATTGTTAGTACCCAGAAATGTATTCTGCTTTTGCAACAACTCTGAGCTCTGATGCTAATAGAACCAGTGGGTTAAATTGCTGAGTCATACAGCAGAGTTTAAAAATGTCAGCAGTAAAACCCACATCGTTCTTCTGTGAATGTGTGTGTTAGGATTTAGAAGCATGCCAAAAATAAAAATGCAAATATATTGAACAAAGAAATAATAGGTTTCTTAAGATAAATCAAATCTTTCCATTTTTGGAAGAAAATGGGGAAAATCAGCAGCACCTGCAAAAACAGTAAACAGGAAAGCAGAAGAATCAGGGATAATTAATACCCACATGACAAAGAAATAGTTGATGGAAAATATATCCTCAGCTGGTGCAAAATAGCATAGAGCTACTGATTTTGGAAGAAAAGTACTGATGTTTGTCTTCTGAGTTTATAATCTCTATCTATCTATCTATCTATCTATCTATAGGCTATGTCTACACTGCCAAAATAATTTCAAAATAGTCATTTTGAAATAACTATTTTGAATTTATTTCAAAAAATTATTTCAAAATAGCATTATTTCTAATTTATTATTTCAAAATAGGAGTCTAGTGAAGACTCCCTATTTTGAAATAAGGTAGGAATTATTGTTTGAAATAGACAGTCTTCAGTATACTCTCTGTTTAGAAAGAGGGGAAAGCAGGGAAAAGTATAGGGACATTAGTAAAAAAAAAAAAAAAAAGCCAATTCCACAGCTTGGAGTGGCTTTTTTCCAAATAACTATTTTGAAAGAATTGCTCTTTTGAAATAAAAGTAGGTTTACTTATTTTGGAATAGCTAGAATTTTTTTTTTTTTTTTTTTTTTGAAATAATGAAGTGCTTATTTCGAAATAACAAAATAACTGCATGGACAGGTATTTTTTTTTTTAAATAAACCTCCCTATTTCAAAAATACTTTTCAGTGTAGATATACCCATATGTATATATAAGATATGGAGAAAGTGTGTCAGATTATCTGTAAAAGGTTGTTAATTATTTTTAAAATTATGATTATTTGTATTTATTCATTACACAGCTAAGGACAATTCAAATGCAATAGAACTTTTAGACATAGTCTCTTATTCAGAGAAATAAAAACAGTCAATATAAACATTCATTAAAGATACTTGAAGTGATAAGGTTGAGAATGCAAATTACCAAAATGTTCATACTGCTGATGCTGGCTAGCTACTAATATCAAAATATTTGCAGAGGAGTTTCCATTTTTTCCTCAAATGCATAACTTTCCAAAACATTCTTTTTGGGAGCTGAAGTGTTCTATGCTTGACCTTCATCCAGAAATGCATATTTCTGTAGAGTCTCAACCAAATTCTTTTTTTTTTTTTAGGGGAAAAAACATTTTCAGTTTTTCCCACAACCTGCAAATTGTGGGGAAAAAATAAAAAAAAAAGAAGACTGACATTTTGGTAGGCAAGGAAACCAATGTGCTCCTTGCTAAGCTTGAAAACAAGATGGCAGGATAACAATAAACATAAGCAAAAATGAAAAAATCCCTTTTGACTGTGGTTACTAACCTAATGGTTTTCTCTGTGGTACGTCTACACTGCAATAAAAGATCTCTGATGGAGGCTCAGGTGCACTGAACAACAGCATAGATATTTGGTCCTAGAGACTCAGATGCTTCCAAACCTCAGCTCGAGCATCTACACTGTAATTAAACAGCATGTAAGCCAGCTGTGGATACCTATTTGCAGCACATATCTGCCTGCAGATGTAAGGTGAGGTCTAATTTTTTTTGCATTCCCTCTAGATTTCACAGTGAGGCAACCTAATGCAGTGGTTTTCAAACTTGGGGTCAGGATCCAGTACTGGGTCGCAGACCCTCAGCTACTGAGTTGTGGTGCCCCCTGCTGTTGCTGCCACTGCTCCCACTGCCCAAAGACTGTAATGCATTGCTCAAAGATGTAATTGTTCAGTCACAGGCATAAATATATTTTTTTTTCAACTGGGTCCTGAGGAAAAAAGTTTAAAAACTGCTGACTTAATTGATACATACTCCCCAAGCCACCCAGTAAGTGGAATTGAACCACTCTGTTATTAAACAGCTACAGGTTTGAAGCCTGCACCCTGGACCACTGCAGATCAGCTGGACAAACAAATGAACTCAACAAATAACTATAAAAAGCAATATATAGATGATTTTTTCCCAGTAAGGGTTAATTAACACAGCAGGAAAGCAACTGCTTCTGTTTCTGAGTAGAATGCTGCCAGTTGGATTCATCTTTCTAAAAGAGGTTTATTTTCTCCCATGAGGACTAAGTAGAATGGCTGACTAAATGAGGGAAACACGATCTCTAATTTGCATGCAGCATAGGCACAAAGCATCCTGGGATATTGCTCAGCTGCCACACTGAGTCCTTATCAAAATTTATTGTGCTGGCCAGAGTAGCTTGAGGAAGACGTCAGTTCAGTTTTTCACAGTAGAATGCTGCAAATGTGAAAGGGCCGGGCGCTGCCAGAATGTTTTGGGAGTATAAAAAGCACCATCTCTTGATTAATGGCTTCTCCAGTCCTCTGCCACAAGCAGTCACTGGGAGCACTTCTTAGAGGCTCTGTGTTCCACTTCGCTTATCAGTTACTGACATTGCAGCCATCCAATGTATTGGCCTTCAGACCAGGGTGCTGGTGATTTTGTATGGTCCTCTTCATAAAGAGTCTCACTAGGAAGGAGAGAATTAAAGTGACAAAGCATGGCAGCTTGGCACCTCAGAAATACCTGTGTGGAGAGGAAATGTCTTATCTAAGTTACAGAAGAAACCTGTAGCAAAAGCGTATGTCACACTAAAATGTCCTACTCCATCACTTTAGAAACACACAACAGCCCTCCTGTTGGCTGGAAGCTTCACAAATAAAGAGCATGACAACCACCATTTGAGCACTGAATCCCTGCTAGGCAGGGCAGCACATTCAAACTGTGACAGCTTGAACTAATGCAGTAAGCTTTGCAGAGATAGACATCAAATTCGTGGAGTCCACTGAGGGCTGCGGCATGAGGCAGAACAACCATGCTTAGCAGCAAATAATGGGATTTACCCTGGTGCCGTTGTCACTGGCTCTATTTCTGGCACAGGGGTTCCTAGATTCAGAGAATCTAGGGCCAAGAGGGTACACTGAGGTAACCTAGTATAAGCTCTTGTATCCAGGGAAGGGGACTGGTCTCCCCAACAAAAAATCCCTCTTAATCTCCCAAGACCAAAATGAAGAGTGGTTCAGCTGGAGAGCGGTGGTCAGCGACTAGTCACCAAAGACAAAGAGACTTTAGGGAAGAAGCCCTGTGGGCATGATCCCATATCACGGTTGAGAGACAGTTGAAAACTAGCCTCCAGGTAGGAGCAGATAGAGACATCATGAAATACCCTCTTGAACTCATACCCAGGAAGGCGTCTAGTTGTTAATTCTCCCACAGATTGTGTGTCATTCAGATAGAAGACTGAGTTACTGAACAACCACCTGAGAAGAGCAGAAGGACCAACGCTGGGCAGCATATGCTGGGAAGTGCACAGGCCCTCACTTGCCCAGCCAGGGAGCACTCGTGTGAAGGGAGCAGCACGCCAGTACAGGTAGCTCTAGGTGTAAGGCCCACACCCCGAATCGCATAGGAACAAATAAATGAAAAACTAGGCCCTTCATAAAATGCAGCATAGATATACTCTGCAGTGAGTGCTATGTAACCCACGTGGAAAAGAAGTGCTCTGCTGCTTTGCCAGTTGGCATTGTCTCTCCAAAACAAGTTACTAATGGGAGGACAAAAGAGATGAGTGTAAGGGCTGAGAAAACCATAGAGTATAATTTGCCCCAAGTATATGATAATGGAGGTTAGGATCTTGAAAACCTGTCATACTCAAATGCCAAACTATCTCATGCAGCAATTGGAGTCAGAGATCGGGGCAATTTTTCCTTTTTGAAAGAGTGGAACACTGCAGATTTAATAGGGCCCAAAACTGACAGCTACTCTCAGTGAGAACAATCCCATGATTGGCCAGAAATGTGAAAAAATAGCTGTTCCTTAACTAATTAAAATGGTATAAAATGGCTTCTCCATTCTCTAGCAGAAAATATGCCTCATGATAAACTGATTGGATAACTAGTAGTCCATCTCTCAAGCAATTCCAACTTTTCAAAATGTGGTTGTGTTCAGAATAAAGCGAAAAAATAAAATCTTTAAACACTTTTTGAAATTAAATATTTTGAAATGTTTTGATTAGGAAACAAGTTAACACATTTCCATAATATAATAGTGCAGTGGATGTGCTAGGCAGAAGATTAGAATTCCTATCAACTTCTTCCCCACTGTGCATCTCTTTTCTCCTTGCTAGATTGAAGAGGGGACAAAGAGTCTGCAAAATGCCCCTGACCCAGGAAATAATGGACCATCTGGGGCAGAAGCATTGGCATGGGTGGCCAGGAGCTGCCGCATACAGCTTAGGATGCAACTTAAGCCAGAGAGTTGCTTTGAAGCATGGTGCAGCTGCTGGATATGCAGCTGGAACCAGGGCTATAAGGACTACAGCAGAGGCTGGGTAGAGAGCCAGTGCAGAAGGTGGCTAATGAAGCACATAGCTAGTGCCTCCTGTCCTGGAAACCTGAAAGCTCCCATTTGCTTTGAATAGTAATTGAACTGGCCAGAAAAATAAAAACAAAAAACTTAATACGCAACCCTAGTCACTGCCCTGAGGAGACCTAACAATAAATGTGCTGCCCATAGGGACCCAGACAAGAATTGCTGCTGCTCACTTTGATCAGTAACTGTTTAAGCCAAACAAGCAAGGAGTCCAGTGGCATTTGAAGACTAACAAATTTATTTATTGCATGAGCTTTTGTGGAAGAAAATCCCACTTCATCAGATGCTTTGAAGACGGGGCAACTTACAGACCTTTTTTTTTTTTTCTTCAGACTCAAGAGCTGTCATTTATAGATGCTCCTATAGGATTGATTCACTTTCCCATCCCAGGAAGGGCAACTGATAGTGGAATGTTACATTTACTAAAGAAAGTGTTTATAAAAGACATGTCTAATTTCAGGAAAGACAATTAGATAGATCCCCAAATACATCTGGGGGGAGTGGGGAACAGAAGCCCTCCACTGCTGGAGAACGCTAAGTTAGAAGCTAGCACCTTCGACAAGTCAGGATCCACCCAGGGGAAGAAATAGGACACACAACAATCTATAAATATCACTAATAACAATCACTCATTATGGTGGGGCTGATGCAAGGTTTTTGCAGAAGCTCTCCTATACCTCAGCTAATCACACGGCTCACAGTTGGACTCATCACATGAAAACAGGTTTCCCTTCTCTGGTGAGGAAAAAGTAAAAGGGCTACATGACTGAGGAACAACTAGGTGCTTGTTTGGAGCCAGGTGACAAAGGATATGGGGATACTTGGCAAAGTCCATACTTTGTCCTGCGCCTATATTAAACTGTTGATACACAGGTGTGCTAGAGTCAGAGATCAAGGTAGATATTGCAGTGTGGCAACACTGCAGTTTCATAATGTCTGGGGAGCTGTTGCATGCTTCAAGAGCTAGTTTTCATGCACAATACTGCCCACATTGGTGAGAAAAGCCTGATACTAAACAAATGATAAAAGGGATCAAACGGCTTCATTGTTCTTTACCATGCAATTAGCAGGGATCAGTGTCTTGTGAGCCTTTATCAAAGGCTTTGTGGTGTTCTTTGTTGAATTACTGATTATATCATTGTAGCATCTGACCTCAGTTACTGAATTTATCATCCCATGATGCAGCTGTAGTGAGGAAATATTAAAATATTACTTTCAGAGAGAAGGGAACATAAACTCCGAAAAATTCAAGTCTTGCCTTGGCTACAGAAGAAACTTGTTCCGCAGACAGATGACAAACAAGAAAATTCTAAGTTCCAAAGGGGTAGCTGTGTTAGTTGAGTTCAACAAAACAAGCAAGGAGTCCTGTGGCACTTAAAAACTAACATATTTACCTACCCTAGTCCACTGTCTTGGAAAAAGCATCAGGTTTTTCCTTGGCTGAAAACTTTGCAAGAAAAAGATGTTAACAGCTGTCATCACACCTATTGGGATAATTGCACCCACACATTTACCTAAATTGTGAGCTCAACTGTAAACAGTATGTGAAAGTTTACACAGTGTCACAATACCCTAGAATAATAAAGGTGCATAGGAAAAGGTGAAAAAGGGAGACAGAAAGACTAAATTAGTCTAAACAAAAATGCTTCCTGATACAACTCAGGGATTGTGAAAAGAGTATGCCTGGGACACCCGAAAAGTGTGGGACCAAAAACATGGACCAACATTAGTGTGCAGAAATTAGGCCTAACTGGTGAACAAAATAATGAGAGGATGGGCTATCGCAATCTTTACCTTTTCTGGGGGTTCTGAAAGAAAGAAAGAAAGAAAGAAAGAAAGAAAGAAAGAAAGAAAGAAAGAAAGAAAG
>ML681966.1:89072810-89111431 GCA_007922195.1 Podocnemis expansa
TTGCAGCTCCCCCGACCTGGGCAGGGGAGCCTGGGGATGCCACGGTCCCCAAGCCGCTTGCCCTTTGGGCAAGCGGCTTGGGGACCTGAGGCACCCCCAGACTCCTGGCAAGCCCTCTCCCCACTCCACCCTGGTTGGTGGCAACATGGCTCACAAGGGGCCATGTTACCACATCTCCCAGACTGCCCCTCTCCTGAAGTGAAATAGCAGGTCCATACATAGGACCTGCTATTTCGCTTTCACCATCTCCCTTATTTCGAACTAAATTTTTTTTTAGTTCAAAATAAGTTGTTTCGAAAGAAAGGTTTTATTTTGAAATAAGTCATTTTGGATTGACTTATTTCGAAATAAAGCCTTGTGTGTAGACATAGCCTATAGCCAATGATATTGATATACCTCAACAATTTCTGGGGCAAGGGCTCGTATTTGGATAAGCAGAGTGGATCTAACCTAAACTGTTATTAGAAGAGTATAAAAGTACAGACCCTGTTGGTAGGGGGAAGAAGAGGATTTAAGACCTTAGGATGTGGAGAGCAAGAAAAGAAGCTTCCAGTCCTCAGTTTCCAGCTTTGCTTTCTCAAGAAAGAATACCACAGACTCATTTTGCTCTTTCTTAGCTATCCAATCTTTGTTGATTTAATGAATTTAAACATATCAATTAGGGTTGCTAGACTCTGCACTTTTTCTGTCAACTGAGGCATCGTGCGTATTTCCTGACTCCAAGGTGTAAGTATAGCAACTACAAATTCTAACAGGAAACATGATCTATCAAATTATAAACTGAATAAGATTTCCTAAATGCATTATGTGTGTATGAACTAATTGTTACATTGTATAGTCATCAACTAATCTTTTCTCAATTCTATGCTTTATGCTTTTAGCAATAAAGGATTTTATAGTAATTGAAAGCATCTGTGTTTCAACTACTCTTAGACATTCCCTGGGGGTTCCCAGTTTATATTTTATAATATTTTCTGTGGTGAAATTTGGACTTGAACCCAAATTCCATAGCAATATTTATTGATAATTCCAATCCATAATCCAAATTCCAATTCCAAATCATAAAGGATTGAGCTATACCAACCATCAGTTTGTATAATGCCGTGGTTCAAGTCAACTGAAATTTTTCATTCTAACATTCTGAACATCTTTGTCTGATGAAAAATGGAAGTGAAAATTGTCCTTTCTTTCAACCTTTTATTTTTGGACCATGGGTAAAAATAGGAAAAATAAAAGATTATGCTTTTTTTTTGTTTCATTTTTCTATATTAAAAATAGAAAATGTAGGGGAAAATTCAACTTCTTTCAAAAAATTCACAGAGAATATTTTCCATTTTTCAGACAGCTTTAGGTGTAAGTCTTTTCAGTTTCCCAAACCCAGTAACAACATGCTGTGTCACTACAGCATATGTCTAACCTGATCCCTGCTGCTGCCAGAAGTGTGTGTGCCACATACTAGTTTAATGAGAACTCTTAGATGTTTCATGCTGTATCACTATATGACCATCCCAGTTCTCATTTATTCCTCGTAGCACATTCAATAGCCACTGCCTTTGTTTGTCAATACTCACAGTTTTATCACAATATTTCGCATTTTTTCTTACCACTCCAGCTCCAGGAGCCAACAGAATATGTGAAAATCTCAGCTTGCTTAAGTTTTTCTTCAAAGGAAGTGTCTAGCTGCAAAGCTTAGATTTTCACAGACTATTTTCAGGTGCACAGAATAATTCGGCAAATAGAAAGTGCCAAATGTACTATTCTTTAAATCTGTATGATTTTTAATTGGTTTGGTAAACTTTTGGGTTCTGGCTCCTGAGTTTTGAATGTTTAGGGATTGCAGCACTGGGTATGTCTATCCCGTGAACACCCAAATCAGCTCACTTGGCTGGCATCCTGGGCTCAGGCACACTGTGAGGTGGGAGGATGATCACCGTGACATCCAGTCATCTCACCCACTGGCTCCCTCGACAGCTTCCGGGAGCAGTGGGGGCTGTCCAAGGTTCTCTGCTTGGTTTCCCCGTCTGAAATGCTTATTATCAACCTGTGACCCTCTCACCCATCCCTATTATATCCTTAGTTGTCCCCAGGAATTTTTTGAGAGACAGCCCAGTGCCTCCTCCCCTTAGGCTGGGGGAGGGATTTTAGAATGGGTGGGCTTGTGCCCACCCACCACCGTTTCCCTCAATAGGATCAAGTCATTTGACAGAAAGCAGTCATGGGTGTTTAACTGCAACACAGATTTACCTGCTGTGACTTTTACTCCCCTCTAAAGGCACGTCTGCACTACAGACTTGCTGCGCTGCTTGAGCGCATCTGATAAAGACACTCTAAGCCACAGGAGAGAGGTTCTTCCATCTGTTTAATAACTACACCTTTGCAAGAGGTGGTAGCTATGTTAGTGGGAGAAGCTTGCCCACCAACATCACACTGTCTACATGGCTGGTATAATTACTTTACTCAGGGATGTGATTTTTTTCACCTCCCTGAAGAATGCTATATCAAAATGAGTATGTAATACAGGCCTGGTCTTAATGACAGTATTTGATAGCAGTACTGGAGCTTCATGAGGAATGAAAGAAAAAGTAAAGTAAATAAACAAATAAATGCACTTTAAGACATCCGTAGTAACAAATCTAATGTATTTTCTATGCTTCTCCTGATTTAGGGAAGGATTCTGATGCCCTTATCACCTAGACTAGAGATTTGGAGGAACTTCAGAAGGACCTAACAAAACTCAACAAAACAAAGAAGGAATCCTGTGATACTTTTAGGGTATGTCGTCACTTACAATTTAATTTGAATTAATGAGGATCAATTCAAATTAAATAAATGCATGACTACACTAGCTTTTGTTAATTTGAACTAAAGAATGCCTTAGTTCAAACTGAAGAAAGCTAACTTCAAAGCTATAAAACCTAGTTTAACTTCAAAGTGATGGTTAATTCGAACTCATTAGTTCGAATTAACCCAATGAAGCTATGTGAATTCAAACTATTAGTCTGAATTAGTCACAGCTTGATTTTTCCCTATACAACAGTGCCCCCCTACCTACTGCACACTAGCATGTCCTGTGCATGGACATGGTTGTTCGAATTAGAGGTTCTAGTGTGGCCATGTTAATCTGAATTAACTTAATTCAAACTAACCTTCTAAGTGTAGACATAGCCTTAAAGACTAACCAATTTACTTCTCGACTGAGCTTTCATGGGAGAAATCCCACTTCATCAGATGCTTGAAGATGAAGAACTTACAAGACTTACTTTCTGTAAATTTTTCAACCGTCTGATGAAGTTGAATGTCTCCCATGAAAGCTCAGTCAAGAAATAAATTGGTTAGTCTTTAAAAGTGCCACAGGATTCCTTGTTTGTTCTGCTGAAGTAAATTAACATGGCAACCCCTTTGGAACCTATTGACAAAAGTCAGTGAGTAGACATCATGATGTCAGATGAAATTCATTGTAGACTAATGCAATGTAGTGCACCATACCAATCACACAACCTGTGGGATGCAAATTAAGTGTGACCACTTGCTGCAAAAGCATGGGCGGGGCTATGGGCCTGTCAATGAAAACAGCTGCTCCTTGTGCTGTGGCAATCATTAAAGCAAAAGCACTGAGCAATATCAAGAAGGGGACAAAGAAGACTGAAAATGTCACAATACAATTAAAAAGATGACTGGTACATCCTCACCTATACTACAATCTAGGTACTATATCCATGTTTAATCCCATGAAGTTATGGAATGAGGTCAAAATCTCAGTTTTTGTTTAAAATATGTTTCTAGCCATCTGGATGCAAAGGAAAGCTTGAGATTGAGAACTGAGTGGATCTGATAAGTTCCTATGTGTTTGCAGACAGTCAGCCTAAAACTAGAGTTCCAAGAAGTTTGAACTGCCCCATTCATTTTAACTCTGCAATCAGCTACCACACTCAAGATGATGAGATTCTAGGATGTTAACGGAGGAGAAGATTGCCTTAATTCTGCCCTGTTTAGATTTCTGCATTTAGCTATGATTGCCCCATTTCAAAAGTGTATATTTGAAGTAGAAGGCAGAAGAAGGAATATGAAAATAGAGATAGTCAGTTGTAATTTTTCACGACTTTTTTTTTCACCATCACAAAACAGTGTTTAATTAACACAATATTTTCAGTGGTAAAAATAAATTAAGATGATATTTTCCATTTCCCAGTCAGGAGAATCAGAAAGGGAAAAAAAAAAGTTTTGAACTGACACTTCAAAATGAAATGAAAATTGAAGTCTGAAATGTCAGTTATAAATTATCATGTTTTTCATGACAAAATGTCACTCAGAACTCACATATTTTGTTTGGAATTACATTCATTATGCAATGTTCATTTGAAATGAAAAACATCATTCTTAAATGTTAAATGAATTTGTTACAATTAAAAATGGGGAATATTTTGCTCCAACATTTTCCTGTCAAAATGTTTTAGAACATTCCATCCAGGTTGAATGGTTTTGAGATTTCAAATTTCATACTAATTTGGAACAGAAAGTAATTTTGAAATTTCTTTTGGGATGAAAATTCCATTTCCCAAGCTGGTGTTATTAGAGACTGTGACAGATGCAGCAATATCCTGGACAAACCTTATTAAATAAGGTAAACTTCATGGAATTCAGTTTAATTATTTTAGGAGTCCATTGTCTTAAAAAATACAAATGGTTATGTACTATTGAGGGATAGTATGTAATTCCATGGGGTTGCAAGACATCAACCCTCCAGGAGTAAGACGAGTGACAGTCACCATACAGCCCCCAATTTAAAACAATAAAAGATCCTAGGTACATACTAAGAAGCTTGCCAGAGATCATTCCCCATAACAAGGATTCTGATTAGTCCTTCATAGCCCACAGCTTTTTTTTTTCTTTGCACGTTCCTGTGATCACAAGTTCATCATACCTTCAGCTAAAAAGAAGCATTCATTCCTAGGGCTCTTTGGCCATCCAGTCCCTGCTTCTGACAGGCAGAGTCTTAAGGGCAACCAGAACATAGGGTTGTGTCCCTTACATCTTGGCCATTGATAGACCTATCCTCCATGAACGTATCTATTCCTCAGTTATACAAAATGTGGCCTTCACAGCAGCCACTGGAAATCACTTCCACAGCTTCACTGAGTGGTGTGACAAAGCACTTCTTTTTCTTTGTTTTAAACCTGCTGCCTGTTAAGAACTAGGGATCCCCAGATGAACCTGAATGATTTGAAGTAATAAATGACACTTCCTAATTCATTTTCTCCACATCAGTTGTGATTTGTAGACCTGAATCATATACCTTTCCCTGATTCTTAATTGTATCTTTTCCAAAATAAACAGTCCCAGGAGTTGTAATCTCTCCTCATATGAAAGCTTTTCCACACCTCTCATAATTTTTGCTGCCTTGCTCTTTACCTTGTCAAATTCTAACCATCTCTTTCGAGAAGGGGCAGTCAGATCTGCATCCAGCTACTCAACGTGCGGGCGTACCATAGATGTGTACAGTGGCATTGTGATATTTATTGTCTCGTTATCTATCCCATTCCAACTGATTCACAGCATTCTGTCAGCTTCTCTGGCTGCCACAGCATATTGAATGGATGTTTTCAGAGAACTACCCACAGTGACTCCAAGATCCTTCAGTGCTGACAGCTATGTTAAACCCTTCCACCACAGTGGCATACCATGGCTCCCCAGTGCCCAGCAACCAATTACTTAAATTTCTGTCTCCCTTCCCTGTTGTGAGCAGCAGCAGCAGCAGCATCCTGCTGGAAAGGTGGGGGGAGATGTGGTCTATGGGTCTGTTTCCTGCTCTTCCCCATCCGTCCCTCTCTCCCTCTATGGAAGTGGTGGGTGCACTGGAGCACAAGAGTACGGGAAAGCAGGGAATAGTCCCACATAAATCCTGTCCCTCCACAGGGGATTCCTATCTCCGCCACTGCCATTGATGGGAGCAGTGCACATACATGCTTGAGGGGATTATCAAGTGGGGGAAGTGTGTTCGGCTCCATCCCTGGACTTTCCCCTTGGATGCCTGGCCCCTATTCAGCCAGGATCCCTGCCAGCACAGGGATGGAGGGGCCAGGTCAGCACAGATGTGGGGGATCTCAACAGGGAGCCAGCTCCACCTAGGAGGGCCTGCCCAGTGTCCTTGCCAGACCAGCGCCCAGAGGCATCCCCCCTTGACCTTCCCCACCATTTGTATGTTTATTTGAGATTATGTTTTCCAGTGTTCATTATTTTGGCTTTATTAACAGTGATTTTTCATTTTTCATTTTGTTGCCTAGTCACCCAGTTTTGTGAAGTCCCTTTGTAACTCTTTGCAGTCTGTTTTGGGCTCAACGATCCTGAGTAGTTTAGTACCATTTGCAAACTTTGACACCTCACTGTTTAACCCTCTCTTCTTTAGACTCATTGATCCCCCCCCCCCCAAGGCAAGAAAATTTAATAAAGATCTTCATGGCAGATATACTGAATGTGCTTGTTCAAAACACTGCAGTAAAAACCCACAACTGACATGGTTTAAAAAATAGCATAAATAACTAAATTCCTTCTTCATTCCCGCTACATTGGCTTTTTTTTTTTTTTTTTTGCAGATCACAAGTTTCTACTCAGAAGGATCAAATTACATAATATACATGAGAATCCTTGAAACTTTGCCCTTCCCCACCCTCATAAAAAGTGCATCTGAATGTATTTGTGTTCTTTGAGCCAGGTAAACCTCATAATCTTCCAACTAAGCTAAATAAGTAAATATGTAATAACAACATCAATTAGATTCATCCAGACATTTCTTTCTCCTTCCCTTCATTGACAATAATAAAAGGTGCCAGAAGCAGAATTCTGTCATGGTAACCTGTCCTATTGATTTAAAGGAAAGAAACCATAACACAGGGAGTGTTATTTCCTCAAGAGTCTACAGTAGACAATTAAAGACGTGTCTGATTTTTCCTTCTCAGTTGTTAGCAAATGGAGATGTGCAACAAGACACAACTACAGCCTGAAGTGGAAACGGCCTATCCCATTAAGTGTATTTTATATACAAACATTTTAATTTGTTTTTTTAAGGGGCTAGCTGAGATGGAATTTTTCAGCACAGTGCGTGACTCTTGACAGAAATGAAGCCCAGCCATATTTAATTAGTCTTGATACCAGTCTTTGATGCTATGGTGTAAATGCTAAACCCCTGACTAGCCTAGTCTGCACCAAAATAAAACATAATAACAAAATGCACAATCAGAAGCATTACTTGAAAGAAACCCTAGGGACTGATTTTTTGCTCCATCTTGCATCTACTGAATTACACAATAGAAGTAGGGACTGTAGCTCAATCACAGATTGTCAGCACAGCAAAGGAAATGGTGTAGCATGGTAAAGTTTGCTTGCTTTCAGTGTTCCTTTCCTAAAAGAAGTTGTGTTATATGATGGACACACACACAAAGGAATTTTAATTAAGGCTGTGATGAATTACACTGAAGATTACATACTTGCTCATTCACATAAAGGGGGAGCAAATTTCTCGTTAAGCCAAAGGGAAAGGTAGTGATTCACTATATATAGTGTATTGGGCTTCAAAACTGGATCACATTTTGTCCCAGTACTCAGGGCACATAAGGTTTCTTTGGCTCCAGGAACAAACTTATGCTTTTCACTCACTGTAATACCACAACATACAAAGGGTTAAAAGCAAACTAGGGAGGCTGAGCAAGTGCAGCCAATCAGAGGAAGGCTGCATGAAGCTGCTAATCAGGGCTGGCAGACCCATACAAGAAGAGCTGAGAGGTAGAGCAGAGTCAACAGTGGGTTGCAGCTCAAGGAAAGAAGGTTTGGACTCCTAGGAAAGCAAAGGTGCACTGGTCCTTTGATCAGAGCAGGTTCTGGGGGCCTTGTGGTGAACAGGTGCTGAGGCAGCTCAGGGAAATGAGCTGAGCAGCTGGAGGAGCCCCAAATTAGTGGATGGACCCAGGTCTCTCCCACAGCCACTTCAAGGGCCGTATCATGTGAGGGTCATATCATGAAGAGGATGTCAGGGCCCCTGAAGCATGCGGGAGTCAGGGAGTGGACACAACAGCAGGTGAGGCACCATTGGGAGAGGCTATGTCTCTCTACGGAGCTGATCTCCAGGGTGGGCAGCAGGAGGCACTGGTGTGGTGAGTGGAGCCCTGTCACACTCACGTATATCAGCTTGCACGTGAGGTATAGGTACCTACTGTCATGGGGGCATACTCAGCACTCCTTACTCTTTCATCACTGGGACTAATCCCTAGGTCCCAATCTTTGGCCCCATGTGTAGAACAATGAGACCACACAGAGCAGGTCTTCACTGCGTTGTAAATCTGGATGTGTGAGACCCAGGCTTGTGGACTCAAGTGTTTCAAAGGCCATGCTTGAGTATCCATAGCATATTGAAAACCTGTTTTGCAATGTCTGGACCAGAATCTTCCAGCTGCGCTAGTGTCTGTACAGCTGTGCAAATTTTCTGACTTGGGTCTCTGGCTTGAGCTGCAGAGACAGGGCCTGGACCCGAATCACTGTGTGACTCAGGCTCTGACCCACTCCACATGCAGGATGCTAGGACTCAGGTCCTGAATGCCTGGTGACATGACTCAGGCTAAACTATATGTGGAGGGAAGGGGAGGCTGGGCTCAAAGTGAGTCAGAGCCCAGGTTTAATGTGCAGCACGGACAGTCCAGGGGAGAAGTCTGGTTCACATAAGCTCCTCCAGTGATGTGAGGTTGCCATAACAGGCCTAAACCGCCTTCGTCTTTAAGTGCCATAAGACTCCCAGCTTGTTTTGCTGAACTAGACTAACACGGCTGCCCCTTTGGAACGTGATAAGTCCTGTCCTTCTTAAAGACCATTGTCTAAATCTAGGCAGCAAGGAGGCACCTACCTCTGCTTCAGATCTTCAGCTGGGCCTTAGGTGCCTATGCCATTTAGCACAAAAATAGAAAGTGGAGGATGCCCTTATAACACTTAGCTTAGGGTACCCATGTGGGAGACACTCAGTTCCAGGTCCTTTGTCAAAGAAGTAGATCTCTCCCTCAGCAACTTTTTTTTTTTGGGGGGGGTGATTTATGAAATCATCATACAAAAAAAAAAGTTGCTGAGCACTTCCATGTTCCTAATCACTCCATTGATGATTTGTTAATGATGGTCTTCAAGAAAATCAAATGGGACATCCAGACTTCAAAGAGAAACAGCCGAAACTGAACTAATACACAGATGAGATTGTATGAAAGCAGGACTGAATCATGACTATGGATTCTTCTGACATTATAACAGGTCATTTGACTTCACCCTCCATGTGCTGTTTCTTAGAGTTTGAATCTATACAAATGCTCTGATTTGCTGTTGCAGTATGACCTGCTCCCATATCTTACATTCCCCTGCATTTATTTTCATCCCATTCTATAAGTTCCCCCTCTTCAAAGCATCTGACAAAGTGGGGTTTTCTCGCATGAAAGCTCATGCAATAAATAAATCTGTTAGTCTTTAAGTGCCACAAGACTCCTTGCTGGTTTTTTTGCTTTACTAGACTAATATGGCTGCCCCTTTGGAATTTGTTTCTCTGACAGTTTCTTCCCCTCAACCCCACCCCAAAAAAACATTGTGGGGCAAATACATCAAAATGTCAAAGTTTGGTTGAACAAAAAGTGTAGTCTGAACTAAAATATTTGTTTCTAGGCATTTTTAAAGATTCACAAAACCACCAAAGCAATTTTATAACTTTTCACTTAATGGTTAAGACTCTCACCTCAGATGTGGAAAACTTGTGCCATTTACTTCTAATTATTTGTACAAAATAGAAAGTGTTTCAATAGGACATTGAGGAAAAACTCGCCCCCAGCACACCCAACAGACTGGTGGTTAAGGCACTCAGGTGGGAGAGGGAAAATGTAATTTCAAAATTCTCCTCCATTGTACAGGATGTGAGCCTAGAACTCAGACATGACAGTCTAAACCAGGGAACTAAAATTTATGTGGAGAGAAAGAGGAGGCAGGAATGGCTGAGTAAATCTAGCTTGGTTGTTTTCTTTTCTTTTTTTTTTTTTTCTCTTCCATGGCAAAATATAAGTGGCAAATTCTTGTGAATTTCTGAAATAGCTTTGGGTTGATGGAAATTTCTTTTTTCAGCAAATAAACCATTCCTCTGAAAAATATTAGCCCGCTCTAGTAATGACATTCCTGAACATGCAATCTACAGTACTTGAATCCAGGATTTAAGCACACACCTCTATTGCACAAGCTAAAGAGTTAGCTTTCATAGCTCATAGAGTGTGGTGCAGTGCCTCTAGTTATTTTCCAGCCACCAGAAAGGGGCAAACCATTATATTTCCTGTTCCCATTCTGGATGATTAAGATTTACAAGTGCTAGACTCTGAGGCTATGTTCACACACAGGGGGTTATTTTGATACAAGTTGTTTCGATACAAGTTGTATCGAAATAATGCCTTATTTCAAAATAAGCTAATTCAAATTAGCATTTTGTTAATTGGAATTAAGGTAAAAAGCAGGAATCGAAATAGCATGTTCAGACAACAGTTATTTCGAAATGAGTCGCCGTTGTTTTGAAACTACATGTTCAGAGGGCATTGTTTCGAAACAATAGTCTCAAAACAACGTTGTTTCATCCCCACATGGGGTTTAAGTTGTTTTGAAACAACGCTGCGTCGTGTGAACATGGCATTTTTTATTTCAAAACAACCTCTGTTGTTTCGAAATAAGACTGCTGTGTGAACACACCCTGAATCTCTTGTCTTTATTGCTGGTTCACACCATTATAAAATTAGGGAATCAGGCCCAGTTGGAGAAAGAAAAAAACAACTTAGGACATCTGAATGTGTGGCCTGATCCTTATTTATGGAGCCTGTTTGGCTTGCATAAAAATATTGCTGTACTTTGTTATTTTATGTGGATTTATTACTGGGTCATACAAATTTTGATTAACTGAGGCTGAGCTTTTTGAAGATTGTCAGGTAAATTAGAAATCCAAGTCCCACTACACTTCAACAGCCGTTGAGTAGCAACTTCCCTCCAGTCTTGATGACTTTCCAGGCCCCTAGGTGCACCTGTAAAGAAAGCAGCAGCATGAAATTCTTTAGCTTTTACGCATCAATTAATAGGAAAATGGTAGTTTTCCATAGCTCTCATACTTACCACATATCATTTGGATATGTCTAGCTCTTAGGCTAAAAGGAAGCTCCGACAGCTTGCATCTAAATCAGAACACATCAAGCCTTTTCCTGCAGACCTTGCTCAGGAGACACTCCAACTGAAGTCAGATGTCAGAGTCCAGACTCTATAGATCCCTCAGGAGTCTCAGCCCAAATGGGAGCAAAAAATTAAGGTACTTTAGCACTTCCCAAATTCTGGGACTTTCCTAGGCCCTCAACACAGCTCCATTCCCCACATCACATCAGTTTCAAACTGTCCTGCCTCTGTCATCTTCCTTCCTGCCCCTCTCCCTCCCCACATCAAGGACTGCAAGGAGGTGCGGTAAACTCTTATTTTGAAATAAGTTATTTCAAAATGAGTTATTTCAAAATAAAATCCTTATTTCAAAATAACTTAAATCGAAGTAAGCAAATATTGAATCGAAATTAGGGAAAACCTCAAAGCAGAATAGCATGTCCGGACACAGGACTTACTATTTCACTTCAGGAGAGGGGCATAATGGGAGGTGTGGCAACATGGTCTCCTCGCTGGGCCATGCCCCACCCAATATATACAAAAAGGAAGGCACCCTGGGAAGGGGAAGAGCAAAAATGTTAATTCAAAATAATGGTTATTTCAAAATAACACATATGAATGGCGTTGTTTCAAAACAACCATCTCGAAACAACAACTATTTTGCTTTCAGGTGAGGTTTTATTGTTCCAAAATGATGGATGTTATTTCGAAATGATAGGGTCTGGGAATAAAGAAATTTTATTCGGACATGACAACTTTTATTTTGAAACAACGGTCATTGTTTCAAAATAAAAGCCTCGTGTGGACATAGCGTAACAGATTTATTTATCGCATGGGCTTTGGTGGGAAAAAAATCCCACCTCATCAGGTGCTTTAAAAATTCAAAGCATCTGACAAAGTAGGATTTTCTCCCACCAAAGCTCATGCCAGAAATAAATTTGTTAGGAATTAGCATAGACCCCTCCTCTTGTCATGTCCCATGGGCTAGCTTTGGTGAATGACTACCTTGTGTGCTGGCTTTTGTGAATCCCATTCGGAGGCTCTCATCTCTCCACATTCATAGCACAAGGCTCCAAGGTGCCAAACTCTGGCTTTGTGAATCATTGACTTGCCCAAGCACTTAGAAGTTAGGTCCACTGGTGCTTCAGCATCACTCTGCCCAAATCTCTTCATGATTTTAGCCCTTGTATTCTGTCCCTGTTCATATGACATGATGGGCAAGTCACTTACACCGAACTTTTCATAGGAAGTTGCTTCTGCTTTTCATTATAGGGTGTATTGTTCATACACACAAGGTGGACAAATAAACTTGTCTGGACAATATTTATGCTGGCATTTCCTAACCTGAGAATGCTTGAGTATGTCATTTTTCAACCTTCTTTTTTCCAGAACATTTTAAATCTTTGTTTATTGAGGAAAGCAACCATACACAACCTTGAATCAAATTTCCTGTTTATGTCACACACTACTACCTGCAGATTTCAGAAGAGATTGGGATCTTGTGGTGCTCTACAAATCTATGTTGAAAGACCATCCCTGCCCCAGAGGACTCACAGTCTAAGTAGACAAGAAACAAAGTGTGGAAGGGAAAGTGGCACACAGAGGTAAAATTAGTTTCCCCAGGGTTACATAACTTATCAGTGATAGGTCTGGTAATAGAATTCTTTTGAGTCCCAATCCAGTGCTCTATCTACTGGAGAACAGAGCCATTTCTATAGTCATAGTGGATAAAAATTCCTCTTTCCTCCTTTGAGGCTAGGTTTCATGCTCATTTGAGGGCCTAGAGTTTGATGTTCTTATCTCAATCCCTTGCAGATAGCATTAATTCTGCATAGCTGTTAAGAGAGCAGTGTTCTCCTGAGAGAGGAATGGCTGGCCAGTCTTTCAAGGCAAAGAGAAAGGTCATCAGAAGGACAGCACAGGAGAGCTTAACTATTCAGCAACTTGACTATTCATAGAGACAAAATAGACATCCACTGCCACTGACATCAGTCCTATTAACCAGAGTGAACTCAGAGTGTTCACAAAATGCCACAGAGGAAGATAGTCCATTTGCCACATCCTCGTGCACGAAGTGCCAGTGAAGCATCTCTGAGGCCGTGCACTCTCAGCTGTAAATGGTGTTGACATTTCAAGGCAGATGTCTGATGGCTCAGCTATGCTGCAAGTGGCCTTATGACTAATTTTATCTGAGACTTGCTGGGGACAGTTCTGACTTGTACTGAATTTGACTTCAATATGATTTATACCCAATGATCCAAAATCAGAGTTAATTCAAATTGTAAAAGCTTGTTTCCACTGCCTGCTGAATGTGGGTACCTATTAGCCTTACCAGGCTCATTGTACTGAGCATCCAGTATGAAATCGCTCCATGTGGAATAATGATTGCTCCAAGGCCAGTTCTTTCATTTGTGGTTATAAACAATCATGTCTAATGCTGGCTAATTCTTTACATGTGTTAGGCCTGCAAAATTGATGACATGCCAAGAAAAAATCATGTCACTGGAATACAGGCATTTGTGGCTGGCCTCAAGTGAATCTCCATTAACCGTGAGGATGGTGATATTTCCTCTGCTGCTCAGCTGTGAGTAAGGATGAACACTTAGGTCCCAAAAGTGCAGAATGGCCAGCTTCCCTCTTTGAACTGGGCCATGACAGACAGAGAGAAGAGGATGGGGGGAGGAAAGGAGAAGCTGTGGGAAGAACAGAATGAGAAAGAGATTGAGGATGAGGCAGAAGGAGAGAGAAATGAGAGATAAGGAGATAAAAGAAAGAGCTGGAAAGAAAAAAAGGAGGGTGGAATGGAGGGAAAGAGATCCAGGTAGCAGTGATAGGGAAGAGGTAAAAGATGAGGGGAAGAAGAAGGAAAAGAGAGATGGGAAAGCAATTGAAGAAAGAGAAAAATAGAAATGAGAGAGCAAGAGATCACTTGTGACTACAGTGGAAGATGGTGGGGTGGGGTGGGGAACCACTAGAAAAGATAAGGAGTTTTGTGGCACTTTTAAAGATTAACACATTTCTTTATCACATAAGCTTTTGTGGGAGAGATCCCACTTCAGTTCAAGTGTCTGACAAAGTGGGATCTCTCTGATGAAAGCTCATACCATAAATAAATTTATTTGTCTTTAAAAGTGCCACAGGACTCTTTGTTTGTTTTGCTGAACTAGACTAACACGGCTACGCTGTGGAACCAGAAAAGATGTTGTATTGCAACTTCCAATTATAAAAGCAATATCAAAAATACAGTACAATTCCTGGGAGGAGGATTTCAGGAGGGGGATGAAGAGACATGGGATTGTTGAATTGGAAGGAATGATTTACAGCTCAGACCCAGTCATATTTATCATCAAATCTGCCCACTGGCATTTTGGAGTTTTGCTAGCTGCAAACACTTGTTTGTAACTTTGCTCGGACAATTATACACATGCTGAATTCTACTCCCTACCAAACCATAATAGAACACAGTCTTGGGGTGCCCCCCCAAGGCAATAAAAGCATTTGTTTGGGCCTGAGAGGTCAATTATCACACCTCATTGCACCTAAAGCAGTAGTTCGCAAACTGTGGGCACGAACCCTAAGTGATGTCATTTCATTAGAAGGCAGTGTCACAGCAATCCTGAAAATGCAGAGGATGCCATTGTACAAAATGGACTCCTCCTCGCAGCATGGCAGACCATATGCCCAAGCTCATGTCATGAGGAGGATGTTATTTTGCTCTACAAAATGGCACCTTCGTGCAACATTACCTCATGTGCACTGTATGTGTGTAGGGTACTGCAGCCCACCACCATTTTGTAAAGCAAAATGGCCTCCTCCATGCAGTGTGACATTGCAAATAAAGTCTGTATGAGGTCACACTGCACAGAAGACATAATTTTTAAACAACAAATTCTGTCTGGGGTAGTGGAGAAAAAATAAGAGATGTCTGAAAAGAGGGTCATGCAAGGAAAATGTTCAGGAGCCACTGAACTAAAGGGTGAGCCAGACCCAAGTATAGATGAGTCCCACCTAGAGGAGGAAAGGGGTAATTTCTAGAAAGAAAGGCAGCCCGGCGTAGAAGATGGCAGTAGAGATAAGGGAAGAATTCTATCCGCTTTCTCTGAGTAGGAGAGGTGTTGCAGGAGGATGTTTGTGCCCTAGCCCTGATGGCAGACGATAGCAGGGGTGTTTGGTTGGGAGACTTGAGGGAGAAGCTCTAGGACCACTCCCCATACAGAAGAATGGTGCCCTGGAATTATATCTGTCGCACATCTCTGCCCTCTTATGTCAACAGCTATAGATCCCACAGCGTACTGCAGATCTAAGTGTAGCTTTTGGCATTAGTGTCTCTATAAAGACGTTTGTCTTGTGTCCTAGTACAGGCAACTGGTTAAAAATGTAGTAACCTAAAAAAGACAAGGAACAGTCCAGAACAACAAGTTAAGCAATTGGCCCAAATTAAGTTAGATCTTAATTGACACAAGATGCTTTCTAATTTCTAAGCAATCGGGCTATAACTATAAGTAGTTTGGTGGCATATTTCAAGCACACTTACTGTGTAAGGTGAACATACTGTGAGATATTTTCTTTCCAAAATGAGGGGTGTGTATGTCTTTCTTTTCTATTCTACCACTTCCTTAGACAAACTTCGGCTAAGTGTGGTTACTGGTCTCTTGAACACTTTTAAAGGGTATGAGACTCAGGATCTTGTCCCTCTGTTCCCTTCACCCCTCCATTATTTATCCAGAATTCAACAGCTTCAGAAAGATATCCCAGAACTCATGGGGAAGAAAACTTTCCTGAGGGGATTTGAATGAGGTATTCGACATTTCTCTGTGTCTGACAGAGGGGGTGCATTGAAACTGCTCTGACATCCCAGGTGAGTGTTCTGACTTGTGAAATAACAGTTATAAGATGGGCATATTCTCTTTCTCCAAAGCAATTTTGAATAAGACCTGATCTGGTAGGCTTACTTGGTGGTTACCTGCTGGATTGGATCCCAGATATGACTTATAAGATCAAATGCCTGTCTTGCCCTGATTCATGAATTGCTCTGGGATTTAGGCAGGAGAGAGGTATCCAGATGTCCCCAGTGAGACATCAGGGCACTTGCTCAAAGACAAAAATTTAAGTCCCAGGGGAAATTTTACTCTCCAAATTTTGCACTGAGTGAGAATTTAGGAACCTACAAGGTTTGGTGAATTTTGTAGATCACCATAGAGCTAAAATTAGAACTTAAGTGCCTAAAGATGAGCATGTGGCACCTTGTACCTTCATGGGCTCTCCCCTGTGTTCCTAATAACACCATTGATATAATAGAAGTCAGGAAACTAAACATATTTGCGAAAAGCCCAGGTCATTTATTTTGATGCCTTCATAAGGACTTAGGAGTTTAATGAGGGATTTATTTTTCAAAATCTTGCCAGCTGGCTTATTAATATTCACTCCATATTTGCAGAGCAACTTGACATACCTAATATTCAGCTTTGGTGATTTCAAACAATCACACTGGTCATCAACATTTTTTACAGTAGTTTAACTTGAGTCTGCTCATTTAGGCTCAATGAATAGTACACAAAGGGGGATTCAAGTTTTAGATACATACAAACTAATGGAAATGACAGTGTCCACACTAAAGGGGAAAATTGCACTTTCAAAAAAACCACTGTAAGATCAAAGTCTGAAGAACTGATGCAGAGGAAATTGTTTTTGTTGGCCCTAGAGTCTCAGGCACAGTCCTATTTCAAGGTTGATATACCACACAAGTTAGAGACTCCTAGACTGTGGTGGCATTAAACATGTGGCAAAGATGAATAACCACTATCTACGTAAAAGCATTTTCATAGCTCACCTACTGTCTGGCAGCTGAATCTCTGTAATGCCCCAGAGCCTAAAGAATTGGCTCACCACCTGTTCAATACAGAATTCAAACAGTGGAACTGTATCACTCAATTAGCAAGGCACATACCAGACAAATGAAAACAGCTGTAAGCTGTATTCTTCTTGGTGGAGCGGAGAGGAAAGGGTGGTAGTGTAGTAACAGGAAGAGATTTGAACATCTTTGACCCTTTCAATACCAGAGCGATGAAAAAAAAAAGATGGTCCTGGGTACTGTATCAATGGCATTATTCCAAGAAATAAGCTGACCCCAGAAATTTTAGTACTGTTGATGCCACTTTAAATACTGGGAACCAGGTTTTCCAAAGAGATCAGCACCAATCAGCTCCTGTTTTTTCTCTGTGAGGGCAGGAAGGTGGGGACTCTCTTCACTGTTATCCATGGGCATGTTACTGAACCCTCTTGAAAATCTGGCCATTTCACCTTCACCTTCCAGGGTATTTAGGCACCAAGGATCCACAAAAGGATCTAAGGTCCAAAGGGGCAGCCATGTTAGTCTAGTTCAGTAAAGCAAACAAGGAGTCCTGTGGCACTTAATGACTAACAAATTTATTTATTGAATAGGCTTCTGTGGGAGAAAATATGAAGATCAAAGAGTCTAATCATTTTCTTCCATGACAGCTCATGCAATAGATAAATTTCTTAGTCTTTAAGTGCCCCATGATTCCTTGTTTGTTTTAAAAAAGGACCTTAGTCTTTGCGGTGCTGAATGTCACAGAGACTAATGTTTAGACACCAAGCATGTCACAGGGACAACGCCGCAGTACGCAAGGCCACGTTAGGTGTCTGTGCTCCTGTATTATGAATGGGAAGAGACAGGCCCCTTAAAATGCAATCCACAAAAGCTAGCACACTAGGTTGGAAGTTGTCAAAGCTAGTCAAGGTGAAATACTGACCATAAAGGTGTGTGCTAAGTCCCATTCCTCTCTGAGATAAGTTGGTAAAGCCAGGCTGCAGGAGGCACCTAGCTCTGCTTAATGATCCATGAATAGGAACTGGCTGCTTGGAGTTAGGTGTCTTGGACTCCTTAGTTGTTTCTTGCTAGAATGAAAATCTGCTTCACGTCAAACAAAATGGCTGGAGGAGATCATGATACCTGTGCCCTATTTGTAAGTTTTAGCCAAATGCTTAACGCACTTTCCTGGAATACAGAGATCCAGGTTTATCTCCCCACTATGGCAGAAGGGGGAAGGATTTGACCAGGGATCTCTCACCCCTAGAAGGCATGAGCTAACCACTGGCTTTTTAAATATTTATTCTCAGACACTGGGATAGCAAGTGATGAAAGTGGCAGTTAGCTGCCTAAGTCCAACATTTATAGGGTGACCATATGTCACACCTCTCAGGTAACTGCACTAACCATCAGTGTATTCTGCAACAATTGCCTCAGTCTCTCCTAATAAAGTTATTCCACTGTGCAAATAGTTGCTATTTGGTGAGAAATAGAGTGAAAGTGGGAGATTAACTCTTTTGTGCAAGGTTTAATCATGGGAATTGGAAAATGCAAATTCAACTTTTTTTTTTCCTTCTTCCCCCCAAGAAAGGGCTGACCTGGCTTAAGGCCCTAATTCTGGAAAAGGATTCCTGACTGTGAATCCTGAGTGGAAGGAAATGTCTTCCTTCAGAATATCAGCCAGATGATTAAGGCCTTTGGAGAGACTGAGATTGCCCTTCTCCTCTGATATTTCCAGGAGCCACAGATGGCTCCCAGCTCAGCATGTTGACTTTTGTGAGCCCTGATCTTAGACATCTAACTCTCCACATGCATTGCATAGGGAAGCTGGATGCCCAACTTGGGGCTGAAGACTCTATTACATAGCGAGATCTAAGTTGGCTGTTCCAATCCCTAAGGCTATGTCCACATGCAGGGCCTTGTTTCGAAATAAAGCCCTTATTTCAAAATGAGTTAATTCGAAATAACTAAAAATCAATTTGAAATAAGGGAAAAGCCTCAATCAAAATAGCATGTCCAAACACAGAACTTGCTATTTCAATTTAGGAGAGGGGCATGATGGGTGGTGTGGCAACATGGCCCCCCAGTGGGGCCATGTTGCCAACCAATCCCCTACCACTGGCTCTCCAGAGCCACTGGCAGGGGAAAAAACATGGGGGGGGAGGGGGAACAGATGGGGAAGCCCCTTTTCCCCCTGGCTTTCCCTGCTGCCCCACTGCCCTAAGTGGGGCCATGGGTCACCTACCCCCTGTTACCCCCTTATCCCACCCCAGCCTCAAGGCAGGAGCAGGGGGCTAGGAGCTCCATGGGCCTGGGAGCTGCTTGCAGTCTGCCGGGCAAGCAGCTCCCAGCCTAGCCCCCTGCTCCTGCCTTGAGGCTGGGGTGGGGAAAGGGGGTAGCAGGAGGCTAGGTGACCCATGCCCCCATGGCGGGGAGCCTGCTGTGCCCCTGCCTGGGTTGGGTGTCTGCTCCCCAGCCGGGGCAGGGGCTGCTGCAGCCCTACCTGCCCCCTGCCCACCTGCCTCCTGGGCTGGAGCAGGGGAAGGGGCTCTGGCAGCCGGCTCTACTCTCCCACCCAGGCTCACCGCTTGCCACCCGGCGCCTCCCTGCACTCCACTCAGCACCCTGGCCAGGGTGCTGATCCCTGGCCAGGGTGCTGAGGGGGGGTGGGACCTTCCTCCCAGGGTGCCATACACCCTGGGAGGAAGGTCAAGCATTTTTTTTGAAACAATGGTTGTTTCGAAATAACGTGTCCAAATGGTGTTATTTTGAAACAACCTGTTTTGAAATAACCGTTGTTTTGAAATGAAAGCGGTTTAAGCCATTTTGAAATGACAGCTCTTGTTTCGAAACAACAGGCTCCATCATTTTGAAACAAGAAAACGTTGTGTGAACATACAGTTTTTTTATTTCGGAACAACCACTGTTGTTTTGAAATAAAAGACTTGTGTGGACATACCCTAAGTCCCTATGTCGATTTAGTTCTAGATTCTCAAAGACATGTAGGCACTTAAAATCACATTTGTGATTTGGCTACCCAGACCCTTGAGACTGTTTATCCAGTGTACAACAGCCTATGACTATCTTTGTGAATGGTGCCTCTTTTTTCAGTGCATTGAGAACTCCCTTGCTTGCAAGAAAAGTTATAACTTGTAGATTTTAGTAAAAACCCCAGAGATTTTTTTGACATCATTAAAAAGAAACGAGAAAGGCAAACTGTTTTAGTAGGAGCCTGTGTTATGAAGTATGGTATTTGTTCTACAATTAAGAAAGCCTAAGTAACAATAAAATCCAACTGAGGGATGGATCTGCTGGAAGGGAGAAGTTATAACAAGGTCCTAATCTGAAGGGGGGAATGGGTAGCCAAATTGTATGGCTGCCTTATGCACACTGCCAGGGGTCACCAGACCGAGGACAGAGGGCTAGCACCCACCCAATCACAATATTTTGAACAATTGTGTGTTCATGAAAACTCATGCAGACTCAGGGAGCAAATGAAGTGCAGAGGTGAAAATGGAACACAGAGTAGGTTTACCAGATGTCAGGCAAAAGAAGGACATGCCCTCCATCTGGCAGGCATTTTAAAAATACAGGATTTTGTCTGGCTTTTTCCTTACAGGGGTTAAAGTATGCTGGAATGCCCCGGAACACCCTATTTTTAGGGGGAAGCATCCCAGGGCTTTCTAAAAACAGAATATTACATTAATACAGCATTTTCTCCATGTGTCCTCCAATGTCCTCCTTTTCGTACATCTCTGTCCTCCTCTCCATGCTTTGGTATCTGGTAACCCTAACCCAGAGGGGCTGCATCTGTTCCTGGGATTTGGCAGTGGAGAGGGAGCAGGACCTGGAGGGACTTGGACAGGCTCAGCAACAGACAGGATCTTTCAGGACCTTTCTTTCCAGCTTGGTATTGGCTGTCTTCTCCTTCCTCTCTCTCAGTACTTCTATTTCATTTCTCCACCCCCCCCTTCCGCCATTTGCAAGGAGCTTCCAAACACACACTCCAAGCTACTACATGCAATTTTAGAGCCTTGACATACATCCTGATTTCAGACTGGAGTATGGCCTGTGGGATCAGCCTCTGCATGTTCCATGTAGATGATCTCAAATTAGATGTGTAGATTTCAGAGATGCAATAGAAGCCTCAAGAGAAAGGATGAAGGACATGAGGGTCCCCCCACCAGCCATTGTCAGTGTTCAGTTTTCTGGCGGCAGCCACCTTTTTTCAGTGGAGGGTCGCTGCATGGCAGAGGGGTCCGGAGCTAGGTCCCAAGGAAAAAAAAATTGACAACAGCTAGCTTAAGGGACGCTGAGAAACCAGACCCTGCACTCCCGTTCTGCCACTTCTGGACGGCTTGCCCGGTCTCTGGCATGGGATGTCCAGCACAGGGGCTTGCCCCTCCCCCAGTGGCCAGCCTCACCCCCAGTGGCTGGGGGTGGTGGTGAGTGGGGGCCTCACAGAGGGTGATTCGCCCAGGGCCCCACACCACCTAGGGATGGCTCTGCTCATAAGTTGGTTCTTCAATCAGCTCATGTTCTAGTCCCGCTCCTTCTACAGGTTAACCATACCCAACAAACCATAGTTCCAAAACCTTATGTCAGGTCTCCATCCCCTGGCACTGGCCTGGTAGGGATTGTATCCCTCTGGGCTCTGAATTGTCCTTATCCCCTTTTGCCAGGGAGCTTCATGCCCCCTTCCCAGTGACTGTTATGGAAACTCAGGTCCTTCCTCTACACTGGGTTCTAACTCTGGGACCACAGAACAGGCAGATAAACGTGCTCAGTCAGACACCCCTTCTGCTGCTTTTCTGGACTCCTATCTACTGTCTTTCCTCAGGCCTTCCCCTGTAGGTCCTGCCTGGACTCCTTGTAATCAGCAACAACTCTCATGTGTCTTCCAGGTAGCTCCACTCCCTAGGTCACATACAGTTACTGCAGCGTTCTTTTTCTTCTCTTCCTGCAGTTCCCCATGCTCCATTGCACATGCCATTTTGACTCTACTTCCTCCAATTTCTTCCTGACCCAGGATAACCCACCTTTGGACCCCAAACTCCATTGCCCCTGCCTTCTTGGCTCAGTCCCTTGGTTCTGGCTCAAAGCTTCACACTGCTTTCAGTCTTTAGCTTCTAAGAGGAGACAACCAGATACCTCTCCTTCCTGGGTTTCCTCTTTGGTCTTTATTTTACTGCTGCCTTCTCCTTCCCTGCTGTCTTGATCACCAATTATGCTTAACACTTCTTCAGAAGCTACAAAGTGGCCTAATTGGTCACCATCTCCTGTTAAGCATGGTTAAGCAGTGTGGCCTTTATATATCCCATCACAGGGCAAGATAAATACCTTAGATTGCAGAGACCATAATGATTCACCTCAGAGACTCATAGGCTATGTCTACACCTAAAACCTAAGTTTGGACTTTCTTGGTCCAAACTAAGTAGTTCAAAGTTAGTTTGAACTAAGTGTATGTGGGTGTTTTTTGTTTTTTGTTTTTTTCCAGTTTGAACTAACTTCCTAGTTCAAACTAACCGTGCTTTTTTTAGTTCTAACCTTTTAGGTCAAACTAAAAATGTGTGGTTAGTTCAAACTAAAAGTTAGTTTGAACTAAAAAACTGCACTATTCGAACTAACCACTAGTTTGAACTTATGTAGTTTGAACTAGCAAGACTACATCATGTTAGTTCAAACTAAGTTTTAAAATAAGTTTGAACAAAGCAGTTAGTTTGGACTAACGAGCCAAACTAGTTTGAACTAAGCTTTGCACAAACCAGGCAAAGCCTAGTATAGACAGGGCTCAAATTAGTTTGAATTAAGGCTCTTTAATTCAAAGTAATTTCCTAGTGTATACATAGTCATAGGTTTTAAGGACAGAAAGGGCCACCATGATCATATAGTCTGATTTCCTGCATATCTCAGCCACAGAATGCCACGCACCCACTCCTGCAATAGGCCCATCACGTCTGGCTGAGTTACTAAAGTTCTCAAATCTTCATTGAAGGAACTGAAGTTATAGAGGATCCACCATTTACTCAAGTTCTTATCACCAAGTAACTCATACCAGGCTGGAGAGGAAGGATATAAAAACCCTACAGGTGTTTTCAAACTGGGACTCATGACCCCATAGGGAGTTGCAAGGTTATTATAGGAGGGGGGTCAATTTTATTAGCACATTTCCACTTCTTGCGCCTGGGGGATAGATGAAAATGCTATGTCAGATTGGTCTGAGGCAGTGGTTGGCAACCCAAAAGATAAGAGCCATTTTTAAAAATTCCTTCAACAACCAAGTGTTTTGAGAGCTGCAATAGGTAGCCTCCTGGTTAAGAAACTGAATAATAGAACAGAGATGCATATTGATTTTTAACAAAAAATGATGTTTAATTATGTTAATACAATATTTACATATAAACATTTTAACCGTGTATGATGTGCTTTGATGACTCAGTCTTCCATTGCATGATGCTTCCTCTTGTCCCCTCTCTCATGCGTGTGTGCCTCCCTCTTAAGACATCAGCAGTCATATGAATATGCCTGGAAATATATTCAATACAAATAGGAATAATTAGATATGAATTCTAAAAAACTATTTTTGTGAACGTGAATTCAAACCAATGAAACTGGTTTGTTTGTTTGTTTGCTTGCTTGCTTTTTTTAATCTATAACATCTTTGGTACAGTTATTTTAAAAGTCCTTAAGAATCTTCAGTCAACTTACCAGTTCAGGACAATTATCTGTTTAAGAGTCTCTTTTCAGAGCTGTTGAATACGAGGCCTGTATGATGTTGTCTTCATTTTCAAGCAGGACTGTAAACTCTCATCATTCAGTTAGCTTCAAAGTTTGCTTTTGATGTAATTCATGCTTGAGAACTCTTGTTCACATAGGTACGTTTATCCAAAAATGGAAAGAATGCCAAATACATGTCTCTTCTAGGTGTTTGGTAAGGAATACCACACATCAAACACAAACTGATCCTATTCGAGGAGATATTGCATTTCTTTCCTCCTGTGTTTTTAGTGGCAGGGTAGACTTTTGTCTTTCTAGATTTTCAATGTCTGTCACGAAGCCACTGAATTTTGAATACCACAACTCCTTGGTCCACAGATCAAAGCAACCAGATTTTGAGGTGGAATGGGCCACTCTCACAGAAGCAGAAAAGTTGAGTGAAGACGTCAGCATTAAGGAGATTCAAAATAAATATTAAAGTTACCCCCTCCTCTCTGAACTCCTGAAATCACACAGCAAATGATTCTTGCATGTTTAGAATCAGATCTCTGTGATTCTTATTGTCAAGTTCATTGTTCTGCTCTTTGAATTGTTTCAGTGATGGGAAATGAAACAGTGAGCAAGTTTCTAGGTCTCTCACAAACAGAGTTATTGTTTGAATGACAGTACTTCTTCCAAAAGTGAGATAGCTGGGTTTCCCCTTTCTTACAGCTTTCTGTTAAGGTCATTTAAATGCAGGTCATAGCAAGGGTAGGGCAACTGGGGCTTTGCCCCAGGTGTCCCCAAGCTGCTCCATTTTGCTGCTCGATCAAAGGCACGTTCTGCGCCACTCGCTCTGGGCACTGCTCATTCTAAGGCTGTGTTCTGCTCCAGATGCACCCCAGGCACTGAAATTCCTAGTTCCAGCACTGTTTAAATATGAGGTTATGTCAACCATGAAGTACAATTTCTGTAGCCACAGATGATCTTCAAGTTCTGTGTATTCTTGGACTTTTTTGACGCAAGAACACCTTCGCTTCTTCAAGAGAGGCATCAGATCATGCCAGCATCTTTTCGCTTGATAGCCAGGGTTCCTTATTGTATAAAAACAGGTCATAATATTGAGAGTTCACTTCCTCTAGAAGTTCACAGAACTATCAGTCATTCAGTCCTTTTGCCATTATACAATATGCACAGTCACTGTCATCACTTCCATGATCTCAGGTGGAAATGTTTGTGCACAAAGGGCCTCTTGGTGGATTATGCAGTGAAACAATATCACCTTTTGATCTGAATTTTCTGCAGCAGAGTCACAAACCCCTTCTATGGCCCTCTGATACTCAGCACTCCATCAGTTGTGACAGAGACCATGTGGCTTGTATTGATTTCTTTGGCCTTTGGACAATCTACAATTGCTATAAAAAATCCTTTCCTCATGTTTGGCCTTTCAGCAGCAATAGTTCAATGAGCTCCCCTTGGGGACCATCTGAATTCACATACCTCCAGAGGAGGGCAACCTATGCTATGTCATCAATCTCACATGAGTCATCACATCCGATTGAGTAGGCCAGAGCTGAGTTTATGTCCCTGATCTGCTGGCTGCTAATATCTGTGGCCATTTTTATTGGTCAGTCCCTAACTGTCTTTGCAGACAATAGCATGTTTTTTTCATTTCTGAATGACCTCTTTTTTTTGTTCTGGGAACCTGCAAACAATCTCTCTACTCCTACCATGAAGCACTCCTTTATATAATCACCATCTGTGAATGGACATCCATGTTGCACAATCACTTGGGTTATCATGAAGCTAGCAGCAGCAGTGCTATTTGGTATCTACCTCCACTGTGAGCAGCTATTCTTGATCTGCTTCACTTCGTTTGGTAGCTCCTCAAGCACCCTCTTCCTGAAATCTCTAGTTGGATATTTCTCAGTGAATGAAGCATGTTTATGTGAATAAATACCTCTTGAGATTTGACCTTTTGTTGTTCATCATTTTTTTCATTGCAAATTAAACATAATGGCAACCCAGCTGAGGTGGGTATAAATGCAAACAATTCAATCCATTGATTTCTGAATTCTCACCTTTCAGCTTTAATTTTCCTCTTTTCTGAAACCACCTGACCCTTCATATAATTTCAGTTTAATTTTGAACAGAATGAGAGTTTTTACTGCTGCTAATCTTTGCTGCACACACAGTGAAACACCTTGATCTAAAATCGAACACTCATGCCATGCAACAAGCAGAAGTAGAGACTTTGGGATGGACTCTGAAAACAGAAGAGCTTGTGGAATACTTTAAGAGCTCTTACTAGGGGCACCGCTAGGTAAAATACTAGGCAGGGGTTAGACCCCAGTTCTCATTCCCTTGAAGCCCAGCAGCAGGGCAAGGGGATGTGAATGCCCGTACAAAAATCCCCAGCCTAGGGCAGCTAAGGGGTAGCACTGGGATCCTTCCTGCCCTGTGGGGGGGGGGGTTGCACAGGGTGGGAAGGCATGAGACAGAGGAAGGAGAGAAATTTGACTTGACCTTGGGATGAAAAACCTCAGGGTGCAAGACCACCCGCTCCCCTGCCAGACTCACCTCCCACAATCCACCACTCCTTCCATCCACCCCACTCCCTCCCACCTCAACTTTCCCTCCCCTTTTCCCCTTCCTTCTCTTTCAGCCTCCCACAGCTCCTTTTTTCTCTCCTCAGCCCCAGTACTCACCTGTGCTGGTCTGGGGAGAGGGGAGAGTTACTGTACACCTGGTTCCCTGGATGAAATTGCCAGGGACCCACAAGGGGGAAGTCAGGGATCCGCGTGTGGCTCACTGAGCCAGAGTTGCAGACCCCAGTCTAATGGCCGATCCATGAGGAATTCCACTAATAACCTCCCTTTAGCCTGAATGGTCACTTTCAATATGACCCATTATAATCTCCCCTCTAATCTATTCCTTACTCACTTTTCCATTTTCACTTTATTACTTATATTCTCCAATGTACCTAATAAAATCTCCCACCTGGAAGAGTGGCAACTGATTTACTGAAATCCAGATAGACTAGATATACTGCATTCCCTTATCTAGAAAATCGGCACCTCAGAATTTGGGCTGCAGAGACAGCAGAGAAGGCAAGGCCATGGGAATCCTGTTCCCAAGCCCAGCTGAAGAGCAGAACTCTGTCTTTGACTTGGTGCAGGACTTCCTGTACTGTTTCAAAAAAAGCTCCCTCTTCATAGTTCCCACAGTGCAGTGTGTGTTAACTTGACGCTTTAAAGCTGAACTCACCCAGGTCCAGTATGGCTACCCAACTATATTGCACTGGTAGAGTGAGATGTCAAAGACAGTTTTTACAAAAAAACATTGCATGAAAGCCTCAAAATTCCAGTTTAAGAACATAGGAACTGTCACACCAGATCAGAGTAGTAGTTTGCATAGCCCTGACACCTTGTCTGACACCATGCCCCAACAGTGGTGGCTCCATCCGTTGGCTAAGTCTGCACTATAAAAGCTATGTCAACTTTATTAAGTTGACTTAATAAAGTCTACTTCAAGTCAACTTTAAGTAGACCTCATTAGGTTGACTTAGTGAGTCCACACTGCATTAAGTCAACTTTATAAAGCCGCTTTAATGCAGTGTGGGCTCACTAAGTCAAGTTAATAAAATCAACTTTAAATGGGTCCCTGGCTTAAGTCAACTTTACAAAGTCGACTTACATGGCCACACTGTACTAAGTCTGTCCACGCTGTGTTAAGTTGACTTAATAAAGTCGACTTAATCCCTAAAGTCGACTTGAAGGGCAGGAGTTATTAAGTTGAATTAAGGATGTCTTTATGTAGACTTAATCAACTCCAAATGTGGACAGGGCTTTGCTTAAGTCGACCTAAGGCTCCTTAAGTCGACTTAAGCCCATAGTGTAGACATAGCCATTGGGTGTGTCTACACTAGGGCTTTAAGTTGACTTAAGGGCCCTTAAGTCGACTTAAATAAAGCCCTGTCTATAGTTAGACATTATTAAGTTGACTTAAGCAAGTGCTTAAGTTGACTTAATAGCACCTGCCCTTTCAGTCGCCTTAGGCTCTTAAGGCGACTTAACAGGGCAGGCCCCGCCCCCTCCCCGCCCCTGGGCTGATCAGCCCTACAGTGAGGAGCTGGGGCTGGATTAGCTGCCAGCCTCTCACTGCAGAAAGGCAGGAGTGGGTTGGACAGCACTTCTGTTTGTCTATAGGCAAAGAGCAGTGCTGTCGGATTTTGACAGCGCTGCTTCTTACCCACAGACAAGCAGGAGCACTGTGGGACTGTTCCTGCCTGCCTGGTCAGGATCAGGCACCAGAACCCATTGGGCTCAGGGTGCCCAATCCTGCTAGGGGGCGGGGTAGGAGGAGGGGCACACTGGGGTATGTCTGTGCTCTATCTACACAGACATACCCTAAAGTTGACTTAACAAGGTTGACTTAAAGTCAACCTTGTTAAGTTGACTTCCAGGGCCCCCTGCAGTGTAGACATAGCCATTGACAGCTCCTTTAATTTCACTGTCTTTCTTTTTTTCTTGTTTGATGACAAGAGAAGATCCCTGAGAATGATTAAAAGATTAGAAAACATACCTTATAGTGATAGATTCAAGGAGCTCACTCATTAAAAAAAAAAAAAGGTTAAGGGGTGATTTTGTTGTTGCCTTTAAGTATCTATGTGGGAAACAAATATTTAATATTGGGTTCAATTTAGAGGAGACACAGATAACATGATCCAATGGCTGGCAGTTGAAGACGGACAAATTCAGTTTGGAAATAAAGCATAAACTAACAGTAAGAGTAATTAGCCATTGGAACAATTTAGAAAGGGTCATGGTGGATTCTCAGTCATTGGCAATTTTTAAATCAAGATTGGCTCCATGCCCTCCCCCAAAGATTGGCTCTAGGAATTATTGTGGGGAAGTTCTCTGGCTTGTGCTGTGCAGAAAGTAGATGATTACAGTGGGCCCTTCTGGCCCTGAAATTTATGAATATGCAGCAATAGGCTCACACATGACATCTGCCAAACTGTTTCAACTGAGAAATGAGTTCATGGAAAAACTCACGCCACCTATTTGCAAATATTCTGTGAGTGGAACAAAATAGCACTGAACTCTGAGTAAATTATGCATCCTGCATAGCTTACACTGAATTAATAGATGCTGTCTCTTGTGAGTCAAAGAAAAAGCAAATGGCAAAAGTTCCCTCCTGAGAATTAAGGCCCTGGAGAATTAGACTAGCTAGTCAACCCTGTAGCAGATGGTAGCTGCTGCTATTATAGCAATAAGCCATGACACGGTGTGTGTTAGTCACCTGCTAATGAGCACATCAAGTAGGCGGAATGCTTTTTCAGTGAAACTACAAAGGGAAAGAGTTGCCCCCTCCAGCCTATACACTATGCTCTGAAAAGATCTGGACAGCTGTGACTCTCTAGCTTTGAAAGAATAGCTTTAAGGTGTCCGGATCTGTTCCTAAAGACATTAAAAGAAACAAATAGGGAGGAGGACTGGAAGGAAAGGCAGGAAAGAGGCAATGTATATTGTGACTGTCTTCTCAGCCTGATTTTAAGAACAATGCTAAATCTGAAGTCCCATCATTGTGCTCAGAGTCTCTGAGCCTCTGCCACTGCTGTAGCTAGCAGGTGTGTTGGGCCATAGTTGATGTTCTTGTGGCAGCTGTTTGCCCAGAAAACAAAACTTTCATCCAAATGCTGCAGAGATCTTTCAGGATGGGCAACTTGACACAGGCAATGCTCACAGTCAGGCACCAGAAGAGGAAATTCAGGTCTCTGGAAGCAGGCATGTGTTGAGTCTCGAAAGAGGAGCCTGCACTAGCATGTCATAAAACAGAGGCAGTGCTGACTTCTCCCAAATTCTCTATTGCTGCTGCAAATCAACAATGCTCCACTGAAGTTAAGGTAAAACAAACAAGGAGTCCCGTGCCACTTCTAACAAATTTATTTATTGCATGAGCTTTTGTAGGAGAAAATCCCACTTTCTCAGCTGCTTTGTGTAATACTAATTTATCCCAGCTGAGATTCTGCCTGAGATGTCAGTTTTGAGTTGTATTTCTCTGATTCGTCCTCACTGGGACATTTTCTGTTAAAGTTAACAGAGTACAATCGACGTACAGAAGCAAGATCTGTAGCAGACACAGTTGCACACTGACAGTTTAGCCTCCGTTTGGGTGGAATATGAAACACGATCAGTGTGTTTCAGGCATCCTAATTCCCTTCTATACCCACTCTGAAGTCCAAGGTTAGCTCGTCTATTTACAATGCTTTGCCCGAAGTCCTCCTTGTCAGCAGCTGCTAAGATTTTTTAAAGGACCAGAGCCCAGGTCTTTTAAGGCATTCAGTCACCTCAGTCTCATTAAAATCTCAGCCTCAGTGATTGCTCAGCAGTGAAAAATACTGCGGCAAAGTGATTGTGAGCACAGTCTTGTTGAGTTCAGTGGGTGGGTAGCGATGAAGACTGGGTTGAGAGGATGTGGAGGAATCTGGAGTTTTAAATCTGAGCAAGTTCCTTCACCTCTATTTCTCTATCTATAAAATGGACATAAACTATTCCACAAAGGATGGTCAGTAAGTTCTGTTGATGAAAAGCACTATGTAAGAGCTGGAGTTTATAAGGCGTGTAGGCTGAATTACACTCTAAGCCCCAGTTTAAGAATGAGAGAGATGTGAAGGGAAGGCATAGTTTTCTTTCTTTTTCTTTTCTTTTTTTTTTTGGCACCTGGTTCCTCCAGGGTGACATTTCATTTTTTCCAAATGCTTCCTTCAGGGTGGTTACAGAATATCACTGTATAATAATAATTTTAAAAAATGATAGCTCTTTGGAAGAAAGGTCAAGAGACAGAAAGAGAATTACAATGGGAACTGTTGCTTTCCAGAGCAAATTACACAAACAATGTGTAAAATTTTTACTAGAGTAGAGGACTTGTTCATCATTTACCTCATGAGTTTATCCTTGGGCTATCATTATATTAGTAACATTTCCCTCCTGAGATGGAACACCTGGTAGCCATAGCAACCACATTTTTGTATCTGCCCGTAAATTCTCCTGGTTCTAATTAGGTCATTCATTTATAACAGCGTTGACAACGGAGGCAAAGTCGCCTACCTGCATCCCTGATATCACAGACGTCATCTGAAGGTGAATCTGTCTTCTTCCCATGCTGTCAGATATCACCTACAGTACTAATAAGTCTTTGTTCTTTGTGTCTATCTTGGGCTCCTTTTTCATGACCACTGTGGTGTTAAGTCCCATACGCTTTCCCTCTGTAAATACTGTTTATCATCCACATAGTTAAATCAAACAATGAAACCTGTCCTTTCTAGCAAACTGCCTGAGGAGTTGTGTTAAAATGTGTTTTTCTTTGATAGCGTAGATGTGATTTTTTTTCCTTCTAACCCAGAGCCCTGAAATCTTGCATAAACTATTCATTGCAGCTTTTACAAATAGCAGGTGGCTGTTTTTACAAGCAGAAAGCCTGTGCAGTTAAACATAAGAATTTAGCTGTGCAATCTAGATAACCATAAAGTATGTAATCTAAAGCAAATGACAGGTAAATGATGAAACATGAATGCTCTAGGAAGCAAAACCAAGTAATGTACAATTGCAAAAGTTCAATGGCTTGGCATGTTTGGCCCACACATTATTTTCTCCTTCCTGAAACAATGAAAGCCGGTAAACAACCTGAAGTCTGATTACACAATTTTAAAAAAGACGGATGAGCTGGCAAACAGTTGAGAGTGTTTGCTTTATTGTTCATGGACTCAGTGCTCAGTAGTGCATTTGTTCTGGAATCTTTGTGAATTGTCAGAAGATGACAAATATCTTTCTCACTTTGGGCTACACTGCATCTGGGACTCGCATGCATTTCTTTTCTTGGAAGAAAAAAGATCTAACATCAGTATCTTGGCATGCGTGAAGCTGCTGTGTGCATTTCAGCAGAGCTCAGGAGAGAGCTGTTTAGATGGTTATTGTTTGCTATTAGTGGTAGTAGTTTTACTGTAGAGTCTAGTCCCAGACAGAGACTCCACTGTGCTGAGTGTTGCACAAACAGAATTAAATGGCTGTCTATTGATGGATTTTTAACACTGGAGGATTATATCATTTTAAAAAAGGAGTTAATTGACAATATTAAATAATGACAGCTATCAGCATCAACAAGGAATGACATGTTTAACATCCACATGGAGACAGAGGCTTTCAGAGATTCCTAAGGGCATGTTTACAATTTTTTAAAAATCTTTTGCAGCAAGTCTCAGGGCCTGGGACTAGAAAAATGGTCTTACCTTATAATGTTAAACAAAACTGTACAGACATTTAGTCTCTTCTGAAGCTTGAGAAGAGAGCGGGGCCTCAGAGCCTGACCTCCTGCCTGAGCTGGAGAGTGCACACTGCCATTTTTAATGACGTAATGAGTCTGAGTCTATAAATCTCGGCTCTGAGATTGCTACAACAGATTTTACAAGTGTAGACATGTCCTAAGTGGTTTAGTAGCACATGTTCCATTCAGAATTTAGCACCTCTAAATCCCTTAGGCATCTCTGGGAATTCAGTTGAGATGCTTTGACATTGTGTCAGTTGATATGTTCAGTTTCCCAGTGTGAACAAACAGAGCTGGATGGAATTTTTAAGCCTTTGGTTGGTTGGTTGGTTGGTTGGTTTGGGGGGGAGCAAAATGCAGATTTGGTGACATTCACATGTCAGTGTAAGCTGTGTTGGTTTTGTTGAATTGTTCATTTAGGAAAATAAGAGTAATTCAAGCAACTGTTCACAGGTGTTCAATGCTACAAACGAATAATTCTGATACCTATTCTGTAAACATAACCCTTAACTGAGCCAGCCAGATTCAGCTATGTGACTGCTCAATTGAGAAATGGGGATGTTGGCATGAGCTGGTGCCTGGTTGGCCACCATCACTACTCCATCTTCTAACTGAAGAATTCTTGCAGGGTCCCAAACCCTGGAGCAAAGTGGTGATCACAAGGGAGAGTGATGCAAGGCAGCAGCATCTGGCCTCCATGTAGCACCAAACAATAAACAGATTTGGGGCACAATCAAACTGAGTTTAACTGTAGAGTGCATGTTCATTTAAGACATTTATGATGTTCAACCTAGAAGTCCTATCTGACAGTAGCTCCAAATTAAGATAAGAAGGAACTCTTGTGAAGCTTCCAAAGCAAGTTATTATTTTTGGTGTACTACTGTTAGACCAAATACCCTGGGATGGATTTGCAGTGCACTTCATTAGCTGACAAGAAAGTTCCCTGACATCTGTTTTCAAACTTTGAAATCAGTAGACTGATTTTTCCCCCCAAGTTATGTGTGTATTAATTGTTTTGCTGTAAAGTTTCTTAAGCTCTTCTTTGTATAAATAATTCAGTAGGAATGGGAGCAGGGTATTTAACCCATCTTTTCTACCTACAAGTGAAGGCCTTTTCCAATTACTCAGGAGAGATGCAGATTCAAGGTCCTCTGCCAATTAATAATTATGTGAAACATCCCTCTTCTAATTAATAATTGTATGAGAGAGCTCCACCTGGAGAAATTTGCTCATCCTAGGAACTGGTGGTTAAGGCATGATCCAAATACTGGAGACCTGGGCTCAAGTGTGAGGAAGAACAAACAGTTAAATGAGACTCTGCCAAGTGAGAGTTGTAAGTATGAGACCATTGGCTATTTTGATATCACTATCTGGCTTTCCATGGGAAAAAAAAATACCAAAAGGTCTCCGTTTTGTGCATCTGCAGAGTGGAAATGCTGTTAACACCATAAGAACCCCTAGAGCATGGGAAGGCCATTTGTTGCCCATAAGGTGTTCAGATTACAACTGCCTCTTGCTATACATTTGTAGGGCATTTAGCACAGCCAGCTCCCCAGTCTAAGCTGGGACCTCTATATGCTTCCATTATACTCAGCGTGGTGCTATGCCCCATTTTCTGTATAAGAAGTCTCTCTCACATGGATAGAATCACTCAGAACTGGCAATGTAATTGCTATAGTCTAATGTCATTCTTAGGTTATGAAAGATAATAACCAGTATGTGAGAGCATAACATGTCATTTGATTCTAGCCATTAAGCAAAGCAGGTCTCTGTCACATATAAAAGCTAATTACCAGGCAAGCAAGTATACAAAAATAAATAAATAAATAAAATAAAACAGAAAAATAAATACTGTGTTCTTTCTCTCTTGAGCTACTCTAACTCCAGAAGTTATTCCTTATCTGGCTGAATGTATGGCTTATGTCTGATACACATGTAATGTTAAGTATCTCTGTGTAGTTGCTTAGGCACAGTGCCAACGACAGTTTGGTCTCATCAGAAATAATGGCAAAAAGCTGTTACGCCAAGGTGTCTGATGGTTCGTACCAATTTATTTTGGACTTGTTTCCTTTCTACAAACATTTAAGTGACAAAGCTTCCTTGACAAATGTGTTCATGTAATACAAATGTGAAGTTATATGCATTCAGTTACAAATTCTCCTGTTAGGATTAGCAGTTATATTACAGTAGCTCTAGTAGTTTACATAGTACTCTGTAGGAAGCCTCTCCTACCCTGGTCAACAGACTCAGGTGACCATGGGTTACACTAGCACTCTAAGACTAGCAGGGTAGCCAGGGCTTTGAAGCTGATCCTCCCTCCTTAAGCTTCAGCTGCTGCTTCAAAGAGCTCACTTCAGCATTATATTTAGAGAACTAGCATGAGTCGCACCAGCCTAAGTCTGTCAAACCAGGCTAGAAGATCACTCCAAACTTCTGTGTAGACATATCCCTAAGAGCACCAAAGTGGTGCTAGATATAAACCCATGGAAGGAAGAAGTGATGGCCTTTGTGAGCTTAAAATCATAAGGATGAAGGGGTGAAGATAGGAAATATCCCCATTTTAAGGAGAAGAATTGTGGTCTTGAGGATTTTCCCTATTTATTTCAGTGGAAGCAGGAGCAGAGTACATGAGACAAACTATGTAAACTGCCTGAAATCACATGGGAAATCTTTGGTAGGGTCAGTAACTGCACCTAGTCTCCTGGTGCCCAGTCTAGTGCCTTCACCATAAGACAGTGCTTCCCCGGCACCAGTTACAGCAATGCTACTTGTGTGCTTATCCAAAAAAACAACAAAAGCCATGCAACTTATTTGGTCTTTCTTCTTCACTGCCCAGGAATGTAGCTCAGATTGTGAATACTAATAATCAATCCACAGAGTAAAACAACTGGAGAAAGGAAGTTATTAGAGGAATTTAAACAATGGCTGATTTGGGAGAAATCACGACCCACTCATTTCTATTCTGAGCCCAGAGAAAGAGCCTGATTAGTGAAATAAACTGTTCAGTGAGGGCTCTTGACTCAGCTCCATTTCTGAGGGAATGAGAATGCTTCGTTGTGTGTGTTGTCGGTAGGCAGTCAGAATGCTTCCCTGAGGATTCAGAACAATTCTTAGAGTGGAAAGACAGCCAGTTTTGTTCTCAGGGAGGAGAAGAGGGAACATAAAGAACCCAGCAGCTCTTGATCATCTCCATTCCATTCCTACAGTATGAGCTCTGAGGAGGAGATAGGGAGGAGCTGCTTCCTCCACTGGGGCTGGGATGGAGATGAAGAATGAGTGGAGTTGCAGGTGCAGCAATGGTTGTTAAAGGGAGGAAGCAGGGCAGGTGTGGGGCTGGGTCAAAAAGGGCTCAGCATTAATTAACTAGAATGTTCAGGATTGAGGAGAAGCTGAAGCTCTGACCCACCAGGCAGCATTTTATACCTATCTGTGTCATGTGAGTTCAGTTGGGTCCCTCCAGCAATGGGCTTCATAGCAGGAGCAGAATTTCCTTAGGCTTTGTCTACACTTAAGAATGTTAGTTCAGACTAATTAGTTTGAACTAATATATGTTAATTCAAACTAAGTTAGTTCAAACTAGCTTGTCCCCACCAGAAACCTAAGTTAAACTAGAATGTCCATGCACAGGATTTGCTAGTTCAGCTGGATGGGGGCACCATGTGAAGTGTGGTAACATGGCCCCCGAGAAGGGCTATTCCCCTAGCCAGTCCCATAAAACAGGAAGGGACCGCTGCCCTCTGCCTATTGTGGCTGCAAGAGGCAGAGCGAGGAGGTCATGGACCACACTCAGTTCCCACAGCTTGCCTGAGAGGTACCCAGCACCCACGCTACCCTGTGAAGTGCTCTCATCTCCTGGAGCACAGTCTTCATGGACCCCAGTGGCACAGAAGGAAACACCAGCACCACCACCATGCTGGCCCTGCCCCCTGCCACGCTCACCATCCTGTCCTCCATGCCCTGTCACTTCTGGGCATCCAAAACCAGCGGGGACTGGAGGGAACACATAGTCCACACCACCTAGGAAATTGAAGAGTGACTGCAGAACTTCTGGATGAGCTAGCAGACACATGACTCAGACCCTCCATCCCTGTGGACAAGAGAGTGGCCATCGTGAACTGGCTCCATCGCCCACCACTTCGGCATGAGGAAGGCCACCATGCGGACTGCCCTCCTGCAGGTCAGCAGAGCAATCAGCCAAGTCCTGCTAGCCTGCTTCATCACCCTGAGCAACCTGCAAGCCACCATCGATGGCCTCGATACACTTGGCTTTCCCAACTGCGCAGGCATCTCAGATGTCATGCAAACCTTCATCTGAGCTCTGGAACACCTGGCCACAGAGTACAGGAACCAGAATGGTTACTACTTCATGGTCCTGCAGCTCCTAATGGACCACTAAGGGCTCTTCACCAACATCTATGTTGACTGGGCAGGGAGGGCTTACGATGCCCATGTACTCAGGAACTCCAACCTTTACAGATGCATGCAAGTGGGCAACTTCTTCCCCCCACATGACATCACTCTCAGAGATGTGCAGGTGCCCATCCTCATCACTGGAGATGCCACCTACCCATTGCTCCCATGGCTCATGAAGCCTTACATGGGTCACCTGGATGCCAGCAGGGAGCTCTTCAATAGGAGGCTTAATGGGTGCTGCCAGGTTGTGAAGTGTGCCTTTGGACAGCTCAAAGCCCACTGGAGGTCCCACCTGACATACCTCCACCTCACTGAGCACACCATCCATGAAGTCATTAGCACCTGTGTTGCCCTTCACAACCTGTTGGAACTGCGGGGGGAGAGGGTCCCCCATGTCTGGGAGGCTGAAGCAGAACGCCTTGCCAGGCACTTCGAGCAGCCTGAGGGCATGCCCTAGATGGAGCGAGGTCAGTGGAAAGCGCTCACCATCTGGGAGGCACTGAAGGACCTGTTCCTCGGTGAGGCGCATCAAGGACTGGGCCTGCCACCAAGCACCCTCACCTGCCCATGCCTGTCTCCCACCAAGCCACAATAAAATCCACCAATAAAAATGACCAGACAAAAGTGAACAGTTTCAATGGTTTTATTTACAAGGGAGGAGGTTTGGGGGCAGGGAAGGGGCTTGGGGTCAGTGAGGGGGTTTGGGACTTAGGGAAGGACTGGAGACTTGGGGGAGAACTGGGGACTTGGAAGGCAGGAGGGTCATCGTGGGGGGACAGTGCTAGTGCTCTAGGCAGGTGTGCCGCGGCCTTCCCTGCAGCCACCCCAGGTCCAGGGGTGCCAGTGGCAAGGGACAGTGGGGTCCCTGGGTGTGGCATCCTCAGCTGCAGGGAGGCATAGTGATTGGCCAGCCAGTGCACACTGGCTGCCAAGTCCCGGATGGCCATGCTCAATTCAACAAGGGCATGATTCTGCCACTCCAGTGCCATAGTCTACCGTTCGTCTAGGTCAACAGACTGCTGGAGCAGGTGTAGGGTGGCTTCCTGGTGGATGGACACCTGCTCTCGCCAGGCCTGCATGCCCTCTTTGGCCACCTGGCCCTGCTGGATGAGGTCACCGAGGAGCTCATCCCTCGTCCAGTGGGCTTTCCTTCTCCAGCTGGTGGTGGGCGCTGGGCTCCCTGGAGCCGCACATCGGGTGCCTGCATGAGCTACTGGAGGGAAGCAGAGAACTGGGTTAGTCCCCTCAGCTAGCTAGCTAATGCTGTGTGCAGCCTGACAGCAACAAAAAGCTGCACCCTGACTGTCCCTGTGCTTCCCAATCTGTGTCCTGTGGGTCAGGGCCCCCAAGGTATGCATGGCTGTACCGTGCTGCCCAGGTCGGGTGCAGTGCCCACAGTGATGGGCAGCTATCAGACCTGCCTTGCATCTGGCATGTCTCCCAAGGCCTCATGCCAGCAGTGTGGGCTGCATGCTGTCTTCCCTTGCTGCTGCCACCTCTTGTTGCCTCACCCCACTTGGGCCTGGGTCCCCTCTGCCATATGGTCCCTGGCCACTCTGCCCATGGGAGGGCCTCTGCATCCCACCCCTGTCCCTTGGACCCTGCTTATCCCTGGGCTATGCCCCCAGCATTGCCTGTGCTACAAGCAGGCCCAGCTCTGCCCACGTGAAGGGAGGGAGGGCGCCGTCACAGATGGGTTCTGCCAGTGTCTGGCACAACATCTCTGGTGTCCTCCATGGTGGGGGGAAGTCTGCTCCTCATCCTGCTCTTCCTCCTCCTCCAGGGTGGCTGGTCCCACCTCGGGAGCAGGGAAGAGCTCTGGACTGGTGGCTGCTTTGGCTGCTGGTGGGGTGCCCTCTGGGTTGCTCATGTTGCCCTTGTCCAGGGGGATGTTTTCATCCAGGGAGTCCTCCTCCTGGGGTTCAACCACAGAAGGGGGCTCCCTGGTGTTAACCGTCCCGACTGGGAGGCCAGGAAGCTGTTAAGCTTCTCATAGTAGGGGTAGCTGGTGGCACACATTACCCCCCGGTGCTGCCTTGCGTTGCGGACCAAGGTGTAGTCCTGGCACAGAGCCTTGATCTTTACGCACACCTGATCGGTCATGTGCCTGTGCCCCTTAGCAGCCAGAGCCTTGGGCTATGTCTACACGGCACTTTTATTTCGAAATAAC
>ML681966.1:89111831-89181440 GCA_007922195.1 Podocnemis expansa
GAAACAAAAGTGCTGTGTGAACACAGCCTACGAGATCCTGGCAAATACCTCCCAGTTGAGGTGGCTGCCCTGCAACCAGGAGAGGATCTCCTCAGAGCACCAAATACTGAGGATGCTGAGGATCTCCTGGTGGCTCCACACAGGAACCCTGTGCCAGTCCTGGCTGGCTCTGCTGGACTCACTTATGGCTGCCTGCAATGCTGCCACTATGTTGGCTAAGCAGGGTGGGCCTATGAGGGTAGGGAGGGGTGGTGCCCATGGCAGGCACTTCATTCCTGGTGCCATTCACCCTGGGACGAAGAAGGTAAAACCAAATTAATTCAAACTAACAGTTAGTTTTATCTAACATGGCTCCATTGGGTTAGTTCAAACTAACAAGTTCAAACTAACCATTAGTTCAAACTAAAGGCTGGTTTTAAAGTTCAAACTAAGCTTTTCTTAGTTTGAACTAAAGAATTCTTATCAAACTAATGAAAGCCAGTGTGGCCATGGACTAATTTCATTCAAATTAAGCCTCCTTAATGCAAACTAAATTCCCAGTATAGACATAGCCTTACTGTATAAAGGGGGAAAGCTGGCTTGTTTGTAACAGTGATACACAGACACTGTGGGTGGGGAGAGAGAGGGAGACATAAAGAAAACAGATCACCTTTTAAAAGCTCATGATTTTTGAGCTTTTGAAGTTGGTAATACTGTAATTATCCCATGTGTTGCTGTGTTTGTGGGGTTTTGGAAAACCTCATGATATTTCTCTTTGACTTGCTCTTTGAAAGTCAACAAAGACTGTTGTAATTTTCCCTAGTCAGTGCTTGATTCCTTAATTCTAATGCAAGCTGAAATTTTTGGACCAAAAATTTTCCCTTGCAAAAAATGGGTTAGCATCAATTTTTTTAAAGGAAAATATGTATTTTGTTTCTTTATTTTACACAAAAGAGAGATTGTGGTTTAGTTCTTGTTTGAATTAAAATTTTGTTTTTGGCTTTTAAAAGCAAAATAAGTTCAAAATTTTGGAGTTTCTTTCCCTTTCTTCCCCTCGTATTCAAGAGAATGAATGGTGATCTTCTAGGGTGTTGTTTCTACTTCTGTTTTTGCCACTCACTAATTTTACCAAAGTTTGAGAAGATTAAAAGAGTAGAGTGAAAAAAAGAAAAGACCAAAACCAGAAGAAAACTTCTATTTCATTTTATTCTACTCAGTGGCAGAAAGGGGGATTAAAGGAGGAGGGGAGGAAAACTCACTCTTTTCAAAGTTCTGAATTTCAATCAATTTAAAAAAAAAATTGAAATATGTAAAAATGAAAATGTTTCATTATGAATCTTGCAAATGGAAACAATTTCAGAATTCTGAAGTTTCGGCAAGATAGTTATTTCCACTTTCAGACATCTCTCTGTAGTGCTCCACCTGCTACCACTGGTGTGTTAGACTTATAAAGAAAGGTTACATTTTTATTTTGCAATGGATTTTCAAGCGCTATAATCAAATGTAATTATGTAAAATAACAAGCCAGCATGCATGCAACCATCGAACTCTCCTTGGCCTCCACCAACGTTTCTCTGGAATACCAGAGAACCATGGAGCAAAATTTAGGATCTTCTGGTCTAACCAGTTACTTGTTGTAAACATGTTTAGGACCTGAAGTTCATTCTTATCTATGCAATGTTGAAAATTTTAGTAATTTTTATCATGAGTCTTTAATATTGATTTTTTTCTTAAAGGCCCAGCTCTTGAATTTTTTGCACACACAGACCAAGATATTGTCTCAGATTTGAGCATTTTATTAAAACTTTTGCTGGAATCCAACAAGCACAGTTTGCTGAGGAGTACATCACTCACTTCGAACCGCTTCCCACTGACAGAAGCAGTGTCCTTCTAACCTCGTCAGCAAAACTCTAATTTCCAGAAGGACAGGGCCTGGAAAATACAGCCCTGACCTTCCATGTAGATTTGACCCAAAAATTGCTGACAAATCTTTTTTTTTTTTTTTTTCTTCCAAGAGGAAGACTGGGAATTTAGCTACAGGAAATATTTTCTTGGTTTCTGCTAAAAATGTTTATCTTTGGTGAAACTCAGTGCCTTTAAATTAAAAAAAAAATCCTCACTTTTGGGTTGAAAAATCCTCACTTTGGGGTATTTAGTTTCAGAAATGCTGCCACAGTGCCTCATGGGATTTTTTGGTTTGGATGTCTCAAACCCACACTTTCCCCTATGGGCTGGTCTCCTTTAGGAGACTTTTCCTCCTGTGATGCACCATGACCACGTGATTTCCATGATGTACCATCTCATTTCACCAAGCTGGGAGATCATAGTGCATTACAAGAGATGGAGAAAAATCACTGAGCCTGGCCTATAGAAGAGAATGAGAGCATGAGGTATCAGAACTCAAACTTCTGTGAGCCAATACAGGATCCAGTCCCCCCCCCCACCAACTTTATGCCTTACACCAATGAAATATGCTATATATACACAAACATAGGCATAACTGTGAGTGCCACAGATGCATATTACATGAAAATATCCCCTCTCCTGTATTCGTGTGTGTGTGTATAAGATCTGACTTGACAAATTCCTGACTGGGATGATTTAGCTGGGGTTAGTCCTGCTTTGGGCAGGGAATTGGACTAGATGACCTCATAAGGTCCGTTCCAAACCAATTGTCTACAGTTCAACAGTATCCAATATAATTCTGTGAGTTCTGCTGCAGAACCTTTGTCATTAGAGTGGTGCGTGAACTTTTGGAGAAAGAAAACCTTTGGATGTTTGAACTTTTTGTGCCATCTATTGCACTTGATTTATATTGGGCTGTCTCAGGGTGATGCATTACATTGCCTTTACTGCGAATTGAAACGTCAGTGTCACAGTTATAGTAGCTGCAAAATACAGTTATTTCCTTTCCTTCTTTTAATGAATTTAAATTCTTCCCAGGTGGCTAAAAAGCTACCTTTTTTCAGCAAGGTGATTCCTGTGACGATCACAGTTTTTATATTTAATAATCCTCCCTTTTCCTTGATGCAAAGGTTAATGGAATGATGGGCCCATGAGAAATAACAAAAGGAGCTTTATCAAACGGGTGGTAATTTTGAGCAGTGATACCACATCCTGAAGAAGAATAGTAAATAATCAATAAACAATATCAATCAAGAGCATGTCTGTCTAGGTATGTCTATAGCCCATCTCAAAGGAGAATCTGAGCATCTTCTTGCATCCACACATGGATAACTACACAAACTCAACTGATTCTCTGACAATAATATGAACCAAAGCATGTGAATATTTGTAAAGAGGGTGCCATCCATTCTTATGCAAAGGCACAAAACAAAGCCCCACTAGGGCTATATTCACGCATACATCGTTATTTCTAAATAAGTTATTTCAAAATGAGTTATTTCAAAATAAAGTCCTTATTCTGAAATAAGATAATCCAAATTAAGAAAATGTTAATTCGAATTAAGGGAAGGGCTCAAAGCAAAATAGCATGTCCAAACCCAGGACTTGCTATTTCTCTTTAGGAGAGGGGCACCATGGGAGGTGTGGCAACATGGCCCCCTCCCTGGGCCATGCCCCCACCCAATATAGGCTAAAAGGCTGGCACCCTGGGAAGGAGAAGGGAAAAAGTGTTATTTCAAAATAATGGTTATTTCGAAATAACACGTCCAAACAGAGTTATTTTGAAATACCCATTTCTAAATAACAGCCATTTTGATTTAAAGTAGGTTTAAGCTAGTTTGAAATGACGGCTCTTGTTTCGAAATGATGGAGTGCTACACTGGTCTTGTGCTGTGCCAATGCACAGAGGTGAAATTTTACCCCTAATAAATATTTGATGGACCCAAGCACACCTAAATGAAAATGCAATTTGTGATTTGAATGGATATAAGGAAACACATTTTGCAGCATTTGACCAACTCAGCTGTGTACTTCTCATGGAATAGTCATAACTCCAGAACTCTTTCCAAAAGAAGTATAGACGGGTGCTAAAATGTATCCCCCTTCTTTGTAGCCATTTTGCTGATTAATATGTTATTTTATTTTAAATCCCTATGTTCACTAGTGCTTAAATTATACAACTAGTTGCACAATAACAGAAATGTGTATCCTTATTCTTATTAAATAAAAAGAACGTCTTACTCTGAACGTTATCACTAATTAAGTTTATACATCACACCCACACAGGAATGAATAAATATTCAGAAAGGGACCTGCTTTGGACAAGAAGAGGTGCTCTTATCCCAGTGTGTTGCTACTTTCTATTCCTTTTTCCCTGACACCATCTAAAAAGCAGACTAAAAGTAAACTAACTGAGGCACAGCACCTTCTTCAGATGTGGAGCCATAAGACAGATGGATGGACATATGTATAGCTGTGCATAAATGCTAATGCAGACATTAGCGCTCAACAACATGACACCAGCTTGGGACGTTTTCTGGATGAATTTATTTTTATAAATAAAATCCTGGCATTTTGGGATCAATGCAGTCTTGCTGTCCTGCTTTTGGTACTAAGATATTTAAAGCTACATTGACTCCTTTCCTCACTGTAAGGCAGATGCTTCTGTCCTCTTTGGAGGGCACTCCTGGACTCTCTCTCAGGTGCCTTGGACAGGATAGGCAGGCAAACTAAAGGTTCCTCTAGCCCCTCAGGCAGGGCAGGCAGATAAATAAACTGTCGCTGGTCCCTCAGGTGTGGCAGGCGGCAAACAAAAGTTGTCTCGCCCCTCAGGAGGGACAGGCAGGTACACAAACGGTTCCTAGGTCACTGGTGGGGTGGGACTCAGAGCAGATGAATGTTTCTGGTGAAGTTCCAGAAGGGAGAAGGAAGGTGGTGCCGGTCCACCCAACTCTGCCATGTCCCAGCCCAGATCCTTATCCATAGGAGAGGGGTCCATCATTGGGCCAGCAGGATTTTGTCCACAATGTGCCAGCCCAGTTTGGGCCCCAAACAATGCCGGGCTGAGATCTAAGCCCCCAAGTCACTTCCTGCCCCTGCCCTTGGTAGTAACTACATCAGACTCTTATTCTTGGTTTCCTCCAGGTAGTCATCCAGCTGTACGCTATGAACCCCTCAGTGTCATCAGGGGGCTGCAGAGTCAGCAGGTCGGTGGAGTCTTCAGTGGAGGGCAGTTCTCTTAGGAGAGGAATTCTCTCTGACTGCATCCAGAGGCTTCCTGGGCTGCTGGAGTACGGGTAACTCCAGTAAGTCCTCTAAGGTGCTTCCCCAGGGCAGTGTCCCCTGAACGTCCATTGGCAATGAACCCAGGCAACTGTCAGGGCCCCAGGCCACAGGCACATTCTCAGCTGGGAAGTGGTCTGGCTGGAGCAGGGGTGGAAGCAGAGATAGATCCTTCCTCTTTGGCCGCCTAGTTCAAACTGAGTGCCAGGGACTCCCTTTTATACTTTCTATTCCACCCCCAGCTTCTGGCCTAATGGCCAGCCGTCCCTGGGCAGACTGGCCTGGGCAACCTACCTCCAAGGGGGGCCACACTCCTTCCCTACGCTCATGGCACCATGCTGAAATTTCAAAGATAATAAACACTCTCAGCTTGGCTAAACTAACATGCATATGAAGACTCATTAGTTATCTTTATTAGAAGAGGCAAGGTTCTGAATGCACAAGAGACTTTATTATTCTTATTTAGTATTCTTCTTATTATAAATACACCATAGGCCCCAATTCACAACGTTGGTTTCCCTGGCTTTATATGGGGAAGTTCCCAAGTTACCCTGCAGCAAAACTAATGCAACCCACAAGGACAAATACGTGAAGAAGCACAACAGAATATGAAATTAATCAGCCAATTTGTTAGTCTAGATGTTGATTCTACATCCCCTCCCACGGTATGAGAGTGCTAAGGCAATTATAAACAGATACGCAGAGTCTGGTGATTGAGTTCTCCCTCTCTCATATGTTCTGTATGAAGAGGAAGTGGTTTTTCACTTCTCAGGTTTAAGCTGGGAAAGCTGATGCGAAGGGTTGGGTAGTCCAGGTTAATCAGAAAGTCCTAAGGGTTTTTGTCATTACAACAGCATTTGGAGTTGAGTTTCATTGCTGCATCTAATCATAGAATCATAGAATCATAGGGTTGGAAGGGACCCCACGAGGTCATCTAGTCCAACCCCCTGCCAAAAAAAGCAGGACCACTCCCATTAGATCATCCCAGTCAGTGTTTTGTCCAGCTGGGACTTGAACACCTCCAGAGATGGAGATTCCACCACCTCCCTAGGCAACTTATTCCAATGCTTCACCACTCGCCTAGTAAGGAAGTTTTTCCTAATATCCAGCCTGGACCGCCCCAGCTGTAACTTGAAGCCATTGCTTCTCGTTCTGCCCTCTGTTACTACCGAGAACAGTCGAGCTCCCTCCTCCTTGGAGCAACCCTTCAAGTAGTTGAAGGTTGCTATCAAATCCCCCCTCAGTCTTCTCTTCTGCAGGCTAAATAAGCCTAGTTCCTTCAGTCTTTCTTCATAGGGCTTGTGCGCCAGCCCTTTAATCATTTTGGTTGCCCTCCTCTGGACTCTCTCTAATTTGTCCATGTCCTTTTTGTAGTGGGGAGCCCAAAACTGGACACAGTATTCCAGATGTGGCCTCACTAGTGCAGAATAGAGGGGAATGATCACATCCCTTGATCTGTTGGTAACACTTCTTCTGATGCAGCCCAGTATGCCATTGGCCTTTTTGGCAGCAAGAGCACACTGCTGACTCATATCCAGCTTCCCATCCACCATGACTCCCAGGTCCTTTTCTCCAGTGCTGCTATTTAGCTGATCACTCCCCAGCCTGTAGCAGTACATGGGTTTTTTTTCGTCCCAAGGGCAGGATTTTACACTTATCCTTGTTGAACCTCATGAGATTCCTCTTGGCCCACTGCTCCAGTTTGTCTAGGTCTCCCTGAATCCTGTCTCTGCCCTCTAGGGTGTCTACCGTTCCCCCCAGTTTGGTATCATCTGCAAACTTACTAAGTGTGCAATCTATCCCATCATCCAGATCATTAATGAAAACATTGAACAGAACTGGCCCCAGGACTGACCCCTGGGGCACACCACTTGTTACTGCCTGCCAACTTGACATGGAGCCATTGATTCCTACGCGCTGAAACCGTTGTTCTACCCAGTTTTCTATCCACCTTACAGTCCATGCATCTAACCCATACTTCCTTAATTTGCCAATGAGAATGCTGTGGGAAACCGTATCAAAAGCCTTGCTAAAGTCAAGGTATATCACATCAACGGCTCTTCCCGCATCCACAAATCCAGTCATCTCATCATAGAAGGTGATGAGGTTGGTCAGGCATGATTTACCCTTGGTAAATCCATGCTGACTGTTCCTGATTACTCTACGTTCCTCCAAGTGTTTCAGGATGGATTCTTTGAGAAGCTGCTCTATGATTTTTCCAGGGATTGAGGTGAGGCTGACAGGTCTGTAATTCCCTGGATCCTCCTTTTTGCCTTTCTTGAAGATAGGTACTATATTTGCTTTTTTCCAGTCCTCTGGCACCTCCCCTGTTCGCCACGAGTTTTCAAAGATAATGGCCAACGGTGCTGCTATCTCATCAGCCAGCTCCCTCAGCACCCTCGGATGCAGTTCATCCGGCCCCATGGACTTGTGCACATCTAGTTTCTTTAAGCAGTCCCTAACCTGACCTTCTGTCACCAAGGGCCTCTCTTCTTCTCCCCAGTCCCCCGTACCTAGTGTAGTGGGCTGGGAGCTGACCTTGCTTGTGAAAACTGAACTAAAAAAAGCATTGAGCACTTCAGCTTTTTCCTCATCCTCTGTCACGAGGATGCCTGCCCCATTCAGTAAGGGACCTACACCATCCCTGATCCTCTTCTTGTTATTGATATACTTGTAGAACCCCTTCCTGTTATCCTTCACATCCCTTGCTAGTCGCAACTCCATTTGTCCTTTGGCCTTTCTGATTTTATCCCTGCAGTCCCGAGCAATGTCTTCATATGCCTCCTTAGTCATCTGCCCTAGCTTCCACTTCCTGTAAGCGTCCTTTTTATGCTTCAGCTCAGTGCAGAGCTCTCTGTTAAGCCACAGTGGGCGCCTTCCACATTTGCTGTGCTTTCTCCTTATCGGAATTGTATCTTCCTGTGCCCTTAGCAGGGTTTCTTTAAAATGCACCCAACTCTCTTGGACACCTTTCCCCTTCAGATCAGCCTCCCAAGGGATCCTGCCCATCAGTTCCCTGAGGGAGACAAAATCTGCTTTTCTGAAGTCCAGGGTCTGTGTTTTGCTTCTTTCCTTCTTTCCTTTAATCATCAACTTGAACTCAATCATTTCATGGTCACTGCTACCCAGGCTGCCATTGACCTCTACTTCCCTGATAAATTCTTCTTTATTTGTGAGCAGCAGATCGAGAGGCGCAAGGCCCCTCGTTGGTTGCTCCAGCATTTGTACCAGGAAGTTGTCCTCAACACTCTCCAGAAACTTCCTGGATTGCCTGTGCACTGCTGTATTGGCCTTCCAGCAGATGTCAGGGTAATTGAAGTCCCCCATGAGAACCAGGGCCTGTGCTCTAGAAACTTCTGTCAGTTGTCCACAGAATGCCTCATCCACCTCCTCCTTCTGATCTGGTGGTCTGTAGCAGACACCTACCACAACATCCCCCTTGTTGCTCTCCCCTCTAAACTTAACCCACAGACTTTCAACTGGCTCGTTTCCACTTTCATAATGAAGCTCTGAGCAGTCATAGAGCTCCTTTACATATAGTGCTACTCCTCCCCCTTTCCTTCCCTGCCTGTCCTTCCTGAACAGTCTATACCCATCTATTGCAGAGCTCCAGTCATGCAAACTATTCCACCACGTCTCTGTTATCCCAATCATGTCATAGTTCTTTGTCTGCGCCAGTGCTACCAATTCCTCCTGCTTGTTTCCCAGGCTCCTTGCATTTGTGTATAGGCACCTAAGATACCCAGCTGATTGCCCTACTTTCCCATTTTGATTTTCAATTCTATTGTATCTACCTCCCTGGATTTTCTTTTGGTGTTGACCTCCCCCATCTGCCTCAGGCATTAGGGCTTCATTAGAGCATCTAATAGCTGTATGAGCTCAGGATTTTGTCTGTCATTCATAGCGAAGTGAGCATTACCTGGGAGAATAACCAGTACTGTTCACCACCCTCCTCTGAAATTGGTTCATGAGTGGCTTAGGAGGTTGGGGGACATGAGACGTTGTTGGAGTTGACTCTGCCAGCTTCTCACTAGCTTTCCTCAGGACCAAGTGGGGAGAAGCCAGGCAACTAAACCATTCACACAGGATTTCTGAGCCCTGAGTAGAACAACGCATGATCCTGTATGTCCATCTTTGAAGCTTCTGTTTGAATTCTGGCAGCAAAGGGTCGAGCGTGTCACTCCTGGGTTCTGCTCTTCACAAGGGGCAAGGGGCTGAACTGGACCTTCATTTTGCCCCTTATGAATAGGCTACGTGATACAGTTTTAAATTACATGAATAAACATTCTTTTCTCTACAAAACCCATGTTGAGCAAGACTCTATCATAACACAAGGTAGCCAAATTAAGACTTGCATGGGCATACTTAACTTTCGGACTTCTAAATTTTGCAGCGCTTAGTCTTTTAAGCTTAACCTTCCCATAATAGGATTTTATTATTTTTATGTTATATGCATGTATTCTGTCATGACATTTGCAAGTTAAACATTAATCATGCTTGTGAGAATAATAGCTCCTCCCAAGACTTCATGCAAACATACCTCAATTGCCTGAACACTCCCAAAGCTGTGAACAAAATAAATAAATAAATAAATAAAGGGAGGGTTGACTATGGATCCAGAGTCTGACATGGCAAACTTGTCAAATAATATTTTTCCTTCTGAGTATTCATCCTGCTATGCATATGCTGAAACCCTTGCTCGAGGAATTAGGAGAGCTATGAAACTTTGTTTTATCCCCTCTATTTCCTCTTTTGCCTTCTTTTAAATACACAGTTTAGAATCATAGAACATTGGGGATGGAAAGTACCCCAGGAGGTCTTCTAGTCCAACCCCCTGCTCAAACAAGGACCAACCACAACTAAACCATCCCAGACAGGGCTTTGTCAAACCAGCCCTTAAGGACTGTTAAAGATGGAAACTCCATCACCTCCCTAGGTAACCCATACTAGTGCTTCACCCTCCTAGTGAAAAAGCTTTTGCTAATGTGCAGCTTAAACCATTCCCACTGCAAATTGAGACCATTTCTCTTTATCTGTTACCACTAGAACAGCTTAGTTCCATCTTCTCTCAAACCCACTTTCAGGTAAATGAAGGCTGCTATCAAATCCCCCTTCACTCTTCTCTGCAGACTGAACAAGTCTAGCTCCCTCAGCCTCTCATCCCAAGTCATGTGCTCCAGCATTTAATCATTGTTGTTGACCTCTGCTGGACTTTCTCCACTTTGTCCACCTCCTTCCTGTAATGGGAACCCAAAACTGGACATAATGAGGCAAACAGAAGTCCAAATCAAGGGGTATAATCACTTCCCTTGATCTGCTGGCAATCATCTTACTAATGCAGCTCAACAGACCATTAGCCGTCTTGGTCATAAGAGCACAGTGTGGATTCATATCCAGCTCCTTGTTCACTGTAACCCTGACATCCTTTTCTGCCAAACTGCTCCCACCAGTCTGTAGCAGTGCCTGGGGTTCTCCTGACTTGCCCTTGTTGGACCTCATCAGATTTCTTTTGGCTCAATTGTCCAGCTTGTCTAAGTAAGTGGGTCTCAAACTTATTTAAATGGAGATCCACCTTGGATTTCTGTAGCAATCACACTCTTCTTCCCCTGAATCATGCTCCCCTTCCTCTGACCTCTCCCCTTTAAGGAAAAAAAACCCAGGGCCTATAGTGTAAGAAGCACCAGGTGACCCTTCAGAAAGGAAAGGAGGTGAATGGAGGCTGCTGGCAGAATGGGGGACACTTTGTACAATTGCTGCAGTCCTTACCACTGCCAGATATTCTCCCTGCTCTCCACACTGTTTTCGGCTGCCACTTCTGACCTCCCAATGCAGCAGTAACCTCCCCCCCCCCAAACTACAAGACAGTTTCCCCAGATCAAGCAGCTGCTGCTGTTCATGGCAGCCTCCATATGCCTCTTTCCCCCTCCAAAGGATCGCCCAGACTTGCTCGCAGCCCTGCAGCAGCATGGAGATCAGGGACCATGCCTGGCAGCAGCATGGGCTACTGCTGTTGCGGGAGGCAGGTGGCGTCAGCTACTGTTGGCAGACATCTGAGAAGTGTGCCTGCTAGTGGTGGGAGATAGCTGCTGGGAGCAGCTGCAGCAGCTTGAGCTGAGGCCCATGGTGCTCCCCATGAATCCATCCCAGGGGCATGCATCCGAGGGTCTGCCCCAGTGCCGACTTTACTGCCCATGATCCCACCTCTGGGTCCATCAGTCACAGCACCAGCAACACCCTTAACAGCTGTCACTTTCTCGACACCGCTGTTCCCAAACCAAATGCAGCTTCACACTCCTCTAGTGCTCCCTCAGTTCTCGGCACCACAACTTTTACAGCCTCTTCCCATGGCACCTACAGATGTGGTGCCACAGGCTGGCAGTACAATTCCTTGAATCCCACAGGATGTAAACTGTCTCCCTAAAAAACATCGGAGGAAGACTGAACACTGTTATAGGGAGGAAATTTCCTTTCATTCCTCCTCTCCTATTTCACCCATCCTCAAGCAAACTTATTAGTAATAGAGGCAGCGAATCAGCAAACCAAGCAAGCCTATAACAGGTCGACACCCTCAGATAAAGAAGACAAAAAAATGGATATTCTTGGTAGGAAAGTTTACACACCCACTACATTGCAGTTGAGGATAGCTAACTATGCCGCGCTCTTGTGAAATTACAACTATGATAATTTCTCCAAACTCATAGATTTTATTAATATTATGCCCTCAGACCAAAAAGAACAGTTCAACTCTACAGTAGAGCAGAGTCTCCTCATATCAAGAACTGCCCTCCAGGCAGCATTGGATGTTGCAGACCCAGCAGGACAATTGGAACAGCAGTCGTGATGCAAAGATCCTCTTGGCTTCACTCAGCCGTGTTACCAAAGCAGCTTCAAACCATCATCAAAGATCTCCCCTTCGATAAAAAGAAGCAATTCGGAGAAAGAACACATGAGATCATGCACTCTCTAAAAGACTCCAGGGCTACCCTCCATACCGTGGGCATCTCTGCCCCTATTCCTAGAGGGAGAAAAAATAGGTATCAATACAACAGTAACAGATACCCCTTCTCACATCATCGCAGAAGATCTGATAACCCTTGTGCTCGACCCAGGCAATCACATTTGAGGAGGAGACAGAGTAACCAAGCTCTTTGCAACATGCAACCATCAGCTTCAAAACAATAATTTGGAGGGTTTGGTTGAGGGTTTGTCCTACCACCTTGTTCCATCTTACAGCTTTACCACCAACTTAACTAACCTATTCCACCACAGGCTAATCCCATATTTTTCCTGATTGACTTCCATCACATCAGACAAATGGGTCTTGGAAATTGTCAACAGTGGGTATTTGATCCCGTTCATCTCCAAGCCCATCCCCCATCCTCCCTCCCTGTCCCTTTTCAGAGACCCCTCTCATATACAGCTCCTACAAGAGGTACACAATCTCTTGCAATTTGGAGCAATAGAGGAGGTTCCCCCACACTGCAGGGGAAAGGGGCTCGACTCCCAGTACCTTCTAACCCAGAAGAAGGAGGGTGGCTGGAGGCCCATCCTAGATCTGAGAGGCCTCAACAAATTCACTCACACACAGAAATTCAAGATGGTAACACTGTCTATAATACTTCCATCTCTGGAACACGAGAATTGGTTGGCTTCCCTCGACCTCAAGCACACATACTTCCATATCACCATATGCCCTGCACACGGGAAGTTTCTTTGCTTTCTCTTCAATGACAAACACTTCCAATACACAGTGCTGCCTTTTGGGCTATGTACAGCTCCCAGAATTTTTTCAAAACTTATGGAGGCAGTCATTGCCCATCTCTGCAAACAAAGGATAACCATATTCCCATGCCATATTTACCTTTTTTTATTTTTTCTTCACATTGAAATAGCTTCTTCCTGCACCCTCAGTAACATTCTTTTAAGATACTGGCAGCTCTTTTGGACACCTCTCCCCTTCATATTAGCTTCCCAGGATACAATGTACATCAGCTCCTTGAGGGAGTCAAAGTCTGCCTTTCTAAAGTCCAGGGTCAGTCTGTATTCTTCTGTTCTCCTTTCTTTTAGCTTTTCTTGAGTATAGTGAATAAATAACTATGAAAAAAATGAAAAAAAAGGAAAACAAGCATTTCAGTCATTGGCTCTTTCACAAAAGGAGTCACCAACTGCTTTGTTCTTCTGTGAGCATTCTAAGGAAATGGACAATCTCTAACCATATGCTAAAGTAACTATTTCATGATAAAACTAATCTTGTCCATAAATAGCTCTCCAACACACTCTATTTTTCATTTTCAAAGAGACAGAAGGATTACAGTAGTGATTTGGATATCTATTTTTCTAAAATTGCCCTCTAAGTCTTCCTTATTCTAATAGAATGCTCAGAATCCTTGGTAAAAGGAATTGCGTCTAGAAGGAGGAAAAAAATAGCAAAAAACAAATGTATCCTTAGAAAATCACTGATGTAAGTAGTTTCATTCTTTGTACTAAAAGCCATTTGGAAACTAATCTACTACATATTCTTTCTTTTCAGAAAATGTAAATTGATCTTTCACTTTGAATACCTGTCAAACCACAACCACTATAATGTTGATAAGTAATTTTCCTAGTTGGTTGATAACTTCAGATATACTGCAATCTTGCAAGTAGCTCAGCATACATTGATGCACCAGATTACATCCAAACCAGACTGAAAGATATTCATTTTTAGTGAGTGTGGGGAAAACATAAAATAGAGATCTGTTTTTCCCACAAGTGGCATGAGAACGCATCACAAACAAAGAAAATTTAAGAAATAATATTTAAACAATGAGATACGCCTTGCATTGTAAGCTTAATCAAGGTCCCATTCGGTACTTGCAAATTGTTATCTATACGCTATATCGTTCTGGCACATAACTCTGAGTTCTTGGAACTGTGACCTTGTCTGTATCTGATTTACACAGCACAAGGTCACTGCCTGTGTTAAAAAAATAGTAAATCATAAAAATGGCCTGATTTGCATAATTTCTGATCACATATAGCTTCCATTAAAACCAAGGATTGGTTAGCACTAAGAATCAGGCTAGAAGTGATTAACAGGTTGTCTCCATCTTATGCCCAGATGCATGTGTAATAATAAAGGTCTATTTATTTCATATTTATTGATCACCATGTTTGAGTCAGAGGATAGATAGATAGATAGATTTTAAAAAGGGTATAAATGACTCCCAGTGGTTCCATTTTGCACTCCTGTGCATAATTGTCAATGACTGCACAAAGGGATAGGCAATGGCAAATCAGGCCTTGTTTTGTTTAATGACTCACAGTAAGCGTGGGGTTCTTTAAGTGCTTTGACCAGACTTGTGTTTTGTGGGGTTTTCAGGCGCTGAAGCTGTCAGTTGCCTTTTGCCAACACATATCAGGTTCACTAAGTAACATTTCTTTCAGTTTGTTGTCAATCACACTGACTGTAATGTTACCTCTAAGCATACACTTCTAAATACTTTCAAACATGGTTTCATACTTTCTGTCTCAATTCTGTTATATGCTTGTCAATTCCATTTGCTCCCAAAAGAGGATGAGACCACAACTGGTGCCACTTAGAAACAGTGGGCTTTTTTTAGGGTTATAGTGTTTTCTAAATATCATTAAAGCTTTCTGCAGCGTAAATTGACTGCAGAAGTCACAGGCCTATTTTTAAATCCTCATCTTTCTTTCAATCTGCCCCAGATTAACACTTGAAAGGATTTTGTATAGCTGCTCCCAAGTTATCAAAGCCTTTCTTATTTTAACATCTTAAATCAACAATGGTTTGAACTCCTCTGTGCTTTGTGGCACTAATCTAGCTTTGACTCTAATTTGCTTTTTCTCCCCTGCCTTCTCCTCTGTCTTTTGAAATTAACTTTGCTTTTTTCCTTTCTTTTCATGAGTGAATTTAAAATCCAAAATCTCTGCATGTCAAAGATAATTGCACCTCAAGGTCCCTCTTGGAATAGAAGTACTGACCTTCTGAAATACGTCAAAACAGAGGTTCCTTTACAGCAGGGTTCTTCAGACAAGCTAATGATAGTGAACCCATGGAATAGTTTAGGTTTGGTCTACATTGCCAGTAAAATATGGGGGCAATCAACAGTTACACAACCAACGCAGAATAGCTTGAGTAACTCCTGTCGACTTTGTGACTTCAGTTTAGTATGCTGTCTGTATGGCTCATTTGATTAGGCTAAATCAATCTGATGGTGACAACTTTGCCACCATCAGTGTAGACATACTTTCAGCTTCCTGAAATATTTAGCGGGCACCATTTTTTCCCCTTGTGTATACAAACTCAGAAGCTACTTCAGGTTCTTCTCCTGTAGAACTGAGCTTAATGCAGTGCATTTTGAGTACCTCAGCTGATTCACTCCCGGAAGTAAGTTTGCCAAGAATGTTTGGAGCATTGAAAGACAGCTGTAACTCCAAATTATACCTGGAGTGGAACAAATGTATATATAAGCATTTGTCTGTCTCTGCCAAGAGATGCAAGAGGGACGGATCAAAGGGACTGAAATGAGATGCCCACAGTCTGTACGGTAAGACTTATGGGCTATGTTCACACACAGGGGGTTATTTCGATACAAGTTGTTTTGAAACAGCTTGTATCGAAATAAGGCGTTATTTCAAAATAAGTTAATTCAAATTAAGAAAATGTTAATTTGAATTAAGGAAAAAAGCTCAAAGCGAAATAGCATTTTCGGACAACAGTTAATTCAAAATGAGTCACCATTGTTTTGAAATAACATGTTCTGACGGGATTGTTTCGAAACGATCGTTTCAGAACAACGTTGTTTCATCAGCAAATGGGGTTTAACCTGTAGTTTTGAAACAACGATACGTCGTGTGAACATGGCGTTTCTTATTTCGAAACAACCTCTGTTGTTTCGAAATAACACTGCTGTGTGAACACACCCATGTACCTGTTAAGTAAACTTCTGCCAGTGCATCACCTGGGTTAATTACTGTACCACTAAAAGATGCTGGTGCCAATATCTCCTGGGAGCTAATCAGAAGATTAGGGTTTGAAAGGGTGGGAGCTCAGGAGGTTATCTAGTCTAATCCCCTGTTCATAGCAGGACCAACCCCAACTAAATCAGCCCAGACAGGGCTTTATCATTTTGCAGATTTACTGGGATACTGGAAGTTGTAATTACATAAGAATTGCCATAGTGGGTCAAACCAAAGGTCCATCTTGCCCAGTATCCTGTCTTCTGACAGTGACAGGTGTGAGATACTTCAGAGGGCATGAACCAAACAGAGCAATATATTGAGTGATCCCCTATCATTCCAGTCCCATCTTCTAGCAGTAGGAGACATAAGAATGCCTAGAGCATGGGGCTGCATCCCTGTCCATCTTGGCTAATACCCATTGTTGGAGCTATCCTTCATGAATCTTGGAACTCAGCTATTCTTTTGACCTTAACAACCCTGGTAATAAATTTCATAGTCTGACTGTGAACTCACTGAAGTATTTCTTCAAGTTTTATACCTGGTGCCTATCAACATCATCTGGGTGACTCCTGCTTCTTGGGTTAAGGAAGCATTACTTACCCTTTCACAAATTCACTTTCTCCACACCATTTATGATTTTATAGACCCCTATCATATGCCCCCGTTCATCTCTTTTCTAAGATGAACAGTCCTAGTCTTTAGTATCGTTCCTATTATGAAAGCTATTCTATCCCCCTAAAACATTTCATGTGTGCGCATATGCATGTGTGCATGTGTGGATGGAGTTACCAGAACTGAAGAATTCAGTATGTGTGCATACGCATTTAGCATTTCCTGCTGCTACACATTGAGCAGAAACTTTGAGAGGACTCTCCATGATGACTCCTGGATTTCCTTCTTGAAACACTAACGTAGAACCCCCCGTTTTGTATGTACAGTTGGTACCATATTTCCTAGTGCACATTACATCACATTTATCACCACTGAATTCCATCTGCCATTTTGTAGCCCCGTCACCCACTATCAGGTGATCCCTTTGTAAGACTTTACTGAGAACCAAAGGGCTTTGGGTATGGCAGTGTGAGGTGCTGAGGTACCTTCATAGTGAGGTGCTTGAATTTAATCTTCCAGTTCCTTAAGATGTGGAGTGGGTGCATTAGTGGCATTTCACTTTTTAGAATGTATGGCAGCTGTATGCTCCTATTGCTAGGAAGAGGCCCAAGTTCAAATTGTACAGCTACAGAGCATTGGAAGCCCAGCATTGATAGAACTCAAGTGAGGAGACCTCTGGGTTTGTTAACATAGGGCTAGAGATCTATACTCCTATGTAAGCCAAGGTTAGGAATTATTAGGAACTCTGAGTCCCAACCTCAGACTCCAATCTACACTGCATTATGCAGGCTTCAGTCCTCTCATCTATATACAAGAGCATCATCCCAAAATGTGGTCACATTAGTCCCTATTTCTGGTGCAAGGTTGGAAAACTTGAGGGTACAGAGGATAAAAAGTCAGCCTGTGGCATTCTTCTAGCAGACTCACTGAGAACACATCCAGTGGTTCTGTCTCTATACTGCAAAGCAACAGGGCTTGAACCTTGGGTCCTGTTTTGATTCAGACTCAGACCCTCAACCCCCCATGGGGTATCTGAGGCCCTGAGTTAGTGCATTTTGTATGGAGATGAAAAGGAGTGTGGAGGGGTAGTTCAAACCCTGGGCTTCCACTGAAGTGTAAACATATCCCCCAAACACCAAAAGGATATATCAGAATCTCTAAATAGTCCTGTGAAGAACAGATAAGGAAAGTCACAAGTGGATGTTTGGGATCAGATGCAATGAGAACTAACTGCAGCTCAGCCTAAAATGAAGGAGAGGCATCAGGTGCCTGAAGCAGCCCCCAGCAACTCTTTGGGTGCAGAGACCAGATGGAAGCTTGAAAAGGCCGATTCCCAACGTGACAGAAAGCCAGAGAGAGAGAGCGATGAGACTAGAATGGCCAAAGCCACTTGAGGAGTATGCCCTGCTCATGTTCACCCTGGTGACTCATACCCTGACTGGATAGTAGAGAAGGTAAAATAATACATACAAAAATTGTCAGTCTCTGAAGAAAGAGAGCGGCGAATGAGCCAGAGATGCACAGGTTAGAACACAGGGTCTCATCATGGTGAGAAAGGAACTGACTGGAATGTCCCAGAGCTCCTGTGACATCTGAAGATGAACAAAGGGAAGGACTCATAGGACAGACCTACAAATGCCTTAGAAGGTCAGAAACCTTAGAGTTTCAGAAGTTTCTGTCAAGCTTTATGGTGGGGAGAAGAGACACAAGAATGAAGATCCCATGGTCACACAGATCTCGATTTTCCTTTACAGTGGGGATGTTTTATATCACTCTGGCTGGGTAAAGGCCCCTTAAAGTGAATCCTGCTGTAATTATGCATAGGTGGTGTAGAACAGTTTGTGTTTAAATGAGACTAAGGCCCGTGATCTCTACAGCATGTAGCCCATTGGAGTTCCATATTGCTCTGTGAGGGCTAATGTCATAGGATCACTTCCTATGATTGTGCCATAATTTCTGGGATTCAAGAACTATGGCAAGGGAGGGCTAGGGAAAAGAGCTGGCCAGTAAGCATCTGGATTCTCCTTTAACTGGGAGGCACCCTGATGCTAGTCATACATAGTTACTTTTTAAAGCAACAGTACACACAGCATGCCACATTGGGAGTAAGATAACATGACTTTGTTTGGGGAAATCCATTCTATTTCCAGATGATCCCTTCACTCCTGTGTGATTTTGTGTAGGAAGGAGGAGATTATTACCCACTGTGTCTGCTTCATTTCCCCTTTCTTTTAGTAAGCCTCTTGGCACTTCATATGTATTATACTAATTACCAATGCATTTGAGGAACTCACAGCAATCCCTGAAAATAAAAGCATGAGACACTGGTTGAACAAATTACTCGTTGCAAATTATTCACCCCAGTTTATATCAAACTACATGCATTTAAGCACTGCAGGAAGCCTATAATTGGACTTGCACTCAACATTGCTTTACGTCTTTGTGTGTGTGTGTGTTTGTGTGTGTGTAATTCACAGCAAAAGGAGGAAAAAACATGCATATCTACCTAATTTATGTGATTGAAGTTTTCAGCAATTTGGAAGTTCAGCGAAGAACTGGTGGTGTCATTATGTATGTTTGTACAATTCCACAACTTAATTTAGTTTGCAGTTTTGAAACCAGCTTTCTGTGGGAGCTCACACAAATCATTTACTTTCTCTGTATCTCATTTGCCAACTTTGAAATGGGGACAGTACTCCATCCCCACATCTCATCTAATACAGTGTTATGAATTATGAACATTGGAGTTATAAAATGACCAGTTAATCACACACCTTATTTGGAACCAGAAATCTACCAGCGGGAAGCTGCGGGGGGTAGGGGAGAGAAGGAATAAAGTACAGTAATGTGTTAAACATAATCTAGCAAATAAAGGCAAAGCAGCACTTTTCTTCTGCATAGTAGCTTTTCAATGCTGTAGTAAGTCAATGTTCAGTTGTAAACTTTTGAAAGAAAAACCATAAAGTTTTGTTCAGACTTATGAACATTTCAGAGTTACGAACAACCTCCAATCCCAAGGTTTTCATAACTCTGAGATTCTACTGTATTTTTTAAATACTAAACTCTTTGGGGTTGGGACCATCTCTTACTATGTATTTTTGATAGTACCTTGATCTTATTCATGGCATCTCGATGGTGCTGTAATTTAAGTGAAAAATGATAATCATGAGGGAGAGCTGAATGCAGAAAATCTCTGGGTATGTCCACCCATAGTCTTTAAATCATAACAACACTGATAGCTTTGATTTAAAGAAGAGTAGGTCCACACTATGTTTCCTTACAGCAAAATGAGGAGCTTCCTCATTTTGCTATAGGGAAATTTATATTGATATAATAAAACCCAGTTTCATATAAATATAAGGGTTAAATCAAAACAGTTATATCAATATAATGCTGTCTGGATGTGTTATTTCACTATAACAGCTGTATAGCAATTTGACCTTATTCCTCCCAGGGCGCATGGCACCCTGGAAGGAAAGGCCAGGGTTCAGCAGCCTGGCAAGGGGGGTGGGAGGGGTGGAAGGGACTCCCCATACCCAGCTCCCCCAGCGCTGGACAGACAGTGAGGAAAAAGCCCCCGTGCCTGGCTCCTGGAATGCTAGCAGGGCGGTCGGGGAAGGGACCCCACACTCCCAGACTGTCCACGCTAGCTGGGTGTGGGGGAAGAGACCCCCTGCAACTGGCTCCTGGCGCAGATTCTAGGTGGTGGAGAGAAGAGGCCACTGCACCCAGCTCCCCACATGAATGCATGCTGGGAACTGGGTGCAGGGGTCTCTTCTCCCCACCGCTCAGCCAGCATACTGGGAGCCGGGTGTGGGGGGTCCCTTTCCTGCCACCTGGCTACCGCACCGGGAGCTTGGCCTGAGGCTTCCATTCTCCTGCTGCCTGGCCAGTGCTGAGGAAGCCGGGCACAGGGGTCCCTACTCCCCCAGCTAGCACTCACGGAGGCAGGCATGTAGGGCCTATTTCCCTGCCACTTGGCCAGCACTGGAGGAGCCACGTATGTGCGGTGCCTTTCCTTGCTGCCTGGCCATGCATGGGGAGCCAGGCATGGGTGTCCCTTTTCCTTGTGCCATGCATCCTGGGAGAAATAAGGTCAAATTGTATTAAATCGATCTAACTATTATATCAAAATAACATGCCCACACAGCGTTATATTGATATAACTGTTTTGATTTAACCCTCACATTAATATAAAACTAGGCTTTATTATATAAATATGAATTTCCATATGTTGAAATGAGGAAGCTCCTTATTTCACTATAAGGAAATGTAGTGTGGACCTACTCTTCTTTAAATCGAAACAATCAGCATTGTTTTGATTTAAAGACTGTGTGTGCAGATCTCTCCTCGCCTACAGAAAACCCCTGAACCTTAAACAGATGCTCACCAGCAACTACAGACCTAACAACAGAAACGTTAAAGAAGGCACATATCCCTGCAACAAACCACACTGCCAGTTTTGTCCACACATCTGCACAAAAAACACCATCATAGGACCTACTCAAGCCAGCTACTCCATCAAGGGCTCATTCACCTGCTCATCCACTAATGTGATTTATGCCATCATGTGCCAGAAATGCCCCCATACCTTCTGCATTGGACAAACAGGACAGTCCCTATGCAAAAGAATAAATGGGCACAAAACTGACATCAGAAATCACAACAAAGAAACAGTTGCCGAGCTCTTCCATCTTCCTAATCATTCCATTGTTGAGGTGTTAACAATGGTTCTCAAGAAAATCAATGGGACATGAATCCTTCAAAGAGAAACAGCTGAAATTGAACTAATATGCAGAGTAGATTGTGTGAAAGCAGGACTGAATTGTGACTATGGATTCTTTTCACATTATAGCAGGTAATTTGACTTAACCCTCCTTCTATGTGCTGTTTCCTAGAGTTTGAATCTTTACAAATACTCTGATTTGCTGTTGTAGTATGACCTGATCCCATGTTTTGCACTGCCCTACATTTATTTTCATCCCATTCTGTAAGTTCCCCCTCTCTTCAAAGAGTCTGACAAAGTGGGATTTTCTCCCACAAAAGCTCATGCAATAAATAAATCTGTTAGTCTTTAAGTGCCACAAGACTGGCGTTGTTGTTGTTGCTGTTTTCCCATAGAGTAAGCTTTTCCATTACTCAGAACGAGTATCCCAGTCAATGAATCCATTTCTGTATTCCTCTGGGTAGAGATCCTGATCTCTGCATGTTCCAGTGGCATTTCATATTTAACTGATCCAGAGAACAGCAGGATATTTAAATCTGAGACAGCACCAGATCTGAATAGATTAGCAACTAAACTTCCCTAATACCATGCAGATTCCAGAACTATGCCCACCAAATGCCCCAATCTCTCAGATTTAGGGTGAAGTGAAAGAATTTGGAGGGTTCTACATACATAATGATGAAAGTTTAAGGTATTTTGTGGCCATCCATGATTGAATTGTCATAATACCCACAGCCCCTAACTGCATCAGGGCCATTTATGCTATTATGAGAGAAAATCGCTGCAATAAACAGCTTCAACCTAATGGATAGGAAAGCCTGATGGTGACTGAAAGGAAGCAATACCATTTCTATTTTACAAACAGGGAACAGGCTCAGAGTTTACATGACTGGGACAGGGCTAGGATTGGAACTTAGATCTTGTATTATTTACTCTAATGTGTTATCCATAAAATCATCCTTTACACAGTGCCCCCCCTTTTAATACCCACACTACAGAAAAAGTGTATAGCCCATTTGGCAAAACAGTATCTCATATAGTAAAACAAAAGGAAACAGCAAATCAAGAAACGTTAGTGAAATGATAGACTGAAAAGGTGGGCTTCTGATGAACTCTTGAGCACAGATATTCTTTCTGATGTACAAAATCTAACTGAACACAGCAGAGTTAGTGTATTACAGGATTTATGAAGGAAGAAGATAGACGTAATGCTTTAGGAAAGAGTTAGCATCTAGCGTAAATGACATGAAGGCTGTGTTGCTCCCCTGCTCAGGGAATGTACTTACCCTACATCCAAGAAAATGCTGGTACAGACGTTCTTTTGAATCCTCTTTTCCTCTGTCTCTAATGTGCAGGTAGACCTTCATGAAATCACAGTTGAAGGTCCCCAGCTCTGACTGGTTGATGCACTGAAAAATGTTTTTGCTTTCTGCTTACTAAATAGATCAGTATTTTACCTGATAGACCTGATCTGGAACAGAATTAAAATTATTCTTAAAGGAAATTTATTCATGGTTGAGGGAAGGGGTGATGTGTAAAGAAGGTTGGTGTCTATCAGTGTAGCCCCACTAAAGTCAATGGAATGGAGCCTGTTTACAACAGTTGAGGAGTTGGCTTTTTAAGACTTCTCATATCTGCTAATTGGCATGCAAAATAAGCATACTAAATAACATAGTCTGAATGCAGGCCGTCTACAGAGGAAAGTAAATACTTCTTACAAATGACTAAAAGCCTATAAAGAGAGCAGCTGTGTACAGCATAATCCTGTATTGCCAGAGAAACAATTAAATTGAAGGAATGAAATGTAAGTGATACAATACATTTTAAGGCATTTAAAACTTGTTATGCTCTTCAGGTACAAGGAAATTAGTTTGCTAATTAGCACACTGTTCCCAGTCATTGTGATTTCCTTCTTTAATGGTTAAAATGGTGTTAGCTGCTTTGATTTACTCTCTCCCCACCCCCTGGCATGTTTCTTCCAACAAACACACTTGACTTAAATACAGAGTTTGAGTTTGTTGTAAGACATGCAATAAAAGCCAAAATTTGTAACTAATCCTTAGCAGTCCTTTTCACTCCATGCCTCTTATAGAACCTTTTTAATCTTGGTTAATGTCTTTAATGTGATGACTGTCATACAGATTGACATTCTAATAGTTAGAAAGAGTTTGTGCAAGACTTCAAAAAGAAATAAACCTTCATATTTATTTATTTTTTTTACTTTTTAATTAACTGTGGTGCTCAGAAAACTGTGTAATTATGAGTTATAGTTTGTACTGTCCCACCTGTACTTTTATCTTATAACAATGTAGATTTTGTTCAGCTTTTCTCATGCTGGTTCTGTCCACTGGATATGATAGACAATGACATTCAATGCACTGCATAATCTATAGGCTAGAGTATTAAGACTGGGAATTGAGAGCCTTGGGTTCATGTCCCCAGCCCTCTAACTGGTCTGGTGAGTGACCTGGAGCAAATTTCTTCCTTTCTTTTATCTCAGTTTCCCTACTTGTAAAATGGGAATAGTTATACTCAGCCCTCTAGGTACAATGCTTTGAGATCTAAAGAGTAATATTTTTGTGTAAGAGCTGGGTATTAATTATACTAGTACTAGCCATGTTCAGTGAGGGGATACTGGAATAGATTCTCCATATTATAGTGCCACATTTTCTCCCAGTGGAGATTCTTGTGGATATTGAATTTGGAAAATGACAATAAAATGCCAGTAGCTGGTGCATGTTCAGTACTAATCCTTCACTCTCTGCATCTGTAGACCTCAAAAGACTTCATGAGGGAGATAAATAATGTTATCCTCACTTTACACACTGGGGAACCTGAGAGCTGAAGTGACTTGTCTGCACTCACTTAGCAAGACCATGGCAGTCAGGACTAGAAGGGAGACTTCCTTGTCTCTGCATTAGTATTAGTCTCCTACATATCTGAACTGCTGCTGCTTCTTCACAGACACTACAGCTGGTTTTGACTCAAACCTAGCTGAAAAACAGAATTAGGATATTTTCCAGGATTGCCATCCTAGGTGTTATAATAATAGCAGGGCTCTACAAGGGGCAAAATATGTACACCAAACCAATGCCACCAGCCTTTCCATCTCCATGCAGTATTATTATTTTACCACTATGAACTTGCCTCCAGCTACCCCATCAATCCCCCTGCACGAACATGCAAAACAGTTCAAAGTCTGGATAGACTGACCATTTGCTAGCAGTCCTGACACAATTGTATTAAAACAGCAACAATGCCACTGAATGTTTCAGTTAAGGGGCATGTTATGGAGAAGACGCTTCCATTTTCAGCAGGATCGATCAATCAATGGATCAATTATGGTCATGAGTTGCATGGTTAGGATGCACTCCGGTTCTCCTTTGTGTTCCTTTCATCAGTGGTTCATAGAGTTTTGTGTTTTAAGCTGATATAGTCTATTCTTAAGGCTGAATTCTGCCCAGCTTTATGCACATAAAATGTTTGTTCAGTTCCATGACTGTCCTTTGTGTCTAATGGAGGGCTCCAAATAAGCAAATCACTGAAGCACATGTGTAAATCTTCTAGACTTGAGTCAAACTGAAGCTGGTGCTTGGCATGCAGTATAGGTTTAAGTACTTTACTCCTCGGTCTAAGCCCTGGAATACAAACAAAATATGGGTTAGCGATTCTTCAGTTAAGAAATTTCCAGAGGGGTAGCTGTGTTAATCTGTGCACAGCAAAAATAATGAGAGTCCTGTGGCACCTTATAGGCTAACAGATTTCTTCGAGCATAAGCTTTCGTGGTCTCCATCTGAAGTGGGTTGGAGCCCAAAAAAGCTTATATCTGAAGAAATCTTTAGCCTATAAGGTGCCACCGGACTCTCATTGTTTCCTCAGATAAAGGAGGAAGGAGAAGAACAGTCGTCCCACAGGTTCCAAGTGGTATGTTTGTGGCTGAACAACTCAGAAAAAATCAGAGTTGGAATTTCAAATTTGGCTTGACTATATGTGGCCTATTAAAGAAGGAAAAACAAACCAAGGACCTTATCTTGCAAAGAACCCCAAAATGTCCATATTAGGTCAGACGGCTGATCCATCTAGCCCACTATCCTGCCCTCTGACCCTGGCCAGTGCCTAATTCTTCAGAGGGAAGGTACACAATGCAGCAGTTATAGGGAAATCCACACCCTGTAATCTAGTCACAGCTTCTGGCAATTAGAGGTGAAGGAACATGGAGTGGACCTATCCTCTATGAACTTATGCAGTCCTTTTTTTAAAATTCAGTTATATTTTTTTGTTCTTCACAACATCACCTGGCAACAAGTTCCACAGGTTAACTGTGTGTTGTGTGAAACAGTACTTCCGTTGGTTTGTTTTGAATCTATAGCATGTTAATTGAATTGAGTTATCCCTGTTTTTTTTAATTGCACAAAGGAGTAAATAACACTTCCTAATTAACTTTTTACAGATGATTCATGACATTATAGATGTCTGTCAGACACCCCCCCCTTACTTACCTCTTTTCTAAGCTGAACTGCCTAAATCTTTTAAATTTCTCCTCCTATGAAAATTGTCCCCTGCCCTCAATCATTTGTTGCCCTTTTCTATACCTTTGCCAATGCTAAGATATCTTTTTGGAGCTAGCGTGACCAGTGCTGGCAGTTTCAGAGCCACAGGTGGACATGGATAGAAGTGTTTTCAGAAGTGGGGATCAAGGCAGAAAAAGATTATGTTAATATTTCTTCTAGTAGTTATTTGGGGAAAAAAATGTTGGGACATATATAAAAATTATCCTGGGGAGTTTGAACCCTGTACCTCAAGTGCTAAAAGATTCATCCCCCTTGCTGAGCTAAAGGCATGAATCATCAAGAATTTTTTTAGCTGGCAGCTGCAGTAGATTATCTCCTCGTATGTGGCATAGCCAGCAGAGGAGAATGACTATGTTATCTATACTGCATAGATCACCCATTACCCATAAGAGAGAAGTAAGGGGGGGGACAGGAAGGTCCATTAGCCCATTTTTGCTCAAGTCATTCTCTTAATAATAAAACTGATCTTTACCCCAGGACTATTCTGGAACTAATGGAACTGTCTGAGATTGTGACTTGACATCCCACCCAGTCAAAGGTCTGAAGACTGCACCGAGCTCTAAGGTAATCAGTGCATTGTCTCCCGAATTACAGATGAACAGTAATCTCTTCTGTCATGTCACTCACACACACAACACAGACATGATAACTCTCCTTATGACACTATCCCATCACATAGGACCAGGATATTGTTCTTTTAAAGACTAGCTTTGAGCTACTGCTGTGTTATTTACTAAGATCTTGTACTTTTGATGTTATTTTCCCTATAAATCCTTGAAGTCATCTAAGGCATATTTAGAAATATACAGTTTCTTTTTTGGTGCAAAGAAATGCTTCTCACAGGTGATGCCATTGCCAGTTACCCTCTGAACTGTTGCCACTCTATTTATTTTGTTTCCTGGCCAAGGACATCTTTGTGGGGATATCTGCATGAACATGGGAAAGAGCTTATAAAACCAGAGGGAAAAATATGACATGATAATCAAGTAAGGAGTTTTACCTACTGGTTCCATGCTTAAAATACTGTGTGATAGCAGAGCAAACACAGAAACAGGCCAAGGGAAAAAGAAGCAGAAGACAATCCAAGGGAAAGATAGATGTATTTACTGACTTCTGGACCTGGCTTCACTAGAAAAAAGCAGGGGAGAAATCTGTTTAGCATAAGAAAATTAACTTAGCATGCAGAAATATAGTCCAGTTCTGTGACCTTGGATGCTACAGCATCTGTGGGGGAACTGGGCACTTTATAGGCCAGGCCAGAATCATCCTAGTCTTCACTTGACCTTGCTTCAGGGCTCACTGGAAGTTAGACAAAATAGGCTTGCTTTATATTAGAGCAACCAGCCTAAAGAGCTCTTGCTCCTGCCATTGTTCTAGTAGTATCATTTGCTAGTAGTAGATTCCAGTATGGCCTATACATTCTAAACATCTCTCCATTTCCAAGTAATGAAAACATAAAAGGAAAAAGCAATTGTTTTATACTGAAGTGTGAGGGGAGACAGCTGTCCACGGAAAAAAGCCACTTCATTGGAATGGAAATGTTTCATGAGTGTGCCAAATGCAATGACATTTTCACCAGGAGTAAAGTCTAAATGAATCTTTTTTTTTTTTTTACTTTGTCTCACAGTGGTAAGATAATGTCAACATACTATATGAAATGATTATATTTAATATATACACTAGAAAATGTAGCCCAACTTTATACAATATTAAAATATTTTAATATAAGATGCAAGTTCAAATGAAATGAACTGAAATAAGACAGTCAACATAAAATTTTGTAGTGTATCGAAACATGTTTTACTCTAAATGAAACAATTCAGCATTACTTAAGTGAAACATCTGATAGTCTGGAATCAGAAATTTAATTTACGAATTTTCATTCTGTGGGAAATTTTGACTTTTCATTCAGGTTTGGAATGGAAAACAAAAGGAAATTCTGAAATTGCATAAGGACTTGAAATTCAGTTAATTTCCAGCTATGATCAAAACTTAGATCTCATTCCTCCATAGGCCTTGTAAACCTTTTGATAATGCAAATAATCTTTTAAATTCAATGTCCAGAACTGAACACAACTTTCCAAGTGTGAATTTTGTAGGCTTTTCATAATGCAACTTTCTTGTTTCACAATGAATACCTCCAACAATGCATTCCAAGACATCTTAGGTAGATAGTTTCAAAAGCAAAGTATTCAGGTGTATAAGTTCCACTCCCCCTCCCCGGGATTTATTGTCCTTAATCACTTGGGGACTCTTGTAAATCTGCCTCTTTCAGCATTTTATCTTTTGTCGGATACAGTAGGTGTTCATTTCTCTTTTTCCCTGTTTCCTTTGCTCCAGCTCCATATTGGCAATGCATCATGTCCCAGTGTTCTACCTTCTTACTAGGAAGAAATAGATTTTTGTTTGGTATTCCAGCCAGTCAAAACGGGGAAACTTCCCTTGCAGAGGGTTATTGTAATAATCATAAGTAGCTTTTCTCTGGTCTCCTAGGCTATGTCTACACTTACATGGTTAGATTAATTTAAAACTTATATCGATTTAATAAAATCCAAATCATTAAATTGATTTAAATTAAATCAATTTAACATGCCCCTACTAGAAACCCAAATCAAACTAGCATTTCCATGGACAGGACTTCTTAGTTTGATTTAAGAGAGGGGCACCATGAGAGGTGTGGCAACATGGCCCCTAAAATGAGCCATGCCACCACCCAATCAGCTGCTGGGCTCTTGCCTGCTGAGCTGGGTGGTGGGGAAAAGCATCCCCCACCAAGTTCTGGGTGCACTGAGCCTGGCGGGGGAAAAGGCTTCCTCCTCACCTGGCTGCAGTACTGTGTGTTCAGCTGGGTGCAGGGAAGGGACCCCCATGCCTTGTTATACAAGCACTCACCCAGGTGGTGGGGAAAGTGCCCCCTATGCCCAGCTCTCAGTGCGCTAGCTGGGTGGTGGGGAACATACCCCATGCCTGGCATGCACCCCCTTCCCAGATCCCAGCATGCTAGCTAGGCCGTAAGGAGAAGAGACCCCACCACCTGACTCACCAGGTGAGAGCCCAGCAGGGGATTGGGTGGTGGCATGGTCCATCTTAGGGGCCATGTTGTCACACCTCCCATGGTGCCCCTCTCCTAAATCAAACTAGCAAGTCCTGTCCACAGACATGCTAGCTTGATTTGGGTTTCTAGTGGGGGAATGTTAAATCACCTGCCACTCAGCCAGTGCTGAGAAAGCCGGGTATAGGTGTGACTTCTCCCTTGCTGCCTGGCCAGGGTACTAAAGGCTGGCCCTTTCTTTCAGGGTGACATGTACCCTGGGAAGAAGAAAGCCAAACCTAGCTCACTGAAATAATGCATCAACACCACATTATTTTGATATAAGTGTTTTGATTTAACCATCATTTTGATATAAAACTAGGTTTTATTATATCAAAATAGCCTTTCCTTATAGTGAAGTGAGGGAGCTCTTGAATTCGTTATAAGGAGAGCTATTGTGGACCTGCCCTTTTTAAAATCGAAATAGTCAGCATGATTTTGATTTAAAGAATAAGTGTGGACATACCCCTAAAGGATTTATCTGGCTAAAGTTGGACTTCCATTGTTTTAGTAAGATATTAATTGTGTAACATCCACTTTGACTATTCAGTTCAGCAATACCTGATTTTAAATAATAATAATAATAACAACAACAACAACAACAACAACATTGACAGCCTTCTCAAGACAATTTAATGGATACTTCACTTCTTTATTTGTTCGAATTGCACATTGGCTAGGAACTCAACAGATCTGGGTTTGGTTCCCCACATAATTCCTGTGTGACCTTTGGCAACTTATAGATTGATTTTGAATGGTATTTAGGCATTTCACTTGGGCTAATTACTTAAATTGTTGTGTCTATGGGAGCCTAGAGTTGAACTCAAACTGCTAACATGAATTAAAAGATGAGTGGTCATGTCTTCACTACTATTAAACCTGAGTAGTCTAACCCAACTTAAGAGTGCATCCTTTTCACTGGGGGGAAGGGGATGGAATCTGTGAAGGAAACATAATATTAATTTTCTACAGCCTCCCAGCTTTTCACTGTCTGTCATTTCTGTATTCTGACCTGCTCACCATGACGGGTTCATTCCTTAAGGTGATAAGTCTGCAGAAAAATAGTGGCTCAAATCATTATTTGGTATAAATTGGTTTAGCTTCAGTGGCATGCTGTTGATTTACACCAGCTGAAGATTTTGGCCCACATTCATCCGTTCAAAGCCTGTCATTCTTCTATAAGACCATCACAAGTGGAAGAGAGCAGTGTGCATTTTCAGTTATTCCAGTTGTTTTATTCTACTGCTGACTCTACCACACAAAAATTATTTTTATAAAAAAAAAGAATTCTAAATAAGGATTTTTTAAAATCCTTGCTCACTAATACTTTGCAATAACAACCTCAAAACCTATAAAACATATTACACTAGTAATTCTTCAACATTAAAAAGGCAAAAATTTCATCAGAGAGTTTGCTTAACAGCAGGGAATCTTAGAGAAACCTGTAATAAGAGCCAGAGTCCCAATCTAGTTTAAAATTAAAAAGTGTCTTGTTATCAGAATTACAAAAGCTGGATGAGATAGAAAAGGACTACAGTATTCAGCTGATCTGGTTACCATCTGTTATTGCACAAATATATGTGGCTAATTAAGGAACCTGACCTGCTCAGGGTATTACTAAATTGATGCACATTTGATTATTGAACATGCAAATTTAATACTTGAAAATGACTGGAGGGAAGGGTTCTACTGACAGCTCCTCTCCCAAACTGAGTTTGATATTTGAAGGGCTTTGAATGATGTTTTTAATACATATCATCTCAACATTCTAGGTAAGGAGAGCACAAACACTCAGCCCAAGTTTTGTTCACATTAAACTCCCTCTGTATCCCTTTGGCAGTAAAAAGGAGTCTTCTAGTGGGCGTGAATATATATCACACCCATTTTAAGGTCTCTTCCATGGTGCGAAGGAGCTTTAATGTAAATGTGAATCAGGCCCATTATAATCTGCTGTGCTTGACTTTGACCAGTTTATTGCTAGCCAGAGTATTCCCTGTTCAGTTGTGAACTCCAGATTGAAATAATAATTGAAGTGTTCACTGCTCTAGTGAGACTCAGGATAAAACTCACAGTACTTGGTGTTGTTCACAAGTGCTCAGCTCCTGGAGTCATGAGGTCATGTGAGAATATCAGCTTTTTCAGTAAGTTCTGGGATGAGTCTGAAAGCATGTCCAGGAGCACCCAAAAATTTCAGAAACCAGAAAGCAGACAAAATTAAAAAATATTATTATTAAAATGTCACAGTTTCTTTTTTTAGGGCCTGATTCGTGCTGTTCGCAAGCACTTGGAGTGGTCAGTACTGCTCTCCTTTCCCCTTTTTCAGTAGTTCTTCCTCTTCTCTGTCTTCACCAGGAGTATAGCCTGCCCCCGTTTTCTAGCCAGGCCCTTGAGTCTGCATTTGCTGAGTAACAAGTGGATCTGTTGGAGGAGGAGGAGAGAGACACCATGATGAAGTCTGCCCATGGCAGTGCCTAGCAGTGGAATGAACTTTGCCACCATGGCTGTGGGCTGCTGGCTGGCCCTGCATCCTCTGTGGCAACATCTGTGCAGCTGCTGGACACTGTGGTGGGTAGTCCTCATCACCAAGTGGATGGGCCCTGCCCCACTCAGGCGCACCTGTGGCTACACCCTTGGTCTGCAAGGGAAATAAAATTGTACCAACCCATGATTATCATATCAAAGCAAGAGACAAAAATGCCAGTCCAAGAAAGCAAACACTGTTCAATAAAAAGCAACATAAGCCAGGGTGCAAGAACATTGCATTTGGTCAAGTAAGGCAAAAATAATGTTTTGGGAACATTCATTTTAATTCTGCCCAGCTTCTTCGATCATGTATATTTATTCTCCTTTACTGAGTTTTTGTTCCCATGAATATTCAGGAAATGTCTATTCTCTGACCCTCAGCAAGCCCCTCCCCAGATTAAAGTCCCTCTGGCAGAACAGTTACAGCTTTATACATAGAAAGGGGCCTACACGCAACCATATCTGAGTCTTTGTTCGATGAGTAACTACAGGTTTCACTTTGCATCCTCATCATAGTGGTGTCAGTCTCAGGGTATTAGAGACACAAAGTGGGTGTGGTAACACATTTTACTGGACCACCTTCTGCTGGTGCAAAAGACAAGCTTTCAAAATTTAGAGAGCTCTTCAGGTCTGGGAAAGATACTCAAGATGTCACAGCTAAATACAAGGTGGAAAAGTGCTGAGCATAAGTAGCTAGCACATATTGCAAGAGAATTTAAGGGAAAGTAGCCCACTGATACATCTGCAGTCAAAGAAGGAAAAGGCAGTGTGTGTGGGGGGGTGAGTTTTTGACAGATTTTTGCAATCCACTATAGTCTTTAACTCAAGGATTTTTAGTGACTAACAAAGGGTATGTCTATACTGGAGGCTCTGTTAAATTGACATAACAGGGTTGACTTTAAGTAGGCTTAAATCAACCTCGTTAAGTTGACTTAGAGAGTCCACATTGAAAACTCCTTTTGACTGCTTGCATCCACATTGGCAGGTGCTAGGTCAACCCGTCTTGGTGGTCAGGAACTCTGGGAGGGGGCCTGGAGGCCAATTTAGTTGAGTTAAGGGCCTTTCCTGTCTACATGGGCTTAAGTCGACTTCATGAGGTTGACTTAAGAGTTAAACTGACCTGAAGAGGTAGTGTTATTAAGTCAACTTAAGGAAGCACTTAAGTGGACTTCATAAAAGCCCAGTGTGGCCACAGGAGTCTGTAGGCTAACTTCACCTTCTTTAAGTCAACCTAAGGCTGCAGTTTAGACATATCCAAAGTTAGTTATTTAGATCCTCAACCTAGTATTTTGAAGGTGTTGTGCTGGTTTCCTCAGAGGCTAAGGATTCAGAGGTCAGATATGGAGCAATGACTTTTTGAAAAGTGTTCACTTATGGGTCATGTGGTGCTCTTGTCTTTTTTTATCAGTTTTCTGCATGAGTTCATTTGGGAGCATAATGATTCTCATCTCACCCACATTGTTCTTAATGGGGCATTTAGTGTACTGGCTGAGGTACACTACGGCTATGTTCACACACAGGGGGTTATTTCGATACAAGTTGTTTTGATACAAGTTGTATCGAAATAACGCCTTATTTTGAAATAAGTTAATTCGAATTAACAGTTTGTTAATTCGAATTAAGGAAAAAAGCAGGAATCGAAATATCATGTTCAGACAACAGTTATTTCGAAATGAGTCACTGTTGTTTCGAAACAACATCTTCAGACGACATTGTTTTGAAACAATCGTTTCAAAACAACGTTGTTTCATCCCCACATGGGGTTTAAGTTGTTTCAAAACAACGGTGTGTCTTGTGAACATGGCCTTTCTTATTTCAAAACAACCTCTGTTGTTTCAAAATAAGACTGCTGTGTGAACACACCCTACACGTGGTAGCTATGTGGGATGCATGGATTTTGAAATAGGAAGTTGTGTAAAAGGAGATGTTTCCCTCGGTCCTCCATAGCCCAGTGGTAAGAGCATTCTTTTGCAAGGTCTATGACCCAACTTCAAATCTCTGTTCCACATTTGGCCGGAGGGGCAGGGGGAAGTGAACCTGGATCTTCCATGTAAATACATGTAAATTAACCTGGGGAAGTGGGTTCTGCCCATGAAAGCTTATGCCCCCCCAAAAATTTTTGTTACACTCCATGGTGCCAGAGGACTCCTCACTGTTTTTTTTTTTCATGTAAATACTCTAACTTCTGACTCATATGCTATAAGGGGATTCCTTGTTTGCCCTATGTTTGTGAATTTAGACTTTTTCTTTCATTGCTTTTTAATTAAAGTGCCCAGAAATTAATTTTTTTCTACTTCTTTTCTCCTTACCAGAATTTTTTGCAATTTTCAGTTTGACTCAAGTCCATTTCACAGACCTTCCCCTGACTTATTTTAGAACTTCTAGCAAATCAAAATCTGTTGTATATCCAGTTTACTGCTGCCCTCAGATGCTGGGTGGTCTTCTGTGGGCACCATAACTCTCCTTTCCATGCACCTCACACTGCCGCAATGGGCAGCATAAAGACAAACCCCACTAATACAGGGATCTAGGGCAAAGGGCCAAGAGGAAGTGTTTGTTCCTGGGGGAAAAAATGAGACTTAAAAGAGGGTTTGTTTGTTTTTTTTAATTGGCTCACAATATGACACAAAATCCATGTTTCCCTTCTGGGAAACTAAATCCTGATAGATGCTGCTAATCCTCCATGTCACATGGGGTAGGATCAGAGTCGGAAAGGAAGACACAGTAATTCCATGTGGCCAAGCAAATGAAGCATAGGACTCAGATTCAGATTTTGCTATTGGCCTGCTGGGTGACCTTGACAAATTATTTCACTGCTTTGTACCTCCATTTCCCCGTTTGTAAAATAGGGAGAATGATGTTGAGCTGCTTTGTAAATTGTTTTGAGATCTACTGATGAAAAGGATTACAGAAGACCTAAGTACCAAATAGCCAACAACCAATAAGCTCAAAATTCAAACAGATAATATGAAAAATCCTCTGTAACATTTGTAGTCATGTTAATTGGACACATAAAGCAAATAGGACAATTCCCAATGTGTTTTTTTAATGAATTTCTCTAATTTTATCTGTTTCTTGAACTTGACTTTTCCTTTGTGATGGTGGTGTAATTGTGCTAGTCCCAGAATATTGGAGATACTTGATCAGTGAGGTAACCTCCTTTTTAGACCAACTTTGGTTGGTGAAAGGGACAAGCTTTCAAGCTTACAAAAGCTCTTCTTCCGGTGTGAGTACCTTTCCTAGATGTGAAGAACTCTGTAAGTGCAAAAGATTCTCTTCCTCTAACAGATGTTGGTCTGATAAGAGATATTCCCTCACTAACCTTGACTCATGCACTTGACAAAGGCTAAATAATTAGTTTGGAAAGAAAGAAAGAAAGGGCAAAGATTTTCCTTGAAAAAAAAATTAGAAGAAAATAATTTTCTTCATGTTCAGATTTTTATGTGTTTTTTTGGTAACTTTATTCAAAATGAAACTTTTCATTTTTTTTTTTTTAGGCTCACATGAAAAAAATCAAGTTGACAAATGTAACAAAAATAGAATTTCAGTTTGATTCAAAACAAACCTTTTAATGTTGAATCTAATTAAAATGAAATGTTTGTTTCAACCTAAAAGTCAGAAAACTTTAACCTGAAAAAAAACTTCATAATGTTCAACAAGCTATTATTTCTTGAAGAGGAAACAAACAACCCTTTCTGATGAAAACCTTCCAACAAGTTGTAGCAATATTGATGAAGAAACATTTTTTGCTATGGATTTTCTACCCATACTTGGCTTTATGAGATATAAGGCAGGGATCTTAAAGCTTGCCACCTAAACAATGCCCCCCCTTCAGTGGTGCACTTCCTGCTTCCTTCATAATGGAGTTGTGGGGCTGGACAGAGAATACAGTGGCATTAGGTGACTCATGACCCCAACCATTTAACTAAATTATGCATCATAGAATAGAAGGATGGAGCAAATCTCAGTTACATAGACATATCACACCATTCTTCCGGTCCCTACACTAGTTTCTGATGGAACACTGACTTATCATCAAGCTCTTGGTACTCTCCTTAAAGGCAGTTCATGGCTTGGGTCTGGTATGTCTAAAAAAGGTCTAAAGCTTTAGGCTGAAGAGTAAGGTTGACAATTCTGCTCCTCAGGCACCATGGATGTATCACCATCAGTGTGATACTCATCTGTACAGAAGACACAGCATTCTTAAGTCAGTTCCACACTATGGAACCAAATCACACAGGAGCCAAGCACCATCCTAAATCTCACCACCTTCTACCCCTAAAGCAAGACCAACTTATTTTACCTGCCTTCTCTAATATAAACAGAGAGCACTGTGCGCATTTTCATTTAAAAACACTAAAAATAAACCATTGTATCCACAATTCTCTGATGGGAGACAGAGAGAGAATGAACCACGCATAACTAGTGTTAACCACATCACTTAGTGCAATATTGGAAGTACTCAGGTGCTTTGGGGATGACAGTTCAGATAAAATAGATCTACACCATCTCCCAAGAAGGTTTTATAGTAATTCCAACAGAAGCAGTTTGCCCTAGAAGGATATCAAACCAGAAGTGGCTGTGATTGGCGACAATTTTTTATTTTATGTCTATATTGTGTGGTGTGTTTGTTTTAGTCAAGGACTGCAGCATTTTTGCTCATAAGTTGTCCTTTTATTCTCAGAAAATATTCCTCTGGGCAAGCCACAGTTTACTGCAAGCTTCAAAGAAGACGCTAGTAGAATGGTACAGCAGACAAAAATTGAAGCCTTTTAGCCAGCATTAAAATGTACTGGGTAAAAAACAGAAAGTGAGACAATAGAGGGCAATAGTCCAACCAATGGAAAACAATATAGCAGCTACTCTGGAGCTAGACGAAAACAATAAAGGGGTGCTAACGGTGTGGGAATAATTAGGAGGAGAAACAAAAAATGAAGTTGCACATGATTCTCTCCTGGCTGCAGTCCGGAATTTCCTATATACGAGCAAACCTACGGTATGTCTTCTCTGACAGTGGCAAAATCACCTCCATCAGCCCAGCTTTCCAGGAGCAATTAGCTGCAAATATGAACTCAATGCTGTGCCCCAGAAGGTCGGCACTGGAAGTCGTGGCCCCAAGAAGATGTAGGGGAAAGCCGATCACAAGCCATTTGTGTTTGGCTTTCGGCAGTGTGTCCCAGCAGCTTAGAAAGTAATGACAGGTATGCTAGACATTTTACATGTCTCGCATATCTGCCGGATGACTGCCACCAAAAAGCCCTGCAGGTGTAGACTAGGGCTTAGATTATGCACAGAATCCCAAGTAGGAGCCACCATAACTCAGTGACACACTCAGGCCATACCGGGGGGGGGGGGGGCGGGAAGCACAGACATGGTACACGTGGTTATGAACCCTGCATCATCAATTAGGATGGCACAGATTGGTCCCTGGTTCTCGCAGTTCTCTGCATGGAATGAGGAAAGGGCCAGACCTCCATGTCCTCCTTCCCTATTTTGGGTGAAACAGTCCATGGTAGGAAATGGGTGGTCAGCCAACTGTGTAATGAAAATGAGCAGTTGTGCAGTGCTATGAATCCATGTGGACAGCTTCAATCCATGCACACCACACTCATGCTCAGATTAATTAAAATTAATTTGAATAATTTACATAAACCAAAGGTAGTATGGTCCAGGGATTTGAGCACCAGCCTAAGGTTCAGAAGACATTCGTATTGCTCTTAGCTCTGCTATTCATTTGCTCAGTGCCTTTGAGCAATTCACTTCCTTTCTCTATGCCTGTTTAGACATGAAGATCTAAGAAGGAGGGTCTGTCTCTTATGATGTTAGTGAACAGGGGTTTCTCCAATGTGGCCATGATCTCAGTAACAGTTTCTCTGTAATCAATTCCCCATCTTTAAAACATTTACAATACTGGATAAAAGCTGTCAGCTGAGTCATTCTCCAGGTCTCCTAGAATGAATATGTTCAATTGACTCATTAAAAGCAGTTTTGTTTTTATAGTCAGGAGAAACAGACCATCACAAGAGCTAAGCCTTGAAGAGGATAAAGGAAATATACAGCAGTCCTGGGTTATGCTTTCAGCTGCAAACGTATAAGCTAAAAGTCAGGCAGCCCCTTCCAATAGTTCTGATCTCCTAATTAAAATCCCACTCCTTACTCACCAGAATGAAATCAAATACAAATCATGCTGAAGATTCCAGGGCAAGGTGAAACAGTCTTCCTATTAGCACCCACACCCCAGAAAAGTCACTTTCAAACCAAGGTGCTGCTCCAGAGAAAGTGATCCCAGGAGCCCAGTTTATTTGCTCAGGAAGTTTTCTTTAACAATCAAAATTCAGACTGCAGTATTTAATGCCCCCTGAGATCAGAGTGAATAATTTAACGTTCAGACTGAGTAGTTTGCTGATCAAGGTACATATCTCATATTAAGTCAATTTTTTGCATACTTTACTGACAGCTGAGTCATGCAGATATTTGTATGTACTGATCGCTGCTACTTTTCACATTTCTTTTTCATTGTTGCAGAGTCGTTACGTGTGAATCCAGTTCCTTATATTTCAGAGTTATAACCTGTGCATACCTTTACCAGAAACACACTGCTCACTGTATTTTATCCTAGGCTATGTCTACACTTAAGGTGATAGTTAGAGCACAAACACTGCCCTCAGTCCTAGGATGCTTAGAGACAGCAATGTGGACAGGGAGCTATGGCTGTAGGTGAGTAGAAGAAATACACACCGGCACCTTAGAAAATCATAGTACTGGAAGGGGCCATAAGAGGTCATCGAGTCCATTTCCCTGCACTCATAATGGGACCAAGAACCATCTTAAACCATCCCTGACACAGCAATGGCACTAGGGTTTCTGGCACCTCCCTGCAGCACAGCAGATGCCGGCAACGTCATCAGTGCAGCGCAATGATGCAGTCCCCATTTTGGTGCCCCTCAGATGTCAGCGCCCTCCTGCAAGGCTTACTAGGCTTACCGTGTTACACTGGCCCTGCCCTGACAAGTGTTTGTCTAACCTTCTCTTAAAAATTTCCAATGACAGAGATTCCACAACCTCCTTAGGCAACTTATTCCAGTGGTTAATCATGGTGACAGTTAGAATTTTTTCCCAAATGTTCAACCTTAATGTCCCTTGCTCTAATTTAAGCCCATTGCTTCTTGTCCTGTCATCAGCAGTTAAAGAGAATAATTTTCACTCCTCCTCCTTTTGATAACCTTTTAGGTACTTGAAAATTGTTAGTATGTTCCCTCTCAGTTTCCTCTTTTCCAGATTAAACAAACCCAGCTCTTTCAATCTTCCCTCATAAGTCAAGTGTTCCAGACCTCTAACCATTCATGTTGCTCTTCTCTGAACCTTCTCCAATATGTCCACACCTTCCTGAAATGAGGCTCCCAGAAATGTACACCATACTGCAGCTGAGGCCTAATCAGCATGGAATAAAGCAGAAGAATTACTTCTCATGTCTTTTTTGCAATATTTCTGTTAATACATCCTGGAATGGCGTTTGCTGTTTTTGCAATAGTTTTACACAGTTGACTCATATTTAGCTTGTGGACCACTTTGACATCCAGATCCCTTTCTGCAGTACTCCTTCCTAGGCAGTCATTGCCCATTTTGTATGTTCTTTCCTAAGTGGAGTACTTTGCATTTGTCCTTATTGAATTCCATCCTATCTACCTGAGACCATTTCAACAGTTTGTCCAAGTCATTTCAAACTGTAATCCTATCCTCCTAAGCATTTCCAACCCCTCCCACTTTGGTGTCATCCACAAACTTTATTAGTGTAGTCTCTATGGCATTATCTAACTCACTGATGAACACACTGAATAGGAACAGAGCCACAACCGAACCCTGCAGTGCCCCACTTGTTATGCTCTGCCAGCATGATAGGTAATAAACCCTGCACAGTTCTCTACATGCCCAAGCAGTGTGCCCCCCCCCCCAGTCTTTTTATGGTCATCCTCCTCTCCACTTCCAGAGCTTTTCCCTACTGCAGGGAGCTACTCACTGCAGTGTGGAAACAGCCCACTATTCACTGTGGTGGGTAGGCATCTAGGCCATGCCTGCAAGCCAAGTGTAAGCCAAGTTTTAAAGAGGCAGGCAAATGTCACAGTACTACTCTTTGAACTAGTTATATCTTCAGCCCTCAGAGGTTATTAAGCTCTGAACTGCCTCCTTAGTGGTCACTATTTCTGTAGTCCTGATCAAAAATCCACTAAGAAAAAAATCCCTATGACTATTACTATTATTATTATTAATCTCAGACAGTAGTTGGCTTCTTTTAAGGGAGTCAGGGGAGTCAGGACCCAGGCTATTTGTGATGGACTTCTTTAAAGACGGCAAGACCCACCTGTAATAATTAAGGCTATGCCTACACTTAAGAAATTAGTTTGAATTAACTTAGTTCAAATTACTTAATTTGAACTAATAATGGGTACTTCAAAGTAAGTTAATTTGAAGTAATATGGCCCCATTAGAAATCCAAATTGAACTAGCATGTCCATGGACAGGACTTGCTAGTTTGATTTAGGAAGGGGGCACCATGGAAAGTGTGCCAACACAGCACCATGCCTCCACCCAATACATAGAATGAGGAAGGCACCCTGGGATGAAGAAAGTCAAACTGCGCTAATTTGAACTAATGGTTATTTCGAATTAACACAGTTTACATTGGGTTAATTTGAACTAATAAGCTCAAATTAATGATTACTTCAAAGTTAAGTGAGGTTTTATAACTTTGAAGTAGGAGTTCATTACTTTGAATTAAGGAATTCCTTAGTTTGAAGTAATGAAACCTGGTGTAGCCATGCATTAATTTAGTTCAAATTAATCCTCATTAATTTGAACTAAATTGTAAGTGTAGACATACCTTAACTGCTTGAGTGGATGCAACTGCACCTGACAAAAGGCTACCAAGGCTCAGCTGAAAGGAGGCATTCCTAGATAAAGGAGTTCTCTGAGGCAGTGGAGTAGGAAAATGAGAATAGCGGCAGTTGTGGACTTCTGAGCTGGGGTGAGAGGAGTGAATAAAAATGGCCTACCTGGGAAGAAGCTCACCTGACTTACGTATTTAGTAAAAAGAGTATATGAGTGCCATCCTGCCAGGGTGTGGTCTCTTGTTCTCAGTGCTTGGGGCTGAGTGAATCATTATGAGACTGAGAAACTTCCCATTCATCAGGAACTGACCTTTGCCTAGAACAGCTGGTGTGCCAGCAGGAAGCAGCAGGCCCACCTACATACATACTAGAAATACTGTGCTCCTGTGCCCATAAGGTGATATCCTCCATGATGCAACAGTCCTTTTCTTTGCAGTAATAGGGCTGGAGTAGTGCATAGGAAGACCTGAAATTCCATATCCAGTTGGGGAAAGACAGATATGAATTTGCCTCTTAAGGACCCCCTTACAAGCCAAGGCATCTGGGGTATGCTAGGAACAGGGCCACACTCCAAAACATCATAGAGATTTGGGGTGTTGCAAGGGAGACTGTCATAATACAGCTGGAGCAGGCCAGGATCAGGAAGGGGTCAAGATGACTTAAGGCCACTATATCTTCTGTCTCCTCCTCACTTCCCTTGGGCTGAAGCTCAGTTTGCTCAATGGTGAGCCTCTGAAAATTGCAACACAGACATTTTCCCACACAACAATAGCTCTTTCTTTGCAGATAAACCAGCAACACTTGCTCTCATTTATCAGACCTTTCTTTTTGCTGTTTCCACAGAAATGTAGATTGTCCTGTATTGAACTGCCCTTGCTTTGTACCCTCTGTCTCCTAAGATGTACCCTGAGTATGACTCTCAACAGAGTTCTTCCACTGTAGATCTCCTGTTACACCTCTGAGCTGCAGCCTTGTTTCAAGTGTTGATACTGCACTGCTCAGTAACACAACAGCATTATGAATAGTGAAGAGCAAATCAACTGAACTTCTTCATCATGATCTTTGCACATGTTGAAACAACTGCCATCCTCTCCAATGAAGATGTGGCATCTGGAACAAGGCAATATTCATAGAAAGGAGTGGGATAGAGGAACTATTCAGTAGATGACTTTCTGTCTTTCAGCCCCACTGTCTAAAATGAATCACTTCTGATATTGCACTCTCCTGGCACAAAACATCTAAAACAAACTGCTGTAGTTCTCCTGACTGACACATCATCCTTAACATTGACTTTTACAGTGAACCAACTTTCTATATGTCTGTTCTGCCCTGACTAGTCTCTCAGGGGCTAAGTTCATACAGGGTATGCTTGTTTCGAAACAAGACATTTCAAAACAAGCTGTTTCGAAATAACATATTATTTCGAAACACCTTATTTCGAGGACAAAAAAGTTTGTCCTCGAAATAAGGCAGTGAAATAGCATGTCCACAGTGTGGACATGCTATTTCGCCAGGGGAGGGGATTGCAGGCACCGGTGGGGTAAAGCCAGGGGAGGGGCTGCAGCCAGGAGACGGGCGGTGGGGCGCCTCACCCCGGGGACTTTAAAGCCCCCGCTGCCCCCAAACCTGGGGGCACGGCCCCGGCGCACGGCCGGAGCCTGCTGCTGCCAGGGACAGCGTGAGCGCTGGCGCGGAATCCCCCGCACCGACGCTCTTGCCGGGGGTGGGGCCGGGGCATCCCCCGGACACACCCCCAGAATCCCCAGCACCGACGTTCCTGCCGGGGGCATGGCCGGGGCATCCCCCGGGGCCCCGCCCCCAGAATCCCCCGCGCCGACGCTTCTGTTTGCTTGTTTTGAAATGGCCGTGCGTCATGTGGCCATGGCACTTCTTATTTCGAAACAACCTCTGTTGTTTCGAAATAAGAAGTGTGTGTGGCCATACCCAGGGACTCATTTGCACCACTGCAACACTTTCCAAATCATGTTAAAAGGCAAGTCAACCTGCGTATTCATCAGGCATAGATCAGCTACCTCCCTGAAATTGCTGCTTAAAATGCCTTTGCGTAATGTCTGCATTGACAATGGCTGGGCAGCTAGTATGCGGAGAAAACTGTAGCTAACATTGTCCCATTGTTTCTTTGTGTTCTCCGTCTGTCTCTAATATATGTCTCTTTAATACTTAGTCCTTGCTCAAAGAGCTTACTGTCACTTTTTATTTGTTGTTTGTACAACTCCTTGCACAACAGGGACTGGTCCAAGATCAGGGCTACTAGATCTTACCACACTAAACGTATTAAATAACACACCAAATTGGTGGGATGGTGTATATCTTCTATCCTGGTCCTGAAAGAATTAATGTGGTCCCATTTAACCATTTGGCTTTACCTGTAGGTTGAGCCAGGTGTAACTAAGTTGAATCTCAGCTGGCAATTTAATATGAGGACCAGACATCTAAAGGAGAGAAGGGCAAATAGGGAAAGTGTGAAGAACTCTGTAGTTGCTCTCTTGGACTAGACAAATAAGACAAGGAGAGTCACAGAGGAAGCTCAGAGGAAAGCTTGCCATGGATCCTTCCTTGAGTGGAAAGTCTGCCAGGAGACATAGGAATGCGTGATGGGTGGGAAAGTCTGCCAGGAGACATAGGAATGCGTGCCAGGCCTTGAGGTCCCCCAATGGAGATCATGTGGTCCAACCACTCTCTGCCCCAGAAAAAAACACTATAGGTGAGCCCTCCAGATTGCATAGAGTGGATTGTGAGGAAGCCACCAAACATGATTTTGCAGGCCCAACTAAAAAAATAAAAAGAAAACCTGCAAGGTTAGAACAAGTTCAATTGCTCTCTGGAGCTGGATGTTCCTGGCTGATGTAAGGAGTTGTACTAGTAGAGACAGAAATGGCTGCTAATAGGAACCACAATAGCAAGAAGGAACTCCTGGCTGTTGGGACTTAAGCTGGAAAATCCTAGGAAAAAGTGGCAGTAGACTTAGAGGGGCAATTGTTATTCATAGGATCAATGGGTTGGGGCCAGTAGTAGTAATTGGACTCTGGTCCACACCATGGGTTGAGTCCCCTCCTAGGAAGGGAAGTTTAGGAGGTCCCACAGAAAGCTGCTGAAGACCTCTAGGAGGATGAACATTGGACTGCAATTGAATTTGAATAGATAGATAGATAGATAGATAGATAGATTTTTCAATGTATCGGTTTTGAAGCATGAATCAACTGGGGTGAGAGAAGTGTTCTGTTATACTTATGGTTCACACAGACTGTGTGACTTGTGTGGAGGGCTGAGCCACTCTCCAGCCACCTGAGGAGATCAGAGTAGGCACTATGAAGAGCAAAAGCTGAGACATAACCAGCCAGGGAACATCTGTGTTACCCTCTTATACAGTGAAGCAAGTTGTGATGAATGCTGAAAAAAAGCCAGGATATTCAAGGAGAGAGACCTAGGGGAGTTCAGTGGGGTAACAGAGCAGAGAAGAACTGAAGAAGCATGAAATATCCACCCCAATGCAGGCAGAAATGTGTGTGTGTGTATATTTTCAGTTTAGGGTTTATTAAGTGAGCCTTGCCAGCTCTTGCCCTGAGAGAAGGATGAATGTAGAAAGGCAGCACAAGGGAGCTGCTGCTAGGTTTGGTGGGAGTAGTCCAGGAAAGATAGCAGCAAGGAGACTGATGACATGTATGTTTTCTGGAACCTAGTAAAGAAGGCAAGTCTGAGCTCCTCTATCAGCTGATCACTGTTAAAGTGGTGTGAAGTGGATATGGACTACTGGAAGTCTTGAGAAAATGCTGTGTGGGCCACTGGATCTGGAATCCAGAGGCAGCAGACCAAGGGAAGGGATTAGAAATTTGTTTGCATTGAACTTTGTTACCTCAGAACGGATGAGACTAAGCAGGTATGGCTGGTCAGTTGAGCTGTAAAAAGACGCAGGCCCCTGTGGGCACGGGGTGATCAATGACAGGCTATTAGGGGAGGGGAGCCTATCACAGCATGCCTAGCCATGAAAAGGCATGCCAAAAGTTAATTCATGTGTAGTGCCCCTGTAGAAGGGTCAATTCACAGGCTAGACCTGTACAGCAATTGAGTGGACATACATAACCTCATCTATCTTTAGAGCGAACAATCGACCCTCAAGTAATTCCGAAATAGAAACTTACTGGAAAAAGAAGACAGCAGATTAGAGGAAGGAATAGGTAAAGGGCCAGATTCTCAGCTGATGTAAATCACTGTTGCTCCATAGAAATAATTATTATCTCCAAGCCAAACAGTGCTTTGTCAATAAAAAGTGGATAGAACATAGTGAATTGTGAGCTCAAATAAAGGCAAATTATTCTGGGAGGCAGCAGGTTAGCTTCAGAAAGTAAGGAGTAAATTTTGACATCAATCTGCAGGGGTTTAGCCCAACAACATCCTTTAACATGCAGCTAAAGTCCCATGAAAGCTCTACCCCAAAGTCTGAATTTGTCAGGATTTATTAAACTCTATGGGTATGTCCACACAGGCTTCTTATTTCGAAACAACAGAGGTTGTTTCGAAATAAGAAATGGCATGTCCACACGATGCACCATTATTTCAAAACCGTTAAACCTCGCATCTAATCGAAATAGCTGTTGTTTTGAAATGGTTGTTTCGAAACAAGGCCGTTCGGACACATTATTTCGAAACAACACCATTGTTTCAAAACAACTGTTTCGAACATGTCCGAATGGCCTTGTTTCAAAACAACCATTTTGAAACAACAGCTATTTCAAAGGCAGGCTTTCCCTTAATTCGAATTAACAAACTGTTAATTCAAATTAACTTATTTCAAAATAAGGACTTTATTTTGAAATAACTCATTTTGAAATGAGTTGTTTTGAAATAATGATGTATGTGTGGACATAGCCTATATGCCAGAGATCCCAAAGGTACCAGTAACTTACAGAGGTTTTTAAATTTCCTCCCTGTCTCCAAGCTCAGTCAAATTAATAGGAATATATTGGCTCAACCAATCACACTAGAGGAAATTGAGCTGGCTATTTAAGATCTTCAGTAGCAAATGGCCCCTGGGCCAGATGAGCTCTCAATGGAGTGTTACTAAGTTTTAATGAAGTCTTTACACCAAAACTTTAAAAAAATATATTGTGAACTCTTAACTGTTTCACGGCCAGTCTTCCACTGCACTTGATGGACCACCGTCAGAAAGCAATATTACAGAACAGTCAATTCATATTGATCTTCAATGGAAGTATATTCTAGACATGATTAAAGCCTACAGTTGCAGTTAAGATTCTAAAGACGAACAACTAAGGCTATGTCTACACTGACCAATTAGTTCGGATAAGGAGGCTTAGTACAAACTAATTTGGACCATAGTCACACTAGGCTTTCCCTAGTCTGAACTAAGAAATTTCTTAGTTCGGATTAGGAAAAGCTTAGCCCAAACGAGTAAGTACTGGCTTTAGTTCAGACTTCCATGCTTAGTATGAACTTTAGTTCGAACTAGGCACGGTCAAGATCCAAACTAAGCCTTAGTGTGAACTTAAGAAGTTTGAACTAAGCCATTAGTTCAAACTAAAAACATGTTCTAGTTCAAGCTAAGCATTAGTATGAACTAAAAAGTTCCCAGTTAGTTTGAACTAATCCGAAGTTAGATTGAACTAACCTTGAAATTCTTAGTTCAGACTTACAAGTCCAAACTAAGTGTGGCTAACGTAGACATAGCCTAAGTAAAATCCTCCTAATGCACGACAAATCAAAAACCAAAAATGTCAGGTCCTCAGCTACAGTAAATTCATCATGTATTGATTCATACTAGTTGAGAATTTGGCCCTGTACTTTGTAAAGTGTTGTGTTAGTAAATCCATAGATTTCTGAAATACCAAATACACTTTATCTACTGGATTTCCTGGTCCACATTTTTAACTTCCCCTCTTAGTTCCCTTCCAATTCTAATAGATTGGTGAGGCATGGTTTCCCTTTGTAGGGCAAAGAGTTGACAGAGCTTTTATAAACTGTTCATGTGTCTAATAATTCTATTATTGATTATTGTTTCAACTAACTGGTCTGCCACTGAAGTTAGATTTACCAGCTTGTAGTTGCCAGGATCACCTCTGGAAGCTGTTTTAAAAAAAAAAAAAATCTATTACACTGGCTGCCTTCCATTCATTAGGTACGGAGACACAAATAGCAGTTTTGAAATTTAATATCTGATTTGCTTCTTGTCTCCTTCTAGTTAACCACAAGGGAGATCATAGTAGAAATGCTTTGTCAAAGGATCCCTGGGCTTAGGCACCATCAGGTCTTGGGCAGTTTTGACCACTAGTAGAAGCTTAGACAGCTACCAACTTTAAGCACCTGCAAGGTTAAGTGGTAGCTAAGCAAGGTGTTTAGAATTTATATTTTGCACTCGAGTGTCTAAATCCTTTTATAGATCTAGCTCAAACAGAGCACTTCAAGGTAACTAAAACATAATTTTGTTAGGTGAACCAAAAGACAGCCAGTTCAGCAGGGACAGATTGGACTTGCCTTTGGCAGGAACTTTTTGAGAAGCTCAGTGATTAGCAAGGTTTTTCAGAGAGAACACATTTGACCAATGCAAGAGCAACATCCAGACAAGTGTCAGTGGCCCTGTGCAACCCTTCTTCATAAACCTCAAATTCTTACTGTTGTGCACAATGATTAATTCTCTGAACCATCAAGAAGAACTTTATCAATCACAGATTGCACTCTACAACTTGTTCTTTGGCTACTCCTCCCTCTGCAAGTCTGCATCATTATAGCATTGGACTGCCCTCCACACACACTCCACCTTGCAAAAAGAGAACAAGTATAGGGCTAACAGCATCATGACTGCACTGAGCCAGGAAATTTCTCTCATAGCCTCTTGAAGTTCCTCTAAATGCAGCTGAAGCTGTACACAGGGGCTGAAATTGATGGTGCTAGATCTCCATCACCATTACTCCTGCATAATAATAATCTGATATAGGCCAAGGCACCAGTGTTGAAGAACATTAATGGCATATCCTCTGATTTTTTTTCTACTTCCAATGCTCATTCATAGCTATGACCTCAAATGCTAAAGGAAACTTCAAACAGCATCATACCAGCCATTGCATGCAAAATTCAAGGGATTCTTCAGCGGGAGGTCTCCAGTCACTTACTAATTTCATCCTTAAAGGGAACTACAAATAAAACACTGCCAATAGCTTGATCTCTGCACACAATTGGCACCATATGTTAAAACCCAATTAAGCTGAACATTTCACAGATACTTGCAACAGAGCACACTCAAAGCAATCTATTCTCTGAAAACCTTCAGGTGAAGAGATTTTTAGATTGTAAAAGTCTCAAGCACATTTCATGAAAATTTCTCTTGTTTCAGGAGCAGCAAATATGTGAAAGGGTCCTAAAGAGAAAGACAAAGAAAGGTTGGGAAGGAATAAATGGAGAAACACCAACAGTTTGTGAGTTCCGGCTTTCATTTCACAATAGTTAAAATACAGCAAGCACCTAGAAGGTCTGTGCCAGCTGTAGCCAAAATAAACTCAACAACTTATGCCTTTACTTCCAGGAGAAGGGTTTTGGTTCTCAGCCAGCATCAACTAACATTATTGTATTGAGCTGTACCAATTTATTCCAGATGATGATCTGGCTCAGAGGACTTTGCAGTTCACAATGAAGCTAATTCAAAAGGTGTTTATGTTTAATTAAAGAATCTAATGAACTTTGTCTCAGTTCAAGGCAGCTACAACTGTATTTTCCCCTGTGGTCTTCTGAGGGTGCCTGTTCTAGGATCCCAGCTTCCTAGCTCTCACCTGCATCTCTATTCCTCCTGATGATATTATTTCAGGCTGTACATTTCCTTGCCTGTGCTGTGATATCCCTAGGAAGCAAAACTGCCTAAACAGGCCAGCATCCATGCTTTTCTTTCTCTTTGTAGGCTATGAACAATGTAATGTCAAGCAATTACAAGTTAAACACAACTCTTCCAAGCAAGTCCATTTATTTTAGCTGAAATTTTAGAGAAATTATGATTAAAACAATAAAAAGGCATGCATATGAATCACCTTATATGAATGCTAAAAAAAACTTACCTGAGGTCATCCCAACTCCAGCTTTTACCTCTCATGGTTGTCAGTCTTTCAAAACCTGAAACTGGGTCTTCCCCACCCTCTGCCATTTATAAGTTCAAAACTCTCTGCAATTCAGAATGAGAACAACCATGAATAGTTTGCCTGGCTTTGATATAGCCTGGGCTTTTTTGATCTTGGCTTTCTATAGCAGGTGATCAGCCGACAAAGGCCCCCTCCTCAGTGTGTAGCTTCAAAAAGCAGCATTTTGGATCACCAGAGGAGATTTACAGGAAATCCCCTTCATTTATTGTCCCCCAAAAATTCCATTTTTCTCTGGCACACTCTTCTTACAGCCCTTTGATCATCCAGTTCCTGTATCTGTCTCCTTTTCCTCCCTCCTCCCGCAAGATAATACATAACCCATTCTTTTAATAAAATGGCCCTCCACTATACTTATGCTTAGTTCAGCAAGATCCCCCACAGAGCTGGCAGGAATTTTTGCTCATCTAACTGTTTTGCATGAATGAAGAATAACGATGCCTCAATTGTACAATAATTAAACTAAAGAGTTAAACCTCACTTGTCTACCTTTTTTATATTTCGGATTATACTTGACTCCCTTTTGTTCTATTTAACAGAAAAAAATAAGAGATGGTTCTGTAATGAGACAGCATATTAATAAAATGCATGAACCCTGGTTCTTCTCTCACTTGCACCCATGGGTATCAAGGTTAATTCGAGTAAAGCCAGTAGGGCCTCCCTTTGAATGCAGTACAGCTACACTGAATTAGTCCTGGTTTAAAAAGCACTGCAAAACAGGGGAGATACAAGCCCCACTTTTCCTCTCCCCCCTTGAACAATAAAGTACATTTTATGATGCAGTGTCTTTGCTTTTCCTTTTTATGTTAGGTTGCTTTTTTGCTTTCTGCCAGACTCATTAGTGCAAATTAGGGAGGCTCTACTGCAGTTTAAAGGTGCACCATCAAGCATACAAAGGGAATAAACATAATGTTGGTCTTCAGATCTGTGCTCCATTAAATGTGTCCTTTGATCCTCTTGACTTAAAACCAAAAAAAATTCTGTAAGCCTTATATCAGAATTACTCACAAATTGCATCCCCATAAATTCAGTTTGATGCTGCCCAGATTGAGCAATAACCTGAGCATGCCTTTGCATTGTCTTTGTTTCTAACTTTCTCCTAGTTTCTGTTGATCAGCTAAAGATTTTAGAAATTAAAGGTACGCTTTAAGCAGGGCAACCTGAAATCAAAGCTGGATTAGACAGAAATCAAAGGGACAGGTTCTGATATCCTTCATTATGATGAATTGCACTTTAATGGGTTCATTAGTAGTGCATTGTACTGTTCTGTATGAGTAAGACTCTCAGAAAGTGAGGAAAAGAACACCTACTAGCAGGGACACAATGTATGGGGTTAGACACTCAGCCCTAGTCTGTACTGAGGGCAAATCTGGCGAAAGTTGACTGCCAGTTACGCAAGGAACACAAAATTCCCTGTGTAACTAGCCGTGACTTTTAAAGCCACCACTACACATTAGGGAAAAGCCAACCACAAATCACTTGCATTCAGCTTTGCCCTATGTCCCCTGATCCCCAGGATTTCTGGGGCTGATTTCCGAGAGCAACGCAGTGAGTTCATATTCACCGTGAACCGCTCCTGGAAGGGCAAACTGATGGTGGCAAAATTGATGGTGCCAGTGTAGACATACCCTTAGTTACTTCAAATTGGGGTAGCTCTGTTGAAGCCACCGTCACTACCTAGATTTTAAAGAGCTGACAATTTTGCCCATTGTAATCCAGAGACTGCTATTTGGACCACAGTTCAAGTTTAAAAAGGGATGAATTTAGGCCAAATCCTCAGAAGTAATCCAGCTCATAAGTCCATTTTGAATGGGAGTTAGTCACCTAAATACCTTTAAGGACCTGAGTCTTGCTAGCTAGGAGAATAATGCTGTTGATGTCAAGAGCCAGTAGATAATATGCCTTGCATTCTAGTTTCTGGTTGTACTACTGTGAGGTAATATGTAGAAGAATATTTCTACAGTTCTAACACAAAGATCTGCCTATCTCATAAAATCAGTTTCCTAGAACTAGCAGATGAATTAAACTTTCATACAGTCAGATCTAGATTCAGGTGTACACATAGCATGTGGTACAGGTACTGCACAGGCGTACAATTAGCAGCAAGATGGCTGATGCTGAGAAAATGGAAGCCTCACGATCTCGCACACTTTCAGGGAATCTGGAATTCTGACATGAACTGACAGGCACAGCTCTGAGAAATGAATGTGATGTAGTGGAAAAGGCCACGGAAGCAATAGGTGGAGAGGTGGGGAAGTCTCTTCCTGACTCTGTCCTGACTTGCTGCACCATTTAGCTTGAGTCACTTTTCCCTCTGGTATTATTTCTTCTTTGCTTGTGTTGCCTGATTTGCTTGTAAGCTCTTCAGCGCTCTTGCTATGTGTATGTGCAATGCCTGGCCCAGTGGAGCCTCCATGAGCTACTGTACTACAGTGAATATATTTTGATGGAAAATATTTCTATATCGTGACAAAATGGGGTGGGAATGGGGGGAAATGCACTAAAATTTGATGTCGGCAGGTGCAGCCATTCCCTTACTGAATTCTATATTTCCCCCACAAATTTCAGCAACGTTTTCTCATTTAAAAAAAAAAAATCTCCCTTCATCCATTTTTTTAACAAAAAGTCTTTTTATCAACTTTCAATTAGACTTTGACTGTCTGGTTTTCTTTTTTCCCTTGGATAAATTAGGATCAGATTCCGAACTCCTTATGTACAGTGGCAGCACACCCCAGGAATACTCAAGGAGTAACATACTACCCTGCTTCAATATGCTACCATGACTCTATTGCCCCTTCTCATTTGCCTGGGGGTGACATAGTGATGCTGCGTAGCTGCTATCTTCCCACCCTGAGTAGCAGTATAGGTAGCCAGCATGCATGGCCCTACAGGCCAGGTACCTGGCCCTAAGAAAGTAGCGACATTCAAGTAGGACCTAATCAAACCTGAGGTTTTGTGCCTCCCCCCCTTGGATTTCATCAGGTATCATCATACTCCTTCACTGGTCCCATGGCATACGGGCATAGGATATTTCAGGTCAACATGAAGGACCCACAGCTGGGACGGCGGTTCAGTCATCTGTTGGTAACATAAGCATCCAGAACCAGAGATGTAACACTCTGCTTCAGTGCTGGGGGCGTGTTCCAATTGGAACGCGCCTTTTGTAATTAGTGGCGCTTGAGGCCAGCAGGGTGAAACATGCCCTTTAATAGACCAACTCAATGGATCTGCTCCAGTGTGCCCAGAGAAAAGCCCCATTCACCCTGCTGTAGTTATGGCCCTGTCCAGAACCACGTCAATATTTTGAGGTCCTGGGGTAGTGGGCCTCTGTTGGGAATGTCTTGGTAAGTTCTCACACCCTGGAAAGCTTGGACTGTGTAGAAGCCTCCTGGAGTGCGCATAGACAGTGTCTAGTGTCTCGGAGGACACAGTATACATTCTATGATGAAAATGCATTTCATGCGTTCAGGAAAACTGTCTTTCATCTATGTGGGCATTTTTGTGTTTGTTCTTTTCAAAAAAATTCTGAAGTGTCATTTTACAACATTGCATTCCAACTTAACATGATTGTTTGTTAGAAGAACTATTGCTGCTTTATTTTGCTAGCAGCCCCTTCTGGAGGGAAGCTTCAGGTGCTCTCAGAGATTCAGGGCGGCACTATTGCAGTAAGGCAGCCATGAACCAATCCAAGACGGCTTTTCAATTAACAAGGCATAAAGCATCTCTGTACTAAAAGTACTGGAAAAAATACACTTTTGGAGTTTTCACGAGCATTTCCAGAAGAAACCAAATGACTTCTGTTCTCCAAGTGGCATGCTGTATGTTAATAATATATGCCAACTATTGGTACTTGTCTGAAGAAATGAGTCCTCATGTTGAGCAGGAAGTTAAGTGGTGGGAAACTGAAATCTATAGAGACAAGTGCCAAATGAAGATAGATGCACAATCCAGGGTTCCCAATGTTGGTGACATCACTGAAGCTGTACAAGTCCCCTAGTGCACATAATGGCCTTTGTTTTACATGCAGACTTGTAGAGGGACATCACAAAGAAAACAAATCTATTGGCAATAATGCTGTCACCAGGTGCGCTTACAGGATAAAGCAGACAAGCAGCCAACTGAGGAGCAATAAATCATGCCAAGACCACTTGACAGTTTTATCAGTAGGAGGAAAAGAGCTAGTCTCAGAAGTGCAAGATACTTCTGCAAATACCTGCTCTATTTATGATGAGATCCCAATATCAGATGACGGCTACTTACATTGTAAATCCTAATTGGAGTGGCAATTCTCCACCTTTCCACCTATTTTTATTGTAGCTGCAATTTATCACCATAATCTCACCAAACAGACTTCCTTTGTGTCACATAGATTTTTTATTTGACTCTACCTTGGGTCTCTTGAGGTAATGACAGAATGCTAAAATCTGTTGAATTCCTGCCGTATGTAACTCTGAACTCAGTAAACCAATCACCAGCCTTTCCTCAATGACCAAATGACTCTAGTTTGTTTTTCAGATTATTCCTGATATGGTGTGTTCTGTTCCTCAGTCTTCAACCTCTTTCCTTCCAGGGACTGGGAAAACCACTATAGGAAAACAATTAAGGAGTCCTCCGGAACTTAAAGACTAATGAATCTTTATTGTGTGAGCTTTTGTGGGCAAAAATCCTACTCTGTCAGATGCTTTGAAGATAGGGGAACTTAGGAAAATAAATGCAGGGAACACTATAACAGCAAATCAAAGCAGTTGTTAAGATTCAAACACTGGGGAACAGCATATTAATGACGATGAGGTCAAATCACTTGTTGCAAAGAGAATAAAACCCAAAGTCCTTTTTTAGCCCTGAAGAAACAGTGTCAAATTTGTATGTGAATTCCAATTCTGCAGTTTCTCTTTGAAGCATCAATTTGCTATTCATTTGTCTGAGCACAGATATGAGCAACAATTTCCACTCCACAATCAAACTTAGTCTGGAACTCTCCACACAAGAGATCCACTTTCTGGACACTAGAGTACAAATTAGTGATGGACACATAAACACCACCCTATCCGAAAAATCTACTGATCAGTTTAGTTACCAATATCCCTTGAGCTTTTATCAAAAATGCACTACATGATCCATCGTCTACAGCCAAGCCCTAAGATATAATGGTATTTGCTCCGATCCCTCAGACAGAGACAGACACCTTCAGGATCTCTATCAAGCATTCTTAAAACTATAGTATCCAGCTGTGGAAGTGAAGAAACAGATTGACAGAGCCAGGCAGGTACCCTGAAGTCAAGTACTACAGAAGACCCTCAACAAAGAAAACAACAGAACACCACTACTCATCACCTACAATCCCCAAATCAGACCTCTACAGCAAATCAAGGATCTACAGCCTATTCTACAAGCTGACCTCTCACTCTCTCAAGCCTTGGGGACAGATCTTCCCTTGTTTACAGACAGCGCCCCATCTTAAAGAGATATTTACCAGCAAGTACAGACCTAACAGAACCATTAAAGCAGGCACATACCCCTGTAACAAACCATGCTGCCAACTTTGCCCACATATCTGCACAAAAGACACTATTACAGGACCTAATAAAACCAGCTACTTCATCAAAGGATCTTTCACCTGCTCACCCACCAGTGTGATTTATGCCATCATCTGCCAGAAATGCTGCCCCTCCCACCTTATATATTGGGCAAACAGGATAGTCTCTGTGCAAAAGAATAAATAGACACAATTCTGAGACCAGAAATCACAACATTTCAAAAAACTGCAGGTGAACACTTCAGTTTTCCTGACCACTCCATTCATGACTTGCTAATTGCTGTGCTCAGACAAATGAATAACAACCCAGTGCTTCAAAGAGAAACTGCAGAATTGGCATTCATATGTGAATCCAACGCTGTTTCTTCAGGACTAAATAAGGACATTGGATTTTTTTCACATTACAACAGGTGGTTTGACCTCATCTTCCTCTGCATGCTGTTCCCCAGTGTTTGAATCTTAGCAACTGCTTTGATTTGCTGTTATAGTGTGACCTGATCCTATGACTTACACTTCTGTGCATTTATTTTCCTCCAGTTCATTCAGTGTCTGAAAAAGTGGGATTTTCTCTCATGAAAGCTCATGTGTTAAATACATTCATTAGTCTTTAAGGCTGTGTTCACACACAGGCATTATTTCAATACAAGTTGTGTCGAAACAACTTGTATTGAAATAATGCCTTATTTCGAAATAACTTAATTTGAATTAACAGTTTGTTAATTCGAATTAAGGAGAAAAGCTCAAAGCGAAATAGCAGTTTCAGGCAACAGTTATTTCAAAACAAGTCACTGTTGTTTCAAAACAACATGTTCGGACAAACAACATTGTTTTGTCCCCACATGGGGTTTAAGTTGTTTCGAACCAATGCCGTTGTTTCGAAACAACGGGTGCCGACAACCATGCGTCATGTGAACAGGGTATTTCTTATTTCAAAACAACCTCTGTTGTTTCGAAATAAGAGTGCTGTGTGAACACAGCCTAAGTGTTTGTTTTGCTGAGCTAGACTAACACAGTTACTCCTTTGGAATAGAAGAAACATTGTTATTGAAGCATGTCTCCTGTAGTTCATCTTGCCTCTGAACTCTACAGGCAGAACACTATTTATATCAGCAGCCTAGACCATTTGGAACCAAATCCTAAACTGTTGTAAACTGCATTAGCTCAGTGGAACACTGATAATTTACATCAGCTGAGAATCCAGCCATTTGAACTCTCAGGGACATTCCAGGTTGCTTCAAGACTGCTCTGCATAATTGGGATAGTGTATATATGTAAGTAGTTATTAAGGTGCTTAAGAACAAATAGCATAGTTTCTGCATTTTGTAGGAAGAATAAAATTGTGTTGTGTTGTGCACTACAAATGGGCCTGTGGGTCCCTGTCGACATGGAACTCTCATCACAGAATCAGAAGCAGCATTTGAACCCATGCCTCCAGCTGGTGTCTGGCGCATCACTTCAGCTCTTGAGGTACATGGACTCCTGACTAAAATGAATTTGGATGAACTAATTTCCTGTTTCAGTTTTCCTGCTCCCTCTACTTCCAAAGCTGTTTACAGAACCTGGATTGTTCTCACCATGAACAGCTTTTCGGAAACTGATTATTAGGGGAGTAGGCATTACAGGTCATCTGCACTGATCAAGTTCAAATTGAAATGGGACCTTTTCATGGATTATGCTTATCAAACCTGAATGGGAAAGGCATGAAAGTCTAGCTTGTGTGGATTCTGTAAATTACTATAATTTAAATAGCATGAGTATCAATAGTTGACTCTGTTTGCTGATTTCACCTTATTTCTTCTTGAGCCTCCTACTGTTTACAGAATTGAAAAATCAAGCTGAGTAGAATGTCCATTGCCTTGAGTATAAATGAGTCTCTCTCTCTCTCTCTCTCTCTCTCATACAGTATCAGAAAAAGGCTATCGAAGGAAATATTTTGCTCAGACATACACTGTAGAGTCTCTTCTTTTTCTCCTCACATCCTGTGAATTCAGTTCCTATGTTTTATGTTGGTATATATTCCATGATTCTGTGAAGTTACCCCTGATTTTTGGTGGTGTGTGACATAGGAGAATAGGGATCAAAATATCCTTCTAAAATACAATGTTCTGGGATTTGATGTCACTGATTGCTAGTTTAGTGCTCAAGAAATGGCAGAAGTATAATACACCAAACCCAACCTGTGTTTTCCATTATAGGTAGGCTTTTTGTCTATTCAAATCTATGTGCTATATTCTGCATTGTGAGGACTTGAAAAATTATTAAAGAAAAGTCCAGATGTATTATGTAGGAGTTTCTAAAATGCATGTCTCTATAACACCAGATTTAAAAACACAGGTGAAAATATTCAAACACGAAGGTATACATTAGACTCCAAAGTCGGGATCCTCAAAGATATATAAGTACATATTTCCCACTGAAATTCATTTCTAAAAGGATTAGGTCCAAATACATGTTTAGGCACCTAAGTATGTGACTTATTCTCAAAATTGTTGGGAACCCAGTGAAACCCACTGAAGTCAGTTGGGGGAAAGTCTCTGATGCATCCCTTCTAGAGACATTCCAATGAAGTCCATAGAAAGACATTAATTCTCTCTTTTATTTACTTTGCTTTGTTTTGCCTTTTCCATTCAAAAAATAATCTAAATATTGTGCCTGGTTTTATTGTTCATGCCTCTAGAAAGCAGACTATTAATTTAGGTGCTTAAGTAGGGACTTTAGTGCCTAACTTTAAGAACCTTTGTTTTGAAAATCTTGCCTTCACATATAATAGACCACAGGAAAAAAATGGACAAAATCTCAGTAATAAAATACCTATGGTTGCTTTATTTCTGCATTATAAGCAGATTTAATTCAATCACAATTACTTGACTTTTTGATGGTTGCCTTTTCTACTTTGCATGATATTAGATGAATACAAGAATCGTGTATGCCATCAGTTCCCAGAATTTCACAGGACTAAACTTACATGGGTCAATAGCGACAATTTTTGCCTGGCTTCTAATTTGGGCAACCATATTTCCTTGACTCAAGGCTTTAATTTAATAAGACTCTCCTGCTGTTGGGGAATCAGTGTCCTGGTATTTAGTTTAGAACTAGGAGAAAAATTGCACTACTTCATTTCTTCCAATGTGGCTCCATTGGGAAGAGTGCTCCCTGCTTCCCAGAAGCTATTAAATGGAAGAACAGCTTGGAACTGAATCACCTTTATACAACTGCTGGAAAATTAGTCTGCATTAAACTGCATCTATGTAAATCAGTGCAGTAATATATTATTCTCTATTTTTCCCCTCTAAAAAGAGAAAACAACAAAACAAAACAAAACAAAAAATATACCTAGATCCAGCCACACCCTAGAGACTGAAGTAGCATTCACTGGAAACAGTCCAGCAAAAAATCTGTAAAACAACCACTAACTGCAATGGATCTTATTTTTTTAACATCTTCAATGTGGGAGCCCAGAGCTAGCAGAAAGTAAGCAAATTCCCAAAGTTGTAGTGCCACCATTCAATCATAAAAGCTATCAGACTTAATTTGGAGTTCTGAAGTCATTACTCCCAAGTGTTCTTCAGTTTTTTCTCTTTTAGGAGTGTATTTTTTTGGGTAGCTTACAGCCTTGTAGATTCAGGGGTCAGTTCTTCCAACACAGGACAGACATTAAGCTGAGAGAGGGTCCCCCCCCACCCCATTTTTATTCTCTGTAGAAGTTTTCAACAATTATATTGAGTCTGGTCCTGCTTTATTTTTAGTTGAGGCCAGATTTTCAAGTTCAGCACTCAGATGCTTCCACTGAGCTCTGGTCTACACAGCTGTGATTTTGGTTGGAAACAAAGGAAGATAAGCAAAATTCTTAAAATACCTTGCATATCTCCCTCCAGTTGCCTACCATCTACTTATTGCAGGGTCTCCTCAGCACTGATTTGACAGGAAATTCCTTCCAGTTGAATCAGTACTACGCTTCTTGCCAGGTAGGTCTTACCCAATCAACCTCTGGCTCATTCTGAGTTTGACTGAGCACATCCTCACGGACCGTCAATCAAATTTGAATAATTGATTTCATGTTCTTGTCACTGCCACTGACACTGTAGTCTTGCCCTCAGTATGCTCAGAATCCAGCCATCTGCATAAGTCCCTAAATGGGATCTGCTAAGTCATATTTTCAGTGCAAACAGTATTTTCATTGAAAAACGCAGATATGCTTTGACCATAACTATCTGTGAATTTGGGTTATTTTGGTGAATGGTGTGGCAAGGGGATAAACTGTTCAAGTAAGTAATTCTGAAGCTAAACATTTTGACTTCTTTTCTTTGCAAGACACTTGGAAGAATAAATTGTTTGTTTGATCTGAAACTTTTTTTTTCTGTTTGGCTACTGAGCCAAAACTTTGGTGGCAGCCCAGCTGAATTGTTGCTATGTTTTGTAAATCTGGTCCTGGGCCACTGCAAAACCTCTTAGTGGGAACATGATTGAGCTCATTGAGTTTTAGCTGAAGACTTTACTATGCCTCAGAAAAATCAACTCTTATACAGATGGCTCATCTCAACCTTAACTAGTGTGCATTCAGGACTGTCTCATAATAATGAGAATCCATACAATGAAAATCATTAAATTGTCAGCATTAACTAATGGTTATACTATAATTATATGGGCCAATATTTTCAATTAGGTGACTCTTGAGTTAAGTGTCTGTATCCCTGTTCAGGCATCTGCTGGATTTACTGAGAGCTGTTGACTTTGTGGCACTTTCAAAATTCAGGGTGCTAATTTAGGTGGCTGAAGACGGATTTTAGGCTTGGGACCTGTGGCACAAATGGCAATTTCCTGTAGGATCTTGGAGAAACCCTGCTTAGTTAAGCTGAAGTGTCTTGAGAGCAGTGTATTAAATAGTGAATGTTTATATATCATTGTGGGATTATATGTAACATCTCTGGGGAGGACATCTAACTAGTGGAAATGGTGAGAACTGTTACAAGCCTTAAAGTGCTGGAGAACAAAACAGGCAGTCCCAGGGGCAGATTGGGTTGAACATTACACTTCATTGCCTGCTCATTCCACCTGATGGGGGCGAGTGAGGTGGAGGTTGCCTTACAGTATTTATCCAAAACAGTATGGAACTACATACACTTGCGACAACTTCCCATGCACCTTTATATGGTTAAATTAACAGCTATATAATGAATATTAAGGACTAAAAGGTGAACATAATTATCCCTGCCCCTGTTTACTGTTTGCCAATATTGTGCAGGCACTTTACATTCAAACTAATTCGTTTATACAATAAAAATGACTACACATTCCTTAAGCAAGCTTGGTATCAGGGAGGGAAGGGGACGGAGAGAAATAACACCACCTTCCCATTAAGGGTCTGAAACAGAAGAATCCTGATCATATTCTTTACAAACATGGTCAGAATGGGAGGAAAATAAAGGGGGAAATAACTTACTCCAAGTAGAATCTCATGCCACTTACAGTAGACATATGGCTTGCCCCATGAAGCAGTACTGTTACTATGGTGACTTGTGGCTCAGTGCTAGAAAACAGGCCAGGCCTAACCCTATATTTTCCTACACAAAGGATTATTGAAACAATATTCCAAACAAGAATGAACTTCTACAGTTAAGTGAGCGTCTCAGGAAATCTGGGGAACATGCAAATGAGCTCTCTCCCGTTATGCAAGAATTCAGCCTTTTGAAGCTTAACACTGAGGAGGGGACCTTGTCTGCAGATCACATATTACTTGAGGAAAATATCAGAGTCCCAGATGCAGAAGGGTCATTCTTGTTCTGAGTCAAAAAGGTTCTGAAATAACCACAGGAGAAACCTGGGGGTGGAATCAGAAGGTCTGGTTTCTGCCAGGTACCTTGTTGGAGTTCATGTGAATTCTGCTAAACATATTACCACAAAGGGAGGATTTTATGATTTCATAGTTTCTTCTAAAATTCTTTCACCATAAGCAGACATGAGCTTGTTTAATAAGAGCTGTGTGATGCTTTATAACTATGGTAATATTGTTTGAAGTCTCTGTGGACAAAGAAAAGCAAGGCTGGTTAGTCAGTCTGACTTGCTGGGGAGCTCACACAGGTAGAGAACTCAAAGATATGGAAGTATATGTAGCCTGGGAATACCTTGCTCAGGAAGGAGATGTGAACTGGTGAGCTAGAAGTCTGCGAGTAGTTAACATTGGTAGACCATAGAGGGGGAATACTGGCACAATTGCCTTGAACTTTGACAGTTCCCTTTTACTGTCAGCTAAAACTTTATTTTTTTGTTATGATTTTATTGAAAATTCTATTTTTGGTGCGTAACTAAATATTTTTGTTGACAGTGGGTGGGTGGATTGATCGGTTCTAGCCTACTATGTTTTAACTATCTTGACCTTAACAACTTGCAAGATCACCCAAAATCCTGAGATGAACCACAGATTGAACCCCAGTGTCTTGAATTCCATTCTAGTCCTAGCCAATAGATCACATTACACATAAGGTCCTCCTTTGTTCCTCACATCTGTAAGATATTCTGCCTGCACCCCCACATCCCATTTTTCCTCCTGTTTTTCTTTACAGCTGCCTTGGGGAAAAAAGTCTCCACTGGTTTGTTTTTTTTCTGTGTGGGGGTAAGATGGGAATTTTTAGGAGAACATTTGTTTTTGTTGATACACTTGTAGTTTTTTATTAAAACACTGAAAAAGAATCTGACTTTTTTTTTAAAGATACATTTGTGGATACTTTAAAATGTTTCATACATAATAAACCACATTTCTCAACCAGGTTTGCCAACTTTCCCCTTGTGATTCCTCTCACCGTACTTCATCTCTGTGCCATTTTCTCCACCTCCATTATGCTCCATCATCTCTCTCTCCTCTACCTAGATTCTTTTTGTCTTCCAAGTCTCGCTCATCTTTCTTCTCACTATTCTCCCCTCCCATTGACTTTGTCCTCTAAGTAGGAAGATGAAATCAGCCTCACTGCTGCCAGAAAAAATTACAGAGACAACACAAAATGGCTGTGTTCTGAGAGTCTACACAAATAAATCTAAGACATCAACAAAAATGAAGTTTGGGAAAGCAGAAAGGAATGTGATGTTTCGTTGCCTTGATTCACAAAGGGCACTTGCGAGTCAAGACCTGTTCTAACCAACATAGGTGTGTCAGTTAGGTGTGTTCTTGTTTTACTGTAACCGATATACAATCCCTAATTTGGACTCGAGCTGGCCAGGAAATTGATTTCCCATTCTGCAGAAATTTTAGGAAATTCAAAATTTTTTCCAATCTCAAAAATTTAATGAACTGACAAAGAATTAGCTGTTTTGATTTTGAACTTAGGTGTTAATTTTTTTTTTTAATTTTTTTTTTTTAATTCTCACTACAAATACCTTAAATCCCAAGACTCTTTAAAAAGTCATTTGAAAATATTGGAATGGGGTATTCTGATTATTTTAGAGTCTTTTCCTTTTTTTTTTTTTTTTTTTTAATTTAACCATACCAGAAGTTGTAATGGAAGTGAATTCCCCAAATTCACACACCAAGTCACAGCCAGAGCTGGTATATTACCTCAGTTCTCTCAGTCCTTATCCGGCGCCCTAGCTAGTAGACTACACTGTCTTTCAAGATTTTAGCATGAACTTTGCAGTGGAGGCCCACCTCTTACATTTACCTTCATCACGCAACAGTGTATAAAGATTTCTACAAAATTCCTTGAGCTTGTTGCCTGAAATGTAGTTCATAAACATGAAGTACAGTATTTCTGTCTAATACACACCTTGACAGGGATATGAAACTTTGAGGTAATGCTTTGTTTCTTCAAGCCTGAAGTATTAGCTGTGAACTTGGTTCTCCCCATGAGGCAGTATGCTATAGTGTCCACAAGTAATCAGACTGGTACAGCTGCCTACATGTTCTTTTTTAATTGGATTGAAGTTAATCACAGCAGGATTAATTTGAAGAGATCAAGGAAATGGTGATTTTTGGTGGAAAGCAGATGGTTTCTTCTGGATAGAATAAAACTTTCATAGCAGACTGAGTTGTTTAACATTTTAGGTTTACTGAGATTAAAAACTCTGCTCCTGTAAAAGAATCCCTCTAGTACATTTAATCTGTGATGATAAGTGCCTTGACAGTAACACATACATTTTAGAAATTATCTGTGCGTCTTTCAACTGCAACGTGGTTTACTGACAGGTATAAGCACCTGAATAGCAGTGTGCACTAAGGCTGGTGTTATTTATGGAACGAGTATGTCTAAATGCATCATAGTTATTCCTAAACACAAAACGGAAGAAAATTCTGTTAAGATTAAGACCATGTCACCCTTTAAAATGATGTTCAGAGAGTGTTTCTGTTAATACAATAATAAATGGCTGAAATTTCCCATAGTGACTCATAATTTTGATGCTTCCAGCTTGAAGGATCTTAAACACGGACTGAGTTCAAAAAGCATCAACCTTCCAAATGTCAGGTTCACTCAGATTGGGCATGCTTGCTTGAAGGCACCCAAAATCACCCAGATGTTTTTGAAAATCTTGACTAGTGGTTACAATAAAATAGGTCAGATATATTAGATGGATTCTGTTCTTTCTTATACCTATTGGCTGTGTTCACATGTAAAGTGTTATTTCGAAATAAGTTATTTTGAAATACGTTATTTTGAAATAAAATCCTTATTTCAAAATAACTTAAATCGAAATAAGAAAATGTTAATTCGAAATAAGGGAAACCTTCAAAAGAAAATAGCATGCCCTGTGTGTGGACATGCTATTTCGCTTCAGAAAAGGGGCAGCAAGGGAGGTATGGCAACATGCCTCCCTTGTTGGGCCATGCCTGAACCCAATATATACAAAAAGGAAGGCACCTTGGGAAGAAGGGCAAAAGTGTTATTTCAAAATAATCATTATTTCAAAATAACATGTCCAAAAGGCATTGTTTCAAAACAACCGTTTTGAAACAATGGCTATTTCGATTTCAGGCAAGGTTTAACTATTTTGAAATAATGGAACGTTGTTTGGACATGCCAGGCTTTATTTCAAAACAACGGCTGTTGTTTTGAAATAAAACCCTTGTGTGGCCACAGCCATTAAGAAGAATATATATGCTCAATCACTTCTCCTCTCTCTTTCTCACCACCCCCAAATGCATGCACAGAAGCCTTTATATACATTTCAATGCTAACTGACTGATTCGTATCTTGTGTGGCACAGACAAAGATTTTCACATGATGAGATGTGAGTAAAAGCCAGCCAAAGCAAAGAAGGAATGAAGTCTAACGTTTCAGCCACACTGTAGTCAAAGAAAGGTTTGCTGATGCCCAGGAATGTGGAAGGCCAGGCTTATGATATCATTTTTAATGTGGGTGATATAATTGCCTAAACTGGTAAGAAGACACCTGAGTCTGAGCATTACATGGTCATAAATGGAATGGAGTGGTACACAGACAATGGTAAAAGAGTCATCGAACTGTGCAGTAAGTATAACCTGTATATGGGGGATCAGTTCCCCCTTTGTGCAAGAGACACAAACTAATGTGGATGGTTAATGATGCAATTACTGAGAAACAATTTGATCATATTGCCATCAGCAGACAATGGAGGTTACAGCAATTGGACACACAATCTGTTACAAGCTCTGATATCAGACATGACCACTGTCTTGTCATCGGAACAGTGAGAATGAAGCTGAAGAGACATGCTAATAGGAAAAGGGAAATGGCATTTGATGTGAAAAACTGTCTGATTCAGGAATGAGGAGGGATTTTAAGCCTTCAGGTGCTAAGCACAGGTGATACAAGAACAATGATATATGCTGCAGCAGGGATATGTAGAAGAAGTAATGATGTTATGATGGAGAGATGAGTGGCTTGATTAATAAAAAGGAAGCCAAGCCAAAGAAGCAGTAGTGAGAGGTCACTCCACACTTGAAACAGTTTCTTGTAAATGATTATTATGGTTCCAGCATCATAGAGATACCATAAAGATGGAAAGGTGGAAGACTGTTGTCAATGGAAGGAGATCAAAAGGAACAATGGTGAAAGCACTTTAATGAAGTGCTATACACCAATGATTCTAATTGATGAATGTGAACAAGTAAATATTTCACGGATAGAAATTTCAGAAGCAGAAATTTCTTGTGATTAAGTAGCTTAAATAACAAAGTTCATAATATGGATGAAATAACTACTGAAATGTTTAAAGCTAGGGAGGATGTGGCAGTTTACAAAATACATAAGCCTTTTAATATCATTTAGAGGAGAGACTTAGAGTTATAAAAGATGAGGGGTTGGAAGGACCTCAAGATGGCATCTAATCCAACCCACTAGTCAAAGCAGGGCTAACCCTAACTAAATCACCCCAGCCAAGGCTTTGTCAAGTAGCATCTTAAAAACTTCTAAGGATAAAGATTCTACCACATTCCTAGATAACCCATTGCAGTGCTTCTAGTGAAAAAAGTTTTCTTAATATCCAACCTATAACTTCCCTCTCCCCACTGCAAAGTGAGACTTTGACTCCTCAGTCTGTCATCTAGTACCACTGGGTATGTCCACATGCAGGTTTAAAATTGAAACAACACCGGTTATTTCAATTATAAAAAGTTTAGGTCCACATGATGTTTTCTTATTTTGAAATAAGAAGCTCCCTTATTTTGAAATAAGGAAAATTATTCTGATATTATAAAACCTAGTATTATATTGAAATGAGGGTTATATCGAAATTATCATTTTGCTATAACCCTCTGCAGACCTGTTATATTGATATAAGAATATATCGATATAAAGGGTTTGACCTTCTTCCTCCCAGGGTGCATGACACCCTGGAATGAAGCACACCCCCTCAGGACCCTGGCCAAGGAGGGGAGAATGCAAGAGTGGAGTCCAGCTCCCCACACCAGCAGGGCATGGGGAGAAGGGATCCCTGTGCACCTGGGAGGCTGGGAAAGGGATCTCTGCACACCCAGCTTTCCCCACAGCTGGCTGGGTGGCAGGGGAAGGGATCCCCATTCACCCAGCTTCGTCCACGCAAGCTGGGTGGCAGCAGAAGAGATCCCCATGTGCTCAGGCAGCAGGGGAAGGGATCCCTGCATACCCTGCTTCCCCCACAGCTGGTCAAGCAAGGGGGGAAAGCTGAGCAGCAGAAAAGGGACCCTGCATGCCCAGCTTCCCCAGCCTTAGTTGGGCAGCGGAGGAAGGTACTCTGCATGCCAGGCAGCGAAGAAGTCAGGTGGTGGGGAGGGGACACCGCACACCTGGCTTTTGAAGTGCTGGCTCGGTGGTGGGGAGAAGAGACCCCCCCGGGCCAGCTAGAGCCACACTAGCCAGGCTGCAGAGAATGCTCCCCCAGTTCCTGGCATACTCCCCAGGCACTAGGGGAGAGGGGACCACCACGACTGCCTTTTGGAGAGATCCTCCTGCACCAAAAGCTGGGTGCAGGGGTCCGCTCTACCCCACCACCCATGGAGTGCACTGGGAGCCAGGGGAGCATTTCCTGCTGCCCAGCTAGTGCGGCTCTACGGGCCCAGGGTTCCCTTTCCCCAGCACCAGCAAGCCCACTGTAGCCAGGCATAGGGGGTTCTTCTCCCCACCACCTGGCCAGCACTTCAAAAGCCACGTGTGCAGGGTCCCTTCCTGCTGCCTGACTTCCTTGCTGTCCAGCATGCTGAGTGCTTTCCCCTGCCGCCTGGCTATGGCTGGGGAAGCCAGGAATATGGGGTCCATTCCCCCAGCCCTCTGTGAGAGCTTGGGGAGCAGGGCATGTGGGGATCCTCTCCCCCAGCTACCTGGGTACATGGGGATCCCTTCCTCTGCACGCCTGGCCACCTGCAGAGGAAGCCAGGTGTGCAGGGTCCCATCTCCCTCATGCCTGACTAAGCCAGAAGGCTGCAGCCAATCTGGGGGAGGGATGTCTTTTCTCCCACTGGGTTCCAGGAGCCCAGAGCCAGTGTTTGTTTTTTTTCCCCTGCCACTGGCTCTCCTGTGCAGAGCCAGGCAGAGGATTGAGCCATGTTGCCACACCTGCCACAGTGCCCCTCTCCTAAATCGAACTAGAATGTCCAGTTCCTTCCCCTACTCCTCCATGAGCGCTTAGGGAGCAGGGCGTGCGGGGATACCTTCCCCCCACTGCCTGGGCGCATGAGGATCCCTTTGCCCGCACACCCGGCCAGCTGCGGAGGAAACCAGGCACATGGGGTCCCATCTCCCTCATGCCTGGCTAAGCCCTGGACATGCTAATTTGATTTTCTTTTCTTTTCTTTTCTTTTCTTTTCTTTTCTTTTCTTCAGTTTATCTGTTAAACAGAGTTTAGTTAAATTGATTTAATGATTGTTATATTGATTTAACTTAAATCGCTTCAAGTTAAATTGATTTAACTCCCTGTGTGTGGAAATAGCCACTGAGAAAACGGTGGGTTACTCACCAGTAACCGTCTTTCTTCGAGATGACCTGCTTGGATCCATTCAGTAATAGGTGTCTCCATGCTGGAGCGCCGGATTGGTCAGAAAACTTTTGTCCTAGCCTGTCAGGAGAGGATAGGCAGCTACCGCCCCTCACGCCACCCAGTGATTATATATATGGCCACATCCCGACCCCTCCCCAGTTTCTTGGAGTTGCCAACTCCAGATGTGGGGATGGAGGGAAGGGACCTGAATGGATCCGAACAGCCCATCTCGAAGAAGGACAGTTACTGGTGAGTAACCCACCGTTCTTCTTCAAGCATTGCTCGGATGCATTCAGTAATAGGTGACTACTACCCATGCTGACGGATGGTGGGTGGAGTTGGGTCTTCCACCTTCAGCATAGCAAAACCCCAGGTGGGAGGAAGCCCAGCGAACAAGATTCTAACAGGAACCAAGAGACCAGCTAGGCTCCTGGCCTGGTAATGGAGAACCAACAATGTGGGCCAACCCAAAGTAAGGGGTAGGTCCAGTCCTGCCAGAGCAAACGTGCATGGGCTTTGCGGACTAAGGTCACCTTAAACAGGGTTGAATAGCGCAACTGAAAACATGGAGGGATGCATTTGGTGGCTCTACCCAAAGGGCGTAGCTCAAGATATGAAGGCCAGAAGATCAATGCCTGGTCATAGGACAGTCTAGCGTGAACTTGGAAGAAAACGCTGGGGCCAAAGTGTTACGAGGTTAACCATGAAGATTGTGGACTACTCAATAATGATAGAAGGGATGGATAGTATCCCTTGAACTGATCACATCAAGGCCTGAGCCGGAAGCCATGGGGTCACAGGCCTAGCCCTGGTGGCTGCAGCCTACACAAATAGTCATAGGAGGGGTGAACCTTATCCCTTGAACTGGCCACAACAGGCTCTACAGGTGTCCAGTCGAAGGAGGTATGAGTTAAACTATGTAGCCGCACTAAAGAACACGTACCACCGAGTTCAATCAAGAAGGGTCCGGCAGAAGACCCTCCATGCCAGTATAATGAAGACCAAAAGCTGAAAGTGGTGCAATGAGTGGCACATGGCATGCTGGCCACAAGCCCTCAAGTTACAAATGCAGGCACTAACTTTCAGCCATGTATAGTACCGGAACCTTGGGTTGCCACTGGAAGGGTACTTCAGATCGCTAACACCTACAAGGCGACATGATGGCCTTAGATGGTGCTGTTGGGTTGGTACCAGTAAGTACCTCGGTAAGCGTGAGGACTCACGCGAAGAGCCTGCCTATTGGGCCTTATAATCCCTTCAGGATCCCAGCATCAAGAAGATTGCCTGGAGAACAGGAAATGTAGGAAGAAGGGGAGAAGGGAAGGCAGGGAACAAATCCAAAGCCACCTCTTGGCCACTCAGCATAGGTGGCCATAGGCTCATGGAGATCTAGTATCAGGAATAAGATCTCAAGTGCCCAGGGCACCGCCAAGGAAGGATATCGTTGCAACTATACTGCACCTACATGTACACCAGGGATAGGAACACACTGAGGTCGGACTATCCCAAGATATGGGTTATCAGAGGAAGGAGAGGTTTCCTCCTGACCCTCTAGGAAGTGAAAAGTGCTCTCAGAGCATCAACCGCAGTACAGCGAAGGTACTCTGGGTTTAGAGGAACCAGTCGAGGTGAATTACCTCCATCCAGAGAATTATCAGGGTGGCATTCTGCATGAAAGGATACAAGCCTCTGAATTGCCGAGCACTATGGAAAACAGGATACTCCAACCTCTCTTGGATCCCCAAACAGGTGTAACAAGTTGCCATACAGCCAGGGAGCAGTATCCCTGGCCAAGGTACGAGCAGTTGAAAGTGAGGTGGGCTAGGGTGGGACAAGTACAAGCATCCTGGTAGGGGAACCTCCATGCCCGGACTGCGGCATTGCACATGGGGCTTGTTAGCTGACTAGTGCCGCGAAGAAAGAACGTTAGAGTGGGAGGTCCAAGATAAGCTCTTCCCGCTGCTGTTCCCCTGTCTTGGAGAAGAGGCATTGCTTCCTTCCCCCCAAGTGCCCCAGGTGTACTAGCTTGCTGCTTCAGAGGTGCAGAGGAGGAGATATGAAGAGGGTTTCACCACCACTTTCATGGTAGGGTGGGCCTAAGGTGAGGGCTCCTGGGACAGGGGTCCCTGATACTAACCGAGAGAGCCCGAGAATGGGGAAAAGCTTTTACAAAGCCTCAGCTTTCATAACGTAGAGAAAGCGGTAGGGTGGCAGGAGTTGGACCGCTCTGCCTTGGCCTTCCCTGGAGTATATGGTCCCTTATGATAAAGTGAATTGCGTTCCCACCTGGCGGTTAGGATGGTGGAGGCTCTCTTCTACTGTAGAGCACCCAGAAACGCTCGCCTAACCAGGGTGCTGACCAATATGTTAGAAAGGGGAAGGCATTCAAGGTGTCTCTCCCTGTCACGGAGTGGTTGAGCTCCGCGTGCCACCCGGGCAAGGCGTTAGGGTTCAATGACCGGGTCAAGAAGTCTCAGCCCTTGCGTCAGGGCAGTGTGGCCCACTGGCCAGAGTCAATAGGTCTCAGCCCTTGCGTCAGGGCAGTGCGGCCCACTGGCCTGAGTCAATAAGTCCCAGCCCTTGCGTCAGGGCAGAGCGGCCCACTGGCCAGAGTCAATCGGCCTCAGCCCTTGTGTCAGGGCAGTGCGGCCCACTGGCCGGAGTCAGCAAGTCCCGGCCCTTGCGTCGGGGCAGAGCGGCCCACTGGCCGGAGTACGTAAGTCCCGGCCCTTGCGTCAGGGCAGAGCGACCCACTGGCCAGAGTCAGCAAGTCTCAGCCCTTGCGTCAGGGCAGTGCGGCCCACTGGCCAGAGTACGTAAGTCCCGGCCCTTGCGTCAGGGCAGCGCGGCCCACTGGCCAGAGTCAATAGGTCTCAGCCCTGGCGTCAGGGCAGCGCGGCCCACTGGCCGGAGTCAGTAAGTCGTAGGCCCAGCGTGGCTCCCTGGGGCACGGGGGCCCAGGTA
>ML681966.1:89186283-89207826 GCA_007922195.1 Podocnemis expansa
TATCTATCTATCTATCTATCTATCTATCTATCTATCTATCTATCTATCTATCTATCTTATTGCTTTTGGAATGCTTGGAAAACCTTCAGATGAGAATGAAAGAGTTAATTAAATGACATGAGAAGAAATAAAAAGTGAGAGAAAGAATGACAGATATAGGGGGAAATATAGTTTAATTTGTACAATGGGAATTCTTTTTAAATGCCAGTTTCATCCAGCAGTCTGCATAACTCATCTAATACCTCTTGCCCAAAGATGCCTATAGATAGCTGCAGTTTTCCTCTGGAAGGCCTGTTTGATATTAATCCCACACAAGACAAGCCAACTGTTATGTACTGAGAGCTTAAATAATTCTTGAAAAGAACAAGGTGTCAAATGGGAAGAAAATGTAACTCTGGAATGAGCACTAGAAGTAAGCAAAAGTGGTTGACAAATCCTAGGTTTTTGTTTTTTTTTTTTCCTGTTTGGAAAACAAACAAACAAAACTATTTACAAAAAAAATGAAGAAAACAAAATGAAAAGTTTTGTTTAACTGACTATTGAAATGTTTACTTCTTTTAGTTTTCGAAAGAAAATATACTACCACTATGGAAAAGTTTTGGTTTATGTCTAATGACTCTTGTTTAGAAAAAGTTTTAAAAAAGGTTTTCAAAATCAAACTGCTTTTCGCAAAATATATTGGTGTTGATTAGACAAGGTCTAGAAATGTACTGCTATTGTAAAAAATGTTGAGAAACTCAAATTCTTCGTAACTGCAAAAACTGAAAATCAATGAAAATATCAGGGGGAAGAAATCCCCTTAACTTCCACTGACTCTGTGTCCTTTGGCAAGTTCATCTTTCAGCAATTTGATACCATTCCTGCCAAATGGCCTTCTTTTCACATTATCAACACCTCTGTTACATTTGGCAGCCAGCAGCTGTTAACAGAACACACTCACTGGTGGCTCATCACCTTCTCATTGGCCCTGCACCTTATCTAAAGTGAAACCTGAGGGGCAGACCTTTGTGACTCTCTGACCACAGCCATGGCTTTCAAGGGTGCGGGTGTTATGATCAGATTTTTAGATTCTTGGCTTGACATCTGTGACACAGTAGTAAGAGTCTAGAGCCGTCCCTGCACTCTGGTCACTAAAAGACTAGCTGCATACCCCCTGGAGCATACTCAATGTGTTAATTAAGCAAGATGTTGATGAATTAATTAGAACAATCAACCCATTAACTAGGAAGAGTTAAAGGAGAGGAAGCAATTGCAAGTCAGGAAGCTGGCAAAAGCCAGAGGATACATCTCAGTATAGGGAGATTTTCCCCTCGCTCTCCCCTGAGATCAGACTAAGAGGGTGTACTGATGGACTGGCAGAGGGTTCTTATCAATAACATACCGGTACTTATAAAGTATCCAGCCTGTTTAAGGTGGTCCAAAGGGAAGAGAAGGTGCCCCTACCACAGTACCATAATGGCACTTGATTTTCAGCCTTTTTTAAAATCAGTCCCCTTTTAAATGTCTCACCTTGAGGATCCCAGAGCAGAAGCTGCCAAAATCTCTAGATTCCCTAAAAACCTTTGGCTGGCATTTCTTTCATGCAAATCCAAAGGCTGTGTAGCTCTGATCAAATCAGGGTGTTTGTTTCTCAGCTGCAAATCATTCCTCTCATATTTAATTGAGTTCAGAACTCTTCAGTCTCAGGTCAGCGCATGTCTTTCTTAACTTACAAGTTAAGCCAACAGGTATAACGTACAGTCTAATTTCAAAAGGGATAGCCGTGTTAGTCGAGTCCAGTAAAAAAAACAACAAGGAGTTGTGTGGCATTTTAAGACTAACAGGTGCCACACAACTCCTTGTTGTTTTTCTTCATACAGTCTAAGTCAGTGTCTAGACCAGACACCTTATAATTACAGAGCTATACCATTGGAGTTGCCCTGCTGTAAGGTCTCTCGTGTAGCCTCCTGCCAGCATAATTAATTACCCCAATAAGTGGTGGTAGCTATGCTGTTGGGTGAGCATCTCCCTCCAACTGTCCACACAAGTGCTTGAGTCAGTAAAACTTATGTCAATTGGGAGGTGTTTTGTTCCCCCTGTCTGAAACGCTTTACCAACAAAAGTGCAAGTGTAGCCATCGCCTAGGGGAGAATACACGCCAGGTCCTTAAGGCTATGTTCACACACAGGGGGTTATTTTGATACAAGTTGTTTCGAAAAAAATTGTATCGAAATAAGGTGTTATTTCGAAATAAGTTAATTTGAATTAAGGAGAAAAGCTCAAAGTGAAATAGCATGTTCGGACAACAGTTATTTCAAAACGAGTCACCGTTGTTTCAAAATAACATGTTCAGACAGGATTGTTTCTAAACAATCGTTGCAAAACAATGTTATTTCGTCACCAAATACGGTTTAAGTTGTTTCGAAACAACGGTACGTCGTGTGAACATGGCGTTTCTTATTTCGAAACAACCTCTGTTGTTTCAAAGTAAGACTGCTGTGTGAACACACCCTTAAGTGATGCAAATCATCACAGACTATTGATATCAGTGGAGCTACCCCATTTTATACCAGATGAAGATCTAGCCCACAATATTAGACATAATGATGGGATGAGTCAGTGGAGTGCAGTAGAAAATAATAAGATAATGTGGTGAATGGACTAGGGGTGAGAACAGTCGAATAAAGAGAGATTCAAAGCATAGATACAATGTTCAATGCTATTCTTCAGGTCTTATTGTTAATAAGTTGCTATGGTTATTTTATAGAATTTGACAGTAGTCTAGAAAATTTTATTCTTCAATATTACAGTAATTATTTTCTCTTTCTTATATAAATTAAAATAAGGCTACAGTGACTTTTTTTCTTTTTTGCAGCAATCTAAAAAACAAACAAGAGAAGCAAACAGGATGCAGAGAACTTGACGTGTTTCCCCAGCTTCTCATATTTTTATTGGAAATGGTCTCAATGTGTAAATTTACATTGAATTGAGTCAATAAAAAATCATTTTCCATGGTGGATAATGCTGCCATTTTACATGGAGAAATATGGCTCAACTTCTGCATAAAAATGAGAGTTAATCAAACACTTCCCCATGCACCTTTGTGGTTGAGTGCATGAAAGACTTCAGTGGCAAAACAGCCAGCATTACTGAGGAAAAAGATCCAATATTTTCTGTCCTGTGAATGTATTCATGAAAGATTTCCAGATTACAAAACCATTGCACTGTGTATATAGAAAGTAAATAATGATTAATAGGATGGGTTTATATTTAAATCTTGTGTCGCCCAAGTAAAGAACAATTTTAAAAATGAGCACAAAGTGTTCTCTGAGGTCCCAGGATAGCCAAGCAATTAGTAGCAGTTACATTTATATTACAGTAGATCCTGAAAGCCCAAATCAATGGTACCCCATTGTGCTAGGTGCTGTACATATAAATAGAGGCAGTAAGTCTGTCAAAATAAGACATGATGGGAGAAAGAAAACAGTATCCCTGCTTTATAGGTAGGAAACAAGAGAGCAAAATATTCTGGAAGCTATCCAGTGTAATTTATGTAGCTAATCCCATTGATATTTAATGGGAATTAAGTTCCAAAATCACTGAGGCATTTAGGAAAATGGTGACTCTGAGGTTGTCATTTGCCTGGAGTTCGAGAAACAAAGTGAGTGAGATAATATCTTTTGCTGGACCATTGTTTATTGATGAAAGAGACAAGCTTTTGAGCTACATGGAACTCTTCTTCACTGTAGTTCAAAAGCTTGTCTGTTTCACCAAAAGAAGCTGGTCCCAATGAATGATATCTTACTCTTCTTCTCCTTCTAATATCCTGGCATCAATACAGCAACAACAAGAGTGCAAACAATAGCAGAGTTAAATAGGTGGTCTGGGCAAGAGCAGTGAATTGAGCTTAGGTATCCCAGTTTAGGGCTCAAGCCATACGTCCAAGTGTCCTCTAAGTATTAGTCCAATGCTTTGAGCATGAGATTCAACAATTCTATGTACTTGTGCCTCTATGAGCTGTTGAAGGCCACCTATGACATACTTGTTTTTCTATGGGTATGTCTATACACACAGCGCTGCACCAGTGCAGCAGCTGTAATATAGTTGTGTCACTGCAAGGCATCTGGTGAAGTTAGTCTATGCTGCCAGGAGAGAGCTCTCCTGTTTGCATAATAAAACCATCTCCATGAGCGACAGGAGTTATGTCAGTAGAAGAAGTTCTACAACCAGCATAGCACTGTCTACACTGGCACTTCTGTGTGTGCAATTTATGTTTTTCAGTGGGCTGGTTTATTCATGCCCAAGCAAAATAAATTCTGCTGACTTAAGTTGTAGCATAGACATGGCCTATGGATCGCTTCCACTTTTGCCAAGTCTGTACCTCATTTGATTTTGTTATTCATCCACTGATTTTTAAAAAGCTCATAAGCAGGGAAGGAAGGTGAGTGAGGTATGGTTTTGTGTGTATGTCATGCTTCTTTGTGTACTCATTCATACAATCTGTGCTATCTCAAACCCTTTGGAAGATCAAGGTCAGAGTACCCTTACACAGTTTAGCCCTGTCACAGGATGCACATCTGTGTAACCCTCAGTAATGAGCTACGTAATTTTTCTGTTCAGTTTTGCAATGTAATTGTATGGGTTGATGCCAGTTATGCCATGCAAGGTTCCCTTTTGAACACTCTACTGTACTGTTACGGTGTCATGTTTCCTGCAGCACCATTTATGTGTACAGATGTGAAGCATGTCATAAGACTCAAACCATCAGGGCTAGCTCTCAGCACCGAGGCTGGAGAGGTGCATGACAAAGACAATACAAATTGAGCTCCTTGTCTCAGGTGAAAGAAAGGAAATCCCCAAGGGCCAGGAAAGAGGTGGAAGGAGGTTTGAACTGTGAGGGGCTTTTTGGCATGGAAAGGCCATCTTGAAAGCAACTCCAAGAGACTGAACCTAGCCACATGGCCAGGAGGGCTGAGTGGCTGAATAACACCAGCAACCCATCTTGTGGATAAGAATGAAGAGAATATGCCAGATCTTACGAGTAATCTTGGACAGTAATGTTAGTTAGCATGAGTCTACATCTTTTATTTGCTTGTGGTAACTCCTGACTCCTTTATTAAATCATTGCACATTGATTTCCTATATAGCCACTTAAAATCACGTTCTGATCAATAAACTAGTGTTTGTTTTATCTAATTTCCAAATGGATAGCTGTGTTAGTCTAGTCCAGGGGAAAAAAAAAAAAACACACACAACAAGGAGTTTCCATTCTGTAAGTTCACCATCTTTGAAGCATCTGACGAAGTGGGATTTTCTCCCACGAAAGCTCATGCAAAAAAGTAGATCTGTTAGTCTTAAAGTGCCACACTACTCCTTGTTTTATCTAAAGCTGTGTGGACTTTATAGGGTGTGAATGAGCAGAGCTGGGTATCTCATATCTTTGTCAAATGTGTGAAACAGAGCCCATGAGCCTAACAGTGATTGAGGGAAGGGTCCCAATCCCGGTAGGATGGTATTTCCCAGTGTGGCATCTGGGGACTGGGGGTGCTTGTTGAGGGACTGTCCCCCAAGTTGCTGGAAAGCACACACCCACTGCCTGAGACCAATGACATGCAGGAGGCTGGCATGTTCTGTCTCAAGAGTGAGTGACCACCTGGCAAAACAAGCTAAATCAGGGTTCAGTAGTGGAAATCAGAGTGGGGCGGGGGGGGGGGTGCCATAGTGGCACACCAGACCAGATTCTGGGAGGGGAACATCACAAGTTTATACAGCTGGCGTACCTTTTTTTATATTTACTGCCTTTCCCCTTTCCTTCATTATATTCTGTCTTTATTATATTCAGCAGTAATGCAAGAAACCTATAGGCCTATACACTGTAAGACAGTAGCTTCAGTAGTTGGCATGAGGCCTATCAGCTTTGACATAGATACATGTCCCAATGGAAAACTCCAAGTCTTAGGGAGCTTAAAATAACGTGTGGAGGGTTTAAAGGAAATTTATGACTATAGAAATGTAAGTCCAACCAGAAGAATGTCATAGCAGTCGCTTCATGTACGTGGCAATAGCAGGAACATGAGCAACATCCACAGATACCTAAACACAAGAGGGCCTTAGCAAGGAATAGATGTGCATGATAAAGTTGAGGTCATTGATATACCTAACCTACAGCAGACGGGCACCCCAACATTAATAGGATGAGGAAATACAAGCAAAGAAGAGGGGAGAAATCACTACCAAATATGTATCAGACACAGCGATGTCAGCATAACATATTGCCAGAGGCGGCTTGTGGGGTAAGCGAAGCAGGCGGTCACCTAGAGCCCCTGAGCTGTAAGGGGGCCCTGTAGCAGCCGCTTGCTTCACTTACCCCTGCACTTGTGGGGTAGTGGCGAAGCAGAGGGCGGCAGAACACCAGGACCAGAAGCTTCGTCACCCACCTGCCAGACCAGCCTCCCTCCAGCAGGGGCAGAGCAGTGCTCCCTGCCTACTACCAGCCAGCCGTGCCTCCCCTGGGGAAGAGAGGAGAGCGGCCGGCATGGCGCTGCAGCTTGCTGGGAGTGGGGCCACCTGGACCAGCCCACTCCAAAGAGTTCTGGCCACTTTCAGGCCTGTGGTGGCTGGGGGTGAAGTGGCCGAAACTCTTTGGAGCTGGCCGCTGCAGGGGTCCCCACTACCGGCAGGCTGCATCACTGCACCAGCCGCTCTCCTCCCTCTGCCTGGGAAGGCGCAGCTCGCTGGAAGTAGGTGGGCTGTGCTGCTCTTCCCCCACTGGAGAGAGGCCGGTCTGGCCTGCGGGTGGAAAAGCTTTTGGACCTGACTGTCTGCGGCCCCCTGCTTCTTCCCCCCCATAGGGTTTGGGACTGTGGGAGGGTGGTTGGGGTGGCAATCGGTGCCCAAAGCCCTGGTGAGTGTGGCATTGGGGGTTCATGGGGGGCCCCCAATTGCCTAAGGTCTCCGCTGCATATTGCATCCCAGTTGATGAACAGTAGGAGAGAGTGATGCAGCCTTTGAGAGGTTGCAGAATGATAGCCATGGAGAATGAGCAGGAAGGTGATGAGGAGGAGGAAGATCATAGCTAACTCATAGACCCATCGACTCTAAGGACAGAAGGGATCAATGTGATTACCTAATATTTCAAGCTGTTTTGTAAGGTATGGTGTGAGTACATGGATGTATAGTAGTATGTTCTAAAGTATCTCTGTCCACCTTACTGAATTGTGTGCTAAATGTATTAATAAACTATTTATAATCATAGTAGTGTTCCAATAGTATGAATATTGTACCTGTGCTTAAATAATACTGTATCTGATCTTGGGACAAGAACATGTCAACCCTCAGAATGATAATAGGGAATTCTTACGTAATGAATATAATGAATACATAATTTATAGATCAACCTAAAATGAATAAATCCACTATTATGATGAAAAAACAGATAGCAATCAGCTATCTATAATGCAACCATTTTTCTTCCCCTTGATTGCTCTTTTTGTGGTAAGTCCTTGTTCTTCACACGTCTTCTTCAGGAGAGAATTTTCTCTGTTAATCAATGCCCTAATGAAATGGTTGCTCTGTTAATAAAACTTCTAGAAACTCACAAAAAAAATTGCTTTGCAAATGAGCCCTTCTCTTCTGCTCTGGCTCCTATTTCAGTTGAGTGCCACAAAATAGCACCTCCATCTAGTGCATAATCTTGAGCGCTTCAACAGTGGATTTCTCTCTTCCTGGTATCATGAACCAATTAAAAGTGCTCCAGGAATGACCTAACAGTATGTCAACCACACTGTTATGATGAGTTCCTATTTGTATGATGTTACTGTCCTTGAGCCCCAACTGAGACTGGAGCCCATTGCACCAGACACTGTACAAACATAGATTTAAAGACAGCTCCTGCTCCAAAAGCTATACAGTCTGAATGGATGTTAGTGTGCCCCACTCCACATATATATGGCCATAGTGTGAAAGGGCTGGCTTCCCCCCAAGACCTTGAATAGGGACCAGAGGTCTGGATAGCTAAAGGCGAGGAAGGAAAATACCACTCTGACTCTCAGCTGCCAGGCTCCCTCCTATTAGAAAAGAGGAAAGTCATGTCAGAGAAGAAGCTCTGCCCTGCCTAAGAGAGGACAAAGGAAAAACTGAAGCCCACCTGATGGGCTCTAGGTTCATCATCTGGTAGAGGAGTGAAAAAGATTGTGGGGATGTGGGAGGAGACACATAACTGAACTGACAATGCAAGCGTTACTGTTACCAGAGGGCACAGTCTCAAACACAGTCTGTACCCTTGGATAGGGGGTAGCCCTAGGAACCAGGTTGGGAGAGCTGCCTCGAGGAAGCAAAGAAGCCCTGACCAAAGTGGCAGCCACTGGGACAGACACCAGGCAATGAATCGGAAACTGGGTATTGCTTCAGTGAGCTCAATGTGCAGTAGGAAGGAGCAGCCCCGTTTGTGCACTAAAAACTGGATCGGGAGTCCTGTTTGGACTCCCAAATGGGTTAGGTAGGGGTCTCAAACTCAAATCACCATGAGGGATGCATGAGGATTACGATACTAGCCTGAGGGCCGCATCCCAAAAAGTGTCCCCCACCAGCCTGTGACCCGATCCATCTGTGGCCAGGGGCTGGATCCATCCTCAGCTGCCCTTCTTCAGTGGCTAGGGATGGATTCGTACCGTACCACCAGATGGGTCCAGTTCCCCCCAACCCTGCCACCGGCTTCCTGTGAGTCACCTTGAGCCCTTCCCTAATGGGGGGGAAGCACTCTTCCCCCACTGGGCCCTGCTCCATACGTGGTGAAAGCACCCCCCAGTAAACTACTACCCCACATCTCGCCCTGCTCTGACCAGTGGCAGCGGGGAAAGTACCCCCTGCCACCCAGCCCTAGTGGCCCTGCTGTATGGCAGGGAACTCCCCCCCCCCAGCGGCAGGAACTACCCCTCCACTTCCCCGGCCACAGGGCCATCTCTAGGGGTGTGCAGGGCCCTGGGCAAATTGCCCTTTCCGAGGCCCTCCCTCCAGCCCCCCAGCAGTGGGGGGTGTTGCTGGCCCCCTCAGAGGAGGGGCAGGCCCCTGCGCCAGCTGGCCCCTTGCCAGGCACCGGGCTAGCGGGCGAAAAGCAGAGCCCAGCTCAGAATTCCTGGTCTCCCCTGCCCCCCTCAACACGTGCTGCTTCCGGCTCTGTGCCAGATCAGTGGGAAGGGGGTGGGAGGCAGCACAGCTGGGGCAGGAGGTAGCCATACAGACCCCATGCTGTCTCCTGCCCCTGCCCCACTGCTCCGGCACAGAGCCGGAAGCAGCGCAAGTTTGGGCTCGGGGGGGGGGGGACACGACGACAGTGGAGACCAAGAGAGCTGAGCTGCGTGCTGCTTTTCTCTAGCTCACCTGGTCCCCAGCATGGGGGAGCAGCAGTGTGGGGCCCACACTGCCCTGCTTGGCAGGACAGAGCAGGGCCCCCAGAACTGTGGGGCCCAGGGCCATTGCCCTGCCCAGGGTGCACCCTGTCTGGCCAGCAGTGGCAAGGAAAGTACCCCTCGCCCAGCTGGCCGCACTATGGCTGGAAGCGGCAGGGAAGGCACCCCGCTGCTGGGCCCCAGTTGCCACACTGTGAGGCAGGGAAAGCACACCGCCAGCTCCCCGCGTTCCCCTGGGCTGACTTTCTGCCCTGCCCCTGCAGCCTATCCCCTGAAGCTGCCTGTCCCCAACCGCCCCCCCAAGGCCCTCTTACCTGGCCACCAGAGTGGCCACACCATAGGCATGTCTCCCCCCGCCCCCCACCAGCATACTCATGGCAACAGTTTTGGTCCACCCCGCCCTGCTGATGCCAAGCTCCCAGGCAGCAGAAGAGTTCAGAACTTCACAAGCCCTGCAGGTCATTTTTGACCCATGGGGCAATGCGGTTGGGAGCCTCTGGATTCTGGGGGATCATCATGGGCTGCAGGAGGTAATGCCAAGGGCTGCAGGCAGCCCACGGGCCGCGTGTTTGAGACCCCTAGGTTAGAGGGTATTGAGCTGCACACCTAGGTGTTAAGGATTCGCTACTCTGTTCTATTGTGGTGGATAAGGTGTGTGTGCTTCCCTACCATCCTCCTGAATGGTTCTCTCTATTAATTGAGCTTTTGTCCTTGCCCAGATAAAAGTGTTAACTTAAAGACGAGCAAGGCACTTATTTCTGGTTACATTCCTACTTCCTCAAAGGCTGTGGGGGCGGATCTAGTGGATGGCATGTAGGCTTCACAAAGGTATGTAGCTCTAGCCACTTAATGAGGCCAAGTGTCACCACCACAGAAGATAGATAGCTGAGGGGGAGGGGACACAGAGTGACTTCACACTAGTTTCTGAATCTTTCTGATCATTCAAATTTTACAGTGTTATGGCCAATGCATTATGTAGTTGTGCAGCACCTCCACAGGTCACCCAGAGAAACCAAATGTCTTCCATGCAGCGTGACCTTACACTTATGGTGCATTCATGGGCATGCTGTGTAAAGAATGCCATTTTGTTGAGCAGGTTTGCCACAACAGGAGACCATTCAGTGGCCAGTTAAAACCATCTGGCAAGTGAGAGGGCACATGGAAATGTGGAGATAAGGGGAAGAAACCAAATGGAAGGTGCAGAGTATGGAAAGCAGGAGTACTGGGGTAAAGGGACTGTTAGTGAAGGGGCAGAGGCAGTTGGGGCAGAGTGGGAGTTGGAGCAAATAGGCAACTTGCACAATGTCCAAAGTCAACACGATAAGAAGTAAAGTGATTGGAATATTTTGGAAGTTTTCAGTAAAAGGCCAAACTGTGGGTGAAAATTCAGCCCATTTCACATCCAGCTCTTCTATAAAGCAGCTGGGCACTGATCAGCATGTTTATCTCTTCGCTTGCCAGCTTGAATTTCTTGAGTTGTTTCTTGCACATGTGGAATACCAAGTCCTTGCTCCTCTTTTATGTTGGAGGACTAAGGCAAGATACTTAGCCATCTGAAATGGTGATTGATGCTATCTGAAACCTTAATCTGAACTATACCTTTCTTGCCATCTGAAAGTATGGGGAAGAGAAATGCTGCTTCTTAGGCTACGTTCACACACAGGGGGTTATTTCAATACCAGTTGTTTCGAAACAACTTGTATCAAAATAAAGTGTTATTTTGAAATAAGTTAATTCGAATTAAGAAAATGTTAATTCGAACTAAGGAAAAAAGCTCAAAGCGAAATAGCATGTTCGGACAACAGTTATTTCAAAACGAGTCACCGTCATTTCGAAATAACATGTTCTGATGGGAGTGTTTTGAAACAATCGTTTCAAAACAATGTTGTTTCATCACCAAATGGGGTTTAAGTTGTTTTGAAACAACGCCGTTGTTTCAAAACAACAGAACCCATTGTTTCGAAACAACGGTATGTTGTGTGAACATGGCGTTTCTTATTTCAAAACAACCTCTGTTGTTTCAAAATAAGACTGCTGTGTGAACAGATGACTATCTCTCTCTGGTGGGTGGAAAACCAGATGTAGTTCAATGATGGGCTTGTATGACATCACTTTTGAAGTTGGTAATTGTGTGCCAAGGTCCAGCTGAGAGATAAGTCAGACGCTGTTCTTTCTGATCTTTGAAATGCAAAATACAAGTCATTTGTATACACTATAAACAGGTAAGGGCACACCCTATATTATATTATATTATATTATATTATATTATATTATATTATATTATATTATATTATAAAGCTAATAAATTTAAAACTTTACATGTATATGCTGACAGATCATTTCACAATTTACAAAAAACAACAAAAAAAAGAAGACGAAGAAAGGTGGAACAGAATGTTTAGCATATGTAGCTGAAATATATTGTAAGACAGCATGTAAGGGTGAAGTGGCCAGTTAACAGCTCTGCAGTCACAGGACAAAACTCATATGTGGGTCAATGTTCCCTCTAAGGGGAGAGAGCAGCTGAGCAACTCCTGTTGCTCGCTGCGCTCCCCCCCCTGGGGGCCGCCGCCCGGCCCCCCCCCCCGCTCCTGCTCACCCCCCCTCCGGCTACCCCCCCAGCTCCTGGAAGCACGTCCCCCTGCTCCTGCTCGCCCCCCCTCCCAGCCCCATCAAACTTACCTCAGGGCTGGACTCGAGGCAGGCCCAGCCCTAACTCCTGGGCCAGAGAAGCTCTACGGAGCATGCCCAGATTTTCTGGGCATGCTCCATTAGAGCTTTTCTGGGCGGGAGTTTTCAAAACTCCCTGCTCCACAGGAGCTCCCTCAAAGCAGTCTGGCTGCTGGCAGTGCGCTGCTGGCTGCCTTCCCTGCGCTGGCGGCTGCGGTGGGGTGCGCTGCAGCACGCCAGCGCAGCTTAGAGGGAACATTGTGGGTTACAGTTTATTGTAATGAATCCAAGGTATTTATTAAGACTGAATTTTAGTGTCTGGCAAAGATATCCATTTAGAGTCCGAAACTATGTCTACACTACAGGGCTCAGGTAAGCCAACCTTGTTAAGTCAACTTAGTGAGGCCCCATTTGTTTAAGTCAACTTTATAAAGTCGACATAAGCCAGGGGATGCATTTAAAGTTGACTTACTAAAGTTGACTTTAAATGTGTCTCCTGGCTTAAATTGACTTTATAAAGTTGACTTAAATGACTCTAATGCACTAAATTGACTTCGTTACGTCAACCTAATAAATTCAACAGAACCCTTAAAGTCGACCTTAAGGGCAAGAGTAATTAAGTCGACTTAAGCAAGTGCTTAAGTCAACTTAATAAACTCCAAATGTGGCCAGGGAGTTGTTTAAGTTGACATAAGCCTGCATAAGTTGACTTAAACATCCAGTGTACACATAGCCCCAGAGCTTCCATTATGTCTCACAGGGCACGTGTGGATAGGAAAATTTTCCCAGAATGCATTGTTCCTGGGAGCTGAGCTAGGAATTATGGGGTAGACAACATTTCATCTGAAACGTTTTAAGGAAATGCTAGTATGGATGTAGAGCAAAACTCAAATTGACTAAGAAATGACTGAGATTAAATCACTTCAGTCCAGTGGTTCAAAGATAAAAAGAGCTTGTTGACAAACAGTTTTTGCGTCCCACAAAAATCTGAGGTGTTAAAAAAAGTTCATGTCCTGAATTCATGATGAAAAATTAAAAAAAAAAAAAAATGAAATGATTTTTGAAAACCAGAAACCTGGCGGTGGGGGATGTTTCAGATCAGTCAAAAAATGGTATAGGTGGTTTTTAGAATTTCATGTCTATTTTGACCTTTTCCTTTAATCTACATTTACAAAATTTCTTACAGAAAAGTAATTTTGACTTAAAAAGCTTTTGTCTAGAAAATGTTGAAATGGACATATTGGCATGTTCAAAATATTTCCCATTAATTATGAGTCAGAAGTTTTATCATAAAAGGATCCTGGTTTTTGAAGTTTTGATTTTGATGGCTCAGTGGTATTGGCCAAAAAAAGGAAAGGAGTCCATATAATATCCCTGACTAGCTCTAATTGTAAGTGATCCACTTCTCAAGTGCATTTCCCCTAGTCTGCAAAGTAAAATAAAAATAATCATAGCTTTGCCAATCTGTGCTTTCATTATAGTCTCATTTCCTGTCCTTATTGTTCTGCTGCTTCAATTTTAACAAACCCTCTCAAAATAATGCACTGGAAAATGATCAAATATTCTATGAAAAAGAATACTTTTTAAACCTCAGCAAAAAGAAACTTGACTCATTGTAGGCTTACATCTATATATTGCTAAATATCTCCTGATTTTCAAAACAGTCTGTTTACTGATGACGTCAAACTTTTCTTTTTCATTTACTCAAAGGCTATGTTATGACCTGATCCTATGTTTTACACCCCCTTGCATTTAGTTTCATTCCTTTCTGTAAGTCCACCCATCTTCAAAGCATCTTAGGAAGTGGAATCTTCTCCCACGAAAGCTCATGCAAAAAATAAATCTGTTAGTCTTAAACTCCTTGTTGTTTATGTCTACACATGCATTGTTATTTCAAAATAAGGATTTTGAAATGAGTTATTTCGAAATAAAATCTTTATTTCAAAATAAGTTAATTCGAATTAACAAAATGTTAATTCGAATTAAGGGAAAGCCTGCAATCCAAATGGCTGTTATTTCAAAATGGTTATTTTGAAATAAAGCCGTTTGGACTTGTTGTTTCAAAACAGTTCTTTCAAAACAACAGGTCTACACAGTGTTGTTTCGAAAGAACAGGTCTAAACGGCGTTATTTCGAAATATCCCTTCCAAAATAATGGCAGTTTTGGGGGGGGGGGGGGCAGGTTTTACTTTTTCAAAATGACGATTCTTATTTCGAAAGGACGGGATCTGTCCTTTCGAAATAAGAAAACATTGTGTAGACCTAATTTCTTCTATTTCAAAATAACGAGTGTTATTTCAAAATAAAAGAGCCATGTAGACATAGCCAAATATACATAAGAGACTTAGTTTTGTTCTTTATTATACCTTATTAGTAGGTGAAATGATTAGCTATTTATACAAAGGGGAAGTGATGCCTCAGGGGAATGGTACTGTCTTGTAGGGTCCGCTATTATATCTTACAGGTTTGAATCTAGTTCTGACTGTAATGGAAATTCTCTCTTGTGCATTTACACAGGCCATGGACAGATCATTTATAAGGAATAATGGTATATTTTAAGCCATTAAGTGTACTGCTTAACCATGTATTCTAACAAGCTATATTTCAATAAATAGAACTAACCTTCACCTCGTTAACCTAAATGCATCGTATTTACACCTAAATGTATTTTGGAATCCTTGATCTTGCACTTATCAATGTGTAAACATGATTAAAATAGAGTTTTTTTCCATTTGTAAAAAAAAATAAACATGTATGCCTTCAACACCCTTCAGCTTTTTGATGACATAGATGTCACCTCATATTATTATGAGAGAGGCAATGATGCCTCAAATCGGTAACATTTTCTGACTTCTAGTAGTTTTTTACACAACTGAAAACTCCAGGGACTTTTTGATTAATGCACCACTTGAGGCTACATTTTAATTTTGGCCTGTGTGACGAGTTACATCCCTGATTTTAGGAACATGGGGGGGATCCTAATCCATAGCAAAAAATCCAGGTGACTTCAGCGTACCCCAAATATTTCAGTCTCGCTGTTCTCCAAAATATGTGTGTAATCTGATATGTACCATTCACACTGAAATTAAATTTTAATTTCATGAGACCCTGGTTTTGGGGAAAGGACTCAATGTTCTCTGAAGCCTTTGTCAAATGAGGTTGCCTGTATTTATTTTTCAGATATGTTCTCTAAAGAAGGTGGTGCTGCAGCTGCAGGTTTCTATGTTGATATTTACAAATTCAGCTGCTGAAAATGAATGGCTATCCCACCTTAATAGAGCAGCAAATCTATTAGCATGTTTAAAAGCCTCATTTTTAATGCACAGTATATCAGTGGAAAAACCAGTTAGGGACTAAGGGACAAACGTAGCTCTGGTATAAATTCCATTGAAGTTACTGGAGTTACATAGCACTTGAATTAAAAAAAACAAACAAACAAACAAAAAACAAGGAGTCTTTTTGGCACTTAAAGACTAACAGATTTATTTATCACATGAGCTTTTGTGGGAGAAAATCCCACTTCGTCAGATGCTTTGAAGAGGAGGATCTTGCAGAATGAGATGAAAATAAATGCAGGGGAGTGTAAGACGTGGGATCAGGTCATACTACAACAGCAAATCAGTATGCAGTATGACCTGATCCTATGTCTTACACTCCCCTGCACTTCTTTTCATTCCATTCTGTAAGATCGCCCTCTTCAAAGTGTCTGATGAAGTGGAATTTTCTCCCACGAAAGCTCCTGCAATTGTTCACTGCATTTGTTCTTTGTGTGCCTCTTTATGCAGTCTCTAGTATACTAGTGGTGGGCCTGATCCAACGTCTGCTACTGACAATGGGAAAGTTCCCATTTACTTCACAGAAAAGACTCACATTGACTGTAATGGATATTGCATTGAATCCTTTGGCTAGATCCACCCTAGGGAATCAGGCTTATTATTGCAACCTGTAACTTTAGGTGCCCCACAACCCCAGGGTAATCCACAGCTTTGGGATAAGAACCTGATATCCCAATCCCAACCACAGAAAGGGGTGGCTGCTTTAAAATTGACTCTCCAAGTCAGCATATGGAGCAGGGATCCACCTAAAATATTCAATAGAAAATGCTGAGGAGGTAGGAGTGGCTCAAGTCCTATCTCTCAAAAGGATTTAGATATCTAAGCCTATGTCAGAGGGAAACAACTATCCCTGTTTGGAATTCAGAGTTGTGAACCCTCTCCTAGAATTAGCTGTCAAAGAAAGAAAGAAAGATGCCCATTAATCACTTGTTCACAGTTCTCACCATGGTCTGTACACACATTCTAGGCTTCAGACTGATGTATGCTGACAACTACAGAATCTTATACATAATAAAAGGGCCATAAAAACATGACCATATCACTCAGAGGTTATGGCACTTACCTGGCCTCCTGAGAAACCCCAGGGACCATTGGAAGAAGCTGACATACCTTGGGATTTTGGGTGCCTGCAGGACTGGCCATTGGAACAGGGAGGTTGAGGATCTAATTTTTGGATTTAGGTTCTTACAGAAGCAATTAGAAACTAAATCCTTTAGTGCATCTAGTCATTTGTGCCCAAAGGAAGTTCATGGAAAACTGATTCAGTACAAAATATAACTGTCTAGATCCAAGCTGTCAAAATTGATGTTTCTCCTGATAAAAGCCTATATCAAGCTATCAGCCAAAATTCAGGTTTTGTTCCTATTATTGTTCCTCTTATCTTTTTGTACAGTTAGCAATATCACATGTGTTTATGAGTCTTTAAGCTGTTACTCCATTAGTCACCAAATTATCCTGATTTCACTTTTGTGTTTTGTTGTGTCAAGGGGTTTTATGTTACTTATTGCAGATGCATTAAACTACTATATCTGAGTGTGTTTGTCCTTTCTAGGAATTAAAAGTATTTTTATATGTTCTCTTAATTGGATCAACCGCTTGCTGGAACAAGATGAAAAATAAAATTCCGTATTAGCTCAGTCTAAATGGACATAATGTGTAATTCTTCTGATAGTAAAAGGAACCTGACCTTTATTAGCTTCAATGCATTATGAAGAACTATTAAATATTGATATGAAAGTGAAGCCACAGAATCTTCCTAAAATGAAGCAATTTGCTATCATTTCTAAAAGAGTTAATCTCTGGAAGCAGTTGTCAGTGGGTTGTGAGATGCAGCCTAAGATAAAAACTTGTTGGAAACAGTGCAGAAAGAAGAAAGGTATGCTCGCTATCCCCCCCCCCCCTCAGCCCTCTGCAGCTTGATTGTAATATAGAATGGAGGAGCTTTAGCTGTCATACAAGTCTTTGTAAGCTGTGATGGGTCTTACAGATTCTTCCGCTAATGAGGAACAGTGTTCTACTTTTTGACATGCTATGCTTTGTAAGATTTATTCTCACCGCTTCTCAATATAAATTTGTTTCACTTGGAGTCGGGCTGGTGGCAAGGGCTTAAACTAGAATGTGTTTGAAAGCTGTACATTGTGCCAAGTAATATTTGCAAGTGGCATTCCATGTGAACGCCACCTCACTAAAGCAAAGTAGGATATACTGCATCTTCTGACTCTGTAGTGACAGCAGGAAAGAATTGACTCTTTGATGGCCCAGTGGTTGGGCATTAGTTTAGCACTTATGACACCTGTCTGTTCTAGCACAGACTTCCTGTGTAACATTGGGCAAGTTAGTGAAGGCCAGAAATCAGTGGGCATTAGATATCTACATACTTTGGAGGTGTGACTTACTCTTGTGAGCTGAGATCGAGGAAGGTATGATTCCCATTTTCAGATACTATCGTGATCCACAAATTTCCCACTTGACTACTGCTTGTTGAAGTCCCATAACAATTCACAGACAGGGGAAAACAAACATTTGGGTGCCTAAGTTGCATACAGGGGGCCTGACTACATAGATGTGCTGAGAGGCCACCTCCTGATCAGTCCCCTGAGGCAAGTTCACAGAACACTGGGGAGGGAGGAAGATGAGGTTGATGGCCTTGTTGAAGGCCCAGTGCAATTTGAGTGGCCTGACCACTGTTCTACAGGACCAGTGTAGTTTCAGTTGTTCACCTACCTGTTTGACCCCTGTAGCTGACATGTTCCAGTTAGCAGAGATGAATAGGACCACTAAGTAACCTTGTAGATATCTCAGTTTTTACATACCACAGCCCACAACAAGAATAAATACACAACATATGTCCTTGTAGCCACACATAGATAATGGTAATGAGAATAACAAGTTATCCTTGCTCTTCTGGGGGTACATTCCTTTTATTGCCAAGGGGTATATTTATGTATCACCCTGCCTATTTCCAGATGTTATTTTGACGACCTCAATTATCATGGTGAAATTGCAATGTAGTTAAAGGTAAGAACCCAGTTTAAGTAATTAGTGTGTATGATAATGAGCAGAGAAGTAATTAGGTGAAGGCTGTTCAGAGAAAGGCATAAAAAGTTATTATTTACACAAAGTGGTGTATTTCACTGACACCTGATTCTGTGGGAGGTGCTGCCAGTTGGACCAGAGACCACTGACTCTCTGGCAGGGCCCCTGAAGAGGCTCTTCCTATCTACAGCCTATTGAGTGGCTGCTTAGCTCTCTAGACATAGTGAGTATGACATATTGTATTTAATTTTAAGCTTTGCATACAGCTAGTATATCTATGGAAAACCTTGCACATTAAATCTTAGTGATCTGCAAATCGGGTGTACCATGTATCACTGGTTTTCAAACTGATCACTAAATGTCCAGTATCAACAACCTCCCTCATAACTTTTTTTCTGCAACAAATAAGATGTCCATTCTTAAAGTCTTCTCTCTGCCTGAAGGGGAGAAAATTTTTGAATGAGGCTGAGCCATCTCTCTGCTGAGTGACCTAACCACTGGACTATGGGATATCCTGGTAGGAAGCACAGGCCAAGGCTAGGTTCTCTGACTGAAGTTGTTTCCCTTGAGTTAAGCTGAATAATTAAATATTACTTGGCCAAATGAAAGCATTAAAATGACTGTGCAGTTTAGTGGTTAGGACCCTCATATGTGAAAAATGTAGATGGGGGAGAAGTTAGAACCAGGCATCTTCCAATCTCTTGAATGAGAACCCTAACCACTAGGATGAAGAGTAGAAGGGAGACAGAGGTCTTCCTCCTACCCCCGTTTTGATTCAGGGCCCATATATGCCTCGGTGGCCAAATGTCTATCCTGTCCCAGGTAGACACCTCCTTGCAGACCAGACAAACACTTCTCTCTGTGGGGGTATACGGCTTAGCACCTACTCCTCTCACTGGTATCTCCCACTGGTTAGCTTAGGCAGCTCCCAGCCTAGCATGCTTGCTTTTGTGGATCACAATCTTAGCCTTCTATCTCTCCCCATTCATTGTAAAGGGAGCCCAGGCAGTTAACATAGGCTTTGTGGCAAAAGCACCACTGGCGCAGGGAAAAGACCTGGGGCTTGGCGCACTGTGACTTGGGGCTTGAGCCACGTAAGTACGCCACCACCACAGGCAGCCTGATGGCAGATCTGGGGCTCAGGAGCTGGGACTCAGAGCTTGAGCCCTGTAAGCCCGGCACCAGTGACGTCCCTGCTCTATGGACATAAGAATGACCATATTGTGTCAGAAAAATGGTCCATCTAGCTCACTATACTGTCTTCTGATACTGGCAAGTGTCAGATGCTGCAGAGAGAATGAACGAAACAAGCATTTTGAGCCATCTATCCAATATCACCCAGTACTAGCTTCTGGCAGCTGGAAGTTTAGGGACATCCAGGATTGCAATATTGTTCCAGTGATTTCATAGATGCCTAAAAGTTAAGCACCAGATGTGACAGTCTGTACCTATATTTTTACCTCTTTTAGAAGACTAAGACAAAATCTGTATAAGTTTTTTCTTGTGCGGTATCATTTGAAAACTACTAATTTTCTAATCATTACCATCCTGGTAAAATATATGTGACAACATAGCATGTAAAGTTATATGGTTCTACTGTATGACTTTACTAAGGCATGCTCCAAGCTTAGAAAACTTGGCACAAAACCCATTGCCCAGAGATAAAACACTAGCCAACACTTCAGTCAGGTATCAATGAAATCAAATGAACCATTACCTGATTAATCAGGAAAGAAAGTTGTGAGCAAGAAATTTACATGTTGAGAAAGAAACACCTGCAAGTTCCCATCCCACAAACCTGCTGTCATCTGAACCCCAGATGGAGATGATTCTCAAAAAAGGAAATTGTTATAAGAAAGGAGGCAAATTCTTCAGATTAAATCTCTTTCCTCATCTCTACTTATGTTATCAACAACACAAAAAAAGTCACAGAACACATCATTGAACTGAGGGAGGGCTCCTTTCTGAAAGCAATCCAGCCAAACTGCTGTAAGCATGAAATAAAGAGAAGTGCTTTTTTTTTTTTCTCTCTCTTTTGGCTTTACATTTACTTTTAGCTTGTTAAGTTAGGTATTTATGTTTTGCCTCCTATTTCTTCATAACCAGTTCTTGATTTTTATGCCTCATTGCTTATAATTACTTCAAATCTATCTGCTTGTAGTTAGTAAGTTTGTATTATTGGTTTAGCGAAATGAGTTGTTTGAACTAAAGTTTCTGGAACACTCCACTTTAGATAACAGGGTTTGGGCATTTAATTTTCTAATAATGAACTGATGGACTTTCTATGAGCTTGTATTATCCAGAACAAAAGAACTGGCCAGTACTAGAGACATATTTCTAGGGATTATACTAGGAATGCAAATTTGCTAGTGTCACTGTACAATACAGTTCAGCAGTGACTGGCAAGAATACTCACATATTTCAGCTGGCAATAGTTTACATGAAAGAGGCTATGTGTCAGCAGGCTAGGAGGGTAGTTCTCACAGCAAAGTGATATAAAAGGCATCCCAGGTTAGAGAACTGAGGGGACATAACTGTTCAACAGTCCAGATTCTACCCTGTGTAATGTCACACCGTTACAGTCAGCATTACAATCTTAAGATCCTTTCTGAATCTTGACTTTTGTTCCTTTTTCTCCCTCCCACCCAGCCCCCCCACTCCTGCAAATTGGGTTAATCAGAGTTCCCTACCTCCCAAGGTCTTGCCATAATAAATATAGTAAAGAATGTGATGTGTTCAGATACAATAATAAAGCGGGTGGGTGGGTCCAGGGGTTAAAGTAAACTGGAATGGCCCAGAAAACCATTCCAGGGCCCACTATTTTCAGGGACTCAGCATTCCAGGCCCCCTAAAAATAAAAAATGGTGCCAGAACGCTGCATTCCAAGGCTCACAATTGAAAAATAATGGGCCCCGGAATGCAGTGTTCCAGCACCATTTTCTATTTTAGGGATCTGAACTCTGCACTCCTAAAAATAGTGGGCTCCAGAATGGCATTCCCCTGCATTCTGGCAGGGCACGGGAGAGGGCAGGGGCCTTCTGGGGCAGGGCCCAAGCCCCACCCCAAACTCCACCCCAAACCCCTCCCCTTCGAGGCCCTGCCCCAACTTGGAACCT
>ML681966.1:89207836-89242057 GCA_007922195.1 Podocnemis expansa
CCCACCCCAGCCTGGCACAGGCCATGCTGCCAGCCTGACCCCCTACCACTTCCCCCCGTAAGTATTGGGATGGCCTGCTCATGCTGGGAGGGTATTGGGGGCAGGGGGTAGGCACTGGGGGTGTATTGGGGCAGGGAAGAGGTATTGGTGAATACTGGGGGCTGGGGTGGGTACTGAGGGTGGTATAGGGGGCTGGGAGTGGATTTTGGGGGTGGTAATAGGGGCTGGGCATAGATATTGGGGAAAGTGGACTGAGTATTGGGGGTGGATTTTGGGGCACATATTGGGGCTTGGTTGGATTTTGGGGACAGGGGAATGGATACTGAAGGCAAGAGCTGGGGTGGCGGGAAGGCATTTGGGAGGTAGGAGCTGGGGTTGGGGCTGGCGTTTGGGGGGCAGGAGCTGGGGTGTGGGAGGAGGGCCCACCCATGTGGGAAGGAGGGCCCACCCGATTAGGAAGGTTCCAGTGCCCACCAAATTATACTTTAACCCCTCGGTGGGGATAATTATATAAATAAAATAGCTATCCTGGAAATATATCACATTTCACCCAATGAGTCAAAAATGTGTTACTAAAATAAATTGAGTTTAAGATATGTCTGTGAGGTAGATACACTTGACTCTTCCACTGTTACAAATGAACAACATGATAAGCACACTGGTTATGATTAACATTCTTAAACTGTGATGACCACAGTTGGCCTGACTCACTAGGGATTGTGCCATTTGAAGTGTCAAAATAGGGACACAGACACCTAAATTTTGGTAGTAGGGTTTGCAAGTTTCAGTCTAAGACTTTGTTAGTTGTATAAACAATTTTTTTTTCAAAAATTCCTCCCAAAAACTGAAATAAAATTTAGTTTAGGTTCAAACAAAAAAGGAATTCAGATATTTTCAGCAAATCAGAAAGTCAAAAACATTTTTGTTTTGCTTTTAACTATTTAAAATGTTTATTAAAACAAATCAATTGTTTCAATTAAAAAAAATCAAAATAGCACCTTTCCAAAAGGTCAAATCAAAGCATTTTGAGCTTTCTGAGAGAAAAGTAATTAACAAAGCAACTTGCCAAAATGAACGCAAAATCATAACACACCTTGGTGTTCCTAAATCTGTATTTTATTTACAGGGAAAAAAAGTTTAGCATTAAAAATTTCACCTAACTCTAGACTGCATTTACAATAGGGAGATGTAGGAGGAGCAGGCTGGTTACACTGATGTAGTTGCACCAGTCTGAACAGCTACTAATTCCAGAGCAGCTCCACCATGGATGCAAACGTTTTGAACTGCACCAGCACAAGGCGTTTTTTACACTAGTTAGTTCAGCACATGTAAAGTAAGTATAAGGCAGGCTTAGGAGCTGAGGATTTACCCCCGTGTGATTACTCTGATGGGCTGTGTCTACACTGAGGGGTGGGGCTGGACGTTGACTTAACAAGGTTGGCTTTAAGTCAACCTTGTTCAGTCAACTTCAGGGTATGCCTGTGTAGACAAGGACCAGACATACCCAGGGCACCCCTCCTTCTACCCCGGCTCCTAGTCCAGACTGGGTACCCTGAGCCCAATCTGCTCCAGGGGCCGATCCGGACTGGGGCTGATCCAGCTCCTACCCTCTAATGAGGAGCTGGGAGCTAGGTCCCGCTCCCAGCCCTTCTCTGCTGGGGCCAGCAAAGAGGGGCTAGGAGCCTAACCTGTCTCCACCCCCTCTTTACTGGCAGCAGGGCTTAAAGCCAGCTCCTGCCAGACATAACAAATGAGAGGGGCCCAATTTGCTCCCCGTCACTTATCAGGGCAGGAGGCTCCACAGCCTGGTCAATTTCACTTCTGTGAAATTGACCAGGTTGCGGAGCCACCTGCCCTGATAAGTGACCGGGGGGCAAATTTGGCCCTGGTCACTTGTCACGACTGGCAGAAGCTGGCTCCAAGTCCCCATCGCCCGTAAAGAGAAAGTGGGAGCCAGGTCAGGGTGCAAGCGGCCAGGGGTTGGGAGATCCGGCACCTCCCCCCAGGATCAGGGCAGCCAGAATTGCCCCTGGCCACTTGGGAGCTGGATCCCTACTCCCCTGGCTGCTTGTCAGCAGCCAGGGACAATGTTGGGTCCACATGCCCCTGGCCTCTCGCAAGTGGCCAAGGGCGATGCCAGATCCCTGCATGCCTGGCTGCTCCCAAGTCAGCTACAGCCAACCACAGAGAGGTTCAGAGCCTGATGGGCTTCTCAGCCCCTCTCTGCAGGCTGCAGGGGCTTGGAGCCTGCTGGGAGGCTTGAGCTGCCCAGCCAGCAGCTAGGACTCTGGTCAAGTTCACAGACTCTGACTCTGAAACTGACCAGGAGCTGGTCAGTTTCACAGGCAGGGAGTCTGTAAATTTGACCAGAGTCCTAGCTCCTGGCTGGGCAGCACAAGCCTCTGGGAGCCAGCTGGGTTCCCAGCAGGCCCTTAGCCCCAGCAGCCTACAGAGAGGGGTTGAGACTCCATCTGGTTCTCAGCCTCTCTGTGCAGGCTGCAGGAACTGGCTGCCAGTCCCTGTCCCTGCAGTGAGGGGCTAGGAGCCAATCTGGCCCTGGCTCCTCACCACAAGACTGGAGTTGGATCAGGCCCCCTGGTGGGACTGGGCCCCAGCCCAATTATGCCTAGAGGTGAGGAAGGGATGGGGCCTGCCCTGTAAAGTCGGCTTAAGAGCTTAAGCCGACTTACAGGTCAGGAGTTATTAAGTCAACTTAAGCACTTGCTTAAGTCGACTTAATGATTTCTAAATATAGACAGGGCTTTATTGACGTCAATTTAAGGGCCCTTAAGTCAACATAAAGCCCCAGTGTAGACATACCCATGTAGTCATATATATTCATGGGTTTCAGTTCATAGTACTCTACAATCTCTATACCTATCAATGAAGATGAGATTTAAGAGAATTTTATTAAGACTGTAGAGTACCGTGAACTAAAACACTCAGCAGAAAACAGATCTTGGATCCTTGGCCTAAGAAGAGTCTTTGCATGGTTTCTGTCAAAAATATCATCTTTCAGAGGAGAGAGAAATGAAATGTATCATCTTCATGAATATCAAATTGAGATAGCTGTCAAAGAATCTGTGGGGTCATTATATAATGTTTGCAACAGAAAGAACATCAACAGAAAAAAAGCTTACAGTAAGAAAGAGCTGACATCTATAATTTAGGAAGAATTTAGAAACCAGTGAGGAGTTCACCTGAATCAAAAGAAAACAATGTGAAATATTTGAATCTCCACTGTGTTTTATAAAACACACAGAAAGACATCTGTGATAACTAAAGACCTTTTTCTTCCTAACTGTCTACAAACAGTTCTCATTATGGTCACCTGTCAAACCCACTGATATTATTTTTCTAAGTACTCTTTACAAGGTCCTACTCTTTGCAGCTTCAATAAACAAGCACATATGGGATAAAAACACATGTTTTTGTTTGTTTTAGATTTCTAGTGTCTCTGTGCAATAACTTTGGGTTGTTATGGCATTTTCATAATACCTAATTGTTTCATTCTTGCAAAGAAAAAAGAGTGTGTGTGTGTGTGTGTGTGTGTGTGTGTGTGTGTCCAGAAGATAGTGTTTTTTATATTGCAGTACTTGTAAGAAGTAAAACTGGATTGGTGAGATACATCACAGGTCTGTGCAAAGTTATGTTACATAGCAACTGCTTTTAGGAGGGTACAACTTCTGAAGAAATATGGAGTAAGCCTGATTGAAAATGCCTTTTTAAACTATGTGATTTTTTCCCACTTACTGTTGAGCCATCAATGTGCACCGTGGGAGTCCCTGGCTACAGCACCTTATGGGCATCCCATATTGGAGACTAAGGGCATGAGACACCTAAACTGCAGCTCCCAAGAGGCATTATGACAGCAATTCTGAATCAGTTTTCAGCTGAAACTTTCTTTCGTTTTCAGGCAGTGTTTCAGTGAAAAGTCAGTTTTCTGCAGTTGCTTTTATCCATCTTCCTATCTGCCAGTATTAACCCCAATATTTATCTAGAAAACTGTTAAGTATTTTTCCACCAATTCTCATTACAAGAACTACTAGTACTACTACTACTACTCAACACTGACAAATTTGGGGGAATTTAAAAGAAAAATAAAAACTGAAAATGAAAGGCTTTTGGTGATATCTTATCTCTACTCATTGTTTTGTTTCCTACTTATTCTCCTTAACTGTCTGCTTGAATTTAATTCCAGCCAGCCAGCCAGAATAATATCAAGCAGGTAAAATGAAGTAAATTGGCACAATACTAGACACAATTAAAGTGTCTTAGAGGGATGGATATAATTATAAATAATAGCTAACTCTTATAGATCGTATTTCTTCTGTAGGCCTTAAAGCACTTTACAAAGGAGATAAACACAAATATTGTCATTTTACGTATGGAAAAATTGAGGCACAGAATTACTTCCTGAAAATAACCAAGTAATCCAGTGGTAGAGCCAAGTATAGCACCCACATTTCCAGATTCCCTCTACAGTGGCCCAGCCACTAGACCATGCTAAGAAACAAGGAGAGAGCTATTTCATTTTCTAAGTATGACTTCCAGTCTCTCTGATGGTTCTCCAGGTATCCAGGACTGCAAGGCTTCCAGAGAGAGGGAGAGTTGCTTATGCTTTACTGGGTCTTAGTTCTCTGACACCACCACCATTAACCACCCAAATAATTTCCTCTGGCATATGCCAGCCCGTACTCAGCCTTGCATGTTAACTCAAGGTGCAGGCCAGTCCTCATGCCCCTTGGAAGCATTCTTGTGTACCCAGCCCCTTCTTCATGGAACACTTGACAGAAATCCCAGCTTTGCTCTGATGCTCTCAAGGAACCAACGTATGCAGCAGCTTGGATGATTCAACTCCAGATCAGCACTGTCACAGCTCTGAGACAGATTTCCAGTAGAATCAGCAGTAAGTTTATGATTACCTCTGCTCATGCTTAGCTGGCTGTGGTTAATGAAAAACCTGTGGTTGGCACCTGCCAGGTGACTCAAGCTTTTGGAACCATTTCTGGACTTAGGCTGCAAACCAAGCTCTGGGACTGCTCCACCTGTCAGGGTCCTAGAGCCTGGGGCCCAGCTGAAGCTCAACTGTCTACTCTGCAGTTTTTAGGTCTGCAGCCTGATGCTACTTAGCAGTTGACATGGCGCAGTCATGGCCCTGCCCCAGTTCTTTTATTGCAGTGTAGACATATCATGAGAAAAGGGGTTAATTAGAGTCATCCAGTTGGTTGTTTTCTAATTCCGTCCACAGTGTGATAATTCCCTTGTTCACAGTAACACTTTAAAGAAGCTTTAAGTCTCCTTTGTCTAATTGCAGCTGGGGCCCAAGGCTCTGACCCATGAATTCACAAAGTTTAATGTCCCAGTTTGGAACCATTTTTGAAACAAAGTAGAATCAGTAGTAACCAAAGTCAGCTTCCAGAATTGGTCCAGTCAGGTCAATAAGTTATCATGCCACAATTACTGCTCAATGTCTGAGGGCTGATTCAGTAACTTGGAAAAAGATGCAATGTCACAGCACAAGATTAGGTTCCTTTCTATCAGTCTATTAGCTACTCACATGGAAGATTCTGTGAGTAATTAATAAATATTCATCAATATAGTGTTTGAACTCTGTGTCTACATAACACTTTCCAATAAATGATACTAATTAGATTGTAACTGGTGGCTGTCTAACTTTTATCTAACTTTCAACACAGACATTTTTCTTGTTCTATTTAAATTTGTACTCTGCAAAATACCTTAAATCACCAGCTGTTCATATAAATGTAAAGATTATAACTAATATTTATCCTGCAGTTCCAATAGCATTGATCTTTGTATAGAAAAATAGAAAACTGTAGTACCTGAGCATTACACCAGTGTAGCTTATTAGTTGCAAAATCTTCACAGTGTAATTGCGGTGCACTTTGAATTCATGCTGGTAACAGATTTTCAAGAGTGTTTTCTCAGAGTTAGGGTTCTGCACAACTAAAGACTAGTTTAGTGAATGTGCCTGCGTGGGTGTGTGAGTGTATGTGTGAGAAAGCGAGAGAGAGCACAAAATGGTCCAGTGGGTGAGATACTCACGAAAAAGCCAGGAAACATGTTATTTTCCAATCTCTGTCACTCATCTGCTGTGGGATCTTGATCAAGTCTCCCAGCCATTGTTTGCTCACTTGCTGTGTTCTGCCTTCTTTCTTTAAGATGTACGTAGAGCTAGTTAAAAAAAAAAAAAAAAAAGTCTGTTCTTCTTCTCTCCCGGCACCATTGGAAATTTTCATTTTCAATAACATGTATTGGGGAGAGGTGTAGCCCATGGGACTAATCTTTATTGTTTCCACAATTTTGCATTTATTATATCAAGCTTATCCATATTATTATAGTTGTCAGAAATTTAAGGAACCTATAGGCCTGCATCCTGTAAGATATTAGCTTAAGCAGTTAGCATAAGGCTTGAGGGCTATGAAATTTGGCACAAACAGCCCAGCAGAAATCCCTAAGCTATGAGGAAGTGGAAATGCAGTGTCAGGGCAGTGCTGTCCCTAGGGGGGTACAGGACCCCCAGTCACGCCCCCACCTGGGCACCTCAGGAGTGGCTGGCCAGCCCAGCAGATGGGGCAGGCGCCTGCTCCAGCAGTCCCATGCCAGGGACCAGGTGAGCCAGCCAAAAGCGGGCGGCCCGATTCAGCACTCCCAGTATGCCGCCTCCCCACACATGCTGCTTTTGGCTCTGTGCCGGAGCAGGGGTGGTGCTGGGAGGTGGTGTGGCCAGGGGGCAGCAGTATAGCACCAGCGCTGCCTCCGCCCCCTCCCTGCTGCTCTGGCATGGGGGGGGGCAGCGGTGCAGGCCCCACGGGACCCTCCAAAGTACGGGGCCCTGGGCAGCTGACGCGCTTGCCCTACCCTAGGGACAGCCCTGTGTGAGGGAGGCTTTTGTTCATGATGACATCAGCAAGACACAGAAACATGAGCTAGCACCAGCTTTTGGGAAGTTTTGGAAAGAATATCCAACCACAAGAGTGGCATGGCAACAAATTAACTTATGTGATCATAAGTTGAGATATTTAATATAGTAACACATAGAAGGACACCTCATTGTTAATAAAGTGAGGAAATATAAATAAGGAAGAGGAGAGAAACCCCAACTAAATATTAAAAAGGCATCCCAGCCTGTGGACAGTAGGAGAGAGAGATGTAGTCTGTGGGAGGTACCAGGATGATGGCCACTAGTGATGAGGAAGTATGTGATGGTGAGGAAAAGGATAATGGATAACAAATATTTCAGATTGCTCTACAATCAGTGGTGTGAGTACATGGGTGTGCAGAGATATATTCTGTAATAGCGCTATCTATGTTACTGAGTTGGGGTGTTTGAGACTGCTAAAAGGATTAATAAGCTATTTGTAAATACGGAAGAGTTCCTATAGTATGAGTGTTGCAGCTCTGCTCATTGGGGTTCCCAGAGATATAATAATTTGAATAAGACTGGGCCTGATCTTGGGACAAGAACCTGTAAATTCTCAAACTAATAATTGGGAATTCTTATGTAGTCAGTATAATGAAGGTTTAAAGTGGGCCAGAATGGCCTGGAACACAGTTCTGGGGCCCACTATTTTTAGGGGCTGAGCATTTCGGGCCTCCTAAAAATAGAAGATGGTGCTAGGACGCTACATTTCAGGGCCACCACTTAAAAAATAGTTGGACCTGGCACAGAGTGTTCCGGCACCGTTATCTATTTTTAGCGGCCTAAATGCTGCACCCCTAAAAATAGCAGGCCCTGCAACGGCATTCCTCTGCATTCCAGCAGAAGCCTCCAAGCACAGGCTGCAGGCTGCAGTTTCCAGGCTCACTGCACTGCCAGTGAGGACTGGGGCAGCCTGGCTTATGCTGGGGAGCGGGTATTAGGGCGCTTGAGCTGAGGCCAGGTATTGGGGACAGAGGGAGGGGTTTTGGGAGTGGATTTTGGGGACAGGGGAGTGAGTATTGTGGGTGGGTATTGGGGGCTGGGGTGGATTTGGGGGCTGGGTATTGAGGGTTGGGGTGGATTTGGGGGACAGGGGAATGGATATTGGGCAAGTAGCTGGGGTGGGGGCAGAAGTTGGGGTGGGGGCTGGTGTTTAGGGGGTAGGAGCTGAGGTAGAGGAGAGGGCCCCCCCTTTGCAGGAGGGAGGCCCACCCATGCAGAAAGGGGGGCTCCCAAATTATACTTTAACCCCTGCATATAATCTATAGTGCAGGCTACAGGAGCTCATTAGGAAATATTTAAAACAATACTAACAATTCTTGCTTGCCTGGCAATTCTGCCCCCCCCACCCCCCACTCCTGAAATATACAAATTGTGAAATATTTTTGACTAAAGCAAATGTTGTTGTTTTTTGAAATTTTAATAGATTTGTAACTTGATCAAATTTGTGTAAATGAATTTATGTGAACGTTCACATGGCCTGCAAAAGGAACCTCTCCAACTTAGGGCAGCTCCTTTGCCTCACTCCATGTCCCTGCTGCAAAGCGCTGAAAGGCTACAGCTCTATCCTGAAACAGGTGTAAAACTCTCTTAACATTAGACAAACCCTTTCTTTCACTTGAGACCTATTTTCAGAAATCGTTCTTATTATCATTTGTTTGTTTGTTTGTTTGTTTGTTTTGGTTGCAACTTTTGAGAACAGAATTCAGGCACAACACATTGAAAATTTCAGTCTCAACAGAAGTTTGGGAAATTTATAAACCTCTGAAAAAAGAGTTTTATATGGTAAACATTAGACAACCCTAACTACAGGTAACACTAACAGGTATACCTGCAACGTATCGTTTGTACTTGGATGCATGCATATAAATACACATTTATGCATAATTTTTCTGCATTTTTAAAATGGCCATGACCAATTTGCCAGTTGCATCCTAAAGTACCAAATTTATTATTGTAGTACAATACTGAAACAAGCTTAATGCAAAAATAACTGTACCCTTTTATTATTTATTTATTTGTATCCCAGTGGGGCATAGCAGCCCTATTCATGGCCCAGACTTCCATTTTCCTAGGAGCTGTACAAACAAAATAAAAGAGAAGTCTGTCCCCCAATTGCTTACCCGTTTCATTATCCCTTTTCCATTTCTTCCCCATATTTTGATTGGAGCTGCAGTGATATAAACATTTCATTGCAGAGCAGCAGATCTCAGAAATAAACTTCAACAAAACTCCTGCAAAAATAATTATTATTCAACTTATTTAAATAATTCAATAAATGCAGTTAAATGACTTTCGTTAGGTATTCTTCTAGCTGTGGTCTACTACATCATTAAATATTATTGAGTTAGGCCTGCCATTTTATTTAAAATTATGTGCCTGGCATTTTAGTGTATGGCCATAAATGCTGAGGATGTCGGTTACATTAGCATCCATCTTTTTCACTACTGTCTCCCATCAAATATTAATAGTAGGCGCTCTAATCCATTCCATCTAGTCCCAGATATCTGCACTTGCTAGGAATGGTATTGTAACACAGCGCTGACAACCCACAGTAAGTAATTTCTCTTTGAAAATATCTCAGTAAACTCAATTTGCTCCCAGAGGTCTTTTAAATTATACCTCGTTAGAGCGCAATGCTTTTTCAAATGACAAGGTCATACAAAAAAGCAAAACTCTATTTTATCTTTATCAGAGTTTCACCCCCACCAATAAAACTGTTATAATGTATAATTCCAGCCAGATAGAGATGTTCTGCTTTACGGTTAGAGCCTAGAAAAGCAATAAAGCAAGCAGAGTTGTTGTTTACAGCCACAATAAATTTGGAATATCATATACTATTCCAGGTGAGGCTAATGCTTCCACTAATGTGGACTGTGAGTAGTAGAAGGAGAGCGTTCTTTCAGTCTCTTAAGCTTTTTTCTTAAGCTGCTCCCTTTTTTGCAATGCACAAAATGGGGAAGCGAACCCCATGATGTACTAACTAGGGGGAGTATCCACTGTATCCCAGCATCCCTCTGCAGCATTCTTGCAAAATTACAGCTGGAGGCAGCGGTGGTCATTGAAAAGCCCTGGGAAATACACAGCACTGAGAATTACGTGACCTTGCTAGCTCTTGTGATTTTATCTCAAGTCTCCTGATAGTTGGAGTTCTTAATGCTGAAGCTCCTAGGGTCATGTTGTTATTGGAGAATCTCAGCTTTCATCATAAATAAATCATTTCTAGACCTGGCGCTTGTGAAGAAAGGTTTGAAAATGTGACCTGAGTGCACCCTAAAATCCAGAAAACCAGAAGTCAGAGAAAAATAGCTGCTGTTTTAGAAACCAAGAGAAACTCCAATTCATGATTTTGGAATGCTTGAGTCTGGCAATGCTGAGTCTCCTAGTGAAAGTATAGAGGGGTAGTGATGCAATTATCATAAAAAGAGATGGTCTGATGAGATAAAGAGGCAACCACAGTAGCTGTATTAATGCTTTGCATGGATTTTGAAGAGCTTAGGAATTTTAAGGCCAAGGCCCCATTCAGGAATGTCCTGAAACGTGCTCACAACTTGAAGAAGTGAATGCTTCTATTGCTAGAGTGGGGCTGCTCCTCTGCTCGAAACTCCACTGTGGGTCTGAGTCTGTGGGAAAGATGAGCAGGAAATGGATGGAGATTTGTCTTGCTGGTGGGTATGGCTGTGCTGGCATGAAGAGTATCAGAATTAGTTGTTTATATAGGCCACCAGAAAATTATGGCCCATGCTCAGCACAACACACAGGGTCTTATGCCCTAGATGAGTGCCTGCGTCACCACATCTCTTAGAGATCCCCTTGGGTGTACTTTTTTTTTTTTTTTTTTTTTTTGCACATGGCTATGCCTAAAAGCACACTCTATCCCCAGGTTGTGCTGTAGTAAGAAAAGCCCAAGGAAAAGACTATGGCTTTGTCCACACGAGGCTTTTAAATTGAAACAATGAGCTTTGTTTCAATTTAAAAGTTGTCACGTCTGAACGACGTTTCATTATTTTGAAACAATGAGCCCTGTCATTTCAAAATAATGAACCTTATTTTGTAATACCTAGGCTGAAATCGAAATGGTCCTCCCATACTGTCCCTTCTCTGATTCAAAATAGCAAGTCCTGTGTTCGATTTGAGGTTTTTGCTTATTTCAATTTAAGTTAATTCGAAATAATGATTTTATTTCAAAATAACTTATTTCAAATCAACTTATTTTGAAATAAGCATCTATGTCTGGACATAGCCTATGATTCCAAGAATCACTGTCTGTGTTCACACACAGGCATTATTTCAATACAAGTTTTGTTGAAACAACTTGTATTGAAATAATGCCTTATTTTGAAATAACTTAATTCGAATTAACAGTTCGTTAATTCAAATTAAGGAAAAAAGCTCAAAGGGAAATAGCAGTATCAGGCAACAGTTATTGCGAAACAAGTCACTGTTGTTTTGAAACAACATGTTCGGATGGCATTGTTTCGAAACAATCGTTTCGAAACAACGTTGTTTCGTCTCCACATGGGGTTTAAGTTGTTTCGAAGCAACGCCGTTGTTTCAAAACAACGGGTGCCGTTTTTTTCGAAACAACTGTGCGTCGTGTGAACAGGGTATTTCTTATTTCGAAACAACTTCTGTTGTTTCAAAATAAGAGTGCTGTGTGAACACAGCCACTGGTTCTTCCCTGGCTCCTTCCTTGCTCTGGAGGAGGTGGAGGAAAATACAGTTTGGTCCTAGTTCATGACAGTTGATTGTTTCCTGTTTTATGCTGGCATAGATGCATTGGTTGGGATACCTGTGGAGTAGCCTGGGCAGAGTCATTGACACCCCCATTCCTTGTCATTTTCTGCCCCCTCTCTAACCTCCACTGTGCGTCTGTTGAGAGAAAAGCTCGTTCTCTGCTCTGGTCAATGATGGAGCCGGACAACAGGAGGAAGAATCACAAGTTTATTGACACTCAGAGCTACTGAGTGCGGCCGGCCCCGAAGGACCGGTGCTAAAAGGGTTTTATACCCAGGTACAACAACTTAATTCAAGGAAATCTAAAAATGGTTAATATATTCAATGTAAACAAGATTAATACATTTATTAGTACCATATAGGGATAGTTTTCATACATATTCATATAAGATAGGAGAATTAGTAAAGAAGGTCAGGCTGGCTCCTCGGAGCCTGGGAATGTAATAAACAAGAGAAATTGTTGATTAATAGGTGACCTCGAGACTGGTGCAGTTTCCCTAATCTCCTGCTTATAGACTGCTCAAGGATATGAGGGGCTCTATACTTTTGTTAGTCAGGCTAGAGGTTAACATAATATTAAGGGAACAGTGCTAAGATGGAGTCACTTATGCTCACAAGTTTGTGGTCTCATACAAATCTCATAACAGGGTGAAGGTGGGGAAGAGTGTGGCCTAGGAGTGATCAAACTCTGAGGAGACCTGCATTATGTCAGGGACCACCTGTCCGCTTTAATACACAGTAAAGATGTGAGTCATGCGTAGCACAGTGTTAGTGAGCCATGGAAGGTTTTATGGAGTTGGAGGGTACTTAATTATTTGTTATCCATTTCTTTATAAACGACTTGTGATAAAATGAGTGAGACTAGAGGATGAGGCTCAGGTTCCAGGAGGGGTGTAGTTTGTATGACACCAAGGACTCAGGAACATAAGCTGTACTGAGCAGCTATGGGACAAATACAGACCTCTCAGCTTGCTTATCTGCAGATCTCTTTCCCACAGCTCGGCCTACCCATTGTACCACTTGTTACCAGTGAACCATGGGGAAGCCATTAACAATCTGGCAGCAATGCTGAAGGTAGTTATCGCCTTCTGCCTCTCTTTCCTATGCAGATACCCAAAGCTTGTCATGATTTTGCCCTAAACTGTTTCCTTGTTTTGCCTGGAGGGACTGAAGCTATGTGCTTTGTTGTTAAACTCAATTTTGGGTTTGTTTGTGTTTTAAAGCATGTTAGGTTTTTTTCTCCACCATCTCCACAATTATTTTACAGTTGAGGGAACAAGATCAATTCACCAGAACTAGTTGGCATTTCTTCACCAAAACCAACTTCCCTCTCAGAAAATGTGGTTTATTGTAAACAATTTTTTTCCACACAAGATTTTGATGAAACTTTTCAATTTTCCAGCTGGGAACATGGAAACAAAAGATTGTGTTTTGAAGCAACATTTTGAAACTAAACTTCTTCTTGATGTGTCATTTAAACTTAAAGATGTTTCATTTTATTAAATCAAAACATTTACTTTTCCACTTTAGGTATGAGAATGTTCAGGGTGTTTTCCTTGTTTCTCTTATTTACTGCCCTTCCTATTCTTTCCTCACTGTCAAATGTGGGAAAAGAAGGGGAAATCTACTTTTTTGAATGTATGATGAGTGGAAAATGTTGGCAAACAATAAAAAGGTATGTGGAAATCTGATTTTTCAGCCAGCGCTATAATTTAATGCCTGTCCCAACAGTCTATTTAGACAGGATATGCAGAAAAAGTCTTTCTAGAAACAGGACCAAATAAACTCTACCCTGGTAAGGTGATCATTGAATGAATGAGTGAATGAATGAATGAATGAATGGGAATAATTATCCTATTGTGGCTTTTAGAGCAGTAAAATTCACTTTTTTGCTACGGACTTTGGGCAAGATTCCTTTGAGGGATATTTTTCAAAAGCACTTAGGCCTGGATATCAAAGGGAGTTAAGTACCTAAATACTTCTGAAGCTCTGAGCCCTTAATGGATTTAGGGGCACATGTACTGTTATTTTTTATGATAGATAGATGACTTTCAATAGGATTTCTGCTCCTAAATCTCTATACCACTTTTGAAAATCTTACTTTTTATGTTCTTCCATTTTTCATTGACTAGCAATGGCTAAGAAACCCCAAAAGAACAATGTCAATATTGTTGCTAATGTGTCACATAATCCATCCTTAGAGTTACTCTGTATGTCATCTATTGTAAGTGAAATCAACAGCATCAACCTGGGAGTACGCCTGGGAGACATGATATAGATACCTCTCTGAGGGTATATCTAAAAGTGGAATAAAAGCCTGGTGGTGGGCTTGGGTCATAGGGCTCAATCTGTGGGGCTAAGTGTGGTTTTCACCCTTATTGGGTCCCAAAACTTAGGCTTCACCTGAGCCCAAATATCTATACCACAATTAAACAGACCCTTTTCACAAACCCAGGGAGCTACAGGCAGCTGATCAGAGTCAGCTGTGGATGTTTTTTAGCCTTATGTAGACATACCTTGAGGAACACTTTCCTCCTTTCTCCTGAAAATAATCATAGAATCATAGAACCATAGGGTTGGAAGGGACCTCATAGGTCATCTAGTCCAATCCCCTGCCAGAGGCAGGACCACTCCTACTAAACCATCCCAGTCATGGTTTTGTGCAGCTGGGCCTTAAACACCTCCAAAGATAGAAATTCCACCACCTCCCTTGGCAGCTCATTCCAATGCTTCACCACTCACCTAGTAAAAAAGTTTTTTCCAATATCCAGCCTTGACCTCCCTAACTGTAACTCCTCATTCTGTCCTCTGCTACAACTGAGAACAGTCGAGCTCCATCCTCCTTGGAGCATCCCTTCAAGTAGTTGAAGGTTGCTATCAAATCCCCCCTCAATCTTCTCTTCTGCAGACTAAATAAGCCTAGTGCTTCCAGTCTTTCCTCATAGGGCTTGTGCTCTAGCCCTTTAATCATTTTGGTTGCCTTCCTCTGAACTCTCTCTAGCATGTTCCTGTCCTTTCTGTAGTGGGGAGCCCAAAACTGGACACAGTATTCTAGATGTGGCCTCACCAGTGCAGAATAGAGGGGAATGATCACATCCCTTGATCTGCTGGTAACACTTCTTTTGATGCAGCCCAGTATGCCATTGGCCTTTTTGGACACAAGAGCACACTGCTGACTCATATCTAGCTTCCCATCCACCATGACCCCCAGGTCCTTTTCTATAGTGCTGTTACCCCAAGTTTGGGGGTCTGGGAAATGTCTTGGCGCCGAAGGAGTCAAAGACCAAATCATAGAGTGAAAGGAAAACCTTTATTGCCTTTTTCGGACATAAAGGGGTCCCTGACCTTGGGGAGAGGAACCCAGTACAGCAAAAACAAGTGGATTTTATACGTTCGCAATCTTAACCCATTGGTTCGTTTTCAAAACCATCATTAGCATGTATGCTATCATTGGTTCCCGTACAGAATGCGCACGTATCTTATTGGTTATAATATAAAATTTTATATTTGCATACAAGTATGTAACTAATGTAACCTTTCTAAAGTATCAATTTATGAACAACATTCACCAGTAGCTGTCAATCTAAAGAACTAGAAATTTCCCCAAGTGTGTGGAATTCCCCTATCAAAGATTAAGGGGGTTTCCATTTTTCCTTCCCCAAGATTCCATTTTACCTTATGGCAGAGAGTTTGGCTGAAAAAGGAATCAGTATTTTCCTTCTGCCTTCAGTGCTGCTACTTAGCTGAATGTTCCCCAGCCTGTAGCAGTGCACGGGGTTTTTCCGTCCCAACTGCAGGATTTTACACTTGTCCTTTTTGAACCTCATAAGATTTCTATTGGCCCACTGTCTCCCTGAATCCTGTCCTTGCCCTCCAATGTGTCTACTGGTCCCCACTGTTCCCTTTAAGCTGCGCAGCCGCACAGCCCACCACACACCCCTCCCCCCCCCCGTGCAGGGAAGGCTGCTGGCCGTGTAGGGCCGGCAGCCAGAGGCCCTGCTCACAGCTCCTGTGGGGCAGGGAGTTATTAAAACTCCCACCCACAGAAGCTGTAACGGAGCATGCTCAGAATATCTGAGCATGCTCCATTAGTGCTTCTCGGCCCAGAAGCTGTGGCATGGTTATGCAAGGTAAGCGGGGGGGGGCGCCAGGATCGGGCCCGCGGGGGGCGCAGGCCATCAGAATCGGGCCCGTGGGGCGGGGTGGGGCAACAGGATCGGGCCTGCGCAGGGGGTGGGGGGCCCCGCGCAGCGAGCAACAGGAGTTGCTCAGCTGCCAGTGGGTCTTAAAGGGAACATTGCTGGTCCCCCCAGCTTGGTGTCATCCATGAACTTACTGAGAATGCAGTCTATTCCATCATCCAGATCATTGATGAAAACATTGAACAGAACCGGCCCCAGGACCGACCCCTGGGCACACCACTCGTGACTGGTTGCCAGCTAGACATGGAACCATTGATTCGTACATGCTGAAACCGTTGATCTAGCCAGTTTTCTATCCATCCTATAGTCCACCTATCCAACCCATACTTCCTTAATTTGCCAATGAGAATGCTGTGGGAAACTGTATCAAAAGCCTTGCTAAAATCAAGGTATATGACATCAACGGTTCTTCCTGCATCCAGAAAACCAGTCATCTGATCATAGAAGGAAATGAGATTGGTCAGGCATGATTTACCCTTGGTAAATCCATGCTGACTGTTCCTGATCACTTTATTTTCCTCTAAGTGTTTTAGGATGGCTTCTTTGAGAACCTGCTCCATAATTTTTCCAGGAATTGAGGTGAAGCTGACAGGTCTGTAATTCCCTGGATCCTCCTTTTTCCCTTCCTTGAAAATAGGTACTATGTTTGCTTTTTTCCAATCCTCTGGCACCTCCCCCATTCTCCATGAGTTTTGAAAGATAATGGACAGCGGTGCTGCTATCTCATCGGCCAATTCCCTTAGCACTCTTAGATGCAGTTCGCCTGGCCTCATGGACTTGTGCACATCCAGCTTCTTTAAGCAGTCCCTAACCTGACCTTCCATCACCAAGGGCCTCTCTTCTTCTCTCCAGTCTGCCATACCCATGGTAGTGGGCTGAGAGCTGACCCTCCCTCTGAAAACTGAAGCAAAAAAAGCATCGAGCACTTCAGCTTTTCCCTCATCCTCCGTCACGAGGATGCCTGCCCCATTCAGCAAGGGACCTACACATCCCTGATCCTCTTCTTGTTATTAACATACTTGTAGAACCCCTTCTTGTTATCCTTCATCCCTCGCTAGCCACAATTCCATTTGTCCTTTGGCCTTTCTGATTTTATCCCTGCAGTGCCTAGCAATATCTTTATATTCCTCCTTGGTCATCTGACCAAGCTTCCACTTCCCGTAAGCTTCCTTTTTATGTTTAAGCTCAGAGCAGAGTTCTCTGCTAAGCCATTCTGGCTGCCTCACATGTTTGCTGTTCTTTCTCCTAATTGGAATGGCAACTTCCTGTGCCCTTAGCAGGGTTTCTTTAAAATATAGCCAAGTCTCTTGGACTCCTTTCCCCTTCAGATTAGCTTCCCAAGGGATCCTGCCCATCAGTTCCCTTAGGGAGCCAAAATCTGCTTTTTTGAAGTCCAGGGTTTTTGTTTTGCTTCTTTCCTTCCTTCCTTTAATCAGCATCCTGAACTCAACCATGTCATGGTCACTACTGCCTAGCTTGCCATGTACCTCTACGTCCCTGATCAATTCTTCCCTGTTTGTGAGCAGCAGGTCGAGAGGTGCAAGGCCCCTAGTTGGTTCCTCCAGCATTTGTACTAGAAAGTTGTCCCCAACACACTCTAAAAACTTCCTGGCTTGCCCATGCACTGCTGTATTGGCCTCCCAGCAGATGTCAGGGTAATTGAAGTCCCCCATGAGCACCAGCTTCCGCTAGTTGTCCATAGAACACCTCATCCAGCTCCTGCTTCTGGTTTGGAGCTCTATAGCAGAAACTCACCATGACATCCTCCTTGTTAACCTCTCCTCTAAACTTAACCCACAGACTTTCAACTGGCTTGTTTCCACTTCCATAATGGAGCTCTGAGCAGTCATAGAGCTCTTTAACATATAGTGCTACTCCTCCCCCTCTTCTTCCCTGCCTGTCCTTCCTGAACAGTTTATACCCATCCATGGCAGAGCTCCAGTCATGCAGACTATCCCACCACATCTCTGTTATTCCAATGATATCATAGTTCCTTGTCTGCACTAGTACTGCCAATTCTTCCTGCTTCTTTCCCAGACTCCTTGCATTAGTGTATAGGCACCTAAGATAAATGGCCAATTTCCCTACTTTGTCATTTTGATTTTCAATTCTATTACATATGCCTCCTTGCATTTTTTCTAGGAGTTGTCCTCCCCCACTCTCCTCACATATCGGGGCTTCAGTGGAACACTTAAGACAATTATTTGATTCCCCCCCCCGCCATGTTCCAACTACCTTCTCTTTTATTCCTGCTGTTACGGTCCCAGCAACCCCCAAGTTCCATCCCTTTCCCCAGATCTCCCATAGTCTCACTTACCTGTGAGCTTTGGTCTCCTTCCCCCGTTGAACCTAGTTTAAAGCCCTCCTCACTGGGTCAGCCAGTCTGTGCCCAAATATGCTCTTCCCCTTCCTGGACAGATGAAGTCCATCTCTGCCTATGAATCCTCCTCCCTGAAACAATACTCCATGGTCAAGGAAGCCAAATCTCTCCTGACCACACCATCTTCGCAGCCAGGCATTCACCTCTAGGACGCATCTGTCTCTCCTCAGGGCCTTAGCCTTGACTGGAAGGAACGAGGAGAACACCACTTGTGCTCCAAACTCCTTCACCCTCACTCCCAGAGCTTTGAAGTCACCTTTGATCTGCTGAAGATCACCTCTCGTAGTATCATTGGTACCCACATGGATAAGCAGCATGGGGTAGTAGTCTGAGGGGCAGATGATTTTTGACAATCCCTCCATAACATCTAAGATACGGGCACCTGGCAGGCAGCATACCTCCCTAGAGGCCTTGTCATGGCGACAGATGGGTGCCTCTGTTCCTCTCAGGACTGAATCCCCAATCACCACAACCCTACATTTCCTCTTAAGTGAGATGGTTGTGATCTCCCCAGCCTCTGGTGTGCATGGCCTCTCCTCTACCTCCTGCATTGTCTCTAGTGTCACATAACGGTTCCTCACCAAAATGGATGGTGGGATGTGAGCAGGCATGGAGCACTGTCTACTGCCAGAGATGACCAGCTCCCAGTGTCCTTCCTCTGCCATAGGCACCCCATCCGTTTCCAGAGCTGTGTCAGTAGCCCTTGGCACCGGGCTAGGGATCTCCTCCTTGCAGGTCTCATCATGGACACTGTCAAGGAACTTTTCCAGGGCATAGATGCCCCTGAGTCGTGACACCTCCTCCTGTAACTCTCCTACCTGTTTCTGGAGAGATGCCACCAGAAGGCACCTATCACATAGATTCATCTCCCTAGCCTGATCATCAGTGGCAGGAAAATGAAGGCCACAGTCCCTGCAAATCCACACCAGGACCTGGGTGGAGATATCCATGGTCAGACAGTCTGTCTGGCTACAAACTGAAGCAAGGGAAACAGAAGGGGCGCTGGCACAAGCATTGCGGCTCCTCTTCACCATCTTGGCTTCACCAAACTCCTCACCAAACTCCCTCTCAATGATTTACTTTTAATTTATTCACACAGGGAAAAAATATCTGATATTTGTCAGGCTCTTCATCTATCAGAGAAAGGCAAACCAATCTTCAATGGCTGTAAAATGAACTTGGCAAAGCACACATTTAGAAATCAAATGCAAACTTTTAAGTAAGGGTATTTAATCACTGACAGAGATTACCTGGGGCTGAGGTAAATTCTTCATTTCTTGGAGTCTTTAAATCAGGATTGAATCTTTCTTTTAAAAAATTAACAACAACAAAATCCCTCTTGTTTAATTGCAAATTGTTGCAATTGGTGCGGGATTCTCTGGATGGAATATAAGGCTTGAGTTACTCAGGAGGTCGTATTAGATGATCATAATGTCCCTTCTGGCTTTCATCTATGAAATAAGCAGCAGAATGTGAAATAGTTTACAATAAACACAAACAGAAGAATCACGAAATCTAGTTAAAAGAATATTACAACACTGAATCTGAAATAATAATAGATATGGGCTAGGGATTTTGCTACTGACTTAATCAGAAAGAAATCTGAAATCTAATAATATTAAATGAAGGAAGTCTGCATTTTCAGGCAAGAAATCAATTAAGTGAGCAAGGGATATGGGAAAGTCAGTAAAGAATCCCTAAAGTTTCTTGCATCTGTAAGGAATTTTAAAAAACTGGGAGTAAAAAATGAACTCCATCTGCATCCTGGAAATCTTGACCTGAATAAGTGGGGTTCTGGTTCATGGATGGAGCTCCAAAGTGCTATAATATTACAAATAATAAGAAATACATTTTCTTATGCTATTGTTGGACACTGATCAGAATCTAGAAACAGCTACCTATCTGGATACCATTAGCCACAACTGGTATCTTTTTTCCTCAGTAAAGAGGCTTGAGATTGGAGTAGATTTGTTCCCCACCTATTTTATTCCTGGGTCAAACCTGCGCTATTATTCTAACTCTGACCATTGCTCATTCTTATTGCTGAATTCTCACATGCACATACAAAGCCTAGTGTTTTTACTAAATCTCTAGCTCTCCTAATTTAATTCCCACCATTAATATGTTGTCGTTTCCTCTGACCATGATTTGGGGATGCTCAAGAGATTTGCAAAGTTGTCAGGCTTCTTGTTTATTTGCAAGCCATATCTGTTCCCAAGGCTGTTGTTCCCATTTCTAGCTCAGAACTAGATTATGTCAAGCATTCAGGGGTTAAAGTATAATTTGGGGGCCCTGGAACATTCCTAAATTGGCAGGCTCCCTCACAATGGTGCAGGCTCCCCTCACACTGATGTGGGTCCCCCCCCCATGCCAGCGCAGGCCCCACTCATGCCCCAGTTGCTGCCCCCGCTATACAGGGGTTAAAGTATAATGGGGGAGGGGGGTCCTGCAACCCTTCTAAATGTCTAGGGCACCCTTACTCAGGTCCAGGCCCCCTTCATGCAGGTCCAGGCCCCTTTCATGCACCCCAGCTACTGCCACCCCAAATGCCTGCCCATCAGCTGCTTCCCCCAACACCTGCCCACCAACCCCAGCTACTGCCCCCAAAACACCTACACTCATCAGACCATGTCCTTCTCAGCCCCATTCCCCATTCCCTAAGCTCCCTGCCCCATTACAGCCCTCCTAACCACCCACCCCCAGCTCTCCATCTTCACACCATCCCCTTTCAGCCCCCCCAAGCCCTCCCCAGCTCACCATCCAGACCCCTTCTCCTCCCTCCCCACGTACGCTCCTTGCCCCCACATTTTTCCCACCAGCTGCCTGACCACCCCAACTGTCCATCCCACCCTCCCTTACCTGGCTGAGGTGGCTAAAGAGCTAGGCTGGTGGGAAGAAGGCTGCGGCACTGGCCAGCCAGTCAGCTGGCAAGAAGGAGCCTGGGCCCAAAGCTGGGGCCGGGCAGCATGCACCACCCAGCCCCTCCAGAAGGGGTGGGGCCACCACAGGCTCTAGAGAAGGGACGGAGGGAGGGGTGGCTGGCCTGCCCCAGCCCGCAGCCCCTCCCTTCCACTGGATCGGGGGAATGTGCCAGAACACAGCATTCTGGTGCACCTGTCTATTTTTAGGGGGCCCTGGAATGCAGCATTCCAGGATGTTACCCCTTACTTTAACCCCTGCTGGCATTCAACAGGTGTGTAATGGTGGGAGAGGCCACTTGAAGCCTTCATCCCTTGGCTATGTTGACTTAAGCAGGCTTAAATTGACTTAAGCAGCTCTCTGGCCACATTAGGTTTTTATTAAGTCAACTTAAGTGCTTGCTTAACACAATGTGGCCAGTTAAGTTGACTTTAATGGCCTCCAGACCATCTCCCACCCTCCCTTGGCCACCAGAAAGAGCCTGCTCTGGCCAATCAGGGCAGGGCAAAGGTCCAGCCAATGACAGGGCAGGAAGAAGTCCTGCCCACCCTGCAGGACAGAGCTGGTCAAAACTGGTATCTGCAAACATGCAGACAGCAAGGGCAGAAAGCTGGCCCCAGCCTTGACATACCAGAAGATCATGGGGAGACGAGGCTGTACACTGACTCCAGGGCAGCCAGCAGAACTGTGAGGTGTACAGCAGCATCTCCCAGGCCTTTGCAGACAAGGCCAGGACACCCAGGTAAAAATAAAAGACCTGTGCCAGGGGGTTCCCTGTCCCAAAGGCCAGGGATTGGGAACCAGAGGGATGGGCATGAGACAGCAGCTACTGTCAGGCTGCACATTACATGACCTGATTGGAGGAACTTCTGTTCTGTGCTTCTCTCCTGCAGACCCTGTGGCACGGGCACCAGCCACTCCCAGGGTGTGCCCAGCCCTGACTAAGAGGAGGAGAGGGTGTTGCTCATGTGACAAAATCCTCAAGGACCCCCTCCAGTTTGTGAAGTGTGCCAAGGCCAACCTCTAAGCCTGGCAAGAGCAGCAGAAGGAGTTGGAGAATGCTCACCACAGGGTCAAGGATGCCCAGGTCGACCACCTTCTTGACCTAATGGAGCACCAGACCCACGCCCTGGAGTACCTGGCATAGGGCTGGGCACTTGGCAGGCTGAGGATCCCCCACCCAGGACCCCAGGAGCCACTATCATCACCAGCAACTCAGCACTTGGGGTGGCTGGCGACAGGCCCAGGACCCACCTGCCTGAGGTCACTAACACCCATCCCAACCCTCCTTATTGCCTCCATCACCCCAAACCCTCTCTTACCCCCCAACCCCCTCACTGTCTCCAAATCCACATAGCTCCCACTCCCTCTCACCCCTCAGTTTCCCCCATCCCCCCATGTAAATAAAACCAATATGCACCATCATTCAGTGTGCAGTGCATCATTTTATTGTGTTGGGAAAAGGGGGTGATGGATAGGAGGGGGTGAGGAGGCGTGCATGGGTGGGTAAGGGTGGTGACAGTGCCTAGGAGGCTCAGCCCCACGTTGGCTCCCAGGGTGGCCTTGCCAATCCTGAACTGGTGGGCAACAGAGTGGTAGGAGCCTGGGGTTGCCAGCTTCCATTCAGAGGGCAGTGGCCACTTGCTTGTCCAGGGTAGGGTGGGTCAGATATTGGTGTCGGTGTACTGCAGAACTGGGGTGCACTCAGTGACCAGTTCGAGGAAGGTGCTCTTCCTCATACATAGGTTCAGTGCCCACTGGTTATTCTCCCAAATGATGAGTATTATCTGGTCCCACCAATCGGTTCTGGTTTCATGTTCCTGGATGTGCCAGTGCACGGAGGGCACCCTGTCTGTGCCAACTACCAGGTTTGCCAGGGGACTTGGACTGCTGCAGCCTACCCCGTGCTGGCAGTTGTCCTGCAGCACCTAGTTCAGAACTGGCAGAGTCTGGCCAATGCATGGAGGTGTGGAGTGCTGTTCTGGCAGATAGCTAGTGCACGTCAGGTTCCCTGACCTCCTTGGGCTCCATCTCTCTTGTCAGGCACAGTGAGGAGGGTGCCGTGCTCACTTCCTTCTGTTGTAAATGACTGGCTGGAAAAGAGTGGCACTTCTGTGGTGCACTGTGGGGCAGCTACTCACTATCACCACTCCTAAGGTGACCTAGCAACCGCCATTATGGACGTGGGCAGCCTCCTGACATTTTGAATGTGGACTCTCTAAGTCAACTTAACAAGGTCTACTTTAAGTCAACTTAAAGTAGACCTTATTAAGTCAACTTAACTGAGCACTCTAACGTAGACATGAGCCAGCTGTCATCATCATCCTTGAGCACAAGGGTATCTTCAAGGCTGGCACTAATTTTTTCAGAGGAAACCAGTAGGCATAAGCAGACGATGGTGTTGCAACGTACTTGTTTCCATATTGCTCAGTAGTGCTGGAGTGGTGGGTAGGGGAGTATACAATAATCCCTTTCAAAGGTCTCAAGCCTGTCACATCAGGAAACTGGATATTCTCCCACAAAAGCTCATGTGATAAATAAATCTGTTAGTCTTTAAGTGCCACAAGACTCCTTGGTTTTTTTGTTTTACTAGACTAACATGGCTGCCCCATTGGAACTTCATCCAGCTAGAAATTGTTGCTATGGAGATCCATTCCTGTGACAGAATTAATTCAGATTTATACCAGAATAGCAGAGAATAGATTCTGGCCTATATTCATTTAACATGGACTGATCTCAAATAAGGTTATGAGTCAGTTACAAATCTTGCTCTAGCTAAGTGTAAACGTTTTGCCAGGGTGGGCTGTCAGGACAATGGCTGGGTTCTATATCTAGGGGTTTCAAAATAATGTTATAGCACCAACTGGCTCGACCCCCCCCCCGCAATTTCTGGGAATCCTGCACTGTTCTCTGGGTACCCCAGAGGGGGTAAGTCTTTCCCACTCATAAGCACAAGAATGAGTGTAGTAAACAGAACTTTAATAGCAAAAAAATGTAATGTAAAAGGCCAAATAACAGAGGTCAGCACTGATCTAGAGAATCAGTACAAGGTTCCCAACAACCCACACCACATATCAGAACATACGAGACTTAATGCAAAACCTCTCAATATGATCCCACATAGCATAACAGCAAATGTAATCCCATTAACAAAATTGGCACTGATCTGGAGAATCAGTGTTAACTAGGCTCCCGACCCACACTAGGGTACGTAAGGAAGTGTCTTTCACACCAACTGTCCACTGGCACCAACCACTGGTCACTCACTCCATCCTCTAGCACCGTCCCTTGGCTCCTCCCAGTGTCTGCCGACTCTGCCCACCATTCACTCACGCCATCCAGCTTGCCAGTGGCTGCCAGCTCTGCCCACCGGTCACTCACACCACCCAGCTCACCGCTGGCCGCTCTCACTGTCCACTGGCTGCGCCCACTGTCCTCCAGCTCCACCCACCAGTCACTCACCCTACGCAGCTCACCACTGGCTGCTCTCACCATCCGCTGGTCACTCCATTACTGCTGGTCTTCAGTGATTTCAGCTCAGAGCTTGCTTCTTCAGTAATTTCAACTCTTAAACCTCAAGTAGCTGCAAACAGCTACTTCCACAACAAAGAGACCTTAAAAAAGCCCAGCCAGATCTATCATTTGACAGTAGGGTCATGGAGTGAGACAAAAATGCCTCCAACATTTTGCACCAAAAGAAGCTATGTAAAACCCCACTTCTATTTTAAAACTTTTCCAGGCTGAAATTGCCAGTGGCCTATCTTACAGGACTCTTTTTAACTAAGGATAGTTTTCACCCCTTACCTAACCCAAACAGATTTGGAACAAGCAGAGAATAGCATATCACCAAAGATAGTATTTCATGTTTCCCTTCAGTAGAATTACAGCTATTGACAGATTTGTGATCAGATTAACCCCAAATACCATTACCCACTATGCTGTGCACCCAGTATGCTAATACCTAATTGTGTTCTTTGGGTATGTCCACACAGGCTTCTTATTTCAAAACAACAGAGGTTGTTTCGAAATAAGAAGCGGCATGTCCACATGACGCACCGTTATTTTGAAATCATTAAACCTTGCATCTAATCGAGATAGCCGTTGTTTTGAAATGGTTGTTTCGAAACAACGGCATTCGGACATGTTGTTTCGAAACAACACCATTGTTTTGAAACAACTGTTTTGAAACAACATGTCTGAATGGCCTTGTTTCGAAATAACCATTTCAAAACAATGGCTATTTCGAAAGTAGGCTTTCCATAAATTCGAATTAACAAACTGTTAATTCAAATTAACTTATTTTGAAATAAGGACTTTATTTCGAAATAACTCATTTTGAAATGGGTTATTTCGAAACAATGATGTATGTGTGGACATAGCCTTTGTGTTCATGCTAATATAGGACCTCTGCTGATTAGTTGCCCCCCTTCAGAAGCTGTTAGGCACACCTTCTAAGCCTGCCTTACATAAGAATGAGTTATCTTCATTTTAATGCCCACCATAGACCACAGAAGACTGTAAACTTTTAACACTGATAAACTTAGACTTTAAAATATTCTGCATCTTAGCTAGCTGTCCAATCTACCACTTTCTTGTGGGTTATATCCAGTGGCTGGAAACAAAGAGGAAAGAGAACAGCCAGTGAATTAAAGTGCAGGCAGCTGAAAAGGTCAGAGATGCATGCTTTATTGCTGTTTTTCACAGAATATATGCCACATTAAAATTCATATACTGCATTAAAAGAAAAAGGATTGTAGAGGTGTGAGACATAATAAACCAACGTGGATCTGCACTCCTGAAAATGATTGGAATGGACAGAAAATCTAGAAACAAACTTAGTATTTTCAAATCTCCTTAAACTCAATTGACTTGGGATCTCTGAATGGAGCAGAATATTTTGAGGCTCAAGGATGGTTTAATGACATCTCATTAAACCTGGGTGAATACAGGGAGCAAGGATTAAATTTTATCCCCTGTGCTCAACTTCTCTTAACTATGAAAGACGGCAGACTCATTCAACAGAGAGGGTCAGAATACATTGAAATATGATGTGAGGGTGGGAGAGACAAAATTAGGTTCCTATGTCAACAGCAAGTGTCCTGCTGCCATTAATAGGTGGTGGCCCAAAAATCAACAACAGCAGAGTTCTGGTTTTCAGTTTTACCTGATAAACACCAATAAAATAACCTTGATATAAAAATGCAATCAGTCTTCATCCAATAAACACCAGAAATGATTTTCTTTATCTAAGGGCTTCTCTACACATAACAGCAATACAACCAAGGAGTGTGACTTCCACGCGTGTCAATGTGTTACACATTAATTGGTCCAGGTAGACTCCAGGAGCATGCACTGAAGGTTCCTGCAGGCACTTGGACACAGTACTGTTGGAAGCAATACTATATTAAAACTTACTGGGGAACATTACAAAGGTTGCTTCACAGCAGTATAAAGTATAGTTTGTAATGTGTGTATGTTATATACACTACTCACTGCAGCATATGAAAAGAACACTGAAAACCTCCAGTTCTTAATTAGCTCTATAAAAGTCAAATTGCTAAAAGTAACCACATGTACAATTAAATTAATAACTGCCTTCTCTCTCATCTTCCCAAAATAAATAAATAAATAAATGAATGAATGAATAAATAAATGAATAAATAAATAAATAAATAAATAAATAAACCACCCAGAATATCTGACTATAAATCTGAAGTTTACTCATCTTTTAATAAGTAAACTTACTGACACATTTAGTTTCACTTAATGGAGGAAAATTATGCAAGCTATCAGGATATTTGTTCTCAGAAGAAACTGTTGTCGCTGAGCACTTTTGATCTGACCACTTCATTTAAGTACCCACCTAGGAACTGAGTGCTTTTGAAAACCAGGCTCCATGACTGCTGCACTTCAGTGACTTTTCAGTCATGACTCAGCTGCATTATATTATGGTTGCCCATTTTGTGAGTCACAGACAACCAAAAATTGTCTTTTGCTATCTTATCTGCCAAAGCACACATTGTCTTCTGATGCTTCATTATGCGCTGTGCAACCTCCTTCTTCCCTTCTGTTATGCCTCACCACATTCACAAATATTTAATTATCTTTTTATACTGTCCTACTTTAGCAGCTGTGCACAATCATAGTCAGAAAATCAGCTGTAAGGAAATGGTTTTTTGGCAGGTTGCACAGCAAAATCTGCTACGCTTTTGCACTGAGCTGTGAAAATTCCATCCAACCAGTTGACTTCACAACATGCTTCATGGGGTGATCTGATATTATTGAGAGAGTCCCTCCACCCCCTTTGGTTAAAAATATGAGCTCCCTTGAAAAAGACAGCACATATCCTTCTGATTCCTCAAACAATTTGACAGGACTGTTGCTTTATAGATCAAATCCCTTTCCAGGTATTTGTTTGCTATTTTTTTAAGGGATTGAGAATAATCAAGAAGTCTTGAAGTACATGTGTGATCAAGTCCCACAAGGACTAATGATATTTGGTCTCTTTGGCCTGTATTCCAGCTTGATTTATCTCCTGTCACAGAAGTCTGTGGTGTGGTGGAAGAACCTATTTCCATAACTGTGTATATTTACTGGGGAGCTGGATGGGAACTGATATGCTATAAAATATTTTTGTCTTTATATGATGCTAAAAGGAAAGTCATCTAATGATATTTAGTCATACCCCACTTTAATGTTTTAGCACTTGTGTAATTTAGAAGAAATCTTTTCTTCTCAAGCCACATTCAAGGATACTCTGGGAGTGGCTGGATTAACTCCCACCATCACTTCTTTTCCTTATACAACTAAAAGCTATTCCATGTTCAAACTGTAAATACAGTCCTGTAGCTTTACAGTCCCTCACCTTCTTCTGCTCAGGATGATCAAAAGCAGGAGCAGAGGAATTGCATGCCTGCTGCTTCCATGCAATCGTCAGGGCTTGCCTCAAGCCACTTGTCAATGATGGTGGCAAGTAAATCTTTGTCAGATTTGCTATCAGTGTATCTTCTCATATTCCCTTATGGGGAAAGAATTAACCCGTCCTATTCTGCACTTAAAAATGACTTATTTGCTGCAGCTTTGGGGAGAGACACTCCTGAATCTTTCTTCATGCCTCAGAATTATCCTGCCATATTTAGATAGACAAAAATAGCCTTTTTCTCTGTTTTGATAGCACCTAGCACAGTAGACTGAAGGATATGACTAGAGCTTCTGAACATTGCTGGTAATTTTAACAGAAGCTTTTTATCTTGGGTACTTCTATAGCCCACATTACTGTAGTATTAGCATGCTTCACTCTTTCTCCAAAAGCCCCCTTTGAGAAAGGGAAATGCTATTATCCCCATTTCAGATGGCAAAGAAAGGCACAAATTTAGGTATGTCTGCAGTGGAGGCTCTGTTAAGTCGACCTAACAAGGTCAAATTTAAGTTAAGTTGACTTAAATTAAGTCAACTTTAAGTTAAGTCTTGTTAAATCGACTTAGAGAGTCGACACTGAAAATTCCTGTCGACTGGCTGCGTCCACACTGGCAGGTGCTAAGTCAGCAGAGGAGTGCTGCCTTGTGGGTAGCTGTCCATGGTGGCCAGGAACTCAGGGAGGGGTCTGGAGGCCAATTAGGTTGACTTAAGGGCTTTCACCATCTACATTGGCTTAAGGTGACTTAATAAAGTCAACTTAGGCATTAAGTCAATCTTAAGAGGTAGTGGTATTAAATCAACTTGAGGAAGTGCTTAAGTCAACTTAATAAAAGCCCTGTGTGGCCGCAGGAGTCTGTAGGTCAACTTAACCTTCCTTAAATCAACCGAAGGCTCCCGTATAGATGTACCCAAAGAGATTAAGTGATTTGACCAAGATCCCACTGACATCTGTTGGCAAACAGCGTTTCCAACTGTAATCACTAGCCCATCCTTCTTCTCCTTGGTTGCTGAAACTAATACTGTCTCTGGAGTAGGAGAGTCAATGAAATCCAGCAACTTAGACCCAACATACAGCTGGTCTAATTATTTATTTGAAATTTTTAATTAAAAATAATCCCAAAAATATTTCTCAATTAAAAATTAAATCTGTCCCCAAAGACTCTGTGCATATGTGTATACACAAAAAACTGCTATTCCCTCCTCCTCCCCACTCACAAAAAAGATCAGTTTTTAACCCCAAGTTAATGGAAATTTTCCCATAATTGATTACTGACCATAATGTATGTTTCTGCAACCCCATAAATTTTCATGGAACCTTACAGAGATTGAAACAAATAATAAGTTCCTGACTCAAAGAATTTTATATTATGAGGGTAGTGATGACAGCCTGCTCTAGGAGACTGATTTTGGGGAAAGAAAATTGGCATCCCCAAGTTTTCAGGGAAGCTGTACAGTCCATGCCAACACAGGAAGCCAGGCCAGATGACCACATTTGTCCCTTTTTGTTTTAGAATCCTAATCTCTTCAATCTATTTCCTTCAGTGTTAATGGAAAAAGCTCCCATTTTTTTCAATGGGAGCACAACGAGATCTTAAATTAAATATAGACCATGACGGTAGATAAAGGGAGGAGGGAGTGAAAACGCTAGGGCAGAAACAAGTATTTTGAGTCTTGCCAGATAGAGAAATCAAACCCATATCAGATAATAGGAGAAACTGACAGTTTTGTCCAGGAAAACCCCTTCCATCAAGTAGAATGATGGTCATAGGGCTTGCTAAACATAACTTTCCCAAGCTCCATTTACTTTTTAGATGAAATTTTCTATATTTTGCCTCATCCCAAAGCTTAAGCACAATGTTCCTAAAAGTAGTAGCCTGAACTTTTGGAATAGGCAGAGTGATGATTTACATTGGACAAACACATAGTTTTTGCCCTGATATCACTGCTGTACTCCCCTCAGGGGTTAAAGTAAGCCAGAACACAGTTCTGCAGCCCACAGATCTGACAGGCCAGAGTTCTGGGGCCCAGATTCCAGAATCTAGAAAAATCAGACCCACACATGCATGAAGGGGACCTGGACAATACAGGAAGGGGGCCCAGAGATTAGGAAGGTTCCAGGGCCCCTCAAATTATTCTTTAACCACTGACTCCCATTGACTTTAAGAACAAGATTGACTGTGATATAATAAATATTTAGTAACTAAGGAGTCCCACTTGTGTTCTCTGATGATTTGAAACATATGAGTGGCGTAGCCCGTACTCTGAGATTTTTACAATCTACTTTAGAAAGATAAGTGAAACAGTCCTTGACACAACAAGCAGGTGAGCCTAACTGCATGTCAGGTCCTCCTTGGAAGTCTGGACAGATCTGTTTGAATGGAATTTTGGAAGGTGGAAATTAGAAAAGCAGGAAGAAATTTCACACCATCCCCCTGCCATTTTCAAAAGGAGGGGGAAAAAATGAAAATTTTGAAAAACATCAGGCTTCTAAAACTTTGAATTTGACTATTCCATAGCTGGCTGAAAAATGGGATGGGCAGAATACACATAAATATCAGAGTTTTCCTGAATCTTTGCCATTTTGAATTGGGGGTGGGGGATCAACCAAAAAGGATTGAGGCAGAATGGGAAAAGGACTAAAAATGGGAAAAGTCTGAAAATACATATATATGGGTGACTGGATAGCATAGTGGTTAGGCGTGCCACCCTTGATACGGGAGACTGGGGCTCAGATCCCGGTTAGTACCTACCTACCTTTCCAGTAGGGGTTCTTGGGCAAAAAGGCCCCCTAACTCCTCACTTGCCTACCTCGAATATGAGAGTGACATGAACTAGGAGAGTTGTGCAGGCTCAGATGTCACCCAGATTAACAAGGTCCATGCCAGACGTTGGGGAACCAGGACAATCTGACAATAAGTGGGCTACTGGAGCAAACCATACGTGGACGAGACAAGAGAACCTGGAATTGATGGAATGCTACTACAACAGTAGCCCTAATGAGAGGGGATATATGAAACGTATGAGGGAACTATGGATGGACAAAAGACCTACATCCACACTAACTGAGAAACAGCTAGTTACCCAATGCTTCAACATAGTAAAGAGGCAGCTGCTCTCACAACTTGAGATAGACCAACTCCACGTTACATCCCAGAATCAACAAGAAGACCCAGAAGTACAACTAGATGTGCAGCCAACACCCGAAGCTGGGACTTCACTGCCAACCCCTCCATTACAGAGCAACAGCAGCTGATATGAGGCATAAGATCATGGATAAACTAGCTACAGCCAACCCTCGAGACCGATTACCAAGGCTTGTTGGAGAAGTACCATCAGATAGTATACTAGAAAATGCCAATAGAGCCCTAATGACAATTCCTACTACCACCATAACTCAAACCAATGAACTGGTGTATGCTACAGCCTCTGTAATCCTGGAGATGCTTGGCTACACGATCAAGAAGAACAGCAGTACATACCCCCTCTGGAAAATGAGGTTGGAGGATAAGATCAAGGCAACCTGGAGAGAAGTTAGTCAGCTGGTGGAACTACAGAAGGGTGTAGAGATTAAGGATAAGACTTGGCTACTGAAAAAATATAAGGGCCTGACTCCAGCTGGAGCCCTAGAGACTGCTAAACAAAGGCTCACAGCACTGGCTACCAGGCTAAGGAGATACACTAGAGCAGCAGAGGCCAAAAAGATAAATGCCCTGTTCTCCAAAGAACCATCCAAAGTGTACTCCCAACTGCAGTGCAACAACACAATAACAGCAGAGCCACCAACAGCAGAAACTGAACAGTACTGGAAGAACATCTAGGAGAAAGAGAAGACTCATAACACCAGTGCAAAGTGGCTGCAGGACCTGAGAACAGACCACGGCAATCTCCCAGAACAGGAACCAGTCACCATCACAGTAGCAGACATCCAACAGCGGGTCCAGAACATGAAGAGCAGGGCAGCACCTGGACCAGACATGATCCACACCTACTGGCTAAAGAAACTAACAGCAGTGCATGAACGCCTAGCAGCACAGATGAACCAGCTGCTAGCAGCAGGCTCCCACCCAGACTGGCTAACACAAGGAAGGACAGTGCTGATCATGAAAGACCCCCACAAGGGAACAGCACCGTCCATCTACTGGCCAATAACCTGCCTCCCCACAACATGGAAAGTCCTATCTGCCAAGCTACAGGACCAGATGAGCCAATACATGAGCACAGCTCAGAAGGGCATTGGGAACAACACCAGAGGCTCAAAACACCAGTTGCTCATAGACAGAGCAGTCACCCAAGACTCAAGATCTAGACAGACCAATCTGAGCACAGCCTGGATTGACTACAGGAAAGCCTACGACTCAATGCCGCACACATGGATCTGTGAATGTCTGGCGCTATACAAAGTCAACAGGACACTAAGGACCTTCCTCAAGAACTCAATGGGACTGTGAAAGACAACACTGGAAGTCAACTCAAGACAGCTTGCACAAGTGGCCATCAAGTGCAGCATATACCAAGGTGATGCGCTGTCCCTGCTGCTGTTCTACATTGGCTTGAACCCCCTCAGCCAGATAATCACAAGGACTGGATACGGATACAAGTTCAAGAGTGGAACTACCATTAGCCACCTCCTCTACATGGATGACATCAAGCTGTATGCTAAGAATGAACAAGACATCGACTCGCTAATCCACCTGACACGGATCTACAGTGAGGATATTGGGATGTCATTCGGACTGGAGAAGTGTGGCCGGATGGTAGTAAAGAGAGGAAAGGTAGTGAAGACTGATGGGGTGGAACTACCAGCAGGCCACATAGCAGACATACAGATCAGCTACAAATACCTTGGCATCCCACAGTCACATGGGAACCACAATGAGGAGGCAAGGAAGACAGAAAACATCCAAGTACCACCAAAGGATAAGACAGGTCCTGAAGACCCAGCTCAATGAGAAGAACAAGATCCACGCCATCAACAGGTATGTCTTGCCAGTCATCAGATACCCTGCCAGTATAGTGAGCTGGCCAAAGGAGGACATGGAGGCTGCCGATGTGAAGACCCGGAAGCTCCTCACAATGTACGGAGGTTTCCACCCCAAATCCAACACCCAGAGACTGTACGCCAGCCAGAAAGAAGGCAGGCGGGGTTTGGTGAGTGTCAAAGCCACTGTCCTGGATGAAACCCAGAGCATCCAGGAGTACATCAGTAAGATGGCACCCAAAGATGAGCTGCTGAGAGAATGCCTGAGACAGCAGCAGACATGGGAGGAAGATCAAGTGGAAGAAGTGCCATGGCAAGACAAGACCCTGCATGGGATGTACCATCGACAGATAGCTGAGGTGTCTGACATTGGGAAATCCTACCAGTGGCTGGAAAGGGCTGGACTGAAAGACAGCACTGAGGCACTGATCATAGCAGCACAAGAACAGGCTCTGAGCACCAGATCCATTGAAGCAGGGGTCTACCACACTAGACAGGACCCAAGGTGCAGACTGTGCAGAGAAGCCTCAGAGACAGTCCAACACATAGTGGCAGGATGTAAGATGCAGGCAGGAACAGCATACACTGAACGGCACAACCAAGTAGCTGGCATTGTGTACAGGAACATCTGCACAGTGTATGGGCTAGACCCTCCCAAGACCAGATGGGAGATCCCACAGAAGGTCATGAAGAATAACAGGGCTAAGATTCTGTGGGACTTCCAGATCCAGACGGACAGGCAGGTACTGGCCAGTCAACCAGACATCGTGGTAATAGACAAGGACCAGAAGACAGCAGTGGTGATAGATGTGGCAGTGCCAAGTGACAGCAACATCAGGAAGAAGGAGTATGAGAAGCTGGAGGAGTACCAGGGCCTGAAAGAGGAACAAGAGAGGATGTGGAAAGTGAAGGCCAAAGTGGTCCCCATGGTGGTAGGAGCACTCGGGTCTGTGACTCCTAAGCTGGGAGAGTGGCTCCAACAGATCCCAGGCACAACATCAGAGCTCTCTGTCCAGAAGAGTGCAGTGCTAGGAACAGCTAAGATACTGCGCAGAACCCTCAAAGTCCCAGGCCTCTGGTAGAGGACCCGAGGTTGAGGAAGACACATACCACCCATAGGGGTGAGAGGGGAATTTAAAAA
>ML681966.1:89245090-89255478 GCA_007922195.1 Podocnemis expansa
AGCTCCCAGCCTAGCCCCCTGCTCCTGCCTTGAGGCTGGGGTGGGGAAAGGTGGTAGAAGGGGGCTAGGTGACCAAAGCCCCCAGGGCAGGGAGCCTGCTCTGCCCCTGCCAGGGCTGGGTGTCTGCACCCCAGCCAGGGCAGGGGCTGCCGCAGCCCTACCTGCCCCCTGGCCAGCTGCATCCAGGGCTAGGGAAGGGGAAGGTGCTCTGCCCCCCCCCCACCCCCAGGCTCACCGCTTGCTGCCCGGGTGGGGTGGGGGGCAGTGGCAGCCAGCTCCATCATTTTGAAATAAGAAAACGTTGTGTGGACATACCATTTTTTATTTTGAAACAACCAGTGTTGTTTTGAAATAAAAGACTCGCGTGGACGTACCCAGTATAGATAACAAATGGGCAATATTATCTCCGGAGCAGGATTCGCTGTGCTATGTTAGTCCACCGTGGCTCTATTTGATGTCATATTTGGAAGTGCTTATGTCTACTTTGATGTTCATGTTAGGTGATAGCTCAGAAACAAATAGATGGGGTTCTGAATCCCTTTCACCAGAGTTGTCCTGAGGTTAGGATGGGTGCTGAAGATATTTTTTTTTTTTGGAAATGGTGAACCAACAGTTTTTATTTGGTGAACTACAAAACAATGTGGTAAGGTCCTATGTTGGTCCTTTATCTCTCTCCTTCCCTCCTCCCTCCACCAAATGATTCTTCTCCTCTTGCTGGAGAACTTTCACAGACTCTTTGGAATACCTTTTGGCTATGTCTACACTAGGGGCTTATGTCGACTTAAGCAACTCCCTGGCCACATTTGGAGTTAATTAAGTCAATTTAACAACTTGCTTAATTCAACTTAATAACTCTTGCCCTTAAAGTCGACTTTAAGGGTTAAGTCGACTTTATTAAGTTGACTTAATGCAATGTGCCCATTAAAGTAGACTTAATAAAGTCGACTTAGTTGAGCCTTTTTAAGTTGACTTTATAAAGTCACCTTAAGCCAGGGGACCCATTTACAGTCGACTTTATCAAGTCAACTTTAAATGTGTCTCCTTGCTTACGTTGACTTTATAAAATTGACTTAAACAAATGGGGCCTCACTAAGTTGACTTCAAGTAGATCTTATTAAGTTGACTTAACTGAGCCCTGTAGTGTAGACATAGCATTTGATAGTGAGATCCCAGGAGGAAAAAAACCTGAGCTGTTGTTTTCCTCATTCCTAAATGAGTAGAGATAGGAGGTTTAGTGCCTCTCAGTCACTTGAAGCTTCATCCTCCTGGTATTTATCACTCAATGTCTTCCAGAGAATTTGCCGAAGTTCAAGTATATAGAAAAATTGCATCCCTTCTGCTGAGGTGGTTGTATCAGAAGCTGCTGTATGATGTAGGGAAATTAGCTATATTCATTGAAGCAGTTTGCATTTGATTCCTATGAGTGTCTCTTCAATCTGTCTTGTATCTGCTTCCTAGTTTTGCTTATTGAAGTGGCAAAGTGCATGGCTGAATATGCAAGCTAAGGCTTTGATCTAATCTGAGTAAATCCTTTCTTTGATCTGTCTTTGCCTGGGGAGTTTTTCTTAGGCATGGAGCTGGGCTGAGAGAAAATTTCTGGCATTAGGGGTTGAGAAAGCTCTTCTCCAGTGGTTCATGAGAAGCAGTGTGAGTGACAGCTTCTGCAGATAGCAGAATTCATATTCTACAGAGACAGGGAGTCACCCACCTCTTATAGTGTATCTCAGGCTACCACAGTAAATGAGCTCAAAACCCTACAACATTGAAGTCAACCTGGGAACCTGTGCAGAAATTCGTAGACTGGATCATGCCACACATTGCAATAGGCCTGAGTTTGGTGCTTGATATCCAGCAAGGTGCAATGCCATTTTTTTTTTAATATATATATTCCTTTTGAATATTGAATACTCAGGAAGGCAGTTAGGAAGCAAGCCATGCTTTTTAGGTTGTAATGCTTCTCCAGTACACCCAAACTCTGCACACATATTTTCTAACCACACAGACACACATGCTGCCATACGCTATCCATAAACAGTTCTCAACATAAATCTACAAAGAGTAACCTGGGGATTTGGGAGGGATCTATGTGTCCATGTCTAATGAAATTAAATATTTTACAGAATAGTTGATGTATCACACAACTTGTTTATGTAAAGCTTTCTGAATCTATCAAGTGAAAAACCCCTGTGTGGAGCAGTAATCTATACTGGTGCCAGTCACTGAAGACTTAAAGAATCCGTGGCAACTGCATTCAGTCAAGGGAAACTGACAGGTTAAAAATAAATAAATAAGTAAATTCTACTTACAACCAACCAGCAAGTAGCTTCTAAGAAAAACTTGCTTTTTTAAAAGTGTTTTTATCTTTGAGCAGTTTGAGCGCCAATCCAGTGTTTCTCCAAACTAAAGTTTATTAGGGTATGTTTATGGAGTTTTCGATTAGCTAATGGCAATAGGATGTGAAGGACATTGGAGTGGGACTCTTGAAACCTGTGTTTTATTCTTGGCTGTGTTACTGACCTACTGTGTGACCTTGATGAGTCCCTTCCACCTGTCTCTTAGCTCTCAGCACTCCTGCTCTGCTGGTGCTGAGGCAGGTGGGGGTGCTGGATTATCAGTGATTTTAGGGTATGGAGCCCAGAACCCCCTTTTTGGCCAGGACTGAGGACTTAAGCCCCCAAAGCCCCATCCAATTATCCAGTCCTGCTAACTTGTTTGGCTAGTTAGCTGGCTTCCTGCTGAGAGGCTCAAACTTAACTGGAAAAAAAATTACAGGTTTTACAAAAATATCCTTGTTTGGAAACACCTCAAATATCACAGGAGTTGCAGTTTGCTCTGATTGGTTTCTTTTTCAAGTGCAAATGAAAGACTAGGCAAGGAAAGGTATGAGTAAAGTGATGGGAGAATTAAACCCTTAGGCTGTGTTCACACAGCACTCTTATTTCAAAACAACAGAGGTTGTTTCAAAATAAGAAATACCCTGTTCACACGACACATGGTTGTTTTGAAACAACTTAAACCCCATGTGGGGACGAAACAATGCTGTTTCGAAACAATCGTTTTGAAACAATGCCATCTGAACATGTTGTTTCGAAAGAACAGTGACTTGTTTCGAAATAACTGTTGCCTGAAACTGCTATTTCAGTTTGAGCTTTTATCCTTAATTTGAATTAACAAAATGTTAATTTGAATTAAGTTATTTTGAAATAAGGCATTATTTCGACACAAGTTGTTTCGACACAACTTGTATCGAAATAACCCCGTGTGTGAAAACAGCCTTAGTCTCTCCAGCTCATTGGTTCACATTCACACATGACAAGAGAGTAACCGAGAGAGTAACACCTGAAGGTCATATTGCTGGGGAGAAGAGACCATCTTGTTGCTGACTGCATTACCACCCAGTTTAGAACATGCAGCAGTTTGAAAATAGCTAGGCCAGCCTGGGCAAATACAAATGCTTTATGTGATGTCACGGGTGGCTGGACCTTTTAAATGAAGCTCTGTGGACCAGTAGAGGTCTTCCAGTTCGGCCAATTAAATGGCTGGGGTTCTATTATATTTCATGGTGCAATTGAGATCAGTGAGATGTTGTGTCACCATGAGTATTATAACCCTGAGTTCCCCCAGAATGATTCTGCTACTTGTGGTTTCCTGCCTAGGACACAAAGACAGCCAGCATGCCCTTTGTGTTATGTATGCTGCATAGCTTTGAACTGTGCACCCAGCAGCCTGACATCAGTCAGCAAAGGCACATTTTTGTCTTATTAGACCTGGCTAATACTGGCAAGTGACCACAAAACTTCCTAAGCCTGTGTTCTCTGAAGTGTCCAGTCCTGTGCTACCATGCCCAGGGGAATAAAATGATTAATTTCTTCCATTAGAGAGATAAAGCCCAACAATTTGCCACAGTAGCTGGAATAAACATTCACTTTAATTCAAACACAGTGCAGTTATGTGGAAAAATTGTAAAGAATCCAGCTTAGGGCAACAAAAATGATGAGAAGTGTTGGGTCACATGACTTAAGATGAGAGGCTGAGGGATCTAGCCTTGTTTAGTCTGCAGAACTGAAGAATGAAGGAGAATCTGAATGCAGCCTTTAACTACCTTGGGTGTTTTGGGAAAGATGGAGCTGGGTTGTTCTCAGTGGTGGAAGATGGCAGACTAGAAGCAATGGTTTCAAGTTTGCAGGAGGGAAGATCTAGGTTGGGTATTAGGAAAACCTTTTTCACTAGAAGGGTAATGAAGCACTGGGCTGGGTTATCTAGGGAGGTGCTGGAACCTCTATCTTTGAAGTGTTTAAGGCCCAACTTGACAAAGCCCTGGGTAGGATGAGTAAATTGGGGCTGGTCCCGCTTTGAGCCAGGGGTTGGACTAGATGACTTCCTGAGGTTCCTTCCAACCCTGATCTTCTATGATTCTATGATACTATGATTGGTTTATATTACTAGTGAAACAAGCTTATTACACAAGATGATATATTTCAAGTGAGTTCAAATATGATGGATCAAATCAAATGGTTACAAGCAAATAAAAGTGAAAATGCATATCTAAAACAATCTAGCAAGATTAATTGTTCAAGATGCCTCTTCTCATCCACAATCTTTTAAAAAGGTTGGTTTGACTCCCTGCTGGGTCTCCCCAAAAAGCACAAAGGTGCTGGTTCCATTTTCTTACATGAAAGAGAACTTGGTTATTTCTGACCTTTAGTTTCGTACTCCAGGGAGCCTTTGAAATAGATTCTGCTTAAGGTCAGTTCTGAACATCATATTTATTCAAGTTGTGAGGACTCTGCTGGAGGAAGTTTCATGCTGAAGGAAGCCTCATGCTGGTGATCCCCTCAATCCCCTAGCTGGTGCTGCTGAAATGGAAATTGCAGGAAACAGAATGATGTCCTCCCCCTGTTCCCTTGATGGGCCTGATTACTTCATGTATGGAAACTGAGGAAACCCATTTCCTTTCTTTAGGAGAGGGCCCTGGGAGGAGAGGAAGTGAGGTGGTAACCATCACATTAGGACAACCAGCTACAAGGGGATGCTTGAAGGTGACTTGCTTCCATCCAGGAATTAACATAGTCAGAAGATGCTCATATCACATCTGCTCATTGGTGTAGTTAGCCCCCTACTAGTAACACGATGCTAGCTTCACATGCATTGGCCAAAAAAATCTTATGGAAGTGAGATAAGGAAGAGTTTTAAAAATAAATTGTGATTTTGAACTGTAACTGATGCTCAGTTAAATTTCCCTAATCAATAAAAACCAAGGGATAAGCAGTGTGGGGCAGGGGATATTACAGAACTGAGCCATGCTGCAAGTGCAGAAACATGGCTGCATTCATGCTTCCAGATGAGAAAGGCTAGAGGCACTCTGGGAAGGGGAAGGGTGTGTTCTGCCAGTCAGATGCAGCCTGCCAATCTGCTGTAAGCCATGACTGGGATTTGCACAAGTCATCTTCCAGGCTTTCTCAAGCCTACCAGTCTCTGTGGGTGGCTCAGTTCAGCTCTAGACTCCTCTGCCCTTTGAAAGTAGCAGAAGCCACAGAGGAAGAATTAGCGGTGTAACACCATCAAGTTCCTTCATTCTCCTTCATAGTCATAGTTCCTTTCTCACAGCTTTTGTGTTTTCATGGGTGTGCTGTTGTGGTGGAGGGAATAGCAGTGGCAGGAAACAAGAAGGCAGAACATACCATCTAGTCCCTTTTCCTCCTCTTGCACACTTCCTTTCTGCATTTGTTCCAGCAGAATGTGTTTACCCCCTTACTGCCCAAGTTAATACTGCCTATTTCCATCTCAGTTCAACCATTGTATGACTTAGTTCACACCTAACAATTAAACAACATAGCTGTGTTGCTCCTGGCTGTGGAAAATTGTGCATCAATATGTGACATATTTAGATCTGCTTGGCCCCTCATTACATGTGACTAACTCATCAAAAGAATTAGTCCAATGAGCTAGTTACCACCTCTCAAAAGAAGTAGATTAACTACATCCCTTGGGGGGGGGGCACCTTCTGTTGCTATAGGAAGCATCTAGGCTATTTAACACTGAGCTCTGACACATCATAAGAAAAGTTAAGACAGCATCTAGAAATATGCTGAAGCAATGACATTGGAATCAGAAAGCAAAAAGTCATGGAAGACCTCTCGCCTTACAGCTTGCTAAGCAGGGGCAGCAAGACAGGGGTGTGCCACAGGTGGGGGCTGAGTGATGTCTGTGCCAGTCAGGGCCAGGCATGTTTGGGGCATTAGTATCTCCCTAGGAAGGAGTTCACACCAGAACTACATCAAGACTGAGCTGAGCCCACCAAAGCTAAGCTGCTCATTACCAATATATTTATTCCGGGAGAGGTGAATATCTGAGGTATAATAAAGGAGTCATTTGGATGAAGGGAAACTGCATAATGCTGATTCAAAGCAGAATTTATTTTCTCCCTTTCTTATTAAGAAACGCCTTTTAGAAATCCCAAACTTGGCTAAGGTCTGTAGCCAGAGAGCTAATTTGGTATCAGATAACCCCACATTCAAAATCCCAGCAACTTTCACCACTCTGGTCACTCACCAGGGTAAGTCTCTTCTTTTGGACTGAGATTTTCCTATTTTCTTTTAATTATAATGGCTTGAGGGCAAGTAAAGCTTAAACTGCTCCCATAGAAAGAATGCTTCTCTAAGAAAGCTATTAGGAGATATGGCTGGCGAGTAACAGGAGTCCAGCAAAATAAAAATGGCAGTTTAATTTTGAGGTTCTGGGGGCAGGGAGGAAGCCTTGGGTTAGTTTATTCAGCTCATCGGCCTGTTCACTTCCCCACTAAAGTTACCCTTAAAGTGATAGTGGCCAGATTTAGTCTTTGTATTATTTTTTAGTAACATAGATACATTTTAACATACAAACCTTATAAACCATTCATTCATCTAAGCCAATAGTAGAAAATCTAACCTAATGACCAACATGGTGCATTGGTTTTCAGACACTAGCAGACAAATTCATGTCATGTGGATTGCCAGTTGCCCTACAGTGCATTGTACTTTTAGCACAGAAGTGGTGGAAGCATGACCCTTACAATATGCTTTTACCCTCACCCAGCATTCTGCTGACTGTAAGAAATTTCTCTCACATATACATGCTGCTCTAATATAGCAGACAACCATCCATTGCAAACAGACTCTTGGGTCCCTGAAGGAGAGGGAAAGGCCCTGCACACGCTCATGGAAAGTGTGATTAGACAAAGGAATGCGTGTGAACAGTTTTAACAGTTGGCCACACAAAAAATCAGTGGCAGCCAGGGTCTGTATAGTGTATCAAAGAAGCCAACAGTGCTGACACCAAAGCCTAGGTTTCTAATGACTGTTCAGTTTCCATAACCAGAAAGGTTGCCCAACACCTACCCCTCTGTGGCTGTGTGAATAATTCATACTTGTTTACACACTGGACTTTAAACATACACTGTCTTTGCATACTCCCATTCAGGGAAGAATTGTGAGTGGAATGTAATAAAGTCTGGTTCAGTGTTTAATACTCTTGTCTCATACTTCTTCCATTCTAGTGCCGCACATTTCCGCCAGAGTCATTGCTGCAGCCCAAGAGCCTCCTAACTCTGACAAAGATTTGTTTTCCCTCCTTACCCTTAGTCCCCTACCTGCAATGCTATGGGAAGATCAGAGAACTATGCTCCATTTAAGATTAAAAGCAAAACCTGAAATTAGACAACTTTAGAGTGACAAGACACAAGGCTAAGATGATTGATTATTCTTTTCATTCAAATATAATTATGAGCTCGTTTTACTGCTAATGAGCTGTTGTCACTGCTGAGCTGCAAGAGGACTTCAAGGCCAAACAGAAGCTCACTAGGCTTCAAAAACTCAGCTATCTCCTTGAAATCGTTGTTTCTGAGGACTCATCATCAGAGGTAAATCCAAGGGACAAGCATTCTGTTCAACTTTTGAGAATCAGGCCAAATGTAAGGAGGCTGAATGGAAAGAGACTTCCTTCCTCATCATCAAGGCTGGCCGGTTACTCCCTAGTGGCTCTCTGAAGGCTATTCAGTCCTATGGTTTGAGCACAATCCATGGTACCTTTTGTCAAGGGGAGATGTAATTAGTGTCAATGAGACAAGCTACATTTAGGGGTTAAGGCTTAATAGAAAGCAATTTGATTGATAAATCTTGTGATAAATCATATGCTGTTCTGTACCTGCTTATTCTGTTCTTGTCATGTGGTAATCACATCTCCACTCTAGACACTGGGTTACTTCACCTTTTTGCAAAAGAATAGCCTTGCATAACTTTACAGAAATAGCCCAATTCCAAGGAAACTTCACAGAACCATGTCAGCCCAGTAACAAATTCTAATTGGATAAATAATTGTAATTAACAGCATTGTACCTATATTAAAAACAGTAACCAATCAAGGAACCAATCAGGTGGTGGTGTAATGTCTCAGCAGAATACCGTAAAAAAGGCAGAGCAATGAAACAGTAATTTACTGAAACTGAAAGTGGGTTGTGGAACAGGGATAAAAGGCTGCAAAAAGCCCATGCAAACCGGAGGTCTGCGGAGGTGCAAATCTACTGCTGAACTGAGGACTGATCACCCAAGGTTCCCTCCCCAGTGACAAATCTTCTCACCAATACGCTTGCTGGACAAGAGCAAACCATCCCACCTGGGATAGGACTGGTGCACCCAAAACTAAATCAGAGAAAACTTGAATCAAAGAAGCCATGGTTTTGTAAGTGAATTAAATAATGCTCAATAGTACAGATTGCAATCCAATTTTGATTAAGGGGCTAACCATAGGGATAGGATTAGGGATTATTATTATATTTTGTTGTGTTATATTTTTTTGTCGTTTTTTTTTTAATCTTAGAGTTCTTAAGAGAATAAGGGAGGATGATTTGTTTTAATTAAATTTCTCCTTAATAAAAAGACTTGATTGTATCCAGTGGTGGTCTCAGTGCCTTTCCCTCTTCATACCATATCCAAAGGAGCCTTACTTGGGGGCTTTTCACAATTAAAGTTCCTTTGTTCACAGGTGGAGAGCAAAAAGATCCGTGTGGCAGTCCCTGTGATTTTACCCTTGGTTTGCAGGAGATTTGATGTTTCAGTTGTTGCAGAGGGCCATCTCCTAGGAAAGAATCTCTAAGCACTTGCAGCCCCAAACATCAGCTTGACACCTCAGTGCCCTCAGCTACAAGTTTTTGTTTGTGCACATTGCTGACACCAAGCAGTGTGTACAACATGAGCGTCCCTGATAGGGATAGTTTGATGGCTCCAGCAAGCATTTTCAGTAAGGTGTTGATTAAAGCTAGTTTAATAACAAAAAATCATTTATTTGGAAAAATTTTAAATTTCAAATTACAGGGGGAGGTTTTCCACAAAAAAAGTTACTACCAAATGTTTCTGTTTCCTTCTCCACATTTTACTGATCTGTCCAAGTGTGTGTGTGGGGGGATGCCTATCAATCTTTTATTATTTAATTTGCTCAGAGGACTCCATGGCATTTGGAAAGCTCTGAGCAAAACTGTCCCAAGGTAAGCCCTCCCTAGCAGCCCCTTGTGGGGAAGCTGCAAGGGACATAAGCAGGGAGAGTGCCTCTCCAATCTACTTAATGCTCAATGTCCTTGACAATACTCAGCCCTCTGGTCAGGGCATCACAGCCTAGTGGCCACAGAGTCAATATACAGACTATAAGTGGCACTTGAATCAGGGCAGCACAGCCCAGTAGTCAGAGTCAATATAGAGTCTTTAAGCAGCCCTTGGATCAGGGCAGCATGGCCTAGTGGCCATGGAGTCACAATACAATCTATAAGTGGCCCTTGGGTCTGGGCAGCATGACCTAGTGGCCACAGAGTCAATAAGCAGCCCTCTGGTCACGGCAGCACAGCATGGCAGACACAAGAGTCAATGAAGAGTGTCTTCTATTGAGTACAGTGCCCAGGTAGGGGGCTCAGGCCCTCCTGCTTCACTGATCCCCAGCCCAGGGTCCTATAGGTGCCAGGATTATGGCACCAAGTCAGTGGGGATCCAGACTGAAACGCGCTGACTGGGTTTTCACTCCACCCCAGCTCAACTCTTCGGGCCCCCTGGGCTACTTCCTACCTGGGTGTTAGGGGTGGCTTGCTGTGAGGCATTGCTACATGCTTTCTTCCCCCTTGGGACAGCTGCTGGAGGTTTCCCTGCAGGTTCTTGGGGCTGACTGGCTGCAGCAAGTGCCTGGGCAGTAGCCTCAGGGTGCTTGTTGTGAGGGAGCTATTCCACCAGGCTCCCTCTGGAGGCAGTTTATCCCGCATCTTGGGGCTGATGCAACTCCGAGTCAGGAGTTTCCAGTAGAATCCTTCTCTTCTCTGGTCAGCCCACAATGAGCTGAGCTGCTCCTTTTTATGCTGAGACAGCAGTCTGAAC